>CM068368.1:279961600-280679100 GCA_034769895.1 Magicicada septendecula | reverse complement strand
CAATATTTTCTGGATTTTTCGATTTTCTGCTTATGACGTAGCTAGTTTCACACACACACACACACACACACACACACACACACACACACACACACACACACACACACACACACACACACACACACACACACACACACACACACACACACACACACACACACACACACACACACACACACACACACACACACACACACACACACACACACACACACACACACACACACACACACACACACACACACACACACACACACACACACACACACACACACACACACACACACACACACACACACACACACACACACACACACACACACACACACACACAGAGGAATTATTTGTAAATTACCACCTGAACTACAGGCATCAAATTAACACGTATGGTATACGTTTCAGAGGCAAAATGTTGTGACTGTATAATGAAAAGTTATGCAAATACTTATAAATATAATGAAGAAGATACAGATTTTATTGTTAGTGTTTATAATTAAAATGAAACACTGCTTTATCTACATTTTATTTCTCCCCTCATTCTACTACTAAGCCTGAACCAGCCTTAGGGTTCCTCCTTCCATCCCTCCTCCTTCCATCCTCGCACTCCTAGCATCTCTCTCGCATCCACGGCAACATTATGTTCCCATCCTTTTTTTTGGAAGGCCTCCTGGTCTTCTGCCTTCCAAATTTTCTACAAGGATTCTTTTAGTCCATTTTCACGCATAGCCAGCCTATTGTAATGTCCTCAGTTTATGTACAATTATAGGCCTACTACTGACCAGTGAAGTAACAATGTACAGTACCTCTTCGTTACATAGTATCCACTTATACATGGTATCATAAATTTTATGATTTATTTTAACTAGTATTAACACTGAACAGTAGGTTCTTTCAATTATTGTTTTATTTTAAATAACTTTATTATTTTAAGTTATAGCAATACATTTTTACAATTTTTAATTTTACTTCCCAGAAAAGGTTTGTTTGTTTAAATTTATTCCAGGCTTTTCACACATTTCGTGTCTAAAGTAAACCAATGTGTAAAATTTGACCAACATGCGCAGTTGTTCTAAAAAAAATATATATATATTTTAAGTTACATTAAGGAATTAGGGAAATTAGTTTAAGGAAAAAAAACTGAAGTACAGTTTTTCCATGTCTATGTCTTGAAAGATGTTAATAAGATGATAATGTCATGAACATTATGTAGAAATGCAGCTTAGATACAACTCAGTTCACAACGCGCTTGAGGTGTATTCTATGTAACATAGTGCAGCATGTTTGTGCTGCGAAATAGATTAAAGAGAGAAAACACAACTTACAGCTGTTTGTTTACTGTTCACTGTAAGCTTAGATTCAGTCACATTTCACTTTAGACTGGGATACCCCCGCCTTACAATTCAAATATTTGCTTTCTTACTTTTGTGTCGGAGCTAGCGAATAGCCAAGATTAGGCCTATGTTCGCATAAACTGAATTAAATCACCTTCCCGTAAGATAATGAAATTTTCCTGAAATAAGTCAATAATTCACGCAAGACAGTTATAGCCCATATAAGAATTGAATCCAGAATACCCACAAGATTGTAACCAATTACTTTTAGATAATTTATTGCATCCTTAAGTAATTTTATCATGAAAATCCATATCTAAGAAATGAAAAACGATATGAAGTGTTCTATGTGGAGAACCATAAACCTAGTGACAGAGACCTAAACTGTGCGGTGTATACAGTATGTTTTGTGTTGAGGATATTCTGCATATATAATTCGTCAAACATATTGTGCAAAGTAGGCGTAAGTGATTTCTCTTACTTGTACATGTATATCTATGTACGAGGTATTAGTGTTGTTAGTATCTCATATAGGTTTAACTTTCGTTTTCCTGATTCTCTGTCGGTGTAGTGATTAAATAGTGCTTGACGATATTTCTAATTATACGTTAAACGATTTTGGAAAAATTCTGGTATAGCCGAAATTGTGTTGTTAAACAAAATGAGAACAGAGATCTTTTATAATGTCCGTTTTAACAATTTTAACACAAATATTCCTTTAATGTTAACGTTCCAAGAACATATAATATGCAAAATACAACAATTATTGTGCTTAATTAGAAATATTAGAAATATTTATCACGTCTTTAACAAGAATATTCAAGTTCAGTAAATGGCAGTTGTAGACAAAGAAACACTGTTACGACATTACAGAACAGTCTACGTGTTTCTCGGCTATTCTGGTGGAACCAGCTGTAATGTTGTGTGCATACGTGATTCTTAACAGGCGTTAACGAGATTATTCCAGACTCACCGGTCCGCGCGCGCTGTGTTCAAGGCCGCAAGCAATTACACTCTAGTGTAGTGTTGACGCGTATTATGGATTATTCTGGAATATCAACGGTGTATAAGCGACGGTCAGTTCAGTTTGAGTGGCGATTTATTTTAGTGATACTTCGAAGTATTTTGGCGAAGTGTTGTGTTTTATAATTGTGCGGGACTCTATTAGTTGACATTATCATTGCGTGTGTACATTGAATTATTGTACGAGTGTAATCTTGTTGAATAACTTGTTGATTATAACCTGTGCTTGTGATAATTAAAGCTGGTCATTAGTGACTTCATTGGTGTTTTGTATTTTGTTTTCCACTGTACCATAGGACGATCAGTTAGGCCATCGTAACAGTGGGTCAGAAGTGCGACAGAACCGTTGACAGTGGAAACAGTAGACACTTTGTAAAAGACTAGTGTAACTTGTAATTAATCTGTAAACATGGATGCCAGTCAGATGATGGAAGCTTTCCAAGCGCTTCTATTATAAACAGAAAAACGACAACATGAGAAAGCGGAAGAGAGAAAGAATCACTTCTGCTGCAAACACAAGAAAAACAGAAAGCACTAATACTGGAAACTGAAGAACGGCAGAAAGTACTGATGCTCGAGTCGAAAGGACGACAGGCAGAGGAACGGAAGCGCGAGACAAAAGACATCAAAGAATTAATACAGGAGCAAAAGCAGACACAAGAGCAAACCCCTGCAGAGTTGGGTCTCCTACAAGGTGAGCTTAATAAACAAGTTACTAAAATATCGGAGGTACAAGAATCAATGACATTAAAAATAGCTGAAGTAGAAAGTAGAAAAATCTGTCTCGAGTGTTAAAGAATCGATGTCTACAAAAATATCTGCCATAGAAGAATCCATGTAAAATAAACTATCTGAAGTAGGAAACTCAATGGCAAACATAAAAGAACAAATTAAAAGTGATGTTGAGCAGTTCATGAAGACAAACAAACGGAATACAACCAAAACAAATTTCCGAACAGACTGTAACAATGATAGAGACAGAAAAACAGTAGAGAATGTCACCTTGCGGTTGGGACAGTTCATATCAAGGATCCAACCTTTGATGGAAGCACACACTGGGCAACGTATGTTAGGCAATTTGAAGCCACCGCATACGCAAATAATTGGACAGATAAAGAGAAGGCAGTTTCACTCGTTCTTACTTTAAAAGGACCTGCCGCAGAACTACTACAGAAAGTGCCACCTGACACCCAGAACACCTATGCCGAATTGATAAAAGCTCTAGAATTACGGTATGGTGATAAACATTTGCGAGATGTGTACTACGATCAGTTAAGAACAAGATGACAACGTTCCGGGAAGAGTCTTCAAGAGTTTGAGGCAAGTATCGACAGACTGATTAGATTGGCCTATCCTGAAGCACCAGACGTTTTTCGAATGAGGTTTGCGGTGCAGACATTTATTGACGGTATCGGAGATTGTGAACTTCAGCAAGTGTTACGAATGGCAAGACACCGAAATAGCTCAGAAGCTCTTGTTCACGCCCTAGAGTTTGAAGCTGCCACGTCAGCGCCCAGCTATATTTATGGGTTTATGCCATCACATTGTAGTCAGAAGATCCCAGTATCACATTGGCGTTACGATGGGTGCAGAAAAACAATGTTGTCGGATTAACAATTCAGAAGTTCAAGAGCGCTGCAACGATTTGAACGAAGGAAAAAAGAAATAAGACCGAAGTGTTACAATTGTGGGAAACGTGGTCATCTACAGGTAGACTGTTGGGAGAAGAAAATACCGAGAGAAGAGACTGATCACACCAATTGGAGAAGTAACGCCCCAGAACAGCACACAGTTTCCACGTTACATAAGACCAGTGGAAACGTGACCGTTAATGGTTTTGCGGAAGGTAAACAAACATCATTAACAGTTGACACGGGTGCAACAGTGTCCATTGTGCCCGCCGACATAGTCACCAACCGCCAGCCTCAAATTAGCTCTTGTACACTACAGACTATGACTGGAAGCCCCGTCAAAGTGTTAGGAAAGGTAAGTACGTACGAAGACGTACGTGTACGCCTGAGTCTTCTCGAGTTTAGCCACCAAATGCTCGTTGCAGGCATTGTCGATGAAGTGATTCTTGGCACGGACATTATGAATGTCTTTGGGATTCGTTGAGAATGTCTTTAGTGTTGGCCAAGAGAAGATAAAGCTTTGCATGGCTAAAATGACAGGGTCTACCACCATTCGATTAAGCAAGTATCATTGGCTGAAGAAAAAATCAACAGGTCTGGTCAAGAGGAACCCATTGCAAGCAGAAGAAGTACAAATAAGTGTAACGGCAAAGGAAGTGATTAGAAAGCCAACTATTGGTGTCGAGACAAGACTCTTGGTTGTTCCTGAGTTAATGGAACCCGGGGGAAACGTTGCTGAAGATAAAGACATGCAAGAGGTTATTGACGAGAACCAATACACTTGGACCAGCTAATGGCGTATAGGTCATCAGTACATGACGCAATGGGAGTGATTCCAGCGAAACTAGTGGTTGAGCGGAAGACTCATATTGTTGGGAACTTGATGTTCGGGTCACACGAGACTGAATTTGAAGAGTCGGAGAATTGTCTTTCGCAAGTAGACCAGCTATGTAGATCCCCTGCCCAAGTATTACTTCAGAAATGGTTTGCCAGTTCGGGACGAACAGGCTTAAGGGGGGGAAAGTGTTACGACATTACAGAATATTCTACGTGTTTCTCGGCTATTCAAGTGGAACCAGATGTAATGTTGTGTGCATACGTGATTCTTATCAGGCCTTAACAAGATTGTTCCAGACTCACCGGTCCGCGCACGCTGTGTTCAAGGGCGCAAGCAATTACTCTCTAGTGTAGTGTTGACGCTATTATGGATTATCCTGGAATATCAGTGGGGTATAAACATAGGGATTTAGTGACGGTCAGTTCAGTTTGAGTGGAGTTTTATTCCAGTGAGGTTCCAAGTATTGTGGCGATGTGTTGTGTTTTATAATTGTGCGGGACTCTATTAATTGACATTATCATTTTGTATGGACAGATTAATTTGAGTTATTGTACGAGTATTATCTTGTTGAATAACTTGTTGATTATAAACTGTAGTTATTATAATTAAAGCTGGTTATTAGTGACTTCATTGGTCTCTTGTATTTTGTTTTCCACTGTACCATACGACGATCAGTTGATATGGATTGTGATAGTACATATCACTAACTACTGCTGACTGCCTCCAATCTTTGTGAACTATTGTCATGTGTAGACTTTTCATTTTCTTGTCTATTATGTAACTCCAGCCAGAGTTAACAATAACGTACCACTCACAAACGGGCTAGACTAGAATAACTCAGAAGTAGAGTTACGGGCCTAATTAAGCATTACTTATATTGTATAACTAATTACCCATCACGTTGTTATCTCTTGAGTCATATAGTCTTTTTAAACTGGAGAATCACATGACATCGCCACCATGTTGCCAAACTCGGCTGTCAAATTCGAGTTCTGAGTTTCTATTTGACCGTTTTTTACTTGTCTGTCTATCTATCTATCTGTCTATCTCACAATAAGTTCTAAATGCACTAACAGATTTACGTAAAGTTAGAAAACTTGGCATGCCTGTCCGTACTTTTACCCCAGAAATTTTAAGATCGATACTCTAAAAATAGGGGAGGGGAGGCAAACTGTAAAAACTCAAAATTTGAAAAATTCGCAAAAATTCACATGGGCACATTAAAGGGAATTTTAACTAAAATCTGAACATAGTGGTCAGTTTTGAAAATTTCAAAAATTTGTGACACCAGGGGTCAAATTACGTTTTCATAATTTTTATAAAATTTATTTAATATAAATCCTTAAAAGTAATAAACGTTATATATAAAACTTAAAATGACTAATTTAGTAACTTTTGCAATCGTTGTTATCCACCAAAGTGAGTCTTATTTGTACTTGGGAATTCTCTGCGTAAAAATACATTTAAACACACATGAGTATTACATTTTTACATGACTGTGCCAAAGTCTGCTATACAAGAATAAGAGCTTTCTTTTAGTTGTCTTGTCTATGATGTTTCAGGTTATACTACCTTTGTCAAACAACATCCGTCATGACTGACTGAAAATAAATAAAAGGTTAGGCTGAAGTTAGGTTGTTGTTAGCAATTGTAAATGGTTAAACCTAAAGTGAGTGAATTTTTGACTAACTTATCGTTGTGAACATGGAACAAATAAAAACAAGAAGTATTTTTAGTTGTCCAACATTCGGCTTTTCTCAAGAAATTAAGCAATCTTTGTTCCCGAGTTATAGAGAGGCAATGCAAACCTACTCACTCGAAAGGAATAACTTTAATCCTAACTTAATTAGCAAAGAGTCTACCTGAGAGAGTCGCAGTAAAATTATAGTGTATTTGGAGGAAGGGTTCACTCTCTGTAGTTTCACATAAGCGTGACTTACAACTGATCCGAGCTTACCAAGACAAAAACAGAAAAAAATATAACTAGCGTAAAGAAGTTATCAGGTTATTAAGATAGAATAAAAAGTTTCAAGAAGACATTTTAGTATTATTTGATATTTATAGTCGTGTTTTAATTTTGAGTCTTATGATTGTGAAAAGTCTGCCAACGTTCCAAAACAAGAGAGAGATTTTTTGATTAACCAGAGAAACGAAAGAAAAATCATAGATGTAGTTGATTTTGTAGGTACCAGCAAAGAAATTACAAAACAAGTGCGTAACCAAAAATAACAAATACGTTGGTCACAAGCCATACATTTTTATCTAGCCCCGCCCCTGACGAAGTAACGTCTTACTTAGCTCCACCCATAGTGGGTCGTCTTACATTACCAATTTTTTAGCCGTTACAATTTACGTTAATTTACTCTTTTTTGTTGTCTAATAAGCTGCTAAATATTAGACAACAAAAAAGAGCAAGTTAACGTAAATTGTAACGGCTACAAAATTGGTAATGTAAGACAACCCACTATGGGTGGAGCTAAGTAAGACGTTACTTCGTCAGGGGGCGGGGCTAGATAGGTCCGGTAAAACGGTATATAAGAAGTGAACGGTTTCATATTTCTCTATTGGTAAATGACCTGAAGATGGCTTGACTGCCGAAAGCGGTCGTCAATACCAAAGACAACATAGTGGTTTGTATAAAATTACTAGTAGATATATTTGCGACCACTAACACTCCAATATAACAATAAATATGTTCAAATTGACAAGAAACCTAAAACTGATGAATCTGATGACAAACCACCAAGGAGACAAATGAGACTACAACTTCCATCATTAACCCTTGCATTAGACCGCACTGGAGTATGTGGAAGATCAGCTACAATTTTAGCATATGCTGTGATTTGAAATGCAGGAATTGTAAATAAAGAGGACATTTGATCATTGTCCACTCAAAAGTTCAAAGAGAAAGATAAAGCGTGTGTTCCCAACTGCAAGAAGCTGTATTATAATCTGTAATTGGCCTTTACTTTGGTGGGGGAAAGGTCCAAACCGTAACCCAAAGTAAAGGAAATAACTGTTACAGTAAGGTAATAAGCGAATCACACTACTCCCTTGTGTTTGAACCAGGCTACATGTATTTGGACCATGTAATTTGTGAATCTGGGCTGGCAAAAAATTAACAAGTGATTTGCATTTTATACATAAACAATAGTTATTTTGTCTTTGTTATGGTAGTAGGCTGCGATCGTATTGTCCTAAACACTGGTCTAAGAGGTGGTATAATTCGTATTTGGAAATACATTTGGGAAAACTCTTACAACGGTTTATTTGTCAGCTACATGTCAATGTCTTACCTTTCTGGTATTTGTTGACATACTTGTATGGCGAAATAACAGGTCCTAACGGACAGCAACTACAAGTGTATGAAAAGCTGCCAGTGGTGAATTTTACAAAAACAGAATCAATGATGCCTCGAGTTGAAGATAAAACTGACTTAGCACTACCAGAAGTACTGTTTGATAACAGTTGGAAGTGTTCTCAGGACCTAGCAAGCAGATATCCTGGCTGCCGAATTGGACGTGATTGCTACACGCACGCAAAACTATAAGTTTTCGTTAAATTGTGAGAAGGCGATTTACTTCATGCGGAAACACGATATATCATCGGCTTGTGCAGTGTGTTACGTGCCCGTAGACTCACGGTAGTGAGAATTCGTGTACGTATAAAGTGACAGTGCAGATTTATTGAATGTTTTCATTACTTCAGTATAGAAATAGTTACGAAGTAATAAAAATGGCGCGAATGAAGAATAATGATTATGTTTTTAAGAGTGTTCTCTGAAAACTAGGCAATATAGGCAATTGACTTTTCATGTTTAAGTGACGCCAACCATGTTGTAACAACGACAAGCCCAGAGGTTTGTAACAAATTCGTAATGCCAGGATTGTATATCATAAGTTTGGTAAATCACATTCTCTCTTTGCAGTTAAATCATCAGGATGAACGTCGTGTTTTATTTTAAAATGTTTTTTTTAGACCAGTATATGAATAAGAGTTTCATAGTAAGTGGAAATTACTTAAATAATGATTATGACATATTGTGATTATAATACCTAGACACGTATGAGAAAGTGCATACATTAAACAAATTCTCAATTTTGTTAAAAATAAAACGGAATTACCCTACAATAGTTTTACAATCTACGTTACTTATTTCATCATTCGGTACTCTCTCCTCTCTACAAATATAATCTTTATATGTGACGTAGTGTTTGAATGTAACGCAAATAAGCACAAATTTCACGGCCTGGTTTGGGTATTTAAATGTATTAGAGATAGGTTCAACGCACAAACACGCACTTACCAGAATGTAATGTTTTAAAAAATATTATGTCACCGTTCACTTGAGGTAAAATATATTGAAGGTGTTATCTAATTGTTGAGGCATTGTAGTAGTATAGGTGGAGAGCATACGAAAACAGGAAGTGACGTAACACGGAAACAGCTGACATCAGCAGTTTGTGACGGCATGGTCAGCTGATGTCACCATGAAGTCACAGGTATAGTAATGACGTCACGATCAACTGACTGTTTCATGTGTCACGCGCACACGCACGCGCGCATGTTTGTCGGTGTCAGGTTGATCAACTTATAATTAGGGAAGAAAAATTCCCTCGCATAGGGAAATAGGTTAAAAATGAATATGTAAGGAAATATTTTGTGTTACCACCAGCGTGGTTACGTTATAACGGGAATTATTTTTATGAACTTAATGGCTGGTATGAGCTTAATGATAATGTTTCCTCGGTCCTGTCACCATCTTGTTGTCGTTTGAATTATTGTGTTCGTATCTTCTGCTTCTCATCTTGATCGATGCCTTCGTTGCAATAGGCTTGACTAATTGTGTGTAACTTAATGTATGTATGCGTGTATGAAAAAAATGTAGTTAAAGTATTTAGTTTTCCTCGTTTTTGCAGGCTCGAATAATTGTATTTGTAATTTTATTGTCATGTGTTTCAATAATTGTGTGTGTGTGTGTACATTCCCGCATAATTAACTTACGTAAGTCCTTAGGGTTTCTACACTGCTTGGTCTCAGTGACAAATAAATCGTAGCACAGAGGCAAGCCAGGGTATTATTAGCCACTAATGCTAAGTTAGCATTATTTCATCAACATTTAGCCTTTTCTCGAATCACAATTAGTAAAATGTATGTACATAGTAATAATATACGTGATACAATCACGGTGTAAATCAGTTTAATTATTATAACGGTATATATAGATTCTAGCGCATTACCAACATCACGCGTTGAATGGCCGTGTGGGTAAGTGTTTTAACAATACGGACATTCTTTGTATCTTAAATCGACTTCGTCGGATATAATCCCTGTGAATGGACACGCAGTTAATGTATGAACTCCAATTTAGTGACGGTATAAATACATAGATTTTATCCTTTAGTATTTTATGTCTGTAGGTCTCTTAGCCTTTTACATGATTTTCTAGTAACTGATTATATTTAAATGGCTGTACTAATCACAATTAATGATGCAGATGTAGTTTCAACCGAGTAAGACTCTTTCTGTTAATAAACCCAAAAACCCTCAGTGTATGTGTGTGTGTGTATTTGTGAATTTTAGACGGCAATATAAGTCATACAGTTTAACGAAAGGTTTAAACGACACTTAAAATAGGTTACGCTATTTGCCATTATTACGAGCAACGCAAGAAACACTAGGTCTACATCACACTCAAACTCCCTTATTACTAAACTAGCTGAATAGCCGTGCTTTGCTACAAAATTTTGGAATGGAAATATATTTGTTTATTTAAACAGTTATTTCAATTTAGACATGTATTCTTATTATACTCCTCACTTTTTACAACAATAAATGTATCAAAAATGTTTTGCCGGTGCGTCTAAGAAGAACAAAGAACAGTCGCTTATAGTCTAGACAATGCTGTCTCTGATCTCATCGTAGTCCTTCCTCTGCTTATGATTCAGCTTCGGAACGTTCTCGAAACTGCTTCAGTGTCGTACACACGCACGGTGTCGTAACACAGCTCTGTCAGGTATTCGCGATTGACTGTGACGACTGCTTGCTCCCTAGTCGGGGATGGAAGCCCAAATTTTTGGAGAAGTTGGACAGACATGGGGAAAATAACATCTTCAAAGAGGATTAGGCAGATATTGTACACAATGTCCTTGATCTGCTGAGCATCTCCGCACTCTCTCTCCATTTGTCTCCTTACATCTTCCGCGAGATTGTCTCTGTGCTTTCCCCATAGCTTTAGAGGATCCACCACCTGCCAAAACACCAACATAATGGCGGACAACTCTCGGATACTGTGAGGGAAGACTGAGAGTGAAGCTTCGTCCAACGAAACTAGACGGTAATACCACCATTTTACCCAGTTCCGATAACTGACCGTCAGCTCTCCTCACGACGTCTTTCAAGTGCTCATAATGATCACTTCTCAATTTTTTCTGGTTGTTACGAGTCAAACTAAGCATTTCAGTGTATATCAACCTTCTCAAGATTGACTGAGAAGGTTTCAGAACAGCAGCAAGTAGCACTTTTTTCCATCATGCTCCATTAGCTTGTAGCTGTAAAATTCTGCAGCGGAACAGATTTCTTAGTGAGAGGCGCCTTGGTTTTGGGATCGCGCTGAAGAATTTTGATGTAATAGTCATCCTCTCTATGGCAGAATATAAGAGGGTACTAGAGGGTATCATAGGCACGATGCGTCTTACTGATCCGTACCAGCCTGCTGTGTCTGTTATTAAGTATAATGTCACCCGTCTCAAAAGCCTCCCACAATCAGTACTACTGCCGCTTCCGTGGTTGGGGCATTGAAGCGGCCTCTGCACTCTTCAGAAGGCTTCCTATTGCGAAGCTTTTTCCCCGATAGGAAGAGTTCAAATCTTCCACTTTAAAATCTTTTTGTCCTTCGAGAACGGACTCGATAACAACATTAACATCTCTAATATAGGCTACTTGTGTTTGTGCAGCAACGTCTGGAGTTGATCCACAAGTTCTGGGTTTACACTAGGGAAGTAGCCACAATGGATCTCTCTCTCATTGTCGTTATCACCAACAAAGTATATCTCAAGTAAAGAAGGCTGCTGTTGAGGCGCCAGCATGAAGCTCCCTATCTTATGATAGACCTGTCCCTGCACCTTAAATGTTGAGAAAAAACTGCACTCCTTCATCTCCTTGGCTTTACAAATGTCATTTGGAAGCACCCATCTACTGGATGGCAGAGAGAAAGTGCTCGGTCTCTGGGTGCTGGTGGGTGAGGAGTCTTTGCGGGAGTTGAGGATATTCTTGGAGGTCAGGTGCTGGACTTTACAGTTACTGCAGCACATGGGGGGACTCACTTTATTCAATTTCTTGGCACGACACCAGGAACAAATCGACCGGGGTTCAATCCCAACTGTCTTCCCTTTAGCGTATTCAATTTGCTAGTCGTTCTTGTAACCTGATCAATTATGAACTGTCCAAGGCAGTAGTTTTATATGTAATCTCTTTTGATTATAATTAGTAACAGGTACATGATATTGTTTTTTGGATACATTTTAACTGCCCCCTGTTTATCTCAGAAAGTTTTTTCTGTATTTTTCAACTGCTCCCTTATTTGCATATTCATATTTTCCTACAGCTTCCCTCACTTCCTTTTTCCGAATTGGGTCAATAATTGTTTAATAATTTTTCCTCTCTCTTATTTAGTTGAGGTCGGTGCTGCAGTTAAAGGTTCGTTAGAGGCAAACAGTGGGTGAAGAGGGTTGTAACTGGGGCACTGAAGAGGACGTGCACAGGTCACATTCCCTAGGCTCATTGGGAGTAGTAAGAACTTCTCGTGAGTTTTGGGAGTTTGTTTGTTGTCTGTATGTAGTGAGAACATCAAAATGTTCCTCCATAAAATCTCCCAAACCTTCACGTTTTTTATTTCTCCGATTGCCTCTCCGAACTTGGCCAGAAGGATGTCACTTTGATATACCTGGAACTCGTAAGGAAACGTCTCTTCCGCTGCCATTCGCTCACAGTTGGGTAGGCTTTGAATTTCGGTACTGAGTCTTGTGAAATAGGGGATCCCGGACAGCGACATGGTGAATTGCTCAGGTCTCCACCAGTTACTGGAGAGATGGCACAAAATTTTAGCCAGCATTTGAGCCTACATTTGTCAACGCTGCTACCGTGCAGTAGGTACAACAGGGAGGAGAGCACGGCACGCGCCGTCCCGACAGATCTAAGCCATTGTAATACAATGTAACCTTACAGAATAATTCATAAATGAAATACAACTCGTAACGTAAAATAAAAGAAAAGCTAAAATAAATATGTGAAATCTATCACGTACCGTAAACTAAAATACCGTCCTTTAGTAAAATAATTTAAAATTTAAGTTAGTTTGGTGAAACTGAAAAAGTTGTAAAATACAAGGCAAACTATATTTAAACCAAAATAGTGAATAGGTAATATTGATATTTTTTAGCGAGTAAATCCTCTACTCGACTGCTTCCATTGCAATACTTTTCTCCTTGACGTTTTCCCTAGAATCTTGGATCGGTCTCAAAAGATTTGAGTGGTGGCTGAAACATGTAACAACAGGGTTGTTATTTTTTTAAGTGCAGTTTAATAAGCAATTGTTAATTACTGTACAAATCTTTTTCTGTGATTTAAATAGGAAGAAAAGTTAAGACTGTAGAATGTAGAAATAATACGAGTAGAAATCCACTCGTAGATTAGTGGAGGATTTAAAATCGTAAAATGGTTTTAAGACGTGTATCTTATAAAATCTGAGTTTCAATTTGATTGTACTAAATAACAGTAACACACCTGCCAGCAGCTTTTTTGGAAATTTGCAAATAATAAAATTACAGGTGAATCGCTAGGAGTCGCCTTAGTATTATTAATTACAATTAAGTAGTAACTCACGTTTCATAAGATAAGGGTAGACAACCAGTGTACTATTCCATTATAAACCCATCACCATTCCATTGAACTTTTCTCAAGTGCACAATTTTTTAATAAATAAATTCAGTCTGAATTTATTTTTTGTATTCAAGAGTCACTTTAATTTTTTGAAGTTCCTTCTGTCTTCAACGTAGGTAATCCCCTCAATATAACATAAAAATCCTGTTTTTCCCCTTTTGTATTTTACTACTTGTTTTATCTATGTTAAATTTTTTAATGCAAAAAGCTACTCCGAATTGGAGCCTATCTAATAATCGTTAAGTAAGAAAGCACGGTTATTCTACGTTTTGCTGTTAGACACAAAATTTTTCAAAACCCTTTCTTAACGATCACCTAGGACCAAAGAAAAAAACTACCTAATGAATTCCAAGTTTCTAGTCCTCACGTTCTGGAAATTTAATGATGTTTAATGATGGATCAGTGGTATTTGGCTTTTGTATGTACAAATTATAAAGTGTAAACAAACAGGCAATTTTTTCCTCTGCACTGTATATATTCAAGCAAAATTATTATTCGCCTCTGATTAAATTAAACATATAAAACCGTCTTTAGTTTAAGGAGAAATTTGGTGTGTCAATGTTGGAGTGTTGTTTCTCCGCCAAACCAGAACAGACACGGTACATATCAGATGCCAAAGAAACTTTACGTTACCACTACAAACAAACACAAACAAACATGAATTCTTTAATTTGTTTCTCTCTCTGCTCGTTTTAAATTGAAATGCTTTTGTTGCAATATGTTTTAATTAGACTGGGTTTGCTTTTATGGTTTTATCTACGGTCTGATAAACCGTCAGGTGGAAAATTGTACGCATAAAACGTACAATAAATTCATTAACGAGTGTGCGAGTGTGTGTGTGTTTAGTGTCCCGCATTATTAACCTGCGTAAGACCGTAGGGTTTCTACACTGTTTAGCCCATCCAACAAATAACACGTAGCGCAGAGATACGACAGGGCATTATTAGTCACCATGATAGACTTAGCATTATTTCTCCAACATTAAGCTTACTTCGAATCACAATTAGTAAAATCTGTGTCGTATAAATATACATGATACACTCTCAGTTTAATTATTATAACGGTATATATAGATTCTAGCGCATGACCAACACCACGATATAAATAGTCGGTGGGGTAGGCGTTTTTAACAATACGGTCATTCTTCGTGTCGTAAGCGGAATTCGTCGGATATCATCATTGTAAATGAACACTCAATGAATGTATGAACTCCAATATAGTCACCGCCGACCTGTCGACGTGCTTCAGAGAACATTGGCGGCACAATTGGTTTGGCCTATCGAAGAGAAAAGGATGTAGATCTCCTAGGAAAAATAAGTGATTCGACTTGAGGATAAGACGATCTACTTATCAATCTTTTTTAGTAATGTGGTTGTACAGGTCCCTATACTAAACGTTTGAGCGGCCTCGACTTTGAAAACTTAAAAAGTAGCTAAGCGGATTATTTAAAAACATGTGAAGTGAAAACGTTATCATAATAGCTGATTTAGTATAAGTACACATACACGTATATTTTTATTTCACAATTGATTAGAATTTTTTAGGTATTAAGCCTCGTTTCCACACATACAAATTTCGTCCCCTAAAAATGTTAGCAACAAAGTTGGGCAACAGTGTTGAGGAAAATGAATGCGTGGAAACACCAGGAAAATGTTGGGGACTCTGTGGCACAACAAAAATTGTCCTCTATGCTGTTGCGCAACTTTGTTACCCACACGATGGAAACGCTTCGTGCTGCAGCAAAATATTGCAAGGGACTAGTAACCTTCATAATTTGAAATTATGATTGGTTGCTTCTTTACACTGTCTGTAGTTTGAGGTTATAGTTCATTTTTGTAAGGTAAAGTTATGGAATTGAGTAAAGAGGAAGTTGTTCAACTACTTCAGGTATATGAAAAATTAACTGTGGTATGGGACATAATTAACAGTGAACACAAAAATCAAAGTAGTTGAAGTGATGTTCTAGGAAAAATTTCAAGTCCATTAAACCAACAAATAGTCGGTATTGAAGAAAACCACATAGACTGTACTCAAAAGCATTTGAAGTCCTTAAAAGTCATTCGAACAAAATTTTTGGAGCCACTTTGAAGTTGAAGGTCCATTAGCAAATTTTAGGTTAACGAATCAGTGAAGAAGAAGAAGCGTCGAAATTTCACGTAATTTTTCTCAAATTGACGGCTGGTCCTGAGTAGGTCTGGCATGATTCACGTTCCTGTTTCGATCTCTTTATAATGCAGATATAATAATCCACTATGTCTAGTTACGCAAGCAACTGTTTGGACGTTGTAAATCAGTCTTATACTGAGGTGTACTGAGGTGTTTATAGAAAGGTATTGTCTGCTTTATGGATTCAACCTGTAAAATACATTATTGGTGAAAAGTATACTTGTTCAGTAAAGATTTGCTGGGCTTCCAACACATACATCTACCGCTTACTTTAAAATAGAACAACCAATACCCGACAATTCAAGTATTAAGTATAAGTAACGAACAACTTTATAAAAGAAAAATTGGGTCCTGGAATTAAATTTCCGTTTTAAAAAAGTAGAGACGGTTACATTAGTTTGACTGGCAGTGTTTTTAAAATGCCAATAACAGAATTCGTAGTCGTCAGAGTGATTTTTAATTAAAACACATTTATTTTACATTTTGTGTGTGTGTGTGTGTGTGTGTGTAAGCACTCGAACGCGCGCAACAGACACAACTGGCTCTATAAATTATTTAACCCTGTTTCAGGGACCGCCCTTACTTTCTTTATCAACTATAGTAGAATATATAACGCCTTCTCACCCCAAAGAGCACAGACAAACGACCCAACAAAACTGTGTTAAGAGTATTAAATTATATTCACAATAACTTATCCAAGCGATTTTTTTCAAATAACAAACATACTAATATTAAACATTTTGTAATATATCAATAATGTTTCAATAGTAAAATTTTTTCACAAGATGTTTTCTGCGATTAGCTGAATTACCGTGTGATAAATTTAAAGTTTTCAAACAGTGTTCGGAAAGGTTTGTTAAGTGTAAACGCCGAAACTGAGAGAAAAATCAAGCTGTTAACACCTTAAATATAGAAAAAGTCCTGAAATGAAACTTTCATTTAAAACTGAAATGAATCTCATCGTGGTGATTTTAAAACAGTCGAAATAAGTTTTAAATAATTAAAAATTACCAAAATAAGAAATTCGCGGTGTGCTTGTTCAACAAAACGACCACAAGTTCAAAAATTCAAAATTTACTACAAATTCATGGTGTGCTTTATATAACCATCATAACACAGATGAAGTTAGTTTTTAAAATGTATTTGGTCGGTAGGACAAGTTGTTAATAGCCGGCGAAGTTAGGCCTACAACGCCTATAAAATAAAATCACAAGATATTATTACATTTAGTTGTTTAGTTGAACCATCGATCTAAACTAGTGTAGATCGTGAGTTGAACACTGTGTAACGTTACGAAAATTCTATGACGGCATACGTCATATTATGTAAGTGACGTATCTAACATGTGCTTTTATCTCTCACTCACTTTCTCATTCTTCTACGCACACATATACACGTACACTCAATGACACTCGTACAATGATTTCTTGTCTCACATGTGGGATACCATTAACGGAGTAACAACGCTATCACAGTAATCATTTATAACTACTACATCATAGAATTTTACTGACTTTCCTCCTTTGTAGCGTGTCGTGGTTTGTAAGCAGAGCAGCATTACCCAAATTATGAAAAATGGAAGATTTACCTAAATCATGGAAAATTGAGCAACTCTCAAAAAAAAACTGACAGATATAATAAAGTGGTTTAAGATGTATTTTAATTCTTTTAGTTTAACTTCCTATGTTAGTTCTTTTTCCAATTCTTCTTGCAATAGGAAGAAAATGGACTGACTTCTTGGGCCAATGCCACTCGCTGATCGAATGATTGGCGGTCACTATCACTTTAGCCATGCAAACCATCTTCTTTCCTTAGCCAACCTTCAGGACATTCTCTCTTAGGTCCACAACAAATCCGTAGGGATTCGTAATGTCCGTGCCAAGAATCACTTCATCGACAATGACTGCAACACGTATTTGGTGGCTAAACTCGAGAATACCCAGGCGTACACGTTCGTTTACCTTTCCTAACATTTTGACGGGGCTTCCAGTATTGTATTGTATTGTATACGAGCTAAATTGAGACTTGCAGTTGATGACTAAGTCTGGGCGCACAATGGACGCTGTAGCGCCCGTGTCAGCTGTAAATGATGTTGGTTTACCTTCCGCAAATCCATTAAAGATCAAGTTTCCACTGATCTTATGTACCGTGGAAACTGTGCTATTCTGGAGCTTTATTTCTCCAAGTAGTGCGATCACTCTCTTCTCTCGTTACTTTCTTCTCCCAACAGTCTACCTGTAGATTACCACGTTTCCCACAGTTGTAACACTTAGGTCCTTTGTCTTTATCCTTTGGTTCGTAAGATCATTTTGGCGCTACTGACTTCTTAAACCGTTGTTCTTGAATCGTCTCTTTATTCCGTCGGTTATGACGATTTTGTAGATCGGTTTGATTACAACGTGATGAAATATTCTGATTAATGTAAGCTCCCGACTTGGCAACTTCAAAACGGAGAGCATGAACAAGAGCGTCTGAGCTATTATGATGCCTTAACACTTGTTGCAATTAACTATCTCTGATACTGTCAGTAAACACAATGTGAGCAATTGACGTTCGGAAGTCCCCCAATTCTTGGGATAACCCAATCTCGTCAGTAGGTCGACATTTGCTTCAAACTCTTGAAGGCTGTCCCCTGAATAGTGTTGTCTCGCTTAAAGTTGAACACGGTACACTTTGCACAAATGCTGGTCACCGTACTAATTCCAGAGCTTTTGTAAATTCGGCATAGATGTTATGGCTGTCAGATGGCGCTTTCTGTATTAGCTCTGCGGCAGGTCCTTTTAAAGAAGGAATGAGTGAAAGGCCTTTCAAGCCGCAGCTTCAAATTGGCGAAGATAATGTGCCCAATGAGTGCTTTCATCAAACGTTGGGCCCTTTGCGTAAACTGTCCCTACTACAGTTTGACATTTTTGATATTTTGAATCATTTTCAGCATTTACTAATGGTCTTTCTTTATAAACTATTTCTTTCCCTAAATGTTCCACTTCCTTTTTAATTTGTTTCATTGAATTTGTAGTAGAAACTTCTAATCTTGACATATTTATTTTTATAGATGACACAGGTCTTTCTATTTCAGATATTGTGTCAACTTGTTTGTTCATCTCACTTCGTGCAGTGGTATCTTCTTGTACGAACGCCTTAACGCCATCTGCTTGACGACTAAATTCTTCTTCTTGCCGTCTCTCTGGTGTTTCATTTACACGCTTACGTTTTTCTTTTAGTCGTTCTTCCATTAGTGCTTTCTGTTGTTCCTCTGCTGCTCCTCTTTCCTGTCTGCGTTTCTTATCCTGTCGATTTTCTGTTTTTTCTCTTTCCTGTCTCTGTTCTTCTTTTTTATTGTTCCTCTTCTTTTTATTATTCTTCTTCTTTGTTGTGTTTGCCGTAGTATTTCTCAGAATGCTTCTATCATCTGACTGGTATCCAATCTCTCTTTTCTCTTTAATTACCACTCACACTAATCTTCTATGAAGTCTGCTCTGTTTCCAGTGTTCAAGATTCTGTCCCACGTGTGACCCACTGTCCAGCAGCCGGAATGAGGCTGCCTAAATATCTGAATTCCTTGCCTTAACATTTCCCCATCTAGCGTTGTTTGTAACTCGTCACAAGAAGTCATATAACGATATCATCTGCAAATCTAATTATGTTGACTAATTTCTTATTTACTTTTGTCTTGTATTTGTTTGTAGCTAGTACTCTTTTATTGTTTCTTCTGTATACAAGTAAGTATTGCAAAACGTGGCAGACCATAACACTGCCTTATACTGTTGCCTCCACTTTTTGTGAATAAATTATTCTTCTATACCTATAATCAACTTTAAAATTTTAAAAATAACAATTTTAACCGAAACCTGATTGAAGTGTTCAGTTGCTGCATATTTATAGCTTGCATTATTCCAGACTAATCCTTAACGACCACTCGAAAATTCTGGAGGACATTTGAGCGCGGCCTTGGCAGAACCCCACACACCTGCTTGGCTGGCCGGGAAACTCTTACAACGGCACTCTCCATTGTATGTCGTTGCAATATCACACACACACACACACACACACACACACACACACACACACACACACACACACACACACACACACACACACACACACACACACACACACACACACACACACACACACACACACACACACACACACACACACACACACACACACACACACACACACACACACACACACACACACACACACACACACCGATTAATGTTATTAACATTTTAATGTTATTGTTATCACTATTCTTTAATGAAATAATCCTAAAAAATATTAGTAAACCTAACTTATTTGTTGTTTTTTTAACTTATTTTGTAATAAGCTATCATAAATGACAGCATCCATATAATATTTATTTATAAGGATAAAAGTTTCATTAATGACATTGTACATTTTAATAACATTCTATTAATTACATAGTGTGCTGGACTGCGTTCAGCTTTTAAAACCCGCACGTTCTCCACCGCGTTTAAAACTCGCGCGACCACCGTTTAGTGATCGCGCGTCGACGAGTGAAGTGAGTGAGTCAGAGACTATTTGTCAAGAGCGGCGACGATATCGGTTCGTTCCCGCACAGCTGATTTTTTGTCTCACAATGACTGGCATGTTTTAGATTTCGTGGTTAGAGTACGCAGTTGATCCTGTCTCTTTTCTCATCTAACCCTTGACTGAAGCGTTTCGGGACTGGCGGCTTGATCTGCCTTTGTTCGTTTACTTCTACTAGTATGGAAGATTAATTCTAGAGAGTCCCAGGGTTCTCGGACAAGCCGATGAAGGGGTGTCGGAGGATGACTGTCCACCTGTCGTCCTCCCGTGCAGAGAAAAAGATCTAAGCTCCTCGACGCCGCCAGTCACGAACAGCCCCACAGATGAGAATGCAGCTCCAGAAGTAACCCTTACTGTCATCAGCTGTGTATCTGAACCACATGCCCGGATAAAACCTAAAATTGGAAAACTCAGGTGGGAGCTTTCAGTATTATATCATTTCTTCTGACATCTTCTACTTTCCTCCAGTTTAATCTGCAGAAACCATGTGAAAACAGACTTATAAACTGTAAACTTATGAAGCATTAACCTGTAAAGTTTGGTGTGAACATGCATCAGGCATGTGTGAAACTGTAGTCTGGTTTTGTAAGATAGGATCCCATACTGAATTGATTGTGATTTTACATTATTCAAATATTTTTGATACACTCATGTAAAGGGGGAACACACACACACACACACACACACACACACACACACACACACACACACACACACACACACACACACACACACACACACACACACACACACACACACACACACACACACACACACACACACACACACACACACACACACACACACACACACACACACACACACACACACACACACACACACACACACACACACACACACACACACACACACACACACACACACACCGATTAATGTTATTAACATTTTAATGTTATTGTTATCACTATTCTTTAATGAAATAATCCTAAAAAATATTAGTAAACCTAACTTATTTGTTGTTTTTTTAACTTATTTTGTAATAAGCTATCATAAATGACAGCATCCATATAATATTTATTTATAAGGATAAAAGTTTCATTAATGACATTGTACATTTTAATAACATTCTATTAATTACATAGTGTGCTGGACTGCGTTCAGCTTTTAAAACCCGCACGTTCTCCACCGCGTTTAAAACTCGCGCGACCACCGTTTAGTGATCGCGCGTCGACGAGTGAAGTGAGTGAGTCAGAGACTATTTGTCAAGAGCGGCGACGATATCGGTTCGTTCCCGCACAGCTGATTTTTTGTCTCACAATGACTGGCATGTTTTAGATTTCGTGGTTAGAGTACGCAGTTGATCCTGTCTCTTTTCTCATCTAACCCTTGACTGAAGCGTTTCGGGACTGGCGGCTTGATCTGCCTTTGTTCGTTTACTTCTACTAGTATGGAAGATTAATTCTAGAGAGTCCCAGGGTTCTCGGACAAGCCGATGAAGGGGTGTCGGAGGATGACTGTCCACCTGTCGTCCTCCCGTGCAGAGAAAAAGATCTAAGCTCCTCGACGCCGCCAGTCACGAACAGCCCCACAGATGAGAATGCAGCTCCAGAAAACCCTTACTGTCATCAGCTGTGTATCTGAACCACATGCCCGGATAAAACCTAAAATTGGAAAACTCAGGTGGGAGCTTTCAGTATTATATCATTTCTTCTGACATCTTCTACTTTCCTCCAGTTTAATCTGCAGAAACCATGTGAAAACAGACTTATAAACTGTAAACTTATGAAGCATTAACCTGTAAAGTTTGGTGTGAACATGCATCAGGCATGTGTGAAACTGTAGTCTGGTTTTGTAAGATAGGATCCCATACTGAATTGATTGTGATTTTACATTATTCAAATATTTTTGATACACTCATGTAAAGGGGGAACACACACACACACACACACACACACACACACACACACACACACACACACACACACACACACACACACACACACACACACACACACACACACACACACACACACACACACACACACACACACACACACACACACACACACACACACACACACACACACACACACACACACACACACACACACACACACACACACACACACACACACACACACACACACACACACACACACACACACACACACACACACACACACACACACACACACACACACACACACACACACACACACACACACATATCTGAGTGAGTAACTTAAATTCAGAGTCACATGAACACCGTTTAAATATAGCTGGGTATGAGTGGGTGATACGAGTCCCCTTATGTAGCTTTTCAATCTTACACAATTTAGTGGGATATATGATTAACCTACACATTTCGGGGATATGAATCTTAAAACTGGTTTAATGAATTCTTAATTCTGTCTTGATGATTTCTTCCTGAACACACCGACACTGGAGCTGGGTTCATTATGAATTGCTGTTATCATACTTTACAGGGGACACTGGGTTATTTTTGGATGACCTGATGTTACATCTTGGGGAGATATTGATGTGGGGTTACCAGCAACGGGGTTTCACCCAAGATAATTACTTGAATTAATTGTGGGTAGTATGTGTATGTTAATGTGTTGTGGTATATGTATGTATGTGTATATTTTTCTCAAGGGGGTTAATAATGTATAACTGTATAGCAGCACATGTTGAGCCGCCTCATTGCCCCTTCTCAAAGTTTTAAGAAATTTTTTTTTGAGGAAAAAAATAAGTTTTTTTTTTTTTTTTTTTTTTTTTTTTTTGACAAGGGGATGGCGACCCGTAATTTTTAGAACTAGGCGGATGGCCTAGATGAAGCATAAAATGCACTGAGCCCATTGTGACAGGACTTGCAAATAAAAGTCAGGAGTAACGTAACAATATTTATTTTCTCCCCTTACAACATTTATAAAGCACAGTGTTGACCCCTACTTAGTTGACCTTAGGCTTACCATAGTAAGCATACCCCTAAAGGTATAGCAACCATTCTATGTAATGATCAGTCATTGCTAAATCAATTTTATAATACCTACTGACAAATAATCTAATAACAATAATCTCACAATAACCCAACGGGTATACTAACTATTAGTGTTTGTACATTCATGAGTTCCTTTTAACATTAATGACTCGTGTATATAAATCTACAATAATCTTTATAAAATTAACAAACCATCAGCACAGCTCGAGTTCGCTCAGGCTGCAAGCATGCACACCCGATTAGACTGAGAAATCAAAGCTTAAATGAATCTAAATAAAATATGAAAACGGAAAGACAGCAAGTTAACATGAGAATTTACAAATTTAGAATGACTTCCGGATAGAAATGGCGGACAGCGAGAACTGACCGTGCGTGACCATGCATGACCCTGGATAAACATTTAATCGCGTTAATACAAGGAAAAGAATTAGAACAAAAGAGTGAAACAATCGCACTGTGCATGCCTGCTAGTCCGGCATACAATTATTGACTTACAATCATTGACTTATTAAAATTTTAGTGATCAGTGCCACTGAATTATTGGCGTGCACATAGCGAACCGACATGTTTAGTTTTGATCAACAACTTTCTAAGGTAGTTCTAGTTCACAAAACGGAATGTAACTGTATTATATTTTTATATTTCACTCTATAGGTGTGACAGAACGTGTCGCGGTGTCGACTTTACGTCATTGAAACGGTATCACCTGGTTTAAAGCTGTGATCACGTGCTGAGGCAGATGGTCGGCTCCGGTCCCGGTGGTAGTGAGTTGCTGTTTCAGGAAACCAGGAGAGTCATGCTTTATTAGCTGGCGGGTCCCATGTCTAACGCCGGCGACGAAATAGGGGAGCTTAATCAGCAATGTTCAGGCTGATGGCGACGGGTGTGGTTGTCGCCATCCTTCTGTCTCAAGTCCCAGGCTGGTGCGGGAACCCAGATGTCCTTTATAAAATTATTTGCCCATGGCAGAAAGTAGAAGCAGCACAGACAGAATTCTATCCCGACGCCGGTGTTCCGATGTAGTAGGTATGGAGAGTGAGATGCAACTGGTCAGCACTCTCACATGTACAGCGTTCGGAGAGAGCGCAGTTACGACGATTACTCCATAGAGCGCGCGAGGATTCACAACTGACGGCACCCTACGATAGCCGGCGCCGCGCGGCCTAACTATCTGGGCGAAAAGAGAAGTAACCGAAATACGGAAAACTTGCCGCGATGTATTTTCTTTTTACTAGTCGCGGCACACCCCCACTCCAAAAGGGCAACCTGGTTGCCTACAAAATTCAAACAGTTAACACACAGTCCAGGACTCCGGTCCTCTAGACCTTTACTTCCGCACTTAGAAGAACTGACCACTTGGCCAGCAGGGAAAATCTCAGGATACTTACCGCACTCAAGAAGACAGAGGCTCAGGGTGAAAACGAAGGAAGGGGAAAGAAGAAGTGTTGTGTGTGTGCCTGTGTTCATGTGGGTGTATCTGTGTAAGGGTGCGGTACTGCATGCTGACTTGATCAGGGTCAGCATACAGTGACAAGAGATAGAAGGAGAAAATAAGAAAGACAAGAACGAGGCATGCCTCTGAGTTCTGACCTCGTAAGGCCTCCCAACTCACAAACTGAGACCCAAAAACAATTATTACCCAGACGTATGACACTTCCATCCCCCTTTCTCAGGACTGAAAAACTCTCAACACACTTCGACCATCCCCACACGACCCACGGGACCGCCCCAACACGTCACCCTCACTGGTGACCTCCACCTACTCCTACTGCTGCCACTCACATACGCGTCCATAGGACCAAACAAGGTGTCACTAACCTTGATATATGAGTGACCATACTACTACTATTGTCCCCCCTCTTGGACCGACCAGCCATATGCAGCAAAACAAGACATCAACAATCCTTGACATATGACTGGCCCACATCCCTACACTAGGGCGGACGGACCCGATTAGCAAGGCAGAGAAGACCGCATCGAGGGCACGCGAACATCAATCCCATATCTCCATCGAATCACTAACCTTAATCTGTGAGTAAGGGGGGGCAACTTCTATACAGCCTGGCTTTCTCTCGCCAGGACGAGAGACAGTCAAATGAAACAGGGGACATCTACCCAAGAATGCGGCCTGGACCAGACGATAACTCACTTAGGGGCTCTTTTATCATACATGATTCTCCCAAGAAAAATTGAGGTCCCAAATACAGCCTGCCTTGAGGTTAGGCTTAATCACGAAATTCTTGTAACAATCCCTGGCTAGAATTACTTCATTAACAAAACACAAACACCCACAATGTAACACAACACATCTCGACAACAGACAGGAAATACTTGCTTCCGTGCAAGTGACCTCTGGGTTCCCTAGCGGAGCAAGGACTCGAGAGACTAAATATGCCGAGCTGACTCCCTTAACACCGGACAAGAAACAAACAACACTAATAATAATAACCTAAGAATTGAGACAAAACAACAACAACACATCATATAACACCTCAAAAACCTCACAACAATATACCCAACAACAACATAAATATCAACATCTCTAATTCCACATGTCATTCGATGTCCATTCCCTGCCATCGTCAATAACACCAACTACAGGCCCGACCATACCGCATCCAACAAGGTAATGAATCCGAGTACCCCCAACTCGGGAACAATACACTCATCCATTTAACTCAATGTAAGTTCGCTTATATAAATACCCACCAGGACCTCCGGCGAGCTAAATAATCTCAATAATAAAACACTCTAGGAAACCCGTGTGCGTGACCTGTACTGGTACCTGGTTTACAAATAGGCCGTAGAAACACAATAAACATCATAATAACAATAATAACGAAATACATACCATAAACGTAACACACACATCAAACACAACGTGAAACACAAACATCAATAATATTAATTAGGACCCGCATTTATCCATTCATTTCCAAAAGACTGTCACCCAAATTTGCAAGTCCTGTCACTGGATTTAACTACGCTCTACTACCATTTGAGCCGCCTCATTGCCCCTTCTCAAAGTTTTAAGACAATTTTCTTTTTGAGGAAAAAAACTGTTTTTTTTTTTTGACAAGGGGAAGGCGACCCGTAATTTTTAGAACTAGGCGGATGGCCTAGATGAAGCATAAAATGCACTGAACCCGTTGTGACAGGACTTGCAAGTAAAAGTCAGGAGTAACGTAACAATATTTATTTTCACCCCTTACAACATTTATAAAGCACAGTGTACAACACATATACAGGCGTTTGTTTACAGACTGAAATATTTAGTTATTAAGACTGAACCTTCCTGATGCACTCAGCAATTCAACATATCAATCATCATAAATCCATAGAATAATAAGTATTACAATTAACAAATCAATTAGAGTGTTTTCAAAACAATCAGTTATTCACCCTTGAGTGAAAGAAAGAAAGAGAGCGACCAGCAATGATTAATCATTCGGTTGTTGCTTCAGGATCACACAGCAACCTGAACAAGTTCAATTAGAGCGGCACATGACCATCACCACCAAGCCAAGCATGGCTTTTAAGAAAACCCCTTTAAGTTGACCTTAGGCTTACCATAGTTAGCATACCCCTAAAGGTATAGCAACCATTCTATGTAATGATCAGTCATTGCTAAATCAATTTTATAATACCTACTGACAAATAATCTAATAACAATAATCTCACAATAACCCAACGGGTATACTAACTATTAGTGTTTGTACATTCATGAGTTCCTTTTAACATTAATGACTCGTGTATATAAATCTACAATAATCTTTATAAAATTAACAAACCATCAGCACAGCTCGAGTTCGCTCAGGCTGCAAGCATGCACACCCGATTAGACTGAGAAATCAAAGCTTAAATGAATCTAAATAAAATATGAAAACGGAAAGACAGCAAGTTAACATGAGAATTTACAAATTTAGAATGACTTCCGGATAGAAATGGCGGACAGCGAGAACTGACCATGCGTGACCATGCATGATCCTGGATAAACATTTAATCGCGTTAATACAAGGAAAAGAATTAGAACAAAAGAGTGAAACAATCGCACTGTGCATGCCTGCTAGTCCGGCATACAATTATTGACTTACAATCATTGACTTATTAAAATTTTAGTGATCAGTGCCACTGAATTATTGGCGTGCACATAGCGAACCGACATGTTTAGTTTTGATCAACAACTTTCTAAGGTAGTTCTAGTTCACAAAACGGAATGTAACTGTATTATATTTTTATATTTCACTCTATAGGTGTGACAGAACGTGTCGCGGTGTCGACTTTACGTAATTGAAACGGTATCACCTGGTTTAAAGCTGTGATCACGTGCTGAGGCAGATGGTCGGCTCCGGTCCCGGTGGTAGTGAGTTGCTGTTTCAGGAAACCAGGAGAGTCATGCTTTATTAGCTGGCGGGTCCCATGTCTAACGCCGGCGACGAAATAGGGGAGCTTAATCAGCAATGCTCAGGCTGATGGCGACGGGTGTGGTTGTCGCCATCCTTCTGTCTCAAGTCCCAGGCTGGTGCGGGAACCCAGAGGTCCTTTATAAAATTATTTGCCCATGGCAGAAAGTAGAAGCAGCACAGACAGAATTCTATCCCGACGCCGGTGTTCCGATGTAGTAGGTATGGAGAGTGAGATGCAACTGGTCAGCGTTCTCACATGTACAGCGTTCGGAGAGAGCGCAGTTACGACGATTACTCCATAGAGCGCGCGGAGGATTCACAACTACGATAGCCCGCGCCGCGCGGCATAACTATCTGGGCGAAAAGAGAAGTAACCGAAATACGGAAAACTTGCCGCGATGTATTTTCTTTTTACTAGTCGCGGCACAATGTGTGAACTGTTAAATGAGCTGGCTGATTCAATGCACTGGTACTTAAGAGATCTCAATCAGCTAATTTCTCTAATATCTTATAAATAATTGGTGTCATGTTATATTTGCATATGTCTAAGCATGTTAGTCAACTTAAATGTCTGTATGAGTTGCAACCTCAGAGTATTCAACAACCAGATTCAAGTGTACTCAATTACTGTGTAGATATACATTGCTGTATGCAGATTTGTGTATGTAAAAGAAAAATTAAGTCATTTTACTATCAGCAACTGTTATGTATTCATGAGATTTTAATAACTGAATTCCATTCAATGGATTAGCTATTTGTATGTGTTGCAACTTAAGAGAGCAATAACAGCTTTAAAGCGAATAATTATTATACTATGTCATGCAAGTGTTATAAATTTATGAAAGAAACAGAAACACCAATAAATAAGAAATTTGTTGTTGTTATATAAGTATTTCATTCTGCAAGTCCTATCACCATAGCCAGTAGACATGTTTCAAATGCAGTTTGGGTTCCGGCACATTTTATGCTTAATCTAGGTTGAGTGCCTAGTCCTAAATACTAAATTACACCCCTCAAAAAACAAATTTTCAAAACTTACACAAAACTTGGGGGAGGTTGCAATGGTAGCAGAGAGTGGTTTATTGAATTTAATAGAAGTTCATAGAATCTATGGTTGACTAGCTGTAATAGATGTTAGCTGAAAACTAGGCATGTCATGCTTGTGTCAAGACTTGCAATACTCTGAATTGATGTTGGGAACTATATACAAGAAATTTGAGAGAGTTTAAATTTTGCCTCAGTTGAGATTTTAGATTGAATATTTTTTTTAATTGATTTGAATTTAAATGCGTTTAAGAAAATTAATTGAAATTTTGATTGATTTGAATGTTGAAATGAAATGAGTAGGGATTTATTGGGGTTAACATGTGTTAGTATGTAAACCTTATTGTTGTAATAGTGAGTGTAAGATAGATTATGTGGGGTTATTAATATGTTATTAATAGTACGTCAGGTGTGAAATTGGACTTACTTTATAATTCTACTAACACACACAGATTTAAAAAATTCTTGACATGATCGCGTTCCGTCAGTCCTTGTCTGTTTTGGTTGTGACCCGTTCAGTTTGTGGGGTGTGGACTTATCCTCCGTAGCACACCAGATTATGCAATGACTTGCTACTTCTTGTCTCTGCGGGTGTTTTTTTTTAACGGTTTATGGAGCTAGGTGCTCATGTTATAATGCGGATTACCTTATGGTATAATGGATTGTTTAATGAACTGATGAATGCGGTGATGGTCCGACCGGATGTCTTGGAGTTGTAATTAGTTGATGAGACTTTGATAAAATTTTGGAATTTTGGTCACGCATCGACGGACCGATTTTTGAAATTTATTTAATTGTTGTAGCTCAGGTGTATTTGTTACTTGTTAAATGAGATTGATCGTTAATTTTTAAATGTGATGTGTAGTTGTTTGTTGATTACGTAGTGTGAGCTTATACATTCATTGTGTTTGTGATGTTTTCTTCTGGTGATTTCGAGGAGCTCTCTCTCTGCCTTTAGCATACACCCCTTCATTGCATCGATAGAGTACTCTGGGGCCACTTGAAGGAAATCAAGTTTTTCTTCTTCTGTTAGCTACTAGTATGATTGTGATAGGTGTTGTGTAATTGTGTAATTCTGGCTGAAACATGTTACAAGAGACTGCCCAACCCTATTTCCGGCGTTCTCTAGAAACTTCCGGTGGTGGATGGAGAGGATGAGGGTATGTTGTTGCTTTTCTTGGACATTGTCCTACAGTTAGCGGATTTCCCGGGGCTGTCCGCAGAGAAGTTACCCCCCTTACTCACATATTAAGGTTGGCGATTTGATAGAGCCATCTGGGATCGATGTTCGCGTGCCCTCGATACGGTCTTCTCTGCCTTGCTAATCGGGTCCGTCCGCCCTAGTGTAGGGATGTGGGCCAGTCATATGTCAAGGATTGTTGATGCCTTGTTTTGCTGCATAGGACTGGTCGGTCCACGAGGTGGACAGTTGTAAGGTAGTCACTCACATATCAAGGTCAGTGATACCTTGTTTGGTCCTTGGACGCGTATGTGAGTAGCAGCAGTAGGAGTAGGTGGTGGTCACCAGTGAGGGTGACGTGTAGGGGCGGTCCCGTGGGGTTGGCGTGGCGGAGAGGGTCGTGTGGGGATGGTCGGAGTTGTGTTGAGAGTTGTTCGGTCCTTGGTAAGGGGAGAGAATAGAAGTTGTCCTGATTAGGTATTGGTCCTTGGGTCTCAGTTGTGGGTTTGGAGGCCTTAGGAGGTCAGAACTCAGAGAGGGATCCCAAAACTTGTCTTTCTTCTTTCCTCCTTCTTCTTTGTCTCGGTATGCTGGCCCTGGCCAGGTCAGCATGCACACCTCATACTCCCACACAAACACATTCTGGCACACATGCATGTACACACTACAATTCTTCCTTCTTCTTCTTTCGTTTTCTCTCTGAGCCTCTGTTCTCCTAGGTGTGGATAAGTGTCTGAGTTCCCCAGGAGAGCCAAAGAATTCATGAGTAAGTAAGAGTCCAGAGGACGGTGAGTATCATGGACTATGGTTTGCCAATTCTGAGATTAGTTTTCCTTGGGGCAACCAGGTTGCACTTTTGGGGTGAGGGTGTGCTGGACTGCGTTCAGCGTTTAAAACCCGCACGTTCTCCACCGCGTTTAAAACTCGCGCGACTGCCACTGCTTAGTGATCGCTCGTCGACGAGTGAAGTGAGTGAGTCAGAGACTATTTGTCAAGCGCGGCGACGATATCGGTTCGTTCCCGCACAGCTGATTTTGTCTCACAATAACTGGCATATTTTAGATTTCGTGGTTAGAGTACGCAGTTGATCCTGTCTCTTTTCTCATCTAACCCTTGACTGAAGCGTTTCGGGACTGGCGGCTTGATCTGCCTTTGTTCGTTTACTTCTACTAGTATGGAAGCTTAATTCTAGAGAGTCCCAGGGTTCTCGGACAAGCCGATGAAGGGGTGTCGGAGGATGACTGTCCACCTGTCGTCCTCCCGTGCAGAGAAAAAGATCTAAGCTCCTCGACGCCGCCAGTCACGAACAGCCCCACAGATGAGAATGCAGCTCCAGAAGTAACCCTTACTGTCATCAGCTGTGTATCTGAACCACATGCCCGGATAAAACCTAAAATTGGAAAACTCAGGTGGGAGCTTTCAGTATTATATCATTTCTTCTGATATCTTCTACTTTCCTCCAGTTTAATCTGCAGAAACCATGTGAAAACAGACTTATAAATTGTAAACTCATGAAGCATTAACCTGTAAAGTTTGGTGTGAACATGCATCAGGCATGTGTGAAACTGTAGTCTGGTTTTGTAAGATAGGATCCCATACTGAATTGATTGTGGTTTCACATTATTCAAATATTTTGATACACTCATGTAAAGGAGGAATATTTACATATATATATATATATATATATATATATATATATATATATATTGTAACGTAACGAAAATATGGTCCCCTACGTTACATAAATCAATTTATAAGTTTTAAAATAAAATAAAAATACTAATTATCCACACTTGTAAAAGGTCAGAAACCCAACCCATAATTGAATAAATGAAATAAGAATACAAGGTAGAAAGAAAAAAAAATAATAATGTTAATAAATTCAAACCTCAAAGTTCAGTGAAAGGTGTAAACAACAGACATTGACAAATAATGTAAAAACTAATTTAGACTGTTTTATAATAATTGATGTTTTAAATGAGAGAAGAACGAGTAATTATTACATGACTTAGTTAATACAAATGTACCTGTTATTACGTTGTATCATGTTGTATTATTATCATGATAGTTATGTTATTTTTTGTGTGTAACAATTGGAGTTATTCTTTTAAAAGAATACCAATTAACTAATTAGTATGTATTGTCAATATATCATTAGAGAGCTGTTGTTAAACTCATTAATTAATTACCAATTAAATTAATTTTGTGTGTTATCCATATGTCATTATAAAGCTTTTGTTAGACTTTATAGAGTTAAATGTTTGTATAAATGTACTTAGATAGAACAATGGACTGATTATAATTGTAAACTTGGCCAGAAAGGCTATAATTGTTAACGAGATACAAAAGGGTTTAGTGTAATTATGTCATAAACAAATGAAGGATTCTATAATAATGCAGATAGTAACAAGTTAAACTCAGAAGTAGATAAAAGTATAATAATAGGCCTAACAACCAGTAACATTATATAGTAAGTCAGATCAGAAAGGTTAGGTAAAGAAATTTGTAACAAATACTAAATAAAATCTAATGAGTTAGGAGAAGTTAATAATAATTGCTAATAACAAATAAATAAATTCAATTTAAATAAATTCTCATAATGCAATAGTGCAATGATACCGATAGATAATGATTTATAACAGAAAAATAATACTTGTTAAAGTAAGAAGATTAAGAGGAAACGATAGCAAAATATATAAAATTTAGTAACAAACAATAGGTAAAATTATAATAGGATATAATGGAAATTTAGCAAAGGATTATTTTGATAAGTGGAAGAACATTGTATAATAATGGTTATAGTATAATATAATATCCAATAAGATTAAAAAAATGGTTGTCAGGGACGACGAGAGAGGTAGAATTTGTTGATTCTATTATTGAATAATTTTACATGAACGAAGACGGTTTAGTTTGAAGACACTCAGAAAAGATTTGATTAATTTAAATAAAAATAATACAATTGGGAAGCAAATTGAATAATAAATCACCATAGTATGGTCCACTGTCATTCAACCGTCTTATATTACTCAACAATCATAAACCTGTACATGAAAGTTAACGAAAAATATAAAGGAAGAACTCTAATAGTAAAACTCAATATAATGAACAAATATTAACTTAATTAATCAACCAAAACAGAGAAATAACTACCTGAATAAAGTGATATAATCTAATAACATAAAAAACGAAAATAAAACACAAAATTATATCTGAACTTCAGTTTCCACAATTCAATAGAAAAACGTAGTTGGACACGAAATTCGTTGAAGCACGTAACCACAAAACTCGGACATTGGTGAACAAAAGGAGCGGTATTTCTGCATCATCCCAGGACCAAGAATTCAACTTTTATTTCAACTTTGGAGAGAAGACTGACGAGGATAAATTCATCTGCATTCGCTATTGACCAAACACGACGAAGAGGTTAGTTGTACACTGCCTATCGAGTCACGATGCCGAGCGGACGGTAAACTACAATTATTTTAAATAATATTTAATAAGAACTTAATTCTATATTGTAATACCTTGTAATCCTATTTATGCATTTTCTGATCTTACTAACAGTTGAAAGAACCTTCACGCCCTGTATTTAAAGAAATATAAAATCATACCTAAAATAATATAAAACCCTGAATCCGATCGATAATCGATTACTTCTAACATATAGACTTTTGTATCTCCGTAAAGAAATAACTTTGTTGGCAAGAAATATTAAAATATTAATAAAGAATCCTTTCAGAATTTAACGATATCTTCTCATTTATATAATATATAGTGTAGTGTGAACAAGATATAATATAAGTAGAGAGTGTAATTGAGAATTATTGTACGCGGTGGACTAACCTACAATTTTCAGCTGTCTGGGAACCACAGCGTTATTCGCGGACTGCTTTGGTATTAAAGAAAATGAGTAACCAATAAAAATTCCTTCTCTTCTCTTCAACGCGGGATAGGCTTGAACGAAAAATTAGAATTACACACTCTATACATAAATTTAACCACAACAACACAAATATATTAAATAGGGAGAAACTGGGGTATATTTAAACATTATTATACCTTCACATATTGAGATAAGAAATAATATATTGGCACTCACAACAGTGAGGCTTAACGTGGATACAGAAGGTACAAAATAAATTGGCGCTCAACTTGTGTAGGGCTTAAGTGAAGTAAAACGTTGATTTTATAAATTTTACTTAACTCGAGCAGGCAGCTGTTAGAGGCACAGAAATGCAATAAAGAGCTATGATACAACAGGAAACGAAAATGCCCGAACCAGAGAGACGATGAAGTTACGCGGAATGGATGCAGTGCTATTTAAAAAATTCAGCAAGGAGATGGAGTACATCAAGAAGAATGCCACTGATCACGAACGAGCACAGATGAGTCGTGCGAATGCAATGGGAACACCAAACGACAAAATGACATTGAGAAATATTTACGATGAAATGTGGGAGTTAGACGACAGGTGTAATAAAGAAGAGACTATAGGGACAGCCCACGAAAAAGACGATAACAATGTGGAAAGAATGACTGAAGAAGATTGGGAAAGATGGGACAATAATGAAGCACAAATGAAAAACGAAAGAACGGGAGTATACGCACAAGTGACAGAGCAATATACTCAGGAGGAATATGAACAATGGAGACAAGTAATAAGACGACCAGGAAACCCAATACAAACGGAAAACGCAGAATTAAGGGAATGGATAAGGGTTATGTTTGAACTATCCAGAAAAGATATGTGTAATTGGAGGAAGGAACATAATGGAATAGAAGAATTTAAAGGAATGCCGCATCATAAAAACTTGGAACAGTCAAATATGCAAATAAAAGAAGAAATAGTCAAAGTGAAGCAACAGAAGAAAATTCCAAAACCCACACAAATAGAAGACATGAGCATATGCAGGAGGTGTTGAGAATAATATTGGAAGACTCAAAGAGACACCATGAAAAATTAAGGAAAATAATGAATGAAGGTTTCAGAAAGATAGATGAAAGAATGGATAGATGTTTAAAGAATATGACTGAAACACTAGACAGCACTTCCGAAGGTATTATAGTAAGTCCGAACACAGAAGAGAGCAGCAAGGAAACAGAAATTAGAGAAGACCAAAATGCATTGCTATCTGAAAATAAAAATAGAAAAAACCAAGAGAATATCCAAACCATGGAAAAGAAGACCAAGAAATTAAGGAAAATATGGAGACAAAATATTAAATACAAAAGAAGAATTGGAGATGAGGAAGGGTGGATTAATTAATGTATTTAACCTCCCAGTTAATGAACGAAGGGAGTTAAGTAAAGTTAAGAATTATAGAAAAAACTCAATAAAAATGGCAAAAGTAAACCACAATAAAATAATAAAGAAAAACTTAAATAAGTTTAGATATAATGTAAATATATCGACGATCGAAGAGTATCTGACCATATCAGTTATACCTTTAATACGGTAAATAATTATATATTTATATAAGTATACCAGTAAAACATTTGGTAAATAATCCAGAGGTCAAAGGGAATGGCATGGTAGCAAATATGAGTGATTATGTTAGGTTAGAGGAGGTACGATACCTGCTAGTTAAAAAGGATCTAACTATGATGGAAAACCGTGACTTCAATGAAGACTTTGTATCAGCCGAGTTACAATACCAAATGACAGAGAGGTATTTAACAAGAAAAAAAAATCATTATGAACATTGCAGTAATCCGAGGAAAAGGAATACCTGAATTAATGGGCCATGGTTAATACAAGAAGTAGTCAACCAGAAAAAGGGGACTGATTTTCTGAGAACCGACCAAGCAACCCATTGTAACAAAGGAACCAAATGAATTTATTAAAAAGAAATTATTTTAAATATATTAAGAAAAAACCCCCAAAATTAAAAAACTATATAAGAAAAACTTATTCAAAATACTTAGAAACAATGTGATTTAAGATACATGCCAAAATGCCAAGAGGATTGAAGAACAGATTACATAATTATTTATAACCAATATGATTTTAAATGGAATAAGAAAAAATATATATCAACACAGTTAGTGGTATTGTGATCAGACAAGATGGTAAAATAAGAAGAACAATGGATAATTTAATGACTATAATTAAGATGAAACTAAAGAATGAGGATAATTAATGCAAATATAATTTAGAATTTCTTGGAAATGAAAATGACAAAGGAAGAGATAGTACGTAGAACATCTGTCACAAGAAAGAAGATCAAAGGTAGTTACAAATAATGACTGTCAAAAATATTATCTGAAAATAGCTAATGAAAATAAGAAAGAATCAAGAAGAAAAGTAATATATATATATAATTAAATGTAAAACGCGACAGCGTAACGAATCCCCAAGATGTTTACTATTAGTCAAATAAAGAGACTATTATGATATTATTGTATTTTTTATAACTGTCTGTAGATGAATTCCAGCAGTATTATATTGAAGTGTAGTATGGCCAGCAGAGTATGAAGCCAAAGAGTGCCTCTCTGAACTGTACCAGCTCACATGTTAGGGAATGTTAGGGAAATTGAATATTTAAGGGATAATAAAACCGCTGCGAAGATTGACATCAGATTCGAAAAGTATGAAGGAAGAAAACAGAAGGAAGATAGCTGACAGAAGATCAATGGAGAAACGCATTTGTAGAAGTAACTAGAAATAGGACAGTAGTAGGGGGTAAATGACAGTTCTAACGCGGAAGTGACGTCACATGGCGGGAAATTCAAAAATCGTGGTGGTGGGGGTAGACATCCGGTGCTGTGTGTCGTCGTGTGCATAGTTGCAGATGGACCGGGGGGGTAGTGGTGTGTCCCACGTGACCTTGTTGGGCGTGTCGAAGTAGTCGGCCATGTTGTCGGCTTTCGGCCATGTTGTCGTCGGCTAGGCTAAAGTGGGGTTATGTGTGCGTTGATTGGTGTAGGCGTGGCCGCCGTTCGCTGTTCGCCGTTCGCCGTCCGGCGGCGGCCTGGCGGGGGCCTGGTCGTGGCTTGACCGCCGCCCGGAGTGGTGGGGTCGTCGTCCATTTTGTCGGCGGCGGCGGCCATGTTGTCGGTAGGTGCGTGGCCATGTTGAAAAAGAGGCGAGGTTGTCGGGTTGTGCATGTGTGTGCTGGTTAAGGTTCGGCCACGTTGCCGATTCGTGGTGTGTTATAGTGTATGGGTATGTATATGTAAGGGGGTTTTCCGGAAGGGTGTCCATGTTGGAAAAGCGTCGTTGGCGTTGCCAACTTGTGCTGGTTTATCGACGTTGTCGGTTCGTGCGAGTGTTATAGTGTATGGGTTTAAGATATATTTACACTGCCACCAATGTCCGGATATCGTCGATGTGAAGAGGTGAATTGCATTGTTGCCAACTGTAATATCGCGTCGGCCACGTTGTCGGCTCGTGCATGTGTGTTATAGTGTACAGGTTTCAGATATATTTACACTGCCACAATTGTCCCGATATCGTCGATGTCGTGTCTATGTGTTAAGTAAATATATATACAGATTGTAAAAATACGTTCGCACCAACCTGTTGGTCAAGGGTTTGCTATGTCGAGCCCTACATTTGTTGTTGTAAGAAACACGCATGATATGCAGTGCATAATTGAATGTCAATTCACTTATATAAAACACACACACACGCAATATTTATGTAATATCTGAATAATAGGACGTTGCAAATGATGTAATCGGCTCCCACTGTGATTTTCACATGTGGAGTTATTTTTTACAGACAGACCATCCGTTATCACTGGTGGGTATGTAATATGAATAATAGGGACAAGTGGCAGTTGGCTTCCACAAAGATTTATACACGTGCAATTTTTTTTTTTTACATGGTGCAGCTGTCTGGACATCTGTTATAACGAGTCGCTAATGGTAATAATTAATTGCTTCCGTCTGTCAGCATATAATTAATTGTTGCCGTCTGTATGAACATATGTTATCGTTGCGTGTGAACGAAGTTAGGGACGTACATAAATTATTGTGTGAAATAGAACACAAGCCAAGCTAAGTGTGCGTCTTTGATTTTGTGTGTGTGTGTGGCAGCTGTTACTTTTTTGTTGATGAGTGTGCATTAGTTGTTATGATGATGTAATCGACTCCGTCTGTCTGCCCGTCTGTTTATCGCGGCGTGTGAACGTAGTCGTACATACATTTTTTTTAAATAACAGAACACACAAGCTGTCTGACACCATCTGTTATCACAGCGTGTGGGAAACAGAACGCAAGCCAAGCTAAGTGTGCGTCCGTGACTTTGTGTGTGGGAGCTTTTTTTTTGTTGTTACCATCTCTTTCGTGTACATCCTTGAGATACTATATTATATAAGCTTTACGAACTGCTCTCAAAGGCACATCGTACGTCGCGAGACTCAACTGGAACTCGTACAAAGTTAGTTTGTTTTTTAAATATTCTTTAATTTCTAAAGTATATTATAATCATGCAATTATTGTTTAATAAAACTGATTTTTTAAATTAGTTCTATGTAACACGTTCTAGCTTGTATATTGAGTTATGAATATGTATATAAGTTATGTTCGAAGGAATTTTGAAATTAAAAAACAATAAAAATATTAAAGCAATACTGTTTAATTACAAATAATTAAAATACATGTAATTAAAATACATAATATGTAAACGCACACAGTAGTGAAAATTACAAAATGTATACGAAATACATCTAAGTAAAACTAATTACAAGTGCACTATGACATGACAAATATGTGCAAAAAAATTAAATAAACACACACAGTAGTGACAATTAAAAAAAAGCAATACTGTTTAATTACAAATAATTAAAATACATGTAATCAAAATATATTACAATTTAAAATACATAATATGTAAACGCGCACAGTAGTGAAAATTTCAAAATGTAAACATATGCAATATGACAATTGTATACGAAATAAACTAAGTAAAACTAATTACAAGTGCACTATGTCATGACAAATATGTACAAAAAATGAAATAAACACACACACAGTAGTGACAATTAAAAAAATACAATTGTATACAATTATATCAAATGCATTATGTGTAAGCACATTATATTTTAACATTATGTAAACGCATACACAATTGTGTAGAATTACAATTAAATTAAATGAAATATGTGTAATCACATTAAAATATACAAGTTAAAATATGTTATTTATAACTAAATGAAATACAACTAAGTACATGTTAATATATATATACAATATATGTAATCGTACGCGACAGATGAAGATGTCCATTCGGTCCTACTGTACAATTTCTACTATGTAAGCTCTATCCTTTTCTCCACGATAAATTAGTTGCAGCGAACACGGTATTAATTTTCTAATTCCTCATCTTCGAAAACGCCTGCGTATCTCTTTGGTAGATATACACGATATTTTAGTCGGGGGTCTCTGTAATCTTGGAGAGTGACGAGTACAGCTTTCCCGTACTTTGCGTCTATATTCTGTATTTCTTCTATCGGATATTTTACACCGATTATCAATTCCTTTATTTTTTTATACTCAATTGCGCTAATAGTTGCAAACTTTTCAGTGGATGACGCCATTTTAAAATAAAGAATTTATAATTTCTCGCGCGTCTCTCAACGAATGAACGAATAACGCTCGTGCACAGCGAATAAATAGGGAGGTAGTTGTGGAAGTGGAAACCACTCAACGCACAGTAAGCGTTTATTTTTAACCATGTGAACAGGATACGAGCTGATTTCTCATGGTTCAATGGGTAGGTGGGGAAGAGGGGAGTCGGTTAATTTTTATACGTCTAGACAGCACTCGTGCTTGTTCGAACATGTCGACGACGCTAATTTATTTTTAGACAGGTGATGTATTTAACTGTGTGAACAGGATACGACTTGATTTCTCACGGTTCGATGGGTAGGTGAGGAAGAGGGGTGTCGGTTATTTTTAGACGACTAGACAGCACATGTGCTTGTTTGAACATGTCGTCGACGCTAATTTATTTTTAGACAGATGATGTAATCGATAGAAAGGCGACGACTGTTATTTTTTTACGTAAGCGCTAAACAATAATGTTTTCAATTAGTAATTTATCAGAAACATATTGATTATTCTAAAATCTGATACAACCCACTCGCGTAAAGCGTGTACTCTAGTATTTGTACATATTTCCGGAAATAAGCGGTGCGCGAGACAGGCTGTTCCATGTATTGATTGTAATTGATCGAGTTTGGGACAACCGAAATCTTCTAAATTTATAATATTAAAATGCACGATACGCTTCTGTAGAAATCTTTTTTTTTTGCAATCCTTTTACGAACACGAAGTTAAAAGGAAACGTATACTTTTCTAATATCGGTACAAGATGTTCGTACGATGTGTCCCCGTCCGTCCACGTTAGTCCATGATAATGGTCTGTTAACCATCTGTTTGTCCTCACATGTTTGTGATTCGAAACAATCGTGTTTACTGGATGTGTAAATATCCAATGCCTGCTGGCAAATGCGGTGACGTCCATAACGGCTAGTTCCTTAACGAGTTCGTTTCCATCGTTGTCGATGAAACAGTGAAAGTCAAGTATGACTGCTAGTTTATCCTCGCACATCCTTTTTTCGTTATAAACAATGTGTTTGGTGTTACTAGGAACGCTGCAGATCCGTCCGTCTTACGGAACAGACACGTTGTATGTTATGAAACACTCGTAAAGAATTTCTTCGGAACGTTTATTTTGTACCTTATATTTTCGTCACGGATCAGTGCAACAAATTTACATGTCAAAACGTTGTATACAAAAATTTCTATAGGGTACAATACTGTATGCTTTAAGTCACTGCAGCGTATGTACTCGTACGGAGATAGCAGCTCCATGCGTCCGTCTTCAACGCGTGCTGTTCAAACACTGAGGTATGCGATATTAGCGGAGGTTGGATTAAACACTTTTGTCACAGCAGCATATATATTTTCAAACCTTGTGTTCACTAGGCGATAAAATTATATATAGAAATACGCTATACACGAACTAGAAATACGCTCTCATGTAAGCGGTGTATGCGGTTCTACATAAGGGACAATTATGTAGTGTTATGGCGCAATTCACACATGTGATAAAATGTCGACAGGGAATAAGTACAACTTCCACGTTTTGTGTGTAACAGACTTTGCACATCGTATCACGATTCGAGCTTCCTTCTACGTTTTTTATATTCTCCTTGATCGTGTCGGTGCGTTGTTCGTTCTTTGCTGTCGCTACTGCTGTTGGTGCTTGCGTTCGGTAACGATACCCAGTGCCTCGATGATAAAATTTTTATCTTTCATTAACATTACGTAAGAGCACGCAGGGAAATGACGTGCGTGTTCCATCCAAGCATATTCTCCGCGTTCCCATTTGTTTAATCCGCCTCCACAGCAAAAACAAATCACTCTATCGTTGCATCCGGTGTAAAAGAAACCCGCTTCTGATAATTCTTTAGGCGTTATCGTTAACGATACAGGCCATTCTTTAAAACTCTTTAAACGGTTTTCCAAGTTTCTGTAACGTGGATATGGAGATGTGATTTTTTGAATTAAGATGACCTGCACTTTTTTATCGTCTGGTGATAAGGACTTGATTGACGTCGTCGTCGTCGTCGCTTCACCGCATTGTTTGAAATAGCGGTTGTTGTTGGGATTGATATCGTCATCATCGATATCGTGTAAAAGCATCTTGTGCGTCTACTCACGACTCGTGCTGATGAAACACTGTGCGAAGAATAGGGAGGAGAGGATAATCGTTTCCCCCTCTACAAAAATAAAATACACGAAAATTGATTACATTATTTTTAATAAAATATCACATTACATTCTATTTACAACAAAATAAAAATACATGAAAATTTTTAAAAAATCACAAACATATACTGCACACATTACATTCTAAAAAAAGCAACATTCTATTTACAGCAAAAAAAAAAAATATATATATATATATAGTAAGCGTTTAATTGTGTCTGCGCACCGTGTTGGATAACGGAGTGTACACGTTGATTGAATCATGCAGTATCAAGCAGTAGGCCGCGGTCTGAGCGGGGAAATTGGTCGATGACTCGAATTCCAATCTGACGTCGACTGGTGATGACTTGAGCGATTCGTCCTGTTTGCTACAATCGAAGACGAATAACGGTGCTTTTGCTATGAACTCAGTAGGTGTTAGAAGTACGTTGGGTTGACTTCTGTGGTAGTACGATTTTTGAAATCGTGTATACATGTCGTACAGCAATGCGTAACGTCCGTTATCGATATCCAGGTTCAGGTTATCGTACGGGTAGTATTTGTCGTTCAGAAAGAGTCTCGCGTTTGTCACATTGCAGTGATCGAATTCGTCTGCGTGTTTATTCAGATTGTTTTTTCTGGCGGTCTGAAAGGTGAGTATCACGTACCGCGGTTTCTCCAGTTGTGTAGTTGTTTTCACCGTCCAAGTGTGTCTGTCGGTCGTCGGTAAAGCCGGATACTCGTGCAGTTCCCAACTACGAAACGGTAAGAATAGCGGTAGGTCCTTGCGTATGATATCCAGCAATCGTATCCGTACTTCGTTGTTCACGTACACGAACGGAATCATCCAAGAGATTTTGGTCAGTTCTATATCAGCGTTAGCGGGCGCATCCGTGGACGAGAACAAAGCGTTAACGTTGCTGGAAGTGCGCAACAGTATAAGTTCCTGTTTCATGTTTAAAATAACGTGCGTGAAATCCTCAGCGAATCCCATCAGCATCCTCAACGGTATGCAAAAGTTGAATTCCTCGTGTTTGCCGGTCGGTGTTAGCTCGTTAGCTTTAGGAGCAACCTAATCGGCGTTTTGCATCGAAACAATGTCCTGCTTGCCGGCAGATAGCATGGTTTTAATAGTGGACGTGATGCCGACGCTCTTGGTACGATCCACTTCCACGCCGGCCAGTTCGTAACGGATTTCTTCGAAGAGAAACGCGATCGCGTTGTTGATCATTTTCACGTTCACACTACCGGTGCTGTCGGTCTTTTTGCTCAACTTGCCTTCAACGTACAGGAAACTTTCCATCGGTAAAGTGAAGACTTCCTGTTGCAGTATAGGTATGCGTATCTCATCGTTATTTCCGTATCGTGACGCCGACGCGTACGGTGCACGAGGATGATATTCGTAATGCGTGATGTTGTCTTCATAGAATGGTCGACGTTCAACCGATAAGACGATACCGCTGTCCGCCATATTACTTGTTTTTCTTGACTTTGAATCCTAGTGAAATCAGGTAGCGTCGGCTAGTTGCTGTTAACCGTGCCAGCGACGAACGTCTACTGATACCTTTTCCAAAAGTGTTGACCTCTTTTATCTTGTGGTGCGAGCCGTCGCCGCCGCCGCTCTTCATCACGGGGGTATCGGTGAAATAAATTCCCATGATTACTACACACGTTTCAAATGTATACGTGCGGTGATGACTTCGCCTTGAAAATTCACAATATCACCGTCCTGATCGTGTACGGACACTGTAACGTTACGCAAGTGTAGTACGTTAAGCGGAAAATAAATGACGTTTCTAGGCGTTTCTACTATCTTGAATCCTGGCTCAACCGTTGGATAGAACGAGTGCAGTATATGCTCGTTTCGTCCCGCCTTGTACGAACCTTGTACAGCGTTACACCTTATCTCCAAAACGTTCAAATTGTTAATGTTTACAGGAGCGTCCGACGTGTGTAATATATACGCTTCTAACTTTCGGTTCTTGGAAAAACCCAACATGTTACCGATCGTGTGTTCCGTACATCCGAAATCGATATCGTATGAACAATAAATTTCAAATTTCAACGTGCTGTTGTTGGGTCGTAGAGAAAATTTCGGGTCTGCTAGTTCTTTCTTCGTTTCGATATCGCTGATTTCGTACACACCGGTCGGTATATTGACGAGTTCTAACGTTTTACGTGCTCCCTTTAGTACGGGAAAGACGTTGTTTCTTCCGCTTTCCACGTTCGGTATAGAGTTGTACGTGGTAAAGTCCAGCAGTCCCGCGTACCATTCACCGTCCGTCAGTTCAAGCGGTGGAAAAAAGTCACAAACCAGTGCGCTCGGATCCGTTCCTGTGACGGTGACCGTAAGCGAAGACATCTTGTCGTTTACTGATCGTTCGATGTCAAAAACTCTAAACATAAATGTCCGCAGATGACTGTGTCCGATGGCTGTTTCCGTGTGTAATTGTAATGAACGTCGGTCACGTTTGATCCAAAGTACCGTATTAGCTCGACAGGAGGGCGCAGATTGCCGAATACATCAAAGTACCAGACTCTGTTGCCTCGCTTCTTGTAGCATACCCAGTGCGTGCCCGGTCCGGTAGCGTCGTCCAGATTCACGATCGCGCTTTCGTTCTCCCACGGTGATGTACTAGGAAGTGCGTCGCGCATGTACACGCCTCTGAAATAAGGTATACGCAATAGTTTCGTGTACTCATAAAGATCTCGATCGGACAACGGACGCACGGGTATTTTGATTAGTTTTATCGGTACGGTCGAAGGTATAGTCCTAAAGCCTTTTTACCACCGGTCCGTCTTCGTCGACGTCCTGTCCCCGTTGTCGTCGTTGTCGTCCTCCTCCTCTTCCTGATTATCGTGCGTCGAACCGGCTTGCGTCGTCTGGTGCGACGTCGACGTTTACGCACACCGCCACCGCAGCATAGCCCGCTGCCTAACGCCGATTTCGCCTTCATCGCTGCTGCTACGGCTGCCGCGTACGCTCTTTCACTGATGCCGGAATTCAAAGCTTTCACTCGTTTCCACGCTTTACCGGCTAGCACGCGATCCGCTACACGTCGTCGTTCGTTGTCCTTGTACTTGCTGTAAGCGATATCGTGTTCGCGACAAGCTTCATCCAACTCGTTGATTCCTCGATCACCGCGAGCCAATCTCTCCTCTAGTTTCGTTCCGAGTCCACAGAACCTGTAGCCGGGCAGATGTAGTTCCACCGGTAATACGTCCACCGCTCGATTGATCAGTGTAGGTACTGACTTCGCAACGAATGTTACCGCGCTTTTAACTATTTTTCAGATAAGACCACGCCCCTTTTTTTTTATCATCTCGGCTACGTAGTTCATACATGACTACTGTTTCGGTTGCTCTCGATAAAGTGATCTCCAATCGTGCTCGTCCTTAGATTTGTCCAGATCACTAATCAACTCGTTCGTCTCCGCCTTGTTCGTAAGTAGTAAGTCTGCCTCTTCGGCACCAAGTGAAGTACGCGCTGCGCGCGTATGCAATTTATAGATATACGATACCACTTTCTCCCAACGGCGTTGGAACACTTTTGCGAGTTTGTACGTTTCGCTCTTCGCGTACCGCTTCGCCTCCTCCAATTGACGTGCGTTCACCGCGTCCGTAGCCCGTGCGCCACCGTCGCCGACGTTTAGAATAGTCTTTCCTTGTGCGTTGAAATAAGCGTCGTTTACCGTGGTGATCGTGTGTCGGTTCAAAAATTCCAAATTCACCGCGTCCTTATTGTTGACGGGCGGCGCTAACTGCGTTATCCGCACGTTGCCGACCATTAGGTTAGAGTTCGTATCCTTCGGTATGATTTTCGAGTCCACGTATACTTTGGTCGCAGCGTCTCTCGCACGAATCGGTTCCCTCAGAGACTGTATGCGATGGTCCCGCGCGTCGACGACAGCTCCGTTCTTCTTGTTCGGTGCCAGCTGTGTGAAATGTAAGCACGAGTAGTCTACGTACTGCTTGTTGACAGCGTCCCCGAGATCGACGGGAGCGCCGACGTTAATGAGCTTACGACCTTTCGCGTCTATTCCTTGCGTCGTCGTCGACGGATCGTCGGCTAACAGACAGTGGTCACGCACGAAGCGCAGTGGAACGGCATCGCTACCGTCTTGCGGTTCGCCCAAGTTGTGTATTTTTTCCCCGCTACGTCGAAGTGCCCGTCCTCGGTCATCGTGATACCAATATCCTCCCGCAGACTGCGAAGCGTCTCCCTTCGCGCTCTGACAGCGCTCTGGTGTCTACCAAACTTGTCAACACTCATCTCGTGAATGATGCGCCTCGTCCGTTGTTCACAGCATTGATACGTACTCGCGTAATAAATCTATTAGTTTTGATACGATCGTACCGTCTATGCATTTTATTCCGACAACGGAGAGTCCGTCGCTATGTTTTCCTTTTACGATCGTATTTAGAAATTCATCTTACACGTATACGCGTGCGTCTTTGAAGAAATAAATCTTTCCGTCGATGTATCGGAACGCGCTATTGACGGCTTCTGGTAAGCCGACAAAACGATCTTTAACGTATCCGTGTTTCTTGATCGTGAACGTGCACTCGTCTATTTCGCCGTAATACATATCGTTGTACAACAGAAGGGTTCGACCCGTGTACGTGTGTATCGCAGCGTTTATTTTCGTCATCGTGCGAACACCGAGCGTTGTGATCGAACGCGGATACCCGTTCACCGGTTGCAGACTGTGTATATCGAACATGTATACGTAGTTGTCTATGAAGAACACCACTTCTTCGGTCCGCGGTCTCTGGTACATCGCCGGAACATTGGTGAACGTCAGCGGTAAGAACGTCAACCAATCCGTCAACAGAAGCGGCGGCGGACCCGATCGCTTCGACTCGAGATCCAATATCCACAAAAAGTTATCGTGCACAATATACAGGTGTCTGTTGATTATTCAAAATTGATTAACGTTCTTTAGCCGACATAAATCCGTCGTCGTCCGAACGGTGTCGTTCGTTGTCGGTGTCGTCGTCGTCGTAGCGGGCGGCGGCGGCGGCTTCCCGTACAAGCGTTGAATGCCTTTTATATCGTCGTCTCTCAGGTCGAACTGACCGTCCGAGCGTGGTACGTAGAACGTGTACATGATCGAATCCCTCTCGAGGGAATGAGACAGTCCTAACGCGTGTCCGATTTCGTGCGTTAACACCTGAAGAAAACTGGTCTGATCGTCCGGTATTTCGGTTGCGTTCGTATAAGTCCACGATTCGTAGTTGTCCATGTGTATTTCGGTAGTGTTATACGGTATATCGGGCGGGTAGTAAGCGTGAGCGAGTATACCTCCTCGTTCGTCCAAATCGTACCCGCAGATCGTGCACCTGGAATTCAGACACCTGTGTTTAAAATATTTCATAGCAATGACCATGTCTGCGTTTATGTCGTTGGGCCGATATTCGAATTCCAGGTTCGAATGTTTCTGCCACACAGGGAACGCTTGTCGCGACGCTTCTATAGCGCTGGCGCTACCGTGAAAGAACCGCCACGACAAACGTCTCTTGGCCCACGGTGTTCGTAAGGTGTACGACACGAAATCTTCGTTACCGCATCTCCGCGCACGCATCAGATTCATCGTTTCGTTGTTGAATTCTCCATTTACGGTTAAATTGTAATTAACTTGAAACGTGCGAAGGTAGGCATCCATATCGATGGTGGCGTTGTCCGTGAGTCGTAAACTATCGTCGGGCACGTATCCGTATCGCACCAAGTAATCTATAGCGAAATCTACATCGTTAGCGTTAACGCTCGATGCGACAACGGCACTTGTGCACGCGATAATAAACAGTAGCACGATATCCATGTTGTCACAACCAAACGTGCAATGTCCCCGGCTCGTGTACGACACTATTATTTATAGTTTATCGTCTTTGCTGCTGCTGGACAGTTGATGATGTATATCGCACTTGTTATACGATGATGTCGGCTTCGCGTAGTTCTTCCACTATTGAGACGATTTCATTCGTGTGCCGCTGTTTCCGACACGCTGTGACGCCATTAACAGTCGCAATCTGTCCACCAGTTCGTTCGGATCTTCCCAGTGCACGTAATCGATTTTGTGTTTTTTTCTCGTCAGCGTCATATACGATGTATCGATATTATTATTATTATGTCCATGTCGTGTACGTTTCGGCGGAAACAGTTGTGATATTATTCGTTTATACTTTACACCTTTGTTCGCGTTCACCTGTGAGTTCGCTAAATAATACTGCTTGTGCGCGTTGGTGTCACGCAGTATATCTTTGTACGCTTTCATATCCGAATCCTTGACAACGTTTTCTTTAGGATGCTTCATGAACACTAGTTCGTAGAGTCCTGGTGTACCTTTGTATCGTTTTCCGTTGATAAGAATCGTATCGCCCGTTTCTATTTCGAACGCTGAATCACCGATCATCCATTTTCCGTTTTCGTGTCTTACACCGTACGTATAGTCCATCAGACGATCGCGTTCGGACGAAACGATCATACGCATGTACTTGTTCGCTAACGATTCACTGTCGTATTTGTCCCGAAAATATCGACGCGCTTCACGTCTTCCTTCCGGTGTGTCTAACATTTTTTCAATGTTGAGACTAGGATCAACCTCGTTATCATCATCATCATCGTCCAATGTTTCGGCTATCACAGGCGTTTTCAGGAAACGCGATGGCTTCGTTCGGGAACGAGATGGTGTTCCCACATCGATTTTACTAATTGCACCCGTCGGATCCTCTTCCTCCTCCTCCTCCTCCTCTTCCTCTTCCCCTTCACGTTTCATCTTTTTCACTCTTGTAGGGTTTTCATTTGTTGATTTACGTTTCTTTTCAAGCAACGCTTGCGAAATATTTTGTAACGGTTCCAGAATCGGTTTGTAACTTTTGGATAACGTTGCTTCTTCTTCACGAATCCCATGTTTTAACGCACGGTATTTCTTCCGTATGTCATCACTGATCGTGTCGATATCACGTGCTAGTCGTTTCTTCTTGTCGTCCATCTCGATAAACGGCAGAACGACAACTAAAGTCGTTGACAGCAGGACATGTGTATTTAGCTGAACGTATGACTTTTTTTGTTTAAACGTTAGGTGCGACTACTATTAAACTGTTAATGGAATAAATCCGCTTATAGTCCAAGCCACGTATTTTATAATCAACTAAACGCTATAACTCACCGTCTGTGGCTTAAGTACATGTCTTTTGTTCTTTTATTCAATTGACATGTTTCGGGACACTTGTCCCATCATCAGAATATTTAAAAAGGTCTCTTTATACCATCTTACGATGGCACAGTCGTCAATATATTAAAAAATATTAAAACCACATAACACAAAACACAAATACATTACACAAAGTACGCACACGACAATTTTCGGTGTACACCACACGGTAACCGATAGCGCACTGGTTCATATTACACTCGTGTCGCGACAATATCGCAACGCAGTATCGTACAGGACATTAGATTTAAAGTTCAGCTGATCATTTAAAACATGTGGCCTGGTAACAGGATTATTATACGCTCTATATATCTCAAACTCCTCAAGGGCGTTCATGTAACGTCCTTTATTACAAAAGTGAAGGGGTATCAAGTTGGTATGAAAATTAGTATAGTTGTGATTTTCATCAATAAGATGTTTAGCGAATTTAGATTTTACATTTTCTGTGTTATCAAAATAAGTGGGTGGGTTATGTTCAACAAACCTCTTGAAAAAACCACGGCCCGTTTGGCCCACATAAAAAGCATCGCAACTATTACATATTAATTTATAGATCCCTGTTTTCTTTTCAAGGACGGTTGGTTCCCGCGTACGAAGGCTATTTAAAATGTTATTTGTAGTCTTATATGTGACAACAACGTTTGACTTGTTTAAAACAGAAGACAGAATTCTAGGTAGAAAGCTCATGTATGGTATAGAAATGTATTTATACACACTGTCCCCAGGTGCCCTTAGCGTGTTTGCGATGTTTTTTCGTCTCATATGTTTTTTAAGGATATTATTTACTACCGCTTTTTTGTAGCCATTGGTGACTGCGATATGTTTAATTGTGTTTAGTTCGTCTTGATAATCCTTGTCACTGAGGGGCAATGATAAGAGGCGGTTAACCATGCTGTGGAAAGCAGCCATTTTCTGCGATACCGGATGATAAGATGTGGCGTGTATTATAGTGTCAGTTGTAGTGGGTTTCCTATAAATATTAAACTCCAATTTATTAATATTTCTGGTGACCGTCAAATCAAGAAAATTTAATTTTCCACTGACCTCGTGCTCCAGTGTAAACTGTATATTGTTATTAATACTGTTTAAATATGTGTGTAGCCTATCTATTTGTCTATGTGTGCCTTTATAGATCAAAAAGGTGTCGTCAACATACCGGCCATAAAATATTATGTTGTCATTGTACACACTATTGGAAAAAATAAAGGAGTTTTCGAAATGGTTTAAGTACACTTCAGCAAGGAGGCCAGAGAGTGGAGAACCCATTTCCACGCCATCATGTTGGCTAAAGAATTGCTTGTCATGCGTGAAATAATTCTGGTTAAGAATCACCTCCAAAAGATCCATCAATTCGTTAATACTTTCAACATTCAATTTATTAGTATTGACGAGGTTATTTCTCAAAATTTGTAAAGTATCAGCAACCGGTATATTCGTATATAAATTAACAATGTCAAACGAAACTAGCTTATGATGAGGTTCGATCTTTAGATCCTTCACTTTATTGACAAAATCGATATTATTGGTTATACAGTGACTATTAACTATGTTTATGTTAAGTTTAATGATGTTTACCAATTTCTTAGCTGTTTTATAACCAGGTGCAGTAGTGAAGTTAAATAACGGTCTTATCGGAACACCAGTCTTATGTAATTTTGGTAACCCTGTCAATGTGGGTGCCCTTGTTATGTGGTTTTAATATTTTTTAATATATTGACGACTGTGCCATCGTAAGATGGTATAAAGAGACCTTTTTAAATATTCTGATGATGGGACAAGTGTCCCGAAACATGTCAATTGAATAAAAGAACAAAAGACATTTACTTAAGCCACAGACGGTGAGTTATAGCGTTTAGTTGATTACTATTAAACGGTCAAAACCGACTCTGTACCTGCCGGTGTCGATAGAGGAATCCTTGTCCACAACGAGAAAGCCGTAACGACCTTTCGACGCTTCAGCGCACATGTTCTTAAACGTGTCATATTTCATGTCTGTGTTGACGTGATCGTTGTACGCATGTTTCAAGTTGCGATCGTCCTGTTTGAACAATACTATTAGATTGGCATTGTCACGAACCAACTGTTTTGGCACTTGACTGTACGTCTGACAAAGGTAAAACGCGTCCACACCGCTGTGTCGTCCCATAGAGAAATACTTGCGTATGTTGTGTTGTCTTTCACAAGACACGTCGTCGAACACCATAATAGAATTGGGATCGACCTCGTCGGGAGGCGGTACCTCTTCGTTATCGTTGTAGGCGTGCCCTTGAACCCACTCCTTCGTCGGAAAGTCGTGTCATCAGGGTCTCCAGCATCTGATATTTGGGTTGAAATAGAGATTTAGAAAACACGTATAAGTTCGCGAATCTCAATCCGTTTACATCGAACAACAGGTTGAACATGACGTTTGTCTTCCGCACGCGGAAGGTCCGCAGATGATCGAACGAACGGTATCGGGCAGAAGACGTCCGTGTTTACGTTTTTTTCTATCACAACCACCCCCACCATCGTCGCACAATTTCGAATAGTCCACGTCCTTTATTTTTAGTCTGTGCGCTTGTTGCAATATTTTCATGTTGTCGTTCTATGCACAGTCTATTTAATAGTCGCACTATATCGCAGCAGTCGGTAGATATGTAACTGCATACACATGTGTCCGGACCCGTTTCACAGTTTGGATCCGACCAAACACATTCTTTGTAGTGATCGAATCCGGTGCCGGTTGGTACTATTTCGCCGAGTCAGAACCTCGTCACACGATTGGTAACCCGTTGCCAGTACTCGTACACTGTCAAGATCCTACGCATGCGTTCAACGTCGTTTGCGGTCGTGTTCACGATGTACTCATCGTAACCAGGATGCGACACAATGTCATTTACACTGTACACAGCGCGCATGTTGTCATCGTAACGTATCGACGCATACTGGTTCTATTTCCTCGAATCGAATCGTTGTTATACCAAGTTCTTCTTGTGTATCCACGAATCGTGTTTACCATCGAATCCTAGCCATCTGACTTTCACGCGATCGCCTTTACGTTGTACGATCTTTTCTGCCAAGTACACGTCACCAACGTTCGATTTACTGATTTCGTGTTCAAAAAACCGCCTTTCAACATTTCTCCTGTATGATCCTTTAGCGAATAAGTGACGGGTACGCTGCCGGTACGCACCGTGTGAACGAGGAATATCTCGTTTGTCCAATTTGATGTGTATCCTTTGGCGAACGTCATTTTGTGTTTGCTTATACGCACACGATCGCCTACTTTGAACTTCGGTCGTTTATAATCGATGCTCCTCGCTGTGTTCTCTCGAATCCGTCGTAACACCGTACGTTCGTTGGATTCGTTCACCTGTCGCGGTTTCTTTCCAATCGTTCTGTGCACACTGTTGTTATACGTGCTGACTAGTTCCGGTAACATATCCAACCAACGGTAATGACCTTGTTCGCTGAACGCGCGATACATGTGCATTTTCAACGTACGGTTGAAGCGTTCCACAATAGAAGCCTTTTTCTCACTTACGTGGAATAGAGTGTGACACCATATCTGCTCAGCAATTTTTCTACGGTACTGTTGTAGTACTTTTTCCCGTTGTCCGTCTGCAGATATTTCATTTTATTAGCACGCAGAATCGGTTCCAGAGCTCGTGCGACCTCTACATCCGTCTTCGTTTTCAATGGAACGGCGTACGCGTACTTGCTAAACGCGTTAATCATCGTCATAAGGTACTTGAATCCCTTGTTCGCCTTTGCGTGCGGTATCATCTCAACCAGGTCTGCTTGGTACAAGTCGTGAAGTCCCTTCAACTCGACCGCACGTCTCGGAAAATTCCTTCATACCGGTCTGTGCAACTCCGTCGCGATAGTCTTGCGAACGCTCTGGTGTATATTCTTCACAGCTCGTTTCATTTTCATGTCGTCGTGCGAACCGTGATTCACAATACGCTGGAATGTAGTAAACTGTCGGCTCGATGTTGAAGGTAATTCTCATCGATACCGTTCTGGCACGTCCACCTTCCGTCACGTGACTGTCAGGTCGCCACCGCTCCACATCCACTTATATCATCTCGACCGAACGGAAGAACATCGCGTTCTTTTTGCGATTGCGCAAGTACGTTAAAACGTGAGCTAAACTGATTTTCATACGCCCATTACGCACGAGGCTCATACCGATGTAGTATCTCGTGAGCGCGTGTTGTTTCGCGTCCAACGCTCTTACAGTCTTAACAGAATTCATGTCTTTGAACATGACGCTACGTATAACGTTGTCGCGGTACTCGTGGATTTCCGCGACTATGACGTTATCGTTCTCAGGTAGCCACTCGCACATGTGTTTAGCTTTGAGTTCAGCGATTGGGCGTTGGCTTCTCGATTCCGTATGCAGGTGTATCAGATAGGAGTTCAACAACCAAAATTCGTCCGCCATAGCGCCCGTGCAATGCTGCCACTGTTCTTACAAACGCCGGTCTTTCACCACGTACCCTTGTTCGTGCGAATACCGCAGACCAACGTATTCGCAATACTTGCGGAGTGTATTCAACGCCTCCTTCAGAAAGGCTACCGAAAATAATCCCTGCGCCTTGTTGTTCACCAACGGGAACTGTTTCCCTCTCGCTAGTGTCGGTAACGAGGACGGCGGGCAGTGCACATCAAAACTTACGTTGTAGCTAGGATCCAGTGCGCACTTTGGCGCTATCATCATCACGCTTCTGTATATTTCCATCGGTGTACGTATCGGAATAGTGCGCTCCGTAAGGACGATGCAACAAGAAGCGTGTGGTATCGAACTTCCGTAGGCGAGCATGTCCGTGTATACAGTCGCGTAGTTTATCTGCCCGTGTGAATCGTGTAAGCCGTGCACACGTTGAACAGCGTTATACAGTTCAGGAATCGGACGGAAACGCGAAAGAAAAATTCCATCCGTGACGTACGGTACACTTGAACATACTCTTTTCGTAAACCACAAGTTCTATCGGTACGTTGTTTTGTTCGCACTCTACGATAAATTGAAGCCATCGTGATTTGTTGTGTATACGATCGGATACTATCATCAACAGCACGATCGGCGGCAAATCACCGCTGCGTTTTTTTATGTGACGCCAACAACGGGCGTGATATCTGTCAACACCGAACTTGTAACGTGTACAGTAGTTGCCACAAAATCGTCTTTTCTTCACAAAATACACGGAACATAAGTTGGACCGTATCGCGCTTCGTGAAGCTTTTGTTATTGTGAAATGTTTCCCATCAGCGTATCGATAGACGTCCATCGTGTCGATGATCTGCGATGTGAGTGATACGCTATTAGTCATGATCGTGATATTTATAGTGTATACGCATATTGTTTGAGGAATTTTTTTATTTATAATTTTTTTTATTATGGGTGTCTTTACTCACACTTTTGGAGTGACTACTGTCGTTCGGTAGTAGTAGTAGTACTAACACCTAGTACTACTAGTACTACCCAAACGGGTATGTCTGTACATGAGTTTATGTCGGCTCTGAAAAGAGCCGTTTTTGCGTGCGTCGACTTCTACAAGTGTTCACGAACGAAATCGCATGAGGGCATTGACGCCTTATGGACTTGGGCAGGATCATCACCCACTGCCCAATCCATAATTCGTATTTTACACTTGCAGCATCTTACAACATCACCATCGTCTTCGTAAATAAACCCGGCTGTGGCTAGGTCAAAAATTTTTACGTTCGCATTCGGAAATTTATGAACGTAAAATTTAATGTTACCACGACGACTGATGTTATAAAAGCTTTTTAATCGGCTTGCAAAAGAATATGTGTACACATCCATATCTGAAGCAAGAATGTTAGCTTGTCGCGTTGCATTTCACCTCCTCAGCGATAGCTGCGCGCGCATCCGTAGTGGCGATGGCTGTCGTCGATTGGTCGGTATGAAATAAAGCACAGTAGTGGGAGCAGATAGCTACGCACGCAGTTGCTAGTGGGGGATCGTTGACGGTAATAGTTCGGTATCATGGTGGTGGGAGCGGATAGCTGCGCGCGCAGCCGTCATAGATAGTATAAGTAGAGCGACAATCACTGCCAGCGTTCACCTTCGAGTCTCGCGCAGTCTAACTTTCACGTGTCGCATATAAAATAGTGCTTATTTTCTAACTTCGTATCAGTCTTCTATTGTTCTTCAAGCGAGCAAGTAATTGTTATAGTTTCGTGTTTTTGTTGTTGTTGTTAATTTACTACAAATCCAGTCGTTTGCTGTTGATTGTAAACATTCTTTACGCGGCGCGTTGGTATTGCGCGTTTACACGCCTGTCACGGGTGACGAAGAATGCGTCAACGATGTCATAACCTTTTTTGATGAAATGCACGATACGTTACGTACGGACATTCTAAACGAACTGACACGATTGCTTTCTATAAAGTGGCATATAACGGTTAAAGCGAGATTTGTCAAGTACATCGTAAACGCTGACACGGACCAGGACGAAGAAGTGACGACTGAAGCTTATTTTCACGGACGATGTCATACGACGCTGATCGCTGACCAAGATGTATTGCCCGATCGTTTAGAAGTTTCGTACGAAAAGATCATTGAATCGATTTATAAATTCACACGCGAGGGTAGCGGTTGGGCGTTAGACCGCATAATCTCCTTAGAACTCGTTCTCTCACGATACCAACCGCTAACCGCCTCCAGTTTCATTCGTACACCCCCTGAATTGTCTCGTACTAAATCCATCATCAACGTGAACAATACAGGCGATCAAATGTGTTTCGTATGGTCAGTGTTGGCCGCTCTGTTTCCACAACACAGAGACACCAATCGCGTATCCAAATACAAGCCACATATCTGCAGTATCATTACTTCTGGTATAACTTATCCCACCCGACTATCCGACATTGTGAAGTTCGAACGAGACAATCCTAACGTTTCTATAAATGTTTTCGGTTACGAAGAAAATGAAATTTACCCTTTAAGAATAACTCCTTCCAGTGGCAGACAACATCACGTTAATCTATTACTTCTTACCGCTGACGACCGAAAATATTACTGTTTAATAAAAAATACGAGTCGCTTATTCTCTTTACTAAGCAACACGACGGCCGTTCTTTCTATTGCGATTACTGTCTGCATAGATTCTGCGAAGAACGACTCCTTACCGAACATATCCCCCATTGTTCACCGTACGGCGAACAGAAAATTCGTTTACCCATGAAGGAGGAGGAGGAGAATGTGATGTGTTTCAGAAATTACACATACTGCCATAAGGTCCCTTTTGCGATATACGCAGATTTTGAATCATTTATCGTCCCTTGCCATCGCTGCGACGCTTCTCCGCACACATCGTCCACCACAACGGAGTCGTTACATCTTCCTTCAGGTTTCTCCTACCTCATAGTCGACTACGAGCGTAACATTTTCAAACCCCAGGTCGTTTATCGCGGCGAGAACGTGGTAGACGTTTTTCACGAGAGAATGGTCGCTGAAGAGCGAGAACTGTTCAGAATCATCCGATCCGTTGTCCCTATGACTATGAGTGACCGTGATGTGTTATCTTTCGCAAATGCCCTCGTATGTCATCTCTGTGAAAAACCACTGACCGAGGTCGACGAAGTGCGCAACCATTGTCATCTGACAGGACGATACCTAGGCGCAGCTCACAACATCTGTAACCTTAACTTCAAGACTCTGCGACACATACCCGTCTTTTTCCATAACTTACGAGGTTACGATGCACATCACCTAGTACAAGGGTTGGGTAAATACGACGATCTCGCTTGTATCGCTACCAATAGCGAACGCTTCGTATCAGTCTCGTTGGGTGGTCTGCGTTTCGTAGACACGCTTCAATTTCTGAACACGTCCTTGGACACACTTGTTGGAAACTTGCACGCGAGCGGTGCGGATTTCGATTTAACGAAGCAATGTTTCGAAGAACACTTCGAGCTACTCTTACGTAAGGGCGTGTACCCTTACGATTACATGACAGGTAGCGAGAAATTCGACGAAACACGTCTGCCCGCACGCGAACACTTTTTCAACAGGTTGAGTGAATCGCCAGTATCTGACGAAGATTACGCTCACGCGCAGAACGTGTGGCGTACTTTCGGAATCAGTACACTGGGCGAATATCACGATCTGTATCTTAAAACAGACGTGCTGCTACTGGCCGACGTCTTCGAGGCGTTCCGTGAGATGGCCATGCGGTACTACCAGATCGATCCGGCTCATATTTACTCGCTTCCTGGTGTCGCTTGGCATGCGATGTTAAAGATGACCGGTATGCGACTGGAGCTGTCAACGGATATAGAGCAGCATCTCTTTATCGAATCGGCCGTTCGCGGTGGCGTTAGCATGGTACCCAACCGCCACGCCAAGGCCAACAACCCGCTAATTGTCGATCAGTACGATGCTTTAAAGCCGACCTCTTTCATATTGTACACGGACTGCAACAACCTTTACGGTGCAGCCATGTCACAACCGCTCCCTTACGCCGACTTCAGATGGTTAGATCGTAACGAGATCAACTCACTGGACGTGCGTACCCTGTGCGATGACGGTGACATGGGCTACATACTCGAGGTCGACTTACACTATCCACCCGAACTTCATGACCTCCATTCCGATTATCCACTGGCGCCCGTCCGTTCCTGTGTCCATCCTGACGTACTTTCACCGTACTCTCGACGACTCCACACACGACTGCACTATACAAAAGGGTATAGCGGATCGGAAACGCATTCGTCGTCCGTTCCCAAGTTGCTGACGACTTTGGACGACAAGCAAAATTACGTTCTCCATTTTCGAAATTTAAAATTGTATCTGAGTCTCGGTCTAGAATTGAAAGCGATACATAGGGTGTTGAGTTTTAAACAGAGAGCGTGGATGAAACCGTTTATCGATTTCAACACGCAAAAGAGAGCAGCAGCCACCAACAGTTTTGAAAAGGATTTTTTCAAACTGATGGTCAACGCCGTCTATGGCAAATCGCTGGAGAACGTGAGGAAACGAATAGACTTCCAACTAGTCTCTAACGAACGACGGCTGCAGAAAATTGTTTCCAATCCTCGGCTAAATCGTATGATCCGCTACACCGATAACTTGGTCGGACTGGCCTTACGAAAAAGGACGATATTCCTTTCCCGTCCGGTGTACGTCGGATTCACAGTACTCGATGTCAGCAAATTGATAATGTACAATTTTCATTATCGGTACGCTGTCGCCAAGTACGGACAACGATTGACCTTACTAATGACTGACACGGACAGTTTGCTTTATAGCATTCAGACTGACGATGTGTACTCGGATATGAAAGAGGATCTCCACCTTTTCGACACGTCGGACTATCCCACGGATCATCCTTGTCATTGCGACGACAACAAAAAAGTCGTGGAGAAGTTCAAGGATGAGACCAATGGAAAACCCATCAGGGAATTTGTTGGACTCAGGGCGAAGTGTTACTCGCTCCTGTTGTCCGACCGCACCGACAAAAAGGTGGCGAAAGGTGTGCCAAGGACGGCAATAAAAAAAAGGTTACGGCATCGATTGTACAGCGAGTGTCTTTTTGACAGTCGTACGGTTTTCACCTCTGCTGAGTGTATACGAAGCAATCATCATAAGCTGTACACGCAACGTATAACAAAACTTTCCCTGTCTCCTTATGATGATAAGAGGTATGTACTGGACGACGGTGTAAGTACACTCGCGTACGGACATTACAGGATAGGCGCAATAACCGACGACGCTGCTGGTCCTAAAGCAACGAAGAGACAGTACATGGACCGATAACTAACGGTAAAGATGATGTTCAGCATTACACACACACACACACATATGCATTATAATGTTAGCAAATTCTTATACAGCATTTTTCTTATTACGTTTTACAGAATGAGCGGAAGTGACAATAAACTATACAAAAGAGTATGTGAGGAGCAGCGGCTGGTTCGAAGGTAAATTACAACATTTTTCTTTATTTAACGAGTGCAAACATAATATAACATTCGACTGACTTACTGTTTATTTTTTATAGTTCCCAAAGATTACGGCAGGCATTATTGGGACCTTCATTATCGCAACACAACTCGAGTCGGTAAGTCCATTTTTATTAACAATCACTTGTACTAATGCGTTTACGTTCGGTATTCAAATTATTCTTTTTTTTTCAGTGATACTATTGGTTCAGCCGCTGCTGCTGCTACCGCTGCTGTTGCTGCTGCTACACCTCAGCAAGCCGACTCGAGTCGGTACGTTTTTTTTTTTCATTAACGTTCACTTGTACTATTGCGTTTACATCTGGTATTAAAAGTATAATATTTTTTTTCAGCAATGATGATGAGATGATGATGTACGGTGATGATAATGATAATGACAGTAATCAAACAACAGTACATCTAGATGATGGTAGCGATGATGAAAATAAGGATGTTGATCTAGATGAGCACACACAACAATTACCGGTCATCACATTTAATATGTAAGTCTTCTTCTTATGTGTATATACTTTGGTTTTTTTTTCATGATTTTATATTTTTACTTTTTCACCAGTGACATTCGTCCACAAGCGCAGCAGCAGCAGATAACGAATACACCGCCACAATCGCCACCACCACAACCGCAAGAAGAAGAACCGCAACCTCGTCCGCAGTGGATAAGCACCGCAAATCAACGGCAACCTCAACCACAACAGCTACTCCCACAATCCCCACAGCCTCAACAGCAGCCACAAGCACAACCTCAGCCGCCTCAACCACAACTGCGTAACATACAGCACATGCGACAGGATCATCGTTTGCAGTCCCCTCCAGAAGACGCACCATGCGTGTTTTATGATATCATTGACACGGTGGAACCAAGGATGCACAGTGAGCCCGCCACAATGCGTTTACTTCTAAGAAGTAGATTTCCGACGTGGCGATGGAGCCGCGGAGAGCTCTGCCCCATACAGGGTATGTTAGGGCACACATCATGCAGTGTGTGCCAAGAAAATTATACTGAGGGGCAGAGACTCCTCGGCTTAATGTGTGGACATACATACCACTATCTGTGCATCATCAACTGGTTCCAAACCGTGGCATTGGAGGGGACACCGCCGGGATGTCCACAATGTCGGGTGTATGCGTTCAGCAGGCCAATACATCCATTTTATGCACGCATGCATTTTTGAGGTATGTAAAAGTACACATTATTCTAATCCACCCTACACGTATCAACTATACGTCACTAATATTGTTTTTGTTTCTGTTACAGGTGGCTGTGCACAATATATACATTGTAAAGAATTAGTTACTCGGGATCAATAAGATTTATTTTAGGTTTCGGGTTTTGACCAAGCTCCACGTTGATATGCGCCAATTTGAAATAAATCTTTTTATAGGGAGTTCTTCTTAATTCAGCCCCACGTTGGAGTCGTCAATTTGAAATAAAACGTTTATGGTGTTTTATTTACTTATGTGAGACTCCCGTGTATCAAACGTGGGGTTTTTATTTTTTATGCATTCCACCTGTCGGCCGTGGTTTCTTCTTCATCTATTTCTTGTCTTACATCCTGGGATGTGCTGGGTCGGTGGCCATCTCCTCTTAGGGGAATCCAGCGTTCTGGTGGGTTCTGTTGATTATAAACTATTCGGACATTCCTAGATGGATCGTCCCTTCTTTGGTTCTCGCTTCCGGATCTGGATTCTCCAATGCTATTGCTCCGTGGTAAATGCTCACTATCATTCTCCCTTTGGTGTTGCCCCCTCCTTGGACCATTCTCTTCGGCCCTTATAAAATGCACCATTGGTCTGGAGACCCTATTGTTATTATTGTGGTTATTTGGCTGGTAATTTCGATTATTATTATTATTATTATAATGTTCTGCATTACCTTGGTTGGGGTTTCTCTGACTATTGGAATTATGATTATTCTGATAATGATTATTTCGATTACTTGGGTAACTGTTGTTATTCCTGCTAGGATTTTGGTTATTAGGGAAATTATTATTATTATTAGTGTTATTATTTCTATTATAGTAATTCGAATTGTTTCGGTTCCCTTGATTGTTGTTGTTATTTTGCCGTTGGTCTGTCTCATTATCATAATTACCTGGCCTGCCATTATAGTTCGTCCGGTTATTCGTCTCATGACTGTTATGGTTATTGTTTCTATTGTTGTAGTCTGGGATATCCCTGCTCCCGTACCGGTCGTTTCTCTGCCGACTCCTTCGATAATGCACCTCACGCTCGTGCTCTTCCAATAGCGTTGACATGGCCTGTATCGTTTTTATCTGTCCATCCGATCGTGCTATTGATATCCCGTTATCATAGTGGTATGCTAACCTGGTGACGAGAATTTCCTCCGGGATTTTTGGTTCAAGGTGTCTCGCCAAGCATACTTTTCCCAGGAAGTAGGCGGTAAGTGTTGTTCCCCTGCAGGCGTCATACCGTCCATAGCTGATGCTCTCCCTTACTACGTTCTGGGTGGCGTCAGACCAGTACCTGGCTTTAAAAGCTATTTTAAATTGTTCGTAACTTCGGATGTCGTGCCTGGTGGCTGTCCACCAGTTATCATAGGTTTCTTTGAAATGTTCGTCTAAGTAACGACGAATTATTGGCCACCTGTTTTCACCAATTCTCATTAGTTGTTCGCCGACCCGTTCTAAGAATTCCATTGGGTTTCTCTTGTATGACTTAAAGTTGATGGTCTCCCGGTCGTCTATATGTTGTGCATATGGAATAGCGATCGTTCGGTTGTCAACTGACCGTTGTATGTTCTCGATTCTCTCCTGGTTACGTTGTCCTTGCTTCTGTACTTCGTTCACGACCGTATCTAAGTTTCGATGCTGGTTTCCGCAATCTGCTCGTATTGATTCCACTTGAATCCGGTTTTCTTCTTCTATATGGCCTATCTTGGCCTCTAGTTCAGCCCTATTTCGTGTAATAGCTTCATCGGTCACTCTCAGTTTTCTATTTGTTTCAGTTATCTCCTGTTTTCTTTCGCCGTCGTTCTTACCTACCTTCTGGCTGATTGCCTCACTGGCGTCCTCGATTTTCTTATTGAGAGCTTGTCTTAACACTTCATTCTGTTTATCAACATTTTCCCTTAATTCCTTGTTAGAATGCTCAATTCTCTCATCGATCCGTATACGATTATCCTCGTTGATTTTCTCAAGATCTGCTTTCATTCGTTTATTGTTTTCCTCAAGTTTTTCGTTCATTAGTTTATTATCGTCCTGAATCTGTCTCAAACTCTCGTCATTCCTGTCAAACTTTTCATTTGTTTGATTAAATTCTCGCTCAAAATTTCGTTTTGTTTCTTTTAGTTTTCATTAATACTGTCTATTTTATTTTCCAGCTTTTCTGAATTTTCATTTATACTGTCTATTTTTTCATTGATTTGTCTAAAATCGGCCTTCAATCGTTCATAATTTTCATTTATGGTTTGCCTTAAAAGTTCACTAGTACTTTCCTTAATACTGTCTATTTTTTCATTAGTTTGTCTATTATCTTCTTTGATACTGTCTATTTTTGCATTAGTTTGTTTATTATCTTCTTTGATACTGTCTATTTTTTCATTAGTTTGTTTACTCTGTTCCTTAATGCTATCCATTTTCCCCATCATTAGCCTCATCATTTCTTGCCAATCTGGTTCTCTTCTGGCTTCCGCTTTATCTGGTTGGTCCCCTTGGGCATCCTCTTCCACTATTTCCTTCTCTGTGATAATTGCTTCAGTTTCTTCTTTATCACTCATTGTTTGTTCCATTTCACTGTCCGTAAATGTTTCTATCTCTCGTTCCTGTCCACCTTCTTCCTTCTCCTTCTCTTCTGCCCTCTTCTTCGATCTGCCTCTGGTATTATGCATTCCTGTGCCTCTAATGGTTGCCTGCTCAAGTTAAGTAACAATTAATATGATTTTTTACTTAACTAAAGCCCCACGTTGGGCGCCAATTTGTAAAGAATTAGTTACTCGGGATCAATAAGATTTATTTTAGGTTTCGGGTTTTGACCAAGCTCTACGTTGATATGCGCCAATTTGAAATAAATCTTTTTATAGGGAGTTCTTAATTCAGCCCCACGTTGGAGTCGTCAATTTGAAATAAAACGTTTATGGTGTTTTATTTACTTATGTGAGACTCCCGTGTATCAAACGTCAAGTAATACGTTGCAGGTGGCAATTTGTAACAATTTAACTAAGTTACGGGTTTTTAATCAATGTATCATTAATGAATATATCTTTCTGTTGTGACCGATGACACCTCCTGAAAATATATTATTAGAAAAATATAATTATAATAATGTTCTTTTAACTTATAATCGTACTACGACATACGTTTAGCTTAGTATTCAGTAGTTGGGTAATATTAACGATATATATAGTGTATTAACTGAATGTAATGAATATTCTTGTCAACCCTAGTCACTCGACGTTAGGAAATTCTATTCAAACTTTGCACTGAAAACACGCTAGTTCAGCGATCTCCCGTTCCACCAGCTGTAAGCACTTGGCGCTGTTATTTGCAATAATCGTGTTTCTAGGTTAGCTGTTCATCGGGTTTAAATCAACCTTTTATTGTAAATTATTCCACCCACTACATATAGTATCTATTCTGCAATAACTTCAAACACTATCTCATACAATAAAGATCCTTTATTAAATTTATCTATTAATTCACAGTCCCCGTTATCTCCAAAATAATAATATAATCAAATCGATCACACAAAAAATATATCGATTGTAAATTAGTCAAATTCCATAGACGTATACAAATGAAAAATAATAATAAATAGTTCTTATCCCAGGGTTCGTAAGGTTCTTGGAACCATTAGTAAGGCCAGGTAAAATGCACAATTAAGGTTACTCAAGTATTACAAAACAAAATTATTTACTCTAAATATATTGAATTTAAAATAGGTTGTTTTTTTACCAAGTCGACGAAAACTCCGACTGGCCGTAGACGTCTGTAAACAGTTGACAAGACTCAGCTTAACTCATCTTCATCCAGTAAAAGTGTTCTGTTTTCCTTAATAAAATTGATTGTGGATTGTACTGGGAAGCTCTCAGGAATTCTTCTGACCGCTGTTCTTCTCCTATGATCTGGATAGTTGTCGGTCTCGGTGAAATGAAAATAGTATCCCAGCTTCTTCGGCAAGTGAAGGTTAACTCTGCCAACGAGGTTTTCTTGTCTTCTCAATAATTCCGTTAGTTTCGGACTTTAATTCTCTTAACTGATCTTCTGGTTATAAGGGAAATCGTTTTAATACCGAATCCAGCGGAATTATTCTGGTGAATGAGGTGAGGGGTTTTCAACTCTTTTAAATGTATTCAGTTAATATTTTGGAAGTCTAATTAGTTTATTACTCATCCGTATTATGATAGAAATAGGTTTCAAAGAAGGTTTTTTAATTTTGATTTATATTTTCTTCAGAATTTCTTATTCATTTTTTTTAAATGCATCTGCCCATCTCAACTTAATAGCTTGTAACAATCAGAACGAAATGATTCAATATCAACAACTCATGTACATTTTAGTTGCCTTAACAACCACTTTTTCCTGTCATTGGGTGAAATCAGATATCCTAGAGCCAGAACTATAGAATATTACTACTCTTTTTCAATAAAATACTCCATGCTTGGAATAATATTAAATTAACTAAAATTCTCACCTAACCTTCCTTCTTAAACAGTAAATGTTTTACCATAGTTTCATTGGACTGGACTTCTTAAAAAGGTATTAATTTCCTTTCACAAATATGAAATTTAGGCCTATAGGTTTTCTTAAACTGTTATAACATTATTTGGTTTTTTAACTTAATTTTCTTTTACCTGACCTACTGTACAATTAATTATTGGTTAATGGTTAATTACATTAATTTTAATTTCCTGGTGTTTACTTTGTTACATTAATTAACTGGTCCTGGAACCCTTCCTTAGTTTACAATATAATTATTAGAACTACTTGTCAAACATTGAACACTGATTGCCCTCCTGGCCAAGTTTACAAACATTAATTAAAACAACAGCATTATTCAAATTTAGACAATACTTAAAACTTAGTATAATGCCCAACACAGGTAACTATACTTGATTGTCTAAAGACAAATCTAACATAAATACAAACATAATTATTGATGAAGTATTCCTATTAAACAACATCAGTTCATTCTTACCATACTCAAAACATAACATAAATATTCTGTAAACATTAACATGTTACAGTATAAAACAAGCATAATTTATTATATTTAACTATTAATTGGTATGGTCTTTTTATATTTAACATTAATTATTGCCTCTTTTGACTTGAGGTACTTCTCAGATGCATTAACTACTGAGCAACCTTAATTCAGGGTATGGTCCTTGACCATGTTTCATTCAATTTTTTATGTAACGTTGGAGGAACTCAACTCTGTTACGTTACAACATATGTAAAAAAAGTGATATGTTTTTTCTGTAATTTAGTGTGTGTGTGTGTGTGTGTGGTTTATTGTATAATTACAAAATATATGTGTAATATATATGTAAATAAAGTAATGTTTTTTTCTGTATATATATATATATATATTGTATAATTTTTTTGTTTAATTGTAAACTTTTGTATTGTGTTCATCTGTATATATTGTGTGGTATGTGTGTGTGTGTAATTTATTGTATATTTTTTACGTGTTTGATTATATGTAAATTTTTGTATTGTATTCATCTTTATATATTGTGTGGTGTGTGTGTGTGTGTGTGTGTGTGTAGTTTATTGTATATTTTTATGTGTGTTTGATTACAATATATGTAAATTTTGCTTTGCTTAGTTGTTTATTTTCAACTATCCTTTTTTCCTTCCATCACGCATGTTCCATAAGTGAAATGTCAATCAGAACAATTGAACAAATGCGTGATAATCAATTTTTACAAGTGAAATGATATTCAATTTTGCACCGCAGTAGTAAATATATCTGAAACCTGTACACTATAACACATGCACGAGCCGACAACGTGACCGACGCGCTATTACAGTTCTCGGGCTGGACATAGCAAACCCTTGACCAACATGTTGGTGCGAACGTATTTTTACAACCTATTATTCATATTACATACCCAACTGTGATAACGGATGGTCTGTCTGTAAAAAATAACTCCACATGTGAAAATCACAGTGGGAGCCGATTACATCATTTGCAACGTCCTATTATTCAGATATTACATAAATATTGCGTGTGCGTGTGTTTTATATAAGTGAATTGACATTCAATTATGCACTGCATATCATGCGTGTTTCTTACAACAACAAATGTAGGGCTCGACATAGCAAACCCTTGACCAACAGGTTGGTGCGAACGTATTTTTACAATCTGTATATATATTTACTTAACACATAGACACGACATCGACGATATCGGGACAATTGTGGCAGTGTAAATATATCTGAGACCCGTACACTATAACACACATGCACGAGCCGACAACGTGGCCGACGCGATATTACAGTTGGCAACAATGCAATTCACCTCTTCACATCGACGATATCCGGACATTGGTGGCAGTGTAAATATATCTTAAACCCATACACTATAACACTCGCACGAACCGACAACGTCGATAAACCAGCACAAGTTGGCAACGCCAACGACGCTTTTCCAACATGGACACCCTTCCGGAAAACCCCCTTACATATACATACCCATACACTATAACACACCACGAATCGGCAACGTGGCCGAACCTTAACCAGCACACACATGCACAACCCGACAACCTCGCCTCTTTTCCAACATGGCCACGCACCTACCGACAACATGGCCGCCGCCGCCGACAAAATGGACGACGACCCCACCACTCCGGGCGGCGGTCAAGCCACGACCAGGCCCCCGCCAGGCCGCCGCCGGACGACGAACGGCGAACGGCGAACAGCGAACGGCGGCCACGCCTACACCAATCAACGCACACATAACCCCACTTTAGCCTAGCCGACGACAACATGGCCGAAAGCCGACAACTTGGGCGACTACTTCGACACGCCCAACAAGGTCACGTGGGACACACCACTACCCCCCGGTCCATCTGCAACTATGCACACGACGACACACAGCACCGGATGTCTACCCCCACCACCACGATTTTTGAATTTCCCGCCATGTGACGTCACTTCCGCGTTATAACTGTCATTTACCCCCTACTGACAGTGTTAAAACTAATTTTACTAATTATTGTGACCAATCATTGACAAGTAATGTTTAAAAGAAACAAGGAAAGAGAATTAATATCGTTAATGAATTTTCATCCAATAGAGAAAGGTGAATACGAGTCCAAAATGTTACATTAAGAATTCCCATCAATTACCATTAAAACTTTACAATGAATAAAAGGAGGATATTCCAAGGCATGAAAAGATATAAGTTTATTTTGACCCAAATTATATTCAGGTAAACTAAACTTCTTTTGGAGGGGAAGCATATGTAACGTAACGAAAATATGGTCCCCTACGTTACATAAATCAATTTATAAGTTTTAAAATAAAATAAAAATACTAATTATCCACACTTGTAAAAGGTCAGAAACCCAACCCATAATTGAATAAATGAAATAAGAATACAAGGTAGAAAGAAAAAAAAATTAATAATGTTAATAAATACAAACCTCAAAATTCAGTGAAAGGTGTACACAACAGACATTGACAAATAATGTAAAAACTAATTTAGACTATTTTATAATAATTGGTGTTTTAAATGAGAGGAGAACGAGTAAATATTACATGACTTAGTTCATACAAATGTACCTGTTATTACGTTGTATCATGTTGTATTATTATCATGATAGTTATGTTATTTTTTGTGTGTAACAATTGGAGTTATTCTTTTAAAAGAATACCAATTAACTAATTAGTATGTATTGTCAATATATCATTAGAGAGCTGTTGTTAAACTCATTAATTAATTACCAATTAAATTAATTTTGTGTGTTATCCATATGTCATTATAAAGCTTTTGTTAGACTTTATAGAGTTAAATGTTTGTATAAATGTACTTAGATAGAACAATGGACTGATTATAATTGTAAACTTGGCCAGAAAGGCTATAATTGTTAACGAGATACAAAAGGGTTTAGTGTAATTATGTCATAAACAAATGAAGGATTCTATAATAATGCAGATAGTAACAAGTTAAACTCAGAAGTAGATAAAAGTATAATAATAGGCCTAACAACCAGTAACATTATATAGTAAGTCAGATCAGAAAGGTTAGGTAAAGAAATTTGTAACAAATACTAAATAAAATCTAATGAGTTAGGAGAAGTTAATAATAATTGCTAATAACAAATAAATAAATTCAATTTAAATAAATTCTCATAATGCAATAGTGCAGCGATACCGATAGACAATGTTTTGTAACAGAAAAATAATACTTGTTAAAGTAAGTAGATTAAGAGGAAACGATAGCAAAATATATAAAATTTAGTAACAAACAATAGGTAAAATTATAATAGGATATAATAAAAATTTAGTAAAGGATTATTTTGATAAGTGGAAGAACATTGTATGATAATGGTTATAGTATAATATAATATCCAATAAGAGTAGAAAAAATGGTTGTCAGGGACGACGAGAGAAGTAGAATTTGTTGATTCGATTATTGAATAATTTTACATGAACGAAGACGGTTTTATAACGTCTCTCCTGTTAAGACATTGTAACAGAGGGAACCAGTTTAATTGTTGGCTGTTAATTAGACTAGCTACCGTAGTTAGTAAAAATTACTTACCCACAAATTATGACAATGTATATATCAGGAATTTGTCCAAGTTTACATAAATTTATTCACTCTCTTGATATTAGCGAAAACATCTCTTTATTATTGTATCTTAACTACGGATATAAACATAATAGCTTTAATGGTCATCTTTTGTTTCTACTTTACTTTCAAAGGAAAATTCTTATAGATTCTGCATCAAATACTCTTTAAATTGTTACTCTTAGTATCTCAAAATCATACAGCTGTGTATTACTTTAATTACCACGGATCCGGGTTCTATCTTTATAATATTTTAACATACTTTAACATCATCCAAACTATTTGAAGAATAGTCTGTTGAAATTTCATATTAACTTTACCTTTAAGTATCATCAGGTTATTACTATAGCATTACAGAAACTACAAACATTAATATCCTAATATTTATGTGATCTAAAAAGTCTTTACAAGAAACTTTGCTGTTCTTTTTGTTGAGGTTGTTAAAAACAATGTATGCACGGAAGTTATGGTTTAGTGTCCTGAGTATAACGTGAGACTGCGGCTGGCGGTCGAGATGATCCTCTTCAGTAGGTCTTCCTGGGTGTAGTTCGTTGTCCATCTGGATCCTCCATTTAGTTGGTTGTTTCTGACTTGTGGTCTAGGTCAGGACGCTGGAATTCTGCTACTTGGAGTTCGTACAGTTGTTGTCGTAACTTCTCTCCTTGTGTTGGTGTTCACTTTTCACATTTAATTTTTTTTTTTTTAAACAGCACTGGTGTTACCTTTTACTTGGTATGGAACATATCTTACCACTTACTTTTCATAAAGAGATGTGTCGGCTAAGTTTTTATTTATTAATAATTTTTTCTCAACATCTGAACTACATTTCTAGTTTTAAGTTCCATGTCGCTTTAGCTACATTTGGATTAATTAAATGAGAAGCACTAACTTCTTGTTACGTCGGTTTTTAGCGACATAAACGTAAGTTTAACTTCACGACACATTTTCGAGCTGCTTACATGTCAGAGATTCTCCGTCGACTGGCGTTAGTTTAGCGGCACGGAGTATGGAAGCGGGCGCAGTTTACACGCTGAGAGAAAAGTAGTTCGTTCCTTTATCATTATTAATTGTCCATTAATTAACTACTATAAATTATCCTACCTTTTCTTAGTTAGGAGTTAGATATTTCCTTTATTATTATTACGTCTTTTATTTAAATAGAAGGATTATTAGTTTTTGCTTAATAACATTGTACTTTGCATGTTCGTACTAGCCTTTTTACAAGTTGATACAGGTATCTGGGTACAGAGGGAGGGTGGATTATACTCTCACTTGTTATAAGAACAAAAAAATTAATTTGTGATATTTAAATAATCTTTAAATCGTCACAGTTTAGTTTGAAGACACTCAGAAAAGATTTGATTAATTTAAATAAAAATAATACAATTGGGGAGCAAATTGAATAATAAATCACCATAGTATGGTCCACTGTCATTCAACCGTCTTATATAACTCAACAATCATAAACCTGTACATGAAAATTAACGAAAAATATAAAGGAAGAACTCTAATAGTAAAACTCAATATAATGAACAAATATTAACTTAATTAATCAACCAATACAGAGAAATAACTACCTGAATAAAGTGATATAATCCAATAACATAAAAACGAAAATAAAACACAAAATTATATCTGAACTTCAGTTTCCACAATTCAATAGAAAAAACGTAGTTGGACACGAAATTCGTTGAAGCACGTAACCACAAAACTCGGACATTGGTGAACAAAAGGAGCGGTATTTCTGCATCATCCCAGGACCAAGAATTCAACTATTACTTCAACTTTGGAGAGAAGACTGACGAGGATAAATTAATCTGCATTCGCTATTGACCAAACACGACGAAGAGGTTAGCTGTACACTGCCTTATCGAGTCACGATGCCGAGCGGACGGTAAACTACAATTATTTTAAATAATATTTAATAAGAACTTAATTCTATATTGTAATACCTAGTAATCCTATTTATGCATTTTCTGACCTTACTAACAGTTGAAAGAACCTTCACGCCCTGTATTGAAAGAAATATAAAATCATACCTAAAATAATATAAAACCCTGAATCCGATCGATAATCGATTACTTCTAACATATAGACTTTTGTATCTCCGTAAAGAAATAACTTTGTTGGCAAGAAATATTAAAATATTAATAAAGAATCCTTTCAGAATTTAACGATATCTTCTCATTTATATAATATTTAGTGTAGTGTGAACAAGATATAATATAAGTAGAGAGTGTAATTGAGAATTATTGTACGCGGTGGACTAACCTACAATTTTCAGCAGTTTGGGAACCACAGCGCTATTCGCGGACTGTTTTGGTATTAAAGAGAATGAGAAACCAATAAAAATTCCTTCTCTTCTCTTCAACGCGGGATATGCTTGAACGAAAAATTAGAATTACACACTCTATACATAAATTTAACCACAACAACACAATTATATTAAATAGGGAGAAACTGGGGTATATTTAAACATTATTATACCTTCACATATTGAGATAAGAAATAATATATTGGCACTCACAACAGTGAGGCTTAACGTGGATACAGAAGGTATAATGTAATATATTGTAACATAAATTGCTTAACGAATGGGTAGATTAGTGTTTTTATTTTAAACTATTTAAATTTGATTTAATAGTAGACTCTTCTTCACTCCTCACGTTGTAATGTAAACATCGATGATTAGTGGTGTTTAGTAAATAATTGAATTAGTAATGGTTAAAGTTAAATTAATGTTTGTGTTTAAAAAAGGATTGTAATCACTGATATCTTGATGTATTCACCTCCCCTCTTACCATCCGTGAACGTTTTCAATCTTCTTATTGCTCCTTTTCACTGGAAATACATGAATTGTACACAAAATACTTCACCTTGATATTAACACATACACATTAAATAAAATGACAATGATATTCAATCGTGAATTGAATATTCAAATACTGGCCGCTTGAATATTGCCGCCACCTTGAGAAACAATTGCTTCTAAAATGTAAGTTATTTGTACCTATTTAATAGAAATAAATACTCTCTGTTCACTGGTAATAAATTGAGGTGTTTATTAACATTAATAAAATTCAATGAAATCCTTTTCTAAAACAATTACTAAATTTTTAAAACAGCAAAGTTAATTAATTTCTGAAAATTCCTCAGCTCAGGGCTGGTAACACTGGTACAATGTACAATAATATGGTAATTCAGGTTATGTTTATTTTGGTTATAAGCATTACCAAATTTCATGAATCCTTTGAATGTACATGATGCAAGATACAAAGATGTTTTATTAAAAAACAATATTTATTCATATATTATGATTAAAAAGACAAAAAATTAAAAATCGTTAACCTCAATACGATATTAAAATTATCGTACTATCGTACGGCAGGTGTGGTGCAGTCTGGTACTCAAAGCTGTGTACACGTGTTATTAACGTTACACTATAAAACAATATTACTGGTTTAATTATTATTATTATGAACTGGAATTGATAAGAAATAGAAAAACTATTATTATCGAGTCTATTCACAAGAGTATTATTAATGACAGAAGTGACTCTCTGTTAGCAAATAAACACGTGTTGGTTATAGGTTAGTTTAACTATAGATGAGAGTAAGTTAACAAAATAGAATAATTAATATTATTAAAATCTTAATACTATCTTCACAAAAACATTATTTATCGTAACAAGATGTATAATTAACGGCAATGATTGTTCTCGTATATTAAATTATTATTTATCAAGTACTACAGAAATCGTAGTCAAGTAAGCGACTATATTTTACAAGTATTGTTTGCGGTATAAATTATTATTTCCGCTTCTGTTATTATTTTTCTAACATAAATATTAAAATATTTTAATTAAATACCATTATTAAATCAAACGAGAACTTTTATTCATTGAACCTGATAATAATTCATCGTCGCTAGTTAACCATGCATAGTGTGTTTGCTTGGCTAACGTAGTCTGCTATAAGGTTCGTTAACCAACGAATATTATATTATCATTTTATCTTAAAAATTGTTAACGTATAATACTCTCTGCATCTTTCACTTAACATGGCCTTTATTATACACTGGCCATGTTCTTAATAATTCACTTTATCACTCGTAGCACTGTCACACGATAAAAATTGGTGTTCAGTTGAGGTTAGTTATGGTTATATACTCTTATACGCGCACATTTTAAAATATTTTTCTTGAGGACTGTCGCAGGCTCCGCTCGCATCGGTGGCTGGAAGACAATTAGTTCCTCTCATCAAAGCTTCTGCTCTCGTCTGGTAAAATCAGATCATCCTATTGGTGTAGAAGTCGGTACTCTCTACCCCAAATGCCTTTGTTAAATTAAAATTTTAATTTTTAGCGTCTATGCTTTGGGTTCGAGATTCAGCTATGACGCGTTCATTCCCGTTCGGAAATGACAGGAAATCTTATAATATTCATAAGTTTCTTATTAATTGTCTGATTGTCATTTGAATAGTCGCAATGTTTTGCGGATACTTGTGTCTTTAATTTAAGTCCAAACAAGTAATAAATCCGTCCATTAACAATTCACTTCACTTTATTCAATATTTATATAGTGGCTCTTAATAAAAAATAAGTTTTTTCCACTATATTTTGGTGTAATTATATCCTAATGCTTATGATTCCAGAGTCATAGGAAGATTCCATATCTCTTATAATTTAATACATAATATTAACATATTTGTGATTTAAGCAAAATGCATTAATGGCGTATAAGCCATCCATGTCCAAGCATTTATATTTGCTTACATCACCATTATTCCTTATGCTACTACATATCTTTGGTACTAGAATGTTATTTGATACTTTTACATATATTTGCTGATACTTTACTTCAGCAAATGTTATCTTATTTACACAAATAGCATTGTCTAAAATACACTATGCTATTATTTCGCCATTCTGTCACTCTCATTTAGTTATTTTTTCCACATATTATATGCATTATTGATAACTAAAGTGTGCATAAATATTGTACATGGTCTGTTTAGTGCACTTACTAGCTTTTTGTTAGCTGAAATTCCTTTAAGTTACTGTATGATGGTTGTTTACACCTAGTCCTATGATTACAGTTAATTAGTTTATTAAATTACAGTTATTAAATTACTTGTACAATGATTGTGAGGTATTCTCATAGTTGAATTGAACCTTCTTCTAACTACTGGTAAACTTTCTTACTCTCTTTTTACAAGTTTTGTTATGGTTTTTTGATTAAATCTATGGTCACATGGGATTCTGTCTAATTGGTTTATTGTTATTATTAATAATCTGACTTATATAGTTGTGTTCTTCAGTTCATAGGGTATTCATTGTCTTATACATTTGTTCTTATTTGGTCTCTGGTTGAAACAATTACTGATAATTACTTTATCTAATTATTGTGTATGATTTTATGTTGTAGGTCCAGTTCAGATGAGGTTATGTGTCATTGAGTTGGCAACAATATGCTTCTTACTTTATTCAGTATTCATCTTAAATACTGTCATGTCATTATGGCATGTTACTACAATTGTTTATTACTATGTTTTACACACTTTGTACACATTTTACACTATATGTTTATACAATAATACTTGGTTTTTTATCTAACTATGTTACACATTTTGGTGGGTTGTATTTTGGCTTGTATACATGGATTTGTTTCTTTTCAACAAATTAGTTTGTTTACTACTTATTGGTTTTAACATTTATCTACATTTTGTCCACTGTCACTATGACATTCAGGCACATTCCATATCAAGGATTATAAAGCTTTTATTATTGATCTTTTTGAGCAATTATTTCTCTTTTCAGTACCATTAAATTGGTGGTCTTACTGAGTATATTTGTGGTTTTACAATCTTGGATTACAATTGTTACACTAATTGTTTGTGTATTTCACTTGTTAACCGTTGATTTTTCACTTATTAATCTCTATTCACTTCCCTCAGTTATAAACACTTCACTAATATTGTCTGTGTCGCTTATTTGGAGTTAGTGTTATTACATAATTTATTGTTGCACTTGTATAAAGTATTCACTGTTATTGTTTGTGATCACTTACTAAGGTTCAACACTTGGTTTTTTATTATATTGGTTTCACTATGTCCTTCTTTGATAGGTAGTTTTTATTACTACTAATCTTATAGTCATCATTCTTATTTTGGTTGTTATACTAGTTGTGGTGCTTTCCATATTTTGGGAATGTTGGTGTCTTGTTCTGGTTATACATAATCTTCATTCTTCATGGTATATTTCTTCTTCTTCTTCTTCTTCTTCTTCTTCTTCTTCTTCTTCTTCTTCTTCTTCTTCTTCTTCTTCTTCTTCTTCTTCTTCTTCTTCTTCTTCTTCTTCATTTTAATTGTTTGTCATTTGTAAGGCACTTCTTGGTTCCTCACTATTTGTGATAACTCATGTTCATTTAATATAGTTATAATTTTCAACATTTTCACTCATTATTATGATAATCATTATCTTATATTTGTCTCACTATTATGACAAATTAGTCTATCTTCTCACTATGATAATTGCATTTAATATGTCTCCTCCTTATGATGGTATTAATTCTTGGTATATCCCCTCACTATTTTGATCTATTGGTTCGTCTCATCCTTATGACGATAGTCACTTTCGGCATATCTCCTCACTATTTTGATCTATTGGGCCTAGATGCTAACGTATTGTATTATTTCATTGTATTCCCTCTTTCTTCTTTCTACTCGATGATATATTTTTATGACTCTTCTTTCTTCTTCGTTGGGTTGCTTTAACATTATTCATTTATAGATACACTTTTGATTTTCATACTTCTATTCCTTCTTCCATGTTTGATGAAATATGCTTATGGTACACTTTCATTTAACGTATTATATTATTTTTATGTAACGGTTATTTTGATACGTTACAATATATATATATATCTGAGTGAGTAACTTAAATTCAAAGTCACATGAACACCGTTTAAATATAGCTGGGTATGAGTGGGTGATACGAGTCCCCTTATGTAGCTTTTCAGTCTTACATAATCTAGTGGGATAGATGATTAACCTACACATTTCGGGGATATGAATCTTAAAACGGGTTTAATGAATTCTTAATTCTGTCTTGATGATTTCTTCCTGAGCACACCGACACTGGGTTCATTATCAATTGCTGTTATCATACTTTACAGGGGACATTGGGTTATTTTTGGATGACTTGATGTTACACCTTGGGGAGGTATTGATGTGGGGTTACCAGCAACGGGGTTTCACCCAAGATAATTACTTGAATTAATTGTGGGTAGTATGTGTATGTTAATGTGTTGTGGTATATGTATGTATGTGTATATTTTTCTCAAGGGGGTTAATAATGTATAACTGTATAGTAGAACATGTGTGAACTGTTAAATGAGCTGGCTGATTCAATGCATTGGTACTTAAGAGATCTCAATCAGCTAATTTCTCTAATATCTTATAAATAATTAGTGTCATGTTATATTTGCATATTTCTAAGCATGTTAGTCAACTTAAATGTCTGTATGAGTTGCAACCTCAGAGTATTCAACAACTAGATTCAAGTGTACTCAATTACTGTGTAGATATACATTGCTGTATGCAGATTTGTGTATGTAAAAGATTAATTAAGCCATTTTACTATCAGCAACTGTTAGGTATTCATGAGATTTTAATAACCGAATTCCATTCAGTGGATTAGCTATCTGTATGTGTTGCAACTTAAGAGATTAATAACAGCTTTAAACCGAATAATTGTTATACCATGTCATGCAAGTGTTATAAATTTATGAAAGAAACAGAAACACCAATAAATAAGAAATTTGTTATTGTTATATGAGTATTTCTTTCTGCAAGTCCTGTCACCATAGCCAGTAGACAAGTTTCAAATGTAGCTTGGGTTCCGGCACATTTTATGCTTAATCTAGGTTGAGTGCCTAGTCCTAAATACTAAATTACACCCCTAAAAAAAAATTTACAAAACTCTTACACAAAACTTGGGGGAGGTTGCAGTAGGAAAGCATCAAATTTATTAAAAAAACTGAAATGTTTCTTTTTTTTCTGAAAATGTCTTACGTTAAAATTATTCCTTCTGCAACTTTTCCTGACATTAGTTTACATTAATTTAAGAAGTGGAGTCATAAATCGTTGTTATCTGATCACGAACTCGCTAGCAGAGTGGAAAACAGCCTTTAAGTGTAGGTTGTAATTCGAGCTATAGATCAGGAAAGTGATTGTTTAACTAGATTCGAATAAATAAATAGAACACGTTACTCATTTCTTTGTAAATTTGTGTGGCATAAATTATGTAATTAGTTTTGCCGTAGCTAAATACCAATAAAGGAACAAATTCATATACAAAATTTTAATACTTTATGATAGAAATATTCTGCTTAGTGAATTTGTTTTCAAGTTCAAATGTATTTTAATTACAATATAGCCATACAGTGTGCAATCATGTGAATAAGCAAAAATAAGCTGACCACTTTTTTATTGTGAATTTATGGGGCAAAAAGTAATTCTTTAGATTTAATTTGTTCAGACAACCATTTTAACAGCCTACCGATATACCTTTGCCCTTGGGGCCTGTATTTGGTAACAATGAAATTCAACTTAATAGGTTCTGTTGGTTTAATAGTAGTCACATATCTTTATATTGAACCCGCCTAAATGGATTTTCTCGTTTCGAATCATTTAGTTTTCTTACACTGCTGTTGTAAGTTCCAGAACTAGTAAAAAAAATGATAAAAGAAATATTATGTTTTGGGACAGATACATTTCCTTAAAAAGTTCTAGCAATTGTTCATAGGCGTGGCTGAAGTCGTTTAGTTTTTTACTACATCTATTTTATCATTGATTGCAGAGTGACATTCTTATTTAGTTACTGAAAATAGTTATTTACAATTAATGCTATCAGAAGCACTGAATTTATTAATATAGATTTCAAAAATGTTATTTGTTAAAAAGTGAAGATAGTTAGTACCCATTTAAAGAATCCGTCTGAATTTAATACGGGTTATTAGAAATAACACCGCTGTAGAGAAATTTTACAATGCCTCATAAATCAAAGGCGGATGACAAGGTATTAAGTGCTGATTATTATTAAATAAGTATTTCTTTTGAATGCAAACGATATTTGTTCCGTTATTGTTGGTTACAATAACTGTTAAAAAACGAATCTACTGTCTAAAGAGGCAATAACAATGAAACAGAAAGAACAGACATTTCCGTATTTGTCCGCAGTCTATGAAGCAACTGAGCAGAGTTACTGGGATGAGTTACTGGTGTTATAAATATCCAGAAACATATCAATGATTATCTGTTAAGTCCCAAATTAGAAAAGGGGATATAAATAACTTTTGGAAATGAAGGAACAAAGATGATGGAGACAGAAAGACTGCAAATTGTAGGATGCATAAACGACTTAAAACTGTGCTGCTATGCCGACAACGTGTGGCAGCTGAGACCGAAAGACTCAGCTTTTAATTTTTGAAATTTAAGAGATTTATTCGTAATGTTCAGAAATGACATAAGCGTTGTTCATCTTACAGAAGAAAATTTGAGAAACGCATACTGGAATATTTTCTCGTGAAGGAGAATTTCTGGATTGAACGTACAAGTATCGAGTGGAGTTGATGATATCACAGGCAGTGGCGAAGTGTGACAAAATAATTTTGGTATACATAAAAATACCAATCAAAAGCAACTCCTACTAAGATTTTTGACGTTCTTAATAAACCAGTATGGTAAATAGAGATAATGCTACCTCTATCATATAATGGCGAAGTGACTGTCGCATTTCATTATACGTATAATTAGGGCTGAATATAAAGAAAAACTATAGTATTGTTATTAGTGTCGTTTATGAATCTTAATTATAAAATATTGTTTAAAAAATATAAATTTTACTCACAATATAATTTTGAATGATGACAAATCCGGATTACTGTAGGCATTACACAATCGCTTCATATTTTCTTGTAAATGAGTTCCACACGCGCCGCGTCTTGAAGTTTGCAAAATTATCTATTACCATTCACTTGAAAGTTGGGTCCTTTGTGCACATAAATGTCAATTCTTTTTCATTGGACAAAGTAGACAATTGTGATAATCTTTTATTTTTCATAGGATTACGAAGGTAATTCCTATTATGAAGAGGAATAGGATCCTCTTCAGTGTACTCATTGAACGCTCAGTCGATGCCGATGTAACTGGAAAACTCAGTAATAATTTCAGTAACCTTAATGTTTGTTCATACACACTGTCGAGTTGATTCTCCACAATATATTCTAGCAGTTAAACACACGGAAGCATTTTATCATCACTGTTGTAGATGTTCAATAATTCATTGCGCAATGTTACCCAGTCAAAGAATTTTGGGAACAAACATTTCAGCTTGTCAAACTAGGGTTGAGGAAGATTCCTTCGAAGTTCAACAAACTTTTTCTCATTTAGAAGTTCTACAAAAAATGTATTTTCAAATTCGCCGTATCGGGCGTCTAGTTGCACTGTTACAGAAGCAAGAAATTTATAAGCAACGCGTTTATGCACTTCATTTACAGATTCCTGGAATACATTATTGTGGTCAGCACTCATGTGCCTACATTCGTCCTTACAGTTTTGCAGCACTTTATTTGAACGCAGTGCTGCGATAGTTTCTTTCCTGTCCTAATTTCATTAATGCAGAGATTTACATCACTGCTAGATTTTTCCTGTAGCATATTAAACAGATGTTGAGTAAATACAAAAATTCGATTATATACGCACAAGTAAAACATGAGAGATGTCGACTTTAAAATATTTAGGAGACCAATTTGCAGGACTCACAGACTCAGGATCCCAGTCATCACACTCGATAATGTGAGAAACCGCACGATATAGTTATTTTTAATGTTCTTTGATTTTTGAAACAGTCCGGGAGTAGTAATTTCAACGGGTTGATATTGGGTGAGGAAGTTTAAACCCTTATTCTCGGAGTAAATCAGATCTATCAGCAGATCTACTGAAGAATCTATGAAATGCAGTTAAATTACAACTAAACAATTCAATTTCTTTAATATTTTTTGAACTGTGTAACAAGTGGTGAGTGGTGAGTTAAGTGGTGAGCAAGCAATTCACAAATATTGCCTGTGGACACTTTTGACGAACAAGGGTTTGTAGGCTACTCCACTGTGACGACCAGCCATCACAGAAGCACCGTCACATGTTTAACTTACTAACTTATTTTAAATGTTATATTCTTTCAAAACTGAAATGATTTTATTAGCCAATCCTTCTGCGCTTTTGTTGGAAGAAAAATCACAAAAGTCAGCTGTTTCGTTAGCTTGAACGGAAATAAAATTAGCCTTTTTTATTTCATCACGAATTGTTTCATTAATATCGATGGAAACAGACTCGTTTAAATCATTCTGAATTTCAAAAGATGCTTTTATTATACATTTGATTTTATTTTATATTTTGTTTACAGTAATTTTATTGTATCCATTTTCATTTCTTTGCGTGTTTATTGTTTGTTTAGGGGTATTTTGTACATTCTGTTAAGTAGTGAATAGAATGCTGCCATTTTATGTTGTGGTGGGTGGTCAGAATGGTTAGGTATAATGATGTTAGTGGAAGTTGGTTTTCTGTATATTGCGTATTGTAGGTGGCTATTGTTTCTTGTGATAGTTATGTGTAAATAATTGATTTTGTTATGTTTTTCTTTTTCTTCTGTGAATTGTATTTTTATTATTTGAAACATATACCCCATCATCTACATATCTTATCCATATGGCATTTGAGTAAAATGATAATTTTTTTAATAATTTTTTTTTTAAATAGAAAAAAATATAATATACCAAATTGCTTATAAAAATGGATACAATAAAAATACTGTAAACAAAATAGAAAATAAAATCAAATATAAAATAAAAACTGAACAATTAAGAATTAATCAAAATGAACAACAAATAAATAATAACAACAATAAAAAATGGGCAACATTCACATACATAAATAATAAAATGTCAAAACTTTTTAAAAACACAGACATAAAAATAGCATACAAAACTAACAAAAATAATTTACAAAACTAAATAACCCAGACAACAAAGATAATACAACAACCAATGGGATATACAAAATTGAATGCCAAGATTGCAATAAATGTTACATAGGACAAACAAAAAGCAACTGAGAAAACTTAATTTCGAACACCTAAACGCATACAAAAAACCAGAAATATATAAATCCAATTTAGCCACACATGCAATAAACACAGGACATGAATTCCCAGACATAACCAATGTAACACTAATAAAACATATACCACACTAAGGCACCATAATGAACATATGGGAAAACAAATATACAAACATAAAACAGAAAACAAACTAATACCTGAACAAATACAAATCAATACAAAACATGACACAATTTTCAAAGCACTCAACATCGAAAATACACAAAATACCAAAGGCCAACAGGAAACCACAACAACCAACACACAAATATTTCACAAGACTCAAAAATAGAAAGGCTGAGGATGGGAACACAAAGCGTCCCGAAACATGTTCCAAATAAGGGAATAAAACATCTTGAGGTAAAGAATTTATAAATATTAAATACATTATATATGCATCAAGGAATATACTGTAGCAAAAAGTGTGTGTGTGTGTGTGTATGTATATATAAATATATATAGCCTATATAGTAATTACAAATAAAGTATTAGAAATTTGAGGTCAAGAACTTTATCGGAAATATACCACGATTGTATTATTAGTGCGCTCTCATTTTAAGGTTAAAGAAAACAAAGTAAGTATATTATTCGTGGCAGAGGAGGAGGAGACAAACCACTTTTAAGAAGTATCTCGAACCAATTGCGAGTAACTGTAGGATAAGCAGGGGTGATGAGTAATTGCTATACTTGAAGGAAGACTGAAAAATGAACTTCATTGAAAAGAAAAATGAGTTGTTACTTTGGCTCACATGTGTTTTTGGCACGATTACTCATCCGTTCTCAATGAACCGCTAGCAAACTTTAGTCTTGAAGGTTCTGAGTTACTCAAATATAAAAAGTTATATAGGCCTACACTTTTTACTAATGTCTATGTAAATATCAGAATAAACTCATTTCTACATTTCTACAATTAATGATAGTTACACTCTAGTGGGGATAGAAAGCAACGACAAACTGAGCAGATCGCCCTTTCGAACAAAGAAACACCAACATTCTACGCAGTTTTAATTAACTATGCATTCCTCAGGCACAATAATAATAATAATAATAGTGGTAGTGGAAGTAGTAGTAATAGTAGTAGTAGTAGTATTAGTAGTAGTAGTAGTAGTAGAGCAGTAGTGATAGTAGTAGTAGTAGTAGTAGTAGTAACAATTTTGTGACGCTGAGGTGTGGGCTGACGTGACAGGATCCGAAAGTATCGACTGTTTATGGCATCTGTTCATCGGTGGGGAGCACTGCGTATAACGTTATTTTATGGTGAACGTTACCTTGGTGAAAGTAACATGAGCATTGCGCTGTTTTCTGTCAGTACAACCCTACATCTCATTGCGTTCATACGTGTTGATGCGTTTCCAAAAACATTTACTGTGAACCGTATAGGCCCGTATTTCATTTAATTGTTATTCTGTACTGTTATTAAATCACATTTCAAATTTCACTTAATACTGTCTGTAGGTGTGTTTTTTGATATCGTATTTTGTTAAATAAACAATTTATTTGTTTAAAAATGTAGTTGCTGTTTACAGTATAATTTCATTTACTTATAAAGTCATACTATCAGCTGAATATATATAAGTTTGTGGAAGGTGAAAAGAGATGAGACATGCATTCTCAGCAACAGGAATTTCTGAAATAACAATATAGTTGGTGGGAGTAACAATAGAAAATGGACATTCACCGCATTTTATAACACCAACTAATGAAAGGAAGAGTAAGTCTACAAAATGCTTATGACAAATGTGTAGTAAAAATAATAACTTATAATTTTACCCAAATCATGTACACAGATGAGACGTACACATCTCGTACAGTGAAAAAATTTTACGACGAAAGTGGTGAAGGAGCAATTGTGCCATTGGATAAAGGAGACAGATTTATAATAGTTCACGGGGATACATATAAAATCGGGGGTTCATCGATCGTGGGTTATTGAAAACTAATTCCGGGGTTACGAATAACCCAGTGTAGTTTTGGATGATGCACCTTGCCACAATTACCAGTCTGAAAAATGTACATCAAACTTCTTAAAAAATGACCTAATTCAGTGGCTGTCTAATAACATCATTCATTTTAGACGTAATATGTTTAAGCTAGAGCTATATAACTTAAGAAAAACAAATAAACCTTTACAAAACACTAGAATTCTACGAAATCACGGCTACATTGTTATTCATCTGCCTTCTTATCACTCTGACCTAAAGCCCATAGAACTTAATTAGGCTTGACTTAGTCAGTTTTTGGGCCACTTTTGACAATAAAATCTTTTCTCAATGCAAAATAACTAATAGGGCTCAGGTTTCAAGTGCCATTTTATGTAAAGTCATCATTTGTATGCATGGTTATGCATACTTTACCCAGGTTTTACGTTCATATTGTTACTGGTCTCACTGTTCGTCGTATGGTACAGTGGAGAACAAAGTACAGACACTAATGAAGTCATTAATAATCAGCTTTAATTAATCATAAATAACAGTTTGTAATCAACAAGTTATTCAACAAGTTGATAATAGTACAATAATTCAAATTAAATTGGTCCACACGGAATAATAATATTAACTAACAGAGTCCAGCACAATAATCACTTTTCACTAATAACCGCTTGAGACGCACTCAGTAAATCCTCCGACAAAAACTGACTTCTAAGCGGCAGCTATCGCCCATTTATAGCCTGCAGGGTTCCATAATGTGCGTCCTTAACAAGCACTAGAAAACCCTAGAGGATACTTCAGTGCGGCCTTGGCAGAAACACGCACTTGCTGGGCTAGGCGAGAAACGCGTAAAACAACACTCTCCATTGTTCGAGAACGTTCTGTAATTGCGTAACACTGTCCCTTCCTTAGCCGAACTGACAAACCGTCTCTGAATTTATAATTGTCCAGGCAATCTAGATGGACGACCTTAAATTTTCGATGTCCTTCCTGTTGAATCCGATAGACAACATCGTTGATTCTCTTTTTCACAGTTTAAGGTCCTTCACAGTTAGTCTGAAGTTTAGATGAGCGACCACGATGGCGCTTTGGGTTGTACAAAATCAAGCGGTTCATCACTCATAGTTGGTTTTCTAATTACGAGGAATATTTCTGTGGCTCTTGGGATTGAGTCTCAGGTGATCCGAACACCACTTCCCCAGGAAGACGAATTTCCTGCCTAAACACCAATTTTGCTGGTGTCATGCCGGTTGTGTCGTGTACTGGTAACCTATATGCCATGAGGAATAGTGGTATAAGTTTGTCCCAGTCTGTTTGATTCTCGTCAACAGCCTTCGAATGATACTGATCAAGTATTCTATTAAACCTCTCATTCCGTCCGACTGAGGATGAAGAGCCGTTGTCCTGGTCTTTCGAATTCCGAGTAGACGGCTAGACGGCATAATTCTTTAAACACTCCTGATTCGAAATTCCTCCCTTGATCCGTATGGATTTCCATAGGAACTCCATAACGGCAACAGAAGTTGTGAACTAAAGCTTTTGCCACAGTGGCAACCTCCTGATTTGGAATTGCATAAACTTCCACGCACTTAGTAAAATAGTCACCTGTAACCATGATGTACCGGTGTCCATCGTCAGTAACTGGGAATGGTCCAGCAATGTCTATGACAATTCTCTCGAATGGCAGTCCAACATTATACTGTCTCATTTCCCCCTGCTTCTGCTTTGTGGTCCCTTGGTTGCAGCACATATTTTACACGTTCTACACCATTCCTTTAGGTCGTGGCGAAGAAGAAGGCAATAGAATCTCTTCCGTATTTTGTCAAGGGCTTTGTTATACGCCAAGATGACATCCAGACGTTCCATCATGCATCTCCTGCAAAACAGATTGCACTTTACTTCGGAAAACTATCAGTTTCATGACCACGTGTCATTATCTGCAGTTTCCCAATCCCTTTTCAACAATCCGTTCTCAAGGGTAAGAGATTGCCATTGTGCCCAGTAGCCCTTCAGCACTTCGGAATCAAGACAGACGTCTTGCCAATCCGGGCGATGACCTTCCTTTTATGCTGCCAAGATCGGTCCAATGTCTTCATCACTCATCTGTGGTTGTCAAAAATCTTGTGTCGTCCAGCTGTCTGCCAGGAAATCTACCGTGATGGCATGAACATGTTCGCTTGCGTTCTCTTCTTCCTATTTGCGGAAATGTCGGCAGTCTTCCGAACACGGTCTTCGAGGTAAGCCATCTGCATTACCATGCAGGCTCCCCCGCCGATGTTGTACCTTGAAGGTGTACTGTTGGAGACGTTTGAGCCACCTTGCCCTTCCGGATTTTTATATCTCAAGAGCCATGCAAGCGCGGCATGGTCGGTGCGTAGTGAAAACTCTCTTCCATAGATGTATTTATGGAAGTGTTCCAAAGAGCGGACGATTGCTAGCAACTCTCTCCTTGTTACACAATAATTTCTCTCTCATTTAGAAAGGCTCTTGCTGTAATATGCTATTACTCGTTCTTGCACTTGAGACATAAGTGCTTCTAGACCAGTATTGTGTCTACGAATATTCTTCCCTTCGGAAGCCGGGAAAGCTAGAGTTGGCTGCGAACATAATGCAATTTTCAAAGTCCTCAATGCTAGATCACACTCTGTAAACCACTGGAAGTTTCGTTTACTTTCCGTTAGCTCTTGTAGTGGTTTAGCAATAGTAGCGAAGCATTTTACAAAAACGTCTGTAATACAAGCATAATTCCAGGAAACACCGAACTTCGTGTTTACTCTTTGGAACTGACCAGTCTCTTACGGTGTTTACTTTATTGATATCCATACTGACACCCGCTGCCGAGACCAGATGGCCAAAATACTGTAGTTCCTTCTGGAATAGAGAATGCTTCTTCGGGCTCATCTTTAGTTGTGCACTGTGTTCATCTTCATTTAGAACCTCTTTAAGGTTTTCCAAGTGGTCTTCGAAAATCTTTCCGACGACTATAACATCGTCTAAATAACCAAGGCAAGTTTTCCACGTCAGGCCTCGGAGTACCAGATCCATAAATCTTTCAAATGTTGCCGGTGCATTACAGAGTCCAAATGACATGACGTTAAATTGGAATAAGCCACTTGGGGTCGAGAAAGCGGATTTGTGTCTTTTCCTTGGGTCTTTTCCTTGTGTGTGGATGAAGACTCACTTGCCAATATCCACTCTTCAGTCCAACGTAGAAAACCACTGTGCTCCGGACAACGTGTCGAGTGTGTCATCAACGCGAGGTAACGGATAGCAGTCTTTCTTTGACACGTCGTTCAGCCTCCAATAGTCTACGCAGAAACGTAATCCACCATCCTTCTTCGCTACCAGCACTACCGGAGAAGACTACTTGACGAAGGCTCGATTATTCCCTCTGTCAACATGTCCTGTACTAACCGAGACATTTCCTCTTGCTTAGTTAATGGAGGCCTTCGAGGAGGTTGACGTATCGGTGTTGTGTCCCCGGTATTGATGCGATGTTGTACAAGAGAGGTTCTGCCCAGTGACTGTCCCCGAACTGCAAAAGAATCTTTAAATTCACGTAAAATCTGTCAGAGTTCTTTTACCTTACCACCTGAGAGATTGTTAGAAGATCTGTTCAACAATTTTAGAAGATCTGCTCCCCTGGTAATTTTGACGTAGTTTGTCGGAAATAATGTAGAGGAAATCTCCGAGTTCCTAATCTACCTGCCTAATTCGGTAGCTGGCCGATACTATTTTCTTTATTTTTCTACTTCAGGCATTCATTATATCGGATGAACCAACATACTTTGAGCGATTTTAAGTGATTCGTCATAAAGCCATCATCGAAGTCTTGAAGCCATTTCATTACAGTAGTTTTCCAGAGTTTCACAAACTAAAACCCCTCAGAGTTTCTCTCCTCAGGAAATTCGTAACCTTAAGCGAGCGCGTGTGTAGGCTGGTACCACTGTTAACATCTTCACCGGTACGGAGGTCCCTGCCTCGCAGGAGGCAACTGACGCTACATAGCTCACGATAATGCTATCTTCTAGGCAGGTGGCACCATCGGCAGCAGAAGCGGAGCCATATAAAATATTTGCCCCACCAATAGGTAATTATCCACCCACAAAATTATATAGCAGTCTTCTGAATCAGCAGTCTCTTCTTCTAGTAGTCATCAGGCTCTACCCGGACACCGCAACACAGCCATGTGCGCGGACACCCAGACAATAACTTAATCCAATGTAACACAATGACTTTACCATCTTATCGTACTTCTTTTTCGTGTGTTGTGCAGTGTTTATTGTTTTCTGCTACTCAGTGATAGTACTACTACTACTCCATTACTTGTCTGTGGATTCTGCAAGTTAATACGTTTCTCTTACTTGCCTATACTTATTATTACCTCATGGTATTCTCGTTTATCTGGCTCTCTGTCCGAAAGCTGATAAAATAGTGTTTACGTTACTTTAGCTGTTTATACTCTAAAATTAAATTATTTGTGTAAAGACGGCTTCCGACCTCTGATGTACCGAATCGTTGTTTTTAAAATTCGAATCACTGAAAAGCTAACGTCCTTTATTCATATTTTAACACGAATATTCTCTAATTCTTAATTTTTAAAGGTATTGTTGCACCTTAAAAATATTACTCCTTTCTCCAAAGAAGTAAAGGCCTTTAAAAATGAAAAAAACATATAAACATAACATGAATGAAAAATTCAGATTATTGCTATATTATAGCTGAATGTAAAGCAAGAAATCTCTTTAAAAAACAAAAGTAATTAGACAAACCAGCATCGAAAATCAATGAAGTTTTGTGTAGAAATAGAGATGAAGAGAGCATGAAAGTTGTATGATTTTGTAGTTTAAAAATTAATATTACGTACTAAAGTAAATAAAGTAAAAACGTAAATGGTAGATTCAGTCCACAGTCGGCTATATACTGGTTTCATACATCGTGAGCAACGAAAGGAATAATGATACAATATATGAATTTAATGTGGTAAGGCATATGCATAAGAAAGCGGCTAAACCGGAATTTTATGTTGGCTCCTAATTGCTATATTTAAGAAATAATACTATTTCTTACAAGCCGACCTTTTTAAATATTTAGGTTAATTAACAATAAATTGAAACTCTCATAACTTTCGTTTTATTTCCTTAGTTCATTAGTGTTCTAAGAAAAAACACTAAGTAGTGTACTACTTAGTGCCTTAGTGTACTTTCGTAAAGTCTTTTTTAGATACTGGATGAATCTTTTGCATTGTGTTGGGCAACTTAATCCAGACAACGGAAAGACGGTCCCTAATGAGGTGGGTACTATGTGAAAAGTCATACCAAAAATACCAATAAATATTTTCTAATTTCCTTTGTCCATTCTTATTTTTAAATGAAAAAATAAAAATACGTACAATTAAAATAAAAAACCTTAAAAAACGGTAATTATACCCCGGTCTCATATATACTGAAAGAGTTTAGTGCAGCATGAATGCGACCCTTTGGACTCGACGAACTCCAGGCTTTTGTCTGTCTGTAGCGTCATTAGTAACGAGTCGGCCTATTACTGCAGCGACCGGGTTAATGTATTCCCAGCAGCTGACTGTATTGTGGCTCTATTACCTATCTTAATATTACAGGCATAATGAATTGTATACGGCTGTGCAACTCATGATATTGTTTGTATCATTTTGAAACGTAACTTTGAATAACCATCTCAACCTTGTTTGTTGGTTTATAATCATTTTTACTGTGAATAGTTTTAACGATGATGACAGTGGCCAAACAAACATTTATTACATCAACGTGTAACGCAGAAGGTTAAGGCGTTATTACTAAATTGTTGCAAGATTCATAAATCAAATATAATGTTTTGGGGATGTGTTACCTTTAATTGTTTTTATTTATAATAAAATCTACCACTTTATAATCAGTATGTCGTCTATTGGGTAACATTAAAAGGTTCCAGATGAGAAAAAGTTTAAAAACACATACTCATTTTTTCACTTTTTTAGAATTTTAAAAATGGTTGAATAACTTTTGTGTTTCCAACCAATTTTAGAAGTGGTGTATCACTGTATTTCTAAGTACCTATCAAAATCTGTTAGTTACGGAATCGATGATGAAGTAAACTGAAATAAAAATTATATAAATGTTTTTAAAAACTTAAATTCTGCAAAGCGTACTTTTTAAAACAATTTTTTGTATTTTTTATGTTGAGGATAGAGTAGATCAAAAAAGTTTTAAAATAATGTTATAATTATGGGGTAGAAATTTCAACCGTCTGTTATTGGTTTCCAATGTGAAACACCACGAACTCTCCTGTACCATATGAATGGCCCTCCATAGCTTCCTCCATTTCCTCTTCTCTTATTTTACTTGCTGTTAAGAGTTTTCTGCACTTTTTATACGGTGCTGTTTACCTTTCCTTTTTTAATCGAAGTTATTTTATTTGTTTTATCTCAGCACGATGAGCATTTTTTCCCAAAGACATTCCAGTCAATGTATGAAACTGCGTAGTCGTTGTAACGTATCCAGTGTTGTACTGACAGATGGCTTCTACTGCAGACTTAATCCTTGTTTTTGAAGTGAATCTTGTTTTGGGGCACTTACTCCAGACGAGTCCTTTTAAGGCATCGTTTGCGTCTGTGTTTTACATAGGTAGCATCTGCGAAGTCATATGTAAAAGAGCACTATGTTTTTTTTTACAACTGTACCATGTAAATTTTATTTGGCCATTGTATACTATTTTTCTCCAACAAATGCATATGACTGACATGTAGACTCAATAAATGTGGTTAAAACTTGTCTTGAAAATCGCGAAAAGTGTACTTTAAGCAGAAAGTAAAAAAGTCATGGAAAAATGCTCAAAAGTATTCAAACTTTACACGTACATTAAGATTAAAATGTATTATTGCAAAATATTTTTTCAATGTAAAAAAAAGAAAAATTGCCATTTTAACGTGCGAATTTCCTTTACGTAGGCTTCAACAAAGGTCCTTTAATATCCAGTCATCTTTTTGTTCCCTTTTTGTTATTAGTAGTTATTGTAACATACAGTATTATCCACTTCATGAACAATAGTAACATGAACAAAAGTAATTAAAAAAATGGAAGAAATATCGAAAAAAAATTTTGGAACGTGCAATGAAACGTGTAACAATTTTTAAAAGCAAATATACAAAAAAATTGTGGAACTTTAGTCAAATTTTGAATATTTTAATAGACAAGTTCTTCTAATGAACTGTTGCTACTGTAATGGAAGAGCGCTGGCATGCGCGCACCCACCGGTCATCGCTACTACGTTGTTGCACAAACGGCGATAACGTAAGGTCAGTTGCCGTAACTTTTGTTTTACAACTCCCCAAGTAGTACTTATGTTGCTGGAACTATCAAATAGTGAACAACTGTCATGACCTCGTTAGACTTCTGAAACGAATGCAATTAAATCTATTTCAGTTCTCATAATAACAAGTGAAAAAGTTTCATAAACTGTTTAAGCAAGGGGAAGACTTGTTTAATCGGGTTTTAATTACTCTGCTTGCATTAATTAGATCGAAGTTTGTAACAAAATTTCCCAGCAAAAATGTTTATTTTATTATATCAAAAATATTCTGTGTTATTAATCTCTGAGGCGAGATAATTTTCAAAGCTTTGGACTGGCAAAGTCTTTACTGTGTGTGGTTTTTGTAAGCGTAATTCAAATTATATATTTTTTTAGTTTCATGTAGAGTGTACTTTCCGAAATGTCATACGTTCATACAAAAACACATAGGATTTCACTGTTTCCCCTGACGACAATGACCGTATCATGTTTTTGTATGTTACCTGAATAACACCAACGATGACTATATACAAAGTCGTGTTTTATTTATTTTTTGTTGCTCTGTTATTATGTTGGGACGCCAAAAATTTTAGGCCCAAACAAAGCGGGGTTTATAATAAATAATACGTTTTATTAAGGGTAATTATATTTAGTGAAGCAAAGTTAGTGAACCATTGAAGTTAACGTACGGTATACGTGAAAGATGAGTAGTTCAGTTATTCAGGAACCACTGAACTAATGCTTGAAACAATGTTACCTAATAGTAGCGACTGTGTCTGTGAACTCAGACGATCAAAGCATTTTATAAGGAGCCCATACAGCGGAATTGTCATCGGAACTGGGAGTGGTCGGATCGAGTCTATGTAGAGAATTCTCAGTGAAAACATTCGGCATTATACCCGTACATGCTGCTAGTGAATGGGATTTCCATATCGCGTATAGCTTTTACTGCTACACAATGGTTGTTACGTTATGCGGATTAAAATAAAGGATTCGCATTTGTTTAGGGACAACAACAACTAGGTAAAATAGAAAACATTAATAAGAACATCAGAAGACGTTTTAAATGTGGTAGAATATCAGTAAGTAAATAAAAATAGACTGTAAAGTAAATCGAAAGTGATGTAAAGGTTGTTTGTTGATGACAAGCTTACAGAAATGTAAACTAAAAAATATAATAAGCGTATATAATCGAAACGCATATTTCAGCAGAATACAAACATTAATAAAAATAAAACAAAATTAACAAGCATTAAAGATAATCCTGTTACAAAAGGTGTGGCAGTACTTACACTTCCATACAGCAATGGGTTTTCACGCAGAAAAATATGCATAAATCTTTGAGATCAATACGCTGTACAAGTCATCCTAATTATATGTTAGGAATCAGCCTATCCGAAATGACCTCTTCGTAAAACAGGAAATATTAGCGCAAAGTCATTCTTCCGGATAGCGGGTACAACTTAAACTTTATACACCTTGCATATAGGCCTAGAGAGCCCAAGAACTTGGGTGAAGTGAAGAGAATAGGCGAGTGTTGTTGAAGTCCGATGTTAATGGCATAAATTTTAATGTACTTTTAGTATTTCCAACACAGAATTACATAACGAAGTCAGGCTATAAATATCCGACAGTATATAACGCTAGAATAATGGTAAGTTAATAGAACCACCATACAGTAAGTGGTAGAACTGCAGCTGTTGAGGGGTTTGCCCGTGAAGGATCATTAAATGTTTTGAATATATAGATATCTCTTTCAAAAGAGAAATTATTAAACATTAAGTTAATTATACTCAGTTATTGATGAATACCCGTTTTGGAGTAGAAGGTTGATGAAAATATACACTTTAGGTGGTGTATTATTATACTTCACTTACATCAGACAGAAAAGTAACTGTACGATAACAAAAGCATTTAATTTTATAACATGTTATTTTAAATTATTTTTAATTTTTTACCGTATTTTTTGAAGTAAATACTAACGCGCAAGAAACGAAAAAATAGTAGAATATTATACAATTCACACACACACACACACACACACACACACACACACACACACACACACACACACACACACACACACACACACACACACACACACACACACACACACACACACACACACACACACACACACACACACACACACACACACACACACACACACACACACACACACACACACACACACACACACACACACACACACACACACACACACACTCACTCACTCACTCACTCACTCACTCACTCACTCACTCACTCACTCACTCACTCACTCACTCACTCACTCACTCACTCACTCACTCACTCACTCACTCACTCACTCACTCACTCACACATTTAAGCATATACAATATATAATAAAATACATTACACTTACAATGCTTAGATCCAATACAATTACACTACTTTACGCTCGTGGTGTGTACACACGCTCATTTCACTTCTTTAATATTTGCTCGTCCTCTGGGCTTTGCCCAAGTCACATCTATCCTTACCCATCGTTACAGGTTTCCTTGAGCTTTCCCGCTCTCGTGTCTCCCACATACATTTCACCTGCGTGTTACCGTATATTTTCACTAAATTAATTAATCATTTCAGCTGTTGATCATTTTTTTTAAATCAATTACTGAATCCACCCAAGATCTGCCCTTAACATACTGTTTCTTATTCTATACAAGACAGTTAAAATAATGTGTGTAACTTACATATTATTTGGTAAATCTCCATCTATTTGTTTTATTCTCTTTTATCAACGGAAACACGAGTGTCATCATGTCTAGTACCGTAGCCTTATTTTCTACTAATCGGTTCACATGTCATCTGAAATGAAGTTCAAGTTACTTTAATTTTCAAAACGAGTGTAACCAAATTTTTATTAGACAGCCACGCATGTGCAGTAAACAGCAAAAACTAACCGCATATGTTAACAATGCACAATATGTAGAAACCATCAAATTGATTTTTTTTAGTTAAAAAAAGTGTAATAAAAGTAATCCTCTTTATAATTTATGTACATTTCACGTTGTTGAACATACGCCTAAAACGTTTTATATAGTTATCAGTGATAAGTAAAAACACTTAAATTGATCCTGATGTAACTTTTTAATTTTTTTATGGATTACAATTTTATTACAATTTTGTATAGTTGACAGTGCAAGTAAAATATTTTAATTAATCCTGATGTAGCTTTTTATTTTCTTATAAATTAAAATTTTAATAAAATTTGTATTAATTTTATTGTTTAGTTTTTTATGTGTTTCATAAAAAATAAAACGGTAAATGCTGACAAAATCAAAGGCAAGCTTCCCTTGTAAACTAGTTGGCACTTTCTGCTATTCTTAAACATTTTTATTGTCAGATTCATTTTAATTTGCAAACAGACCTACAAGGACCCAAGGATATAATATAATTAGCTGATTTCTTGAAATGCAAGATGCGTAGCTTTTTACGTGTTTTAGTATTTTTACATTTGTGATATGAGCTTTATCCTCAACTCAGCGAGACTTTAATTCGATTTGGCAATGTTCTACACGTACAGGATAGACTACGTATCGTTATATACTGGGGCCGTGAGAAAGTTCAGGCACTGCAGAATCAGAATCATTTAAGTATTTATTGGTTATTACAGCTGTTTCGGCAGGTACGTGATAACTGATATCGCTATGAACGATCAACCCAGAGGCGGCGATAAGGCCCCAGCAAACCACGCGTTGCGGGAGGGCCCTGGTTTCTGGTGGGCCCCAGGCTTATGTAGGCCCATTCGCATGAAAATAAAAGAGAATTTTTTTTACTAATACTGAGAAACGACAAAATTTGACAACTATGTAAAGTGCCGATGGTTCTTATAAGAAACTGATTGTTGAACGTAGGCCTCAAACGTTTTATATAGTTATCAGTGATAAGTAAAACATTTCAATTGATCCTGATATAACTTTTTTAAAATGATGTTTTCTTAATGTCTTTTTGTGATGACATAACATTATTTGGGGCCCCAAGATGGTGAACTCATAACAGAAACCTTTAGGCAACTTTTTTGTAGTGTCAACGTTTGCTTGTGCCTGAGGTTGTAGTAAAAATCATTGCATGTTTTTAAAATTACATTTAAAAATAAAATTAAGATGGTTCTCTTTTAGTTCCGTCTTCCTGCCCTTTGTTAGCGGTACTAAGCCAGGGCATCGCTCAGTTTGTGCAAGGCGATACCGCCGTCTATTACTTGTTATCAATACTACATTACTACAGTTAATACAGTTGAGTCATCTCTTTGTATCTGCGATGCGAAGTGAGGAGTGATAAAGGCTATGAAAGAGCGTGATTGTATGACTTTATGAGTACATTACGTTCATAAAGGCAAAGAGTCTTGCCTGTAATCCGCTCTTATTTCATGACCTATTCACAGTGCATACCGACATCCGTCGCCGCGAAGTTGTGACACTTGCTCGGAGAAAGAACGGTTCTAGGAAATTCATAATGATTCCAGGAACTGTAGTATGGTATTAAGCAGTTACATTTGCACAGAAGCCAAAGATGAGTTTTAACAACTGTTACGTGGTAACCTGTTTACATAAGCCAAAATGTCGTTTGCATAGACATAAACAAATGTCGAGGTCAAGGATACAGTGGAACATCAACCACGAGTGGGCAGTATAGTGGTTTACAAAAGACGGTCAAGAATCTTATGGCCAAATGGTAACTTTGTGCAATTCTGAACCTCGTTTTGAATGAGTCTACTAACATCCTTGAGCGAAACCAATTGTATGGCAATGTTAAAGAAACATACGTTTTCTTCAGCGAAAGTTTACTACGATGGCAAGAACTGAACCAAGTATTCCAGAAAGATGGCATGAAGAAAAAGTTAACTCTGAAGAAATTATGCTCCACAAAATGCTTTCCCCTTTATGATTGCCTCTTAAGCACTGAGGTTAATTTTCAGTTAATGATGAAGTGCTTGAACAAATTAATATTACTAAGCTTAAAAAGAGTCAGAAATAATAAAAGAATCAACTATTACAAAGCATCTGGATACATTTGAATGCTGCTTACTCTTCAGTACAAGTACTCTAATGTGTTCACATTATTTCACATTATGCAAAAATTTTACAGTCAGCTGACAAAGCTTGAAGTTTTTAGAATCATGCTTGTGATGAATTAAAAACTTTCAGATAGCACTTTCCTGAATATTTAGCTGAGGCAAGAACTTTGGCCGAGTCCTCGAATGTTACAACTGACCTTCCTAAGAAACGTGAATGCATTTTACAACTTTTTTTTATGAAGTAACTTTCAATTACTGGATCGACGATTCATTAGTCTTTAGAAATAAAAGTATTCAACGCATCACTGGACATCCCAAAGACCTTAGCCTCCACTGGATCAACCGAAATCAACTGTCAATAATTTTTAACCTTAAAAACAATAAGTTGTTCAAAAACTTAAATAAAAACAATTACCTCATTTTCAAATCAATAAGAAAACTGTCATAGGAATAACCAGACGCCCATAAAATAGATTAGATAGAGTCTATCTGAGATGCAATATATATATTGAATGCACAGATAATATCACTGAGGTGTACTGGATAATTAATAGGGTTGAGATGTAACGTCAAACAACTAAATCCCTGAAGATGTCAATACACTGCTAATCTTTTCAGTCCTCAACAAGTGACAGCTGTATCATACTGTGTCCGGCCACTTGGTATTACACTTTTCTACAAATAATAATAATAATAGTAGTTGTAACAATAGAGTACATGCGTTATGAAAGAAAATGTGCATCGAACATTTCACTTAACAAGATGCGGTCGTGATTAAAATGTTAACACATTTTTTATCTCACCCACAGTTTTGAATAGGCCTATATTGATTTTTAAATAGCAAAATACTTCCTCTTGATAGTGTGCATTGCTGGACAGACATAACAGTGTAGTTTGTTTAGTTCACCATGCTGCTTATTAGTGAAGTTTATTTTATATAATCCATGATCTGAGGATTAGTAGCTGAAAATCGATTTTTGGCCGAGAAAGATGATCGACAGTGCTTATAGTTAGTATCGAACATAGTGGGTACCACTAACTAGCTGCTTAACCTGTGTTTCTGTTAATCTGTCTTCCAGGAAGATTACTAATCCACTTTATAGACGAACTATACCTCCGAACTACACATATTTAATAAGCTACGAAGGATTTTACTGAAATTAGATTACATATATGAAGACATAATTTAAAGTACACTTCCCTAACTTCGAGTGTTTTCATCAGATTTAATTTAGTAACAGCCTCAATACCCATTCAAATAAGCAAAAGCTTTACATTACTTGAAGAAAAAACAATTAAAAAAAATTGTGTAAATCTTAACATGAAAATTAATTTAAATTCGTCAAGGTTAAACCTGAATGTCAAAAATACACAAAAGCTAAATGGCAATTTGAACATTTTAATTAATTTGTGTACTTATTAGTGTCAATTGAAATTGTTACAACTAGTTACAAACTATCTAGCAATTTTATTCTAATTTGTATTTTTGTGTAAACGTTTTGTTAGTATTTAGAGTTACTGAAACGTGTCTTTGGCTTTGTTTTGAAACTAAAACTTGCAAACGTACTTAGTTCTCTGTCATTAATATTTAGTAGTCTTGCTTTTGTAGTTTTATATGTAATCCACAAAGCAGGACATTGCGTGTTCAAAGTAAAAGTGGAGCCTGCAACCTTCTAATAACTATAAAACTTGGTTGTTTGAGTGGTGGAAGTTTGGAGGGACGTAAGTTCAATGATTATTTTATACTAGTAAGTCCAAGGAAGTTTAACGTAATAGGAGAGAACATGACTTACTGATATTAACTTCTCACTATTAGGCCTATACTATTTTTTATAATATAAGCCTAATAAAGTTTAATATGAAAAGAAATAACGTGACTTATTTTTTCGAATGATATAATTTTTATTTAATTATTTAAATATATTCTGGTAGATTTGCCGGATACTACAATCTGTGGAAAATATGGTGTGATTTATAAACTGAGTCAGGTAATAGAACCTAATCTTTACATCTTAATGACGATGGTGACTGCAATCACAGAAGAAAAATAATGTTAATTTCTTCTTTAGCATATTTGTTGTGTGTGTGTCTGTGTAATATAACTTCAAAAGTTATATTACACAGACTTCAAAAAATCGGTGCCACTAAATTTTGAGTGACAATTCTCGTTCACATGCTCCATAAATAAAAATACAAAAAATACTGCATTGGGATCTTACGTTGAAGTAATCCACAGCTAAGTAACGACGCTTAACACACACGCGCGCGCGCACACACACACACAGACGCTCATATAAATACACAAATATTTCATGTATAAAAGTTATCTCGTATTTCAATAAAGCTTGCATTGTATTAGGAATTAGGTTAAAAGAAGCAACAGGCGTGTGTGTGTGTGTGTGTGTGTTTTAATGCATAATTCCAGTTTAGTGACTTACCTAGTATCGCAAGTGTCTGAAACATTCGTAAACAACTGTTGAGTTGTGAAGAGCTCTTTCGCCATTAGTGACAGCGCCACTCATCCATAAGTGGGATTCATTAAAAACACTATCCTCGGTTATATCATTTCACAGAGAAAAACATTTCAGCTTGATATTTAAGAAAATGTAGGATGAACGTAAGAAAATGTGGTAAAGGGAAATCACATACGCATATTAATATTTATGTATTTGTGTTTATGTTTATAAAAATAAGTTAGAATTTAATTATTAGTGGGTAGGTAATATCAAAATATCAAAATGTTGCCTAGAAAAATTAAATTTAACCTTTTTTTTTACTATTTATATTATTTGTGCTGTATCCGCCAAATTGTTTTTAAACCTCAACTTCTCCTGTACATTCATTATGTGCTTGCTAAAAAGTATATGAAATGTTTTTTTCCCAGGTACTTTTCTTCATTCCAGACTTGCCTGGACTTGAACGATTTTTTCCTTGTGCGTTAAATAAAAAATGATAGATACGCCTTTTAAAGAAAATGCTTTTTGTATTCTTAAACGATTTTTTACTCATACATATGTTTACTAACAATCTGTGCACAGATAGTTTTACACATTTTATTTCTACACTCATGGTAATATTATACTAACGTCCTAAAGGTTGTGTATTTTAAGGTTATCTATAAAATTTTTGCCACAGCAAACAATGTCACTTATATTTACAAAGCAAATAGATCCACTTAGTCCTCTTAACATTTCAGTCATAAGTCGTTGAAATGTAGTCGATTATCCCTGCAATCGAAACGCTTGCGTTCATATCCACAATGACCTAAAGGTGTATTAATTGCTGTTTTTCCTTGTATTCTTCTTTAATTTTAATTTTATGATAATCCTGATGATAAATCTAAAGTAGAAAAATAATGCATTCCTCCTCATTGACGTATTATTCTGGCCCTTTTGTTTGATAATATAACAAATAGAAAAATAAAAAGGCTGATGATTTCCCTGATTATGCCATTCGTTTTCAGTTCGTGTATGTTGTTCAACTAACCGTCTTTCTACTTCCAGCAGTGTGTGCGGTCACTGGTTAATAGATGTTTGGCTTAAATCCATCGGAATTTTATGTTCCTATGTCAGACCTACGTACGGCGGTTCCTATTTTCCCCTTTCCCCTTACAGGTGTAATTTTAAATTTGTAATTACTTGTTATAGTCTTCAGCTTGTACATTTTGTAAAACAAAGCTTACCCCATCAATATATGATTGTTAAGTCAGTGTCTGTGTCTACACCGTGTATTGGAATTAACTGTAAGGCAGTTTATAATTTTATAGGCATTACGTATTATATACTCACTACTTTCAGTTTCATAATTTTCTTATGTGTTCCACACTAACCTACTAGTTTGTCACTTACTTGCGTATCCTTATGCAGAGTTTCGGGTACCTTCTTAATGTGTTCCTTCAGGATATTCTTCTTTCTTATTCGGTAGTGTAGCCTTTACTTTCTTCCGGGTCTTTCAGGCGCACCCTACGTCTGACACCATAACAACCTAATACTGGAGAATTACTTTATTACTCAATCAAGTGGCAAAGTGAAGTAATTTAAATTAGAGGTGCATTGCCTGAATAAATAACGGAATGAAAGAAACTGAACTAAAATGAACCGACGTCCAAAAAATATTGCTATTACGTTATGAAGTTCGGAATGTAAAATTTTTGCATATCCAAAAGGCAATTAACTTCTACATATGCCTAGTTCTGGAAAATTATAATTTAATAATTTTATCAACTAAATGCCTGGCTGAAACCAATAAATATCAGCCCTTTGTCACAAACCGTTTACCAAGTCGTGGTAAATAAAGACGCACAGCTATCGTAAGAGTTGACGGTTTCGCGCTAGTGACAAGTTGATCCTCACACTGCTTGCTGTATTCGTTATCATCGGAATGCAGCACGAAACGTAGTTCACACGGGATCTTAAACGACAAAAACGACTCAGCACTGTACGTGTTTACCTAAATAGGTTTCAGCCTGTCTGAGCGCGATAGAACAGAATCGACGGATTGTAAGACATAGCGACAATAAATCTGTATGGCTGAAAACACTGAAGAATACGTGCACAGAAAGTTATCAGGAGAAAGCAATAATTCAAAGGCGATAATAATTTAAAAAATAATAAGATATTTTAGTACAATTTGGTTTGTTACAATACAATTAGTTTAAATTGACTTAGTCCTAATGTACATAAAAACTGATAATTATTCTCATTTTCTTTTAAGCAAGTGCTTAAGTACTTATTCCACTTTAGTTCTAATCCCAGCATTACATAAGCGAAAAATAAATCAGTATTGTGGTTTCTTGCATATAAGTATGATTGCTAAACATAACGTGTTGATGTTAAACACAATATGAGATATCAAAACGTTGTATACAAAAGAGTTTAATAATATTCTTAAGTAATCAACTTAAAAACGACGGAGTTCTGCTCTAAAATTTAATAACAACACAGACTAAACGATGGACGAGCCATGGTTTAAACCTCCAACTTCACTGTCCCAGGGGCCTACTTGTATTGTAAACATGCATTCCAAACGCTATACTCTACCTTATATTTGATTTTTTTATTGAGCACTTTCTTTAAGCATATCATAGAGAATAAATTCAAGTTCACACATGAGCACATATAAGTTTTCTGGCATTCTTAAGTTCTTTAACACATACGAGTAAATTCAACTACTTTGATGTATCAAAATATTTTGTAAGTTTACGTGGATTAAATTAAATAAGTCATGCTGTATAAATAAACGAAGATATTTTATTTACCAATATAGGAGGATAGTCTCTAACACGGTGTAGTCTCTGAATTGTGCTTATCTAATTTCTTCTGTAGAATTAATATTAGAACACATAATTACCTATTATCAGGGTTTTCTGGTGTTAAAAACTAATCTTTTCTACCAACGCAAACAACCCAAAATTAATCTGAAAGGGTTACCTAGTCTAGCCTGACAAAACTAAAGCATGAATGCGATTATTCCAACAAGTATTCTAATTGGCCATAGACCTATGTAATGTTATTATAGCCTACGTCTATAAATGAATTTGCAAAAAACAAAAAATGGGAACCTATCGAGGGCGGCAAAAGAATATTTTGGGGTCCGCATGCGGGAACAGCCCTGGTTTACGAAGTACAGTCACCATCATAAATGAAGGAAAAGATGGGTTGTAGTCAATCTTCAACAGTATTGAGAAGACTTAGAGAGTCGTGGCGATGAATAATTGTAAGAGAAAACTAACATGACTTAACAGCTATAAAAAACATTTGGTATATAGAGTAAAGTTTATGAATAATGCAACAATGTTGCAATATTAATGCTGTCTCTATTTATAATACAATATTTCCCTACAATATTTCCGCTTACAAACGTTCTTTGTTACGGCTCATAATATTACAATGTTTTGATAGCAATTACGTCGTAATGCTATTAATATATTGTTACGACGGTCTACTTGATCGTCGTAGGTACAGTGGAAAACAAAATACAAGACAGCAATTAAGTCACTAATCACCAGTTTTAATTTCACAGTTAAACAGTTCGTAATTAACAACACAGTCTCTTACAACAAATCAAATAAAAATTGTTCACATGCAATAAAAAGTAAACTAATATTAAACACAATTGTATTACAATTATACCGCCCGATTATAAAACGCAACACTTCACTAATAACCACTTGAACGCACACAGTAACATCATCCGATAATAACTGAACCGCACTGTAAATATTTCGCAACTATACTGAAAACTAACGCCGCTGTCGCCTTGTATTATACATCTGTGCACAGACCAGAAGATTCCAAACTACGCCTTATCTCTAAACTACGACGTAATTAATTGCGGCCTTGACACAGTCTGCGCGGCTGGCGGGTTCCAGAAAAGTCTCACGAATCACATATACCACACACATTAGAGCGAGATTCTTCTGGAACATTCGACAAACACGTAGACTGTCCTGTAATGTCGTAACAATATTAATACTGTATTTACTTTATTGTACTTTTTAAAATAATCAAAAATTAAAGCGACACACACACACACACACACATCAGTTTCACACGGTATATACTGTATTTGTTACTATATAATTTCACTAAACGTACAGGTAACAGACTTTAAGTGTGCCGATTGTTGGCATGCTTCAGCTTTAAACTTAACTTTAACTTTAACTAAACATTAAATTTAAGCAAATTAAATTAAATTTTTCAATGCGTACTATGCGTTACATGTACATTCTCAGAGATGAGTAATGCACATGTTGTAAACACTTTACTCTAGTTTCACAAAGCTGAAAGAGAAAATACAGTATCACGCGTCTAGGTGGGTTTACGTAGGTTGTGAGGTCAAGTAGAAAGCAACACAGAGGTTTCTCCCTGTGGACAAACACTCAGTAATATTGTGTTGTTAGAATTTTTTTAACAGCGGCACTGATTTAGTTTTAATGAGCACAGCCGCTCGTTACACGTGTTTGTTGTCATAGCGAAAATAAAAATGTTGTAATGTTTGCGACCTATCATGTGATTTGATTCTCTCTGAAGAGAACGTGAAAGCACATGTGATACCCAAATATCCCATGGAGCACTGTGTCAGTACTACCGAGAGGTAATTCATTGAAGATATTAAATTCACTAAAAAAAAAATTCAAATTGTAATACTTACATACATACATCCTCGGCGCTACAGCCCAGTCCGGGCCCTGGCCTCCAAAAGAAATCTTCCCCACTGGTCTCTACTCCCGGCCAATGTCCACCAGTTTGCTGCACCCAGCCTCACTGCCTCCTTACCAACCTGGTCCAGCCATCTTGTACGCGGTCTTTCCTTCCTTCTCCTTCCCATCGGCAAATAATTCATCACTCTTTTTGGGATTCTATCCTCCGCCATTCTCTGCACATGACCAGCCCAACGCAATCTGTTAATTTGTATGAGTTGCACGATCGGAAGATCTTTAAACCTTTCGTACAACTCTCGATTATGCAGTCGCCTCCAAATGTCGTTTTCCCTCACAGGGCCATAGATTCTCCTCAGTACCCTCCTCTCAAAAACGGATAGTTTCCGCTCATCTAGTTTTTTTAACACCCAGCATTCCGAGCCATACATCAGGACTGGTCTAATCAAGGTCTTGTATAGGGTGGCTTTTGTATCTTTACTTATTAATTTTGAATTAAAATGTTTCACCAATCCGTAGTAACACCTATTAGCAGATAATATCCGTTTTTCAATATCTCTAGAGGAGTCATTTCCAGAGTCCACACATGACCCGAGATATGGAAAACCCTGAACCTTTTCAAATTCATAATCGTTAATGCGCAGGGACAGGGCACGAGTGTTGGCACCTACAACCATATATTTGGTTTTGCTTTAGTTTATAACCAAGTCCATAGCCTTAGCGGACAACTCCAGTTCCTGAAAGGCTTCCTTTAAGCCAGATTCAGACCTACTTATGACGTCAATGTCATCGGCATAGGCCAGAAGCTGTACCTCCTTGTTAAAAATTTGTGTCCGCTAGTTTGAATTCCTGAATCCCTGATGACCTTTTCTAGAGCTATGTTGAACAACAGACACGCTAAGGCATCTCCTTGTTTCAACCCATTCAATGTTTTTAAGGAGTTAGATAGATTTGATTGTATTCTGATTTGGCACTTATAATTGGACATAACTACTCCAAACATACGCACTAACTTAGATGGTATATTCAACTCCTTCATAGCTCTATATAGCATTTTCCGGTTGATTGAATCATATGCCGACTGGAAATCCACAAAGAGATGGTGAGTGGCCACTCCATATTCCAACGTTTTTTCCAGGATTTGCCTTAGTGTAAATATTTGGTCTGTTGTTGACCTATTCTTAGTGAATCCACACTGATATTCTTTTATGTTTTCCTCAGCGTAGGGAAGCAGCCTAGAAAATATGATGTTGGACAATACCTTATATGCTGTATTAAGTAGAGAGTTGCCCCTATAATTTTTACATATGAGCGGATGACCCTTTTTATGTATTAAACACACCACCCCATTGTTCCACTCATCAGGCATTACCTCCTCCAGCCATATTCGCTCTATGAGATGGGCAAATTCCTTTATGAAATCTCCTCCTGCGCTCTTTAATAGTTCCCCTGGTAAACCATCGGAACCTGCTGCCTTGTTATTTTTAAGCTTTTATAGAGCTTCATACACCTCGTCATAGGATGGCACCAACTCCTCTCTATCATCCTCGAATTCTCCTGCTTCCTCTTCATTCTCAGATGCCTCCATCGAAGCCTCCCCAACTGAGCCTAGCAACTCTTCGAAGTGTTCTGTCCATCTCCTGATTACGCCAGCATTATCACTCACAAGGCCACCATTATTATCCCTACAGGCGTTTGTTCTAGGCTGAAATTCCTGTCTCATATCATTCACCTTCCTGTACATATCTCTGCTCAGCCTTTTACTCTTATATTCCTCTATCTTTTTTATCTGTCTCATCATATACTCCCTCTTTTTTCCTCTATGAATCTTCTTTTCCCTCCGCCTGGCCTTCCTGTATTCCTCTTGAACAGCCCTAGTGCATTTCCTTTGGATCATAAATTTGTATGTCTTGTTTTTGAAGTCAGTTGCCTCTTCACACTCCTTATCAAACCACTCATCTCGCCCATGTCTCTTCTTCAAACCAACGATTTCTTCTCCCGTGGTCACTAACATGTTTTTTAGATTAAGCCAGTGGTTTTCTATATCTTGTTCCTCACGGCATTCAAGTCTCCACTGTCTAATTTTCTCATTAGTAACTTCCTCGAACCTCCGTTTTATTTCTTCTTCCTTTAGTATTTCTGTATTGTATCTAACAGTCTTTATTCCTTTTTCATTTCTATTATTGGAGATTCTAGCTCTCAGTTTTGCAACTACGAGGTAGTGATCGCTATCCATGTTGGCACTTCTATAAACTCTAACGTCTTGTAAGTCTGACTTATGGCGGCCATCCAATAGGACATGATCTATTTGATTGACCGTTCTCCCGTCTGGAGAGATCCATGTGCCCTTATGTATGTCTTTGTGGTCGAAGAAAGTCCCTCCTATGATCATATTTAGACCAACTGCGAAGTTCAATAGTCGGAAACCATTGTCTGAGTGTTCAGAGTGTAAATTATACTTTCCTATATTACTACAAGCATGGCTGCTTCTCACTTTGGCATTTAAGTCACCTATGATTATTTTTATGTTATGTCTAGGGCTGCTAGCATACGCATTCTCCAGCAAGTCATAAAAATCATCTTTCTCCTCCTCAGGCTTATCATCAGTTGGGGCATGCACGTTTATTATAGTATAATTAAAGAAGATTCCCCTAAGTCTTATTTTACACATTCTAGGTGTAAGGGTATAACATCTTCTCTTGTTATACCCGCAATAATTGGTTCTGCCAATTATACAGGCTGCCTTAGTTGTGACGAGCTGAAAATTAATCAGAACAACAAACAATAAATATAAAAGGATTCAGGGAAGGGGAGACTGTTGATTTATGCACTCAGTTTAGTCGGTACTCCTGATGACATCTCTTTATTACATATGGTATTAATTGCTCTACTTAAAATTCTCGACACATATGCTTCAACAGCTTACAGTTTACATGATGATTATATTTTATTCTTTTACAAGGGCCCTCAAAATAAGATGTACATCAAATTTAATTAATTCCCCGGATCCGGGAGTTAGTCTAATACGTTAATAATGGTTACCTCGCCATATAAAATCTTTAAAATTTTGCCATTTGAAGAATGGTCTTTATTAATCTTTTTAAACAATAAGGCTTTACAGTTTAGAGCTATAACTCTTTTACTAAGAATAAGTATACAATTACTGTCAGTACGTAAAATGTCTTAATGTTGTTAATTTAATTGTCTTTTGTTGGAGATAATATTTAGTAATTCATAAGCACGGAAGGCTTGCCTCCGTGTCACCTTTCTGGATGTCCTCCAGCTCTGCGTTATTCCAGTCGTATGTCCTCGGTTGCAGCATGTGTGATGTAGGTCAGGTATCTCTCATTATCTTCGTATCCGGGAATGGTGTAGTCCTGACGTCTTTTAGATCATAGTGGGTCCTGGTTCTCTGCTCTTGGCTAACGGATGGTAATAGCTCGTTGATTTGAATGATTAACACAAAAGTTTCATTCACCTGTATCCACTTCACATGATTGTTTGATTGTTGCACTTCACTTTATGGTATTACCACAGTTTTAATTACATAAGTTTTATATTTTAAGATTTTGTAGAGATGTCATAGGCGCTAAATTTTCGTTATTCTTTCTTACTCGTTTACAACATATTTATATGAATCGCGGTTCAACTATATTAACGCAACACATTGTTTAATAGTATAAAGAATGCCTCTGTGTCTTAACTGACGGATTAATCACATTTTGAAACAAACTATTTTTAACGTTGCACATATCTGCAATACGCAGCTTACTGGTTGACCGCTCCATTGCAAGTGGGCGAAAATAGTTAGGGGTGATAGTTGTAATCTCGCGACAGTTCAATTCAACATAAAAGTAGTTCCAAGTTTCTTTTTTTATTTAAAGGACTAAAGTTAGATTAAACAATTAAGTAGGGAGATTCTTAATTACAATCGCTATCAAAGTACATTATAGTGATCTAGTTTAATTATTTAAGTAATAACCAATTTACAATTATTTTTAGTTAGTTAAGGGGTCGGAAAACAAGTTGATTCTGGTTAGCGCCTGTTTATGCAGGATTAATTAACAAGCTTTACCCTTTCTGTACAATCGTATTCCTTTTAATTTATTATTAGACTTTTTATTAAATATTATTATTATTTAATGATAGCAATAAGATTTAGTTTAAATATGAGATTTTATTAAAAATTTAAAATTTCTCAGCCTATACCTTATCAACTTAATTAATTAACATATTTTTTTTTTTTTTAATGAAATCGTCACAAGGGGTTTAAAATCAATGATATTTGCTTTCATTCTACGGCTTACCAAGAAGCCAGTTCCAAGCACATGGTCCCGGTTCTGACAGCTGTAATACACCGAGTAGTCCCTTCGATCCATGATTCCAGCACCAGTCAACCTCATCTCCTGCATAGCCAAAACATCTATCTTATATTTGAGAACCTCTCCTATTAATATCTTCAAGGCTCCAGGTCTGTATAAGGAACGCAAATTCCACGTCGCAAGTTTAAAATCTTTGTCCTTTTTCCACGATCCAGTCCCAATTCCATTAATCCGTCCGGCTTTTCCTTTTTCTCTTGGTTTCATAACAATATTATTTTATGGGGTGGGTTGTTAACCCTACGCCCAACCCCCAACCTGGAGGAGATTGTAATACTTATACAACTCCAAATAGCTGAGGTGATCGAGAGAATACGAGAAAATGAATCGAATATCAAATAAAGTATAATAAAATAATTTATGATAAAATATTACTAATAATACAACTTTTTTGTTTCAAATTAACTCTTCGTGTTTTGAATTCTTGCAGTAATTGAATGTTATATGTTAGTATACTATAAGTAAATAATAATTTCTTCTCTGTATTGTGTAATTACTATGTGTGTACCTTACCTACTATATTCTTATATACCAGAGAACCCCTATCCCACATTCAATGTAATATTATAATATTGTATTAAGTTTATTAAGTCAATTAAGTAATAATGTAATTAGTATTATTAAAACTATTTGTCATTAGAATAAGATGTAGGTTATATTACTGATGTGTATTTCCATTATCCTCAATTTATGTGTGACTTATCTATATTGAAGCGCACTGTTTATAGACACCATTTATAGAGTACACTAGAATGTTCTGTGTCAATGAACTATACATTGACAGGTAAACATAGTTTGTTCCACAAGTTTCTAGATTATGCGCCTGGAATGGTCTGACCTATACTGGTAAGTAACGTAAGCTGGTGAATGATGTCATTACCAACTATATATAGGACAGGAAGAGACGGAGTGACTGAGTCTTCATTGTGAATTCGGCTAGTCTGTTATTGAGTTACTGCGTGTGTTTGGTACCACATTTGTAGATCAACATTATATTTGTGTGTTCTTTTTTTGTTTCGATATATTACAGTTCCGTCAATAATCGATATCACAGTTGTGGATCGAAATTAAATTTCCTGAGTATATTTATATTTGTGAAAAATTATTTGTGATATCGCTAAACAAACAAGGTGGCAATAGAGATACGATTGATTTATGTCAATAGCTGACGAGAAAGTTGGCGACCTTGACAGGAGAAATTCCGTTATCGTAATTAATTAATGAGCAAATTACTTTATAATTTAGTAATTATGCAGTGCAGTGCGGGTGAAAAGATCGGAAGAATACATTTGAAGAACATGAAAACCATGCAGCTGAAGAAGCAATTAGAAGAAAAAGGCCTTCCCACAACGGGAACTAAGGAACTAAGGTCGACCTGGAGATGCGGTTAAAACAGGTTAACCTATACGGGAAACGGGTGGGAACCCGGACGAATTCTTAATAACTGTCGAAGAAACACCTACCGCAAAGGAAATGCAGTAACTCAAAATAATATCAGTAATTCAGGCCCAATCAGAACAAATCGCAGTATTACAGAGACAATTACAGGATCAGTCGGAACAGTCCTAAAAAATTCAGACCCAGACACAAGCTCTACCAGACAAAGTTATTTTCACAAAAGAATTACTGAAGGGCCTAGATTCCAAATGTGCAAATAGGGTACAGAATGTTCAGGAACAAGTGAAGTCCCAAAAATCAGTACAACACCTCAGTAAAGAGACTGGCCCATGAATGAAGTACCACCAAGCTACGGTAAGTAGAATGGACACTGACCAGAATGTGAACAGAATAGAAAAACAGATTAAGGAAAAATTTTTACCTCTTTTCCAAACAGGCCAAGCTGATAGTAACTATAACTTTTCTCATCGGGTTCTAGTAGATCCGAAAGTGATTAGAGATAGTTTACCAGAATTCCAAGGTAGGTTGGAGGAATGCCCATCATCATTCACTAGGAGCTGTGTATATCACTACTGAATAGAACAAACCTGCCCCAGGAAATGTATACTCCAATTTTATCGCATCAGTTAAAAGGGTCAGTAGTAGATCCGAAAGTGATTAGAGATAGTTTACCAGAATTCCAAGGTAGGTTGGAGGAATGCCCATCATCATTCACTAGGAGCTGTGTATATCACTACTGAATAGAACAAACCTGCCCCAGGAAATGTATACTCCAATTTTATCGCATCAGTTAAAAGGGTCAGTAGTCACCTAGTCAGCAGAACATTAAGAGTTTAAGGATCAGTTGAGTTGACTTTAAGAAAGAATTAGTATTAAGATTTAAGTCTGATGCAATCAGGGCAGAAATACATACAAAGTTTTTAACTGAGGGTCAGCCAACATGAATACAGGCAGGAACATTTGTTATCCACAAATTGCAGTTATTCAAAAGTAAACGTGCTGAGAAAAGTGGTGATGAATCTGTTCCTTTTATAATTGAGCTACTCTAGGATAAGATCAGATCATGGGTAAAAGTGTCCCGTCCCAAAACATTTGAAGAACTGCGGGCATCATCAGATAATTAGAAGTGGACTATCCTGCCAAGACAAGGCCTGTTGCAGAGGAAGGTACTCTCAGAAAATATTTCAGATGTAGCAAGGTAGGGCATTTTAAGGAAAAAAGTCCTATGACAAAAAAACTAGAGTCGGACCATTCTAGGCTGGGACGGGATGGTACCGGAGACGTGGTTTGCCCCTAGAAATCAGGTCCATATGTAGAGATAAGTGGTTACAGAACAGTGGAATTGGACAGATTGCATTGGGCTCTTACCAGCTCCGCGCGACATTAGCATTAACATCAAAGACAAGTCATTTACAGCTGTACTTGATACACAGGCAAGTCACTTTTTTATTAATATGACTGTAGCCAAATTACTTCAACCAGGGAAAAGACGTAAGCTTTCAAAGATGAGGAGGTCCAAGGAGCTGCCAACTAAATACGTTATCAGGCGGTAGGCCAGACATCCTTGAAAACAAAGTGGAGTACACAATATGGAATTGTCTGTACAAACAATCAAAGACTTGATTGTTATGACTCACATGTTATCTTGGATCATAACGTTTTAGATATGTATGGAGTTATTATAGACTATACTCACATGGAATATTTTTAGCGAAGGATAAATAGTTGAGATTGGTATAGTGTGACAGCAGCATTAAAAAAGAAGGACTACAACTACTTCAGAGATAGATGATTTCTAAATAGGGCCCAATAGACAATGAAGAGGCGATAAAGATCAGAGATTTACTGCATTGTTAGCCAAAAGTTATCTATAATATATTTGCCAAAGCCCACTCACTGACTCATCACTGTATCTCAACAACGACAAGGCCTAGAAAGATGAAACTTTATATAGATATTCACTAGATACTGTAGATGTGCAATAAGACGGGGTTTGACAAAATTCAAAATTTTAGGGGGTCTTGGAGGGGTCAAAGTGACCGAATATTCTCATAAGAAATACATGACAGTTAAAATGTGACAACTGTTAGGCAGCTTCTAGATGAGATAGTGTAACGTCTCCCTTGTTAAGACATTACAAAAGTCGGGAACCAGTTCAATTTGTTACCTGTTAATTAAACTAGCTGCCGTTGTTAGTAAACCTTACTTACTAACAAATTATAACACATTATTATTTAGGAATTAGTCAAGGATTGCATAAATTTATTCACTCGCTGGGTGTTAGCAAAAACATCTCTTTATTATTATATTTATATCTCATAGTTTACTTTACTCTTAAAGAAGTATTCTAATAAATTCTGCATTTAATATTTTGAAAATTTTACTTCTTATTCTTTTTATCTCCAAAAGCATTCAGCTAGATATTGTTTTAAACACCACGGATCCGGGTCTCAACTTTGTTATGTTTTAATTTATCACAACTTTAACCAAATTATTTGAAGAATAATTTTGGGTGTAAATTTTAGAATTACCTTACATCTAAACATCGTAATGTTATTACTACTTCATTACAGAGATTACATATATATATATATATATATATTAATTTTTAAATTGTCAAAAGCTCTTTACTGTTCTTTTGTTACTTCTCTTGTTGAAACAAATTTTTACAAATGTTATGGTTTCATATCACCTGAATATAACATGAGTTTGCTGTGGGGTCCGTGATGGTCATCTCCAGTCGTCTTCTAGGGTGTGATACACGGTTCCTCTTGATGCTCCATTAGGTTGATTGTTAACGAAGGTAGTCTCGTTCTAGACGATTTGATTTTGGTACTAGAAGTTCATACGGTTGTTGTTTGTGTTTTCTTCTTCAGGAGTCGGTTGTTCACATTTTACATTTTAATTACAGTTCTTATTTTAGCAGCACTAAAATCTGGTAAGGAACATATCTTACCACTGACAGTTTGTTAAGAGATGTGTCGGCTAAGTTTCCCTTTTTTTAATTACATATTTCTTCACGCACTACATTATATATATTTTTTATATTATTATTATTATAATTATTTCCATGCTACATTGGGTCAAATCGAAATCACTACAAACTTGATTGAATAGTCTTTTAACGGTATACACCTACGTGAATATTGACAACACAGTAGCGACATCCTTACATGTCGAAGTTTCTCCGGCGAATGTGGGCATTGTTTAGCGGCAAGGGGTCTGTAAGCTGGCGCGGTTTTACGCGCTGAGAAAATAGTTCGTTCTTTTAAGTAGTATTAATTATTCATTAATTAAATCGTAATACTTTATGTTACCTTTTGGTTATGAATTAGGAATTTCCTTATTTATTTAGTACGTATTTTATTTAATTAACGGAATTATTATTTTTAGCTAAATAACACCGTTCTTTACGTGTTGGTAAGGGACAATTTGCACGTTGATGCAGGAATCTAGGTACAGGTAAGGGGTGGATAATACTCTTACTTGTTATAAAAGCAAAAATTTCATTTGTGCTAATTTAAACATTTTTTTAAATCGTCACATCCTCCTGCACCTAACGATGAAGACGGGGTGGTGGGGGTAATAACAGGAAACTACAGTGATATCTTTGTCTTTCGTGAAGTTCCCTTTCTCTCGTTTCTTAGCTACTACCTTAGTATTATTTACATATAAAGAAATATTATTTATTTATCTATTTATTACTCTTAGTTTCCGTAACTTCACAATTTAGCAGAGTTGCGCAATTTTGTAACGTCTCCCTTGGTAAGGCATTACAAAAGTCGGGAACCAGTTCAATTTGTTACCTGTTAATTAAACTAGCTGCCGTTGTTAGTAAACCTTACTTACTAACAAATTATAACACATTATTATATAGGAATTAGTCAAGGATTGCATAAATTTATTCACTCGCTGGGTGTTAGCAAAAACATCTCTTTATTATTATATTTATATCTCATAGTTTACTTTACTCTTAAAGAAGTACTCTAATAAATTCTGCATTTAATATTTTGAAAATTTTACTTCTTATTCTTTTTGTCTCCAAAAGCATTCAGCTAGATATTGTTTTAAACACCACGGATCCGGGTCTCAACTTTGTTATGTTTTAATTTATTACAACTTTAACCAAATTATTTGAAGAATAATTATGGGTGTATTTTAGAATTACCTTACATCTAAACATCGTAATGTTATTACTATTTCATTACAGAGATTACAAATATATATACATTAATCTTTAAATTGTCAAAAGCTCTTTACTGTTCTTTTGTTACTTCTCTTGTTGAAACAAATTTTTACAAATGTTATGGTTTCATATCACCTGAATATAACATGAGTTTGCTGTGGGGTCCGCGATGGTCATCTCCAGTCGTCTTCTAGGGTGTGATACACGGTTCCTCATGGTGCTCCATTAGGTTGATTGTTAACGAAGGTAGTCTCGTTCTAGACGATTTGATTTTGGTACTAGAAGTTCATACGGTTGTTGTTTGTGTTTTCTTCTTCAGGAGTCGGTTGTTCACATTTTACGTTTTAATTACAGTTCTTATTTTAGCAGCACTAAAATCTGGTAAGGAACATATCTTACCACTGACAGTTTGTTAAGAGATGTGTCGGCTAAGTTTCCCTTTTTTTAATTACATATTTCTTCACGCACTACATCATATATTTTTTTTATATTATTATTATTATAATTATTTCCACGCTACATTGGGTCAAATCGAAATCACTACAAACTTGACTGAATAGTTTTTTTAACGGTATACACCTACGTGTATATTGACAACACAGTAGCGACATCCTTACATGTCGAAGTTTCTCCGGCGAATGTGGGCATTGTTTAGCGGCGAGGGGTCGGTAAGCTGGCGCGGTTTTACGCGCTGAGAAAATAGTTCGTTCTTTTAAGTAGTATTAATTATTCATTAATTAAATCGTAATACTTTATGTTACCTTTTGGTTATGAATTAGGAATTTCCTTATTTATTTAGTACGTATTTTATTTAATTAACGGAATTATTATTTTTAGCTAAATAACACCGTTCTTTACGTGTTGGTATGGGACAATTTGCACGTTGATGCAGGAATCTAGGTAGAGGTAAGGGGTGGATAATACTCTTACTTGTTATAAAAGCAAAAATTTCATTTGTGCTAATTTAAACATTTTTTTTAAATCGTCACAATAGAAACATGAAATTTGTTCTACAAGTTAACTTAACCCACTTTTAAAGAACACAAAGGTCAACCTTAAATAATTTTAATTAAAACTACCCTAAAGAAATCTATAATATATTTGCTAAATACCACTTACTCACTTAGTCATCACTGTATTTCAAGAACAACAGGGCCTACAAAGAAAATATTTCCGAGTAAGTTGATTCAAAGTTGTAAAAGGAGCGTAATAAATATATAGAAAACATTTGTCGGTAGAAAACAATATTATACGATATATTAACTATTGTCTTAAATAAATATTAATTACTTATGAACACATGAATTGTATGCATTCCTGCGATAAGAACGTGTTCCCAGAAGTACTATCACACAATTTACGTAACATATTTGTTTACGTTGCAATGTAGTCCATAAAGAGTTGTTATGTTTAGTCTGGTCTGGACACAACTCAGACACACTTGCGTCATGGGGTTCAGTCTAAAGGCAGAATGCTGCTTCAGTTCAGTTCAGTCGCTACACTGCCACTGCACACTCCTGCTACTTTGTTTAAGACGATTATTTTGTTAGTTTTAGTTTGAGCATTGGATATTCTTGATTTTTTATTAGTTTGTATCTTATTTTTTAGTTTATTTGTCAAGTTTGCAAGTTTGACTATTTTTCTTATGTTTGCAGTGTAGATTCCACTTTATTAAATAGGTTTTTGTTCTACCGCCGTTGTTGTTCTTACAGTTTTTGTTAAGAAGAGCATAATTTTGTTTTAAATAAGCTTTCTTTTCTACTTTTTCTATTTGTTTTATTAGTTTGTATCTTATTTTTTAGTTTATTTGTCAAGTTTAACTATTTTTCTTATTTTTGCAGTGTAGATTCCACTTTATTAAATAGGTTTTTGTTCTACCGCCGTTGTTGCTCTTACAGTTTTTGTTAAGAAGAGAATAATTTTGTTTTAGTTTGTTTTAAATAGGCTTTCTTTTCTACTTTTTACATTTGTTTTATTAGTTTGTATCTTATTTTTTAGTTTATTTGTCAAGTTTGAATATTTTTCTTATTTTTGCAGTGTAGGTTCCACTTTATTCAATAGGTTTTTGCTCTACCGCCGTTGTTGCTCTTACAGTTTTTGTTAAGAAGAGAATAATTTTGTTTAAGTTTGTTTTAAATAGGCTTTCTTTTCTGCTTTTTATATAAATTATATATCCCTAATACATGATGGAACAAATTGAAGTTGATGGGATCATGGTACCTCACCGTATTGTGCCTGTGGGTGCAGATGGGTCGTGCTTCTTTTACTCCCTGTCTTACCTCATGTACGGTACTGTCTCCCATGCGTCTCAAGTGCGAACAAGCGTTGTACAGTACATTTGTAACAACTGGCAACGGTTTGAGGAGCATACAATGATGGCGTGTGGTAACATTTATAGAAGTTTGGCTGAATACCGTGCTCACATGTCTCTGTACACCACATATGCCACCCACTGTGAAATTCAGGCTGCTGCCGAAATATACCCTTACCATCTGGTGGTGTATCGTGATGGTGAGGTGATTGTACGGCCTGATGAGTATGAGTAGGGAAAGCCCATATTGCGATTCAAGTGTTCTGGACCCATGATGAATGCCCACTTTGAACCTCTTAGTCCTCAATACATTCCTCCTCATACATCAACTGTTGTTAACCGTCCCATCTGCACCTCGCTTGGTACTGAGAGCCTAGAAAAAATCGTTGTCGAGCAAACTGCCCAAGACCAATCCGACGATGATATACCACTTATTGTTGTTAACCGTCCCATCTGCACCTCGCTTGGTACTGAGAGCCTACAAAAATTCGTTGTCGAGCAAACTGCCCAAGACCAATCCGAGGATGATATACCACTTATTTATTTGCTAAACTCTGCTAAACGTGATATCCAGAACCGTTGTGTGACGCCCCCTACTGACCTAATTTCGTCTTCCTCAGAGATCAGTGCTACAGTTGATTCGAGTGTTGGGAAGAAAAGAAGAAAAAATCGACGTTCAAGAGTTAATGACAGAATCAAAAGACACAAAAATAGGGAGTCCGTAAGAAAATACAATAGCAAAAATCCTGAAGTTCATAGAATACAATAGCTCATTCTGCCTTCAAACTGCCTCTCAACTTAAACCACTCTGAGACCCCATTTTGCAACATATCAAAACAAAGCGACACAGCGAAGGTACTTAAGGATTGTAAGTTGATAATTTGGGACGAGTGCACCATGGCTCACAAGGGAGGAATTGAAGCTTTGGATAGAACTCTGCAGGACATTAGAAGCAATAAAAACCTGATGGGTGGAGTCACACTTCTAATGGCCGGAGACTTCAGACAGCCTTTACCTGTTGTACCTAGTGGAACTCGAGCAGATGAAGTTAAAGCCTGTCTAAAGAGTTCTGTCCTGTGGAAGTCCAAGTTCGTTCCTTGAGAGTCAACATGCGGGTGCATCTTAAAGGCAGTTTAAAGGCAGACGAGTTTTCAAGTTTACTTTTACAGATCGGTAATGGAAATCTACCTGAAGAAAATGGCAAAGTCAATATTCCAAAAGACTTATGTGAAGTTGTATGCGACTTGACAACGTTGGCTGAAAAAATGTACCCAGATTTAACTAATTTTTACTTGAAAGATGTATCTTGGCTGAAAGAAAGAGCTATCCTTACTCCAAAGAATGACACTGCTGCAAATATCAATAACACATTATTGGAAAAACTGCCAACTGAGATTGTCCAGTACCAATCCGTGGACTCTGTGGTGGAAGTAGAAGATGCGATCCATTACCCAGTAGAGTTCTTGCACACGCTTAATCCTCCAGGCATTCCACCGCACAATCTTTGCCTTAAAGTTGGAGCTCCAATAATGCTGCTACGAAACCTGGTACCGCCTAAGCTTTGTAACGGTACTAGGCTGCAGATTAAATCGTTGCACAACAACGTCATAGAAGCAACAATATTCACTGGATGTGGTCAGGGGGAAGCAGTCTTCATTCCACGCATTCCCTTAATTCCATCGGATTACCATTTTCAGTTTAAAAGACTCCAGTTCCCTGTCAAGCTCTGCTTTGCTATGACAATAAATAAATCACAAGTGCAGTCTTTGAAAATGGCCGGTGTTGATCTGAGGGAAGACTGCTTCTCCCATGGCCAGTTGTATGTTGCTTGCTCACGAGTTAGCTCTTCTGAGAGTTTAACTATCCTTCAGCCACAGGGTCAAACAAAGAACGTTGTCTACAAGGAAGTTTTATAAGTGCCGTATTTCGTTTCACAAAACGATTTCAGTAGACTTAGTATTAGCACCCATTTATGCTTTTAAAAATTTGTAAATATTACATTTATACAATGTGTTTGGTTACCCAAGGTTAAAAAAAAAAACCACCGAACCAATGTGTTTATTCAGTAAAAACCGTAGCGAAGCACGGGTATACAGCTAGTTACAGATAAGATAGGCTACACAATGACAGTTAAATACAGAATTAACTGCAAGGATGATATACCCATAAAACAAAGACCCTATCCTGTAAACCTAGATAAAAGGAAGTTTTTTCTAGATAAGATAAAAGAAATGGCATGCCAAGGATTAATAGAACCGTCAACATGTAGCTGGGTATCACCTACTGTGTTACCAAAGAAGAAGAATGGAACGTATCAAGTGTGTGTAGACTTCAAGAAGTTTAAAAGCCAAATCACATTCGACAGCTATACGATACCAGATTTGAAGGACTGCTGAAGCAAGTGAGCGGTTTGAAGATCTTCAGTACAATGGATCTTAATTCTGAGTATTGGCAGGTCGAAGTTTGAGGAAAGCTTGATGAAAGCAAAGACGGAGGAAGAGATATAGTGGAATTGCGCCAGTAGGAAACTGTCCCCACCAGAAAGACGTTTCCGCACAGCAGAGAAAGAGTCATTAGCAGCGGTACGGGATGTTGGAACATTTTGGGGCTATCTGGAAGGTAGGAAATTCCATCTATATACTGACAACTTATCTCCTCAGTGGATTAATAGTCTGGTACAAAATTAAAATTGATGTGCTGGGTCTTGCTGATGGCAGACTTTGATTTTGATGTATGTCGTGTTCCTGCGGCAAGCAGTCAAGCAGCTGATAGCCTTTCAAGACACCCTGTGGGGGAATCTGAGCCTGAGAAAACAGAGCTCTTGGAAATATAAATTCCAAAGAAAACACTAGATATGTTAGGAGGACCGGTCTGGTCGCAATGGTTATTAAAGATGGTATAGACATTGAAGCGGTCAAAAAGTGGCAAGAAAATGATTAGGTCTGTAGGAAGGTAAAGTAATAGATTATGAAACAAACATCGAATTGTCAAGGTGTGCCAAAGCAGTTCGAGATGTGCTATGAGGATTTCCGTGCGGGATTGTGTTTCTAACTAAATCATAGCCTGTTGTAGTGGTTTCCAGGTCGTGCAGCACCCAGATCCTGGAGCTGGATGCTGTTCCATGACAACACTGAGGTCGGACATCCAGGAGGATGTTAGATGGATAGAGTCCTATCAGTCCATACGTCGTTGGTTCTTCTGGGTTTCCATGAGGTAGGATATTGCCAGCTATGTCCGGACGTGTTCCATCTGTGGCTGTACTAAGCCAGGCACCCAGAAGGCTGACATCAGTATGCGAGGGAGACGGCCATACATTCCCACAGCCTTGGGAAGTCATCGCACTTGACTTGATGGGTCCGCACCCCAGAATATCCCGAGGAAAGACGGAAATCCTAGTGATTGCGGACCTATTCAGCCGAATAAATAATTCATGGAGAAAGCTGACAGAATCTAAATAAATCCAAACAATAAACGATTCGCGGGCGCGAGCCACACACACACACACACACACACACACACACACACACACACACACACACACACACACACACACACACACACACACATGTTGTGCTATGTGATTGTGTGAATAAAAAAAGAAACATCATTTAAAAAGTTACGTGTGGTAGTAATGGATATTCGATATCCTGTTGTCGTCATACCAACGAAATACAATTTCCGCATGAGCGCACCGCTCTGAACAAGTAACTTTAAATGGCATTTTGATTGTAATACATTATATATAACTTCACCTTATCAAAATTTCATTGGTTTCTGACTCAAGGTAGTGATGATAAGAATGGAAGAAAATATCAGTTGGGCTATATAAAACATACGTTTGTAAGAAATAACGAATTTCGCCGATACGCTGTAAATAGTATTTCTGTTTTCTTGTCGCTGTGTTATTCCAGTACTTACACAAGAGACAATGTTGCGCCACACTAGAGCACTATAATAAAATTTGGGAAAACCGTCATGTACCAAAACAGAAAACACAAAATACAATAATAACCGAACAAACTCAAATCCATACAAAACATGACACAATTTCAATCACTGAATATTGAAAATGCAAAACAAATTTATTCATAAAAAAACCAAACAAAATCCTAACAAAACTGACATACTGAACACGTACATATTGTTATTGATATCCAAGTCACTTCGTTATTTATAAATTAATGACAGCAGTAAAAGAAATTTCGGATCTAAAACTGCAAAACGAAGCCCGTCTCATAATAAATACTCGTAATAAATTTATTAGTACCATAAGAAACCATCGCAATTCAAACAACAATTCACCTCATCTTTCACAAAAACGTATAAGAACCTCCAATGAGTTCAAGATATTGAAGCAGATAAAGATGAAACTAATTCAGAATAATGCTCTTATCACTAAGGCAGATAAAGGGAATAGGATTGTTGTTATGGAAATTGAAACATATAGGACTAAAGTGAATGATTTTATTTATAGCAATAATATAAGAAAATTAAACTCTGATCCCACTGATACTTATGTCAAGATTATAAATAACAAAATTAGTAAATGTGTAAACTTATTTAATAAACGCACACGGCGTTACTTGAAGCCAAGTAACGCAATAGCTCTTGTACTTACCGGCTTACCGAAAATTTATAAAAGTAACCTGCCAGTTAGACCACTTATCAATTTTACTACAGCGCGCGGTTTCAAAACGGCCAAAAAACTCGTCAAAATAATTAAAGTAAATACACATGTAAAGAATAACCACTGCGTTAAAAACGATATTGATTTTGTAAATAAAATCCAGACCGTAAACTTTCTACTTAATTATAAGTTAGCATCCTTCGACATAGTAAATTTAAATACCAACATACCGCTAAAGCCAACTTAGCAGATTTTAAGAGACAATCTGGCTGAAAATAATAAATTAAATGATCAGACAATAGACGAGTTAATTGGCTTACTGGAAATTGGCTTGGAACAGAATTACTTTACTTTTAACAACCAAATTTGTATCTAGGATGATAAAAATCATGATAAAATCATGGATTCAGCTCTATCTAGTTTGTTGGCTGCTGTGTACCGTAACTTCTATGAAAACACCTTCTTGCTTTCAAATAACGTGTATAAAAATAATATAGTCTTTTATGCGCGCTACTTTGACGATACGTTTCTTATTTTTAATGGCACTTTGCTGCAGATTGAAAATATGAAAAACTTTTTGAATAGTATAAGTAACAACATTCAGTTCACTCTAGAAACCGAAGTTGATAATAAATTAAATTTTTTGGCTCTCACAGTTACCAAACATATAGGTAAATAAATTTCAGAATTTAAAAGAAACCAACCATAACCGATGCGGTTATACACGCGAATTCCCATCATCCGTTTTCACAGAAGATGACGGGATTTAATTTAGATTAATAAATAAATCACCTTGTATCCGTCGTGTGACTTCGTTACGTCGATTAAAATGACGCGTTTCGGAACATCTGCTCCATCATCAGATTAAATCACTGTATTGAGGTCGTTAACAGTTAAAATCACATGTTACACATAATTGTCAACCAATGTAACTCACTCGCTTTCTAACTGGTGCGCACCACCGCGAAGCCGATCGGACACTGAATTATTATCTGAGTGATTACGCCTAAGCAGGTTCAATGCTGTATCGTATAGCGGGTTGGATTTAAAATTTAAGTGGTCATTCAATATGAAGTCTCGGCTGTTTATGTTATTATATGCTTTGTATATTTTGAACTCTTCTATTGCGTCCATCTAACGGCCTTTGTTGCACACATGTAGGGGTATCAAATTAGATTTGAAATCGGTATAATTATGATTGTGTAAGATTAAGTGGCGGGCAAAGTTGGACTTGATATTATTTAACAAAGTGAGATTATTTAGGTGACGTTTTGGGGTGTGCTCTTTAAATCGTTTGAGGAAACCTCTCCCCGTTTGACCAATGTAAAAACTGTTGCAGTCGTTACATGATAATTTATATAGGCCTATGCCGGATTTCTTTTCTAAAGGTATGGGTTTTCTATGACGTAGTATTTTTAATAGACTATTGTTTGTTTTGAAGGTAGCGGTAATATTCAATTTATTAAATGTGGAGGTTAGAATCTTTGGCATTATATTTGTGTATGTGGTAGAAATAAATGTTATTTTTGTATCCTTATCTACTGGGGGCTTGGATTTTCTAATTTTATGTTTCTTGATGAGATTATCAATTAACGTGTTTTTGTAACCATTAGCTAAGGCTATATGTTTAATGGTATTCAACTCCTGACGGTAATCATCATCACTGAGAGTTACTGCCAACAATCTGCGGACAAAGTAATTATAAGCTGCCAACTTTTGCGAAAAGGGATGACAAGAGTCAGCATGTATTGTCACATCAGTGGTGGACGGTTTTCTATAAATATTAAATTTCAATTTATCTATGTGTTTAATGACAGATAAATCTAAAAAATTTAATTAATTATCCACTTCGGTTTCCAGCGTGAATTGAATGTTTTTATTAATATTATTCATATAATGTTTTAGGTTTTCGATCTGTCGTACAGTACCATTGAAAATTAGAAAGGTATCGTCTACATAACGTGCATAAAATATTATATCATTTTTGTATTTGTTATGTGAGAGCAAATGAGAGTTTTCATAAAAATTCAAGTAAACGTCGGCCAATAGACCAGAGAGAGGTGAACCCATGGCCAATCCATCATCCTGAATGAAAAATTGGTTATTGAAAGCAAAGTAATTTTGTTCTAAAATAGTCTCAAGTAAACCAATTAACTCGTTTATCGTCTGTGTATTTAATTTATTATTCTCTAATAAATTTTCTTTTAAGATATTTAGTGTTTCCTTTACTGGTATGTTGGTATACAAATTTACTATATCAAACGATGCTAACTTATAATTTGGTAGTAGATCGACATCTTTACATTTATTAATAAAATCCGTGTTGTTTATGACACTATGATTGTTCTTTAAATTTATGTTTTCTTTGATTATTTTGACGAGTTTCTTAGCTGTTTTTTATGCCGGCGCTGTGGTAAAATTAACGAGTGGTCTGACCGGTATGTCGTGTTTATGAATTTTGGGTAGGCCAGTGAGTTCGGGAGCTTTTACATTAATAGGCTTTAGGAAGCGACGTGTGCATTCGCTAAACAAATTTACGCATTTATTGATTTTGTTATTCAATGTCTTGACATACATATCAGTAGGATCAGATTTCAAGGTTCTAATATTGTTGTTTGAAATAAAGTCGTTTATTTTTGTTTCATACACATCGAAGTCCATGACAACAAGAGTATTCCCCTTATCTGTCTTAGTAATGAGAGCATTATTATCAACTAATTTAGCTTTGATTTGTTTCAATAACTTGAACTCGTTGGAAAATCTTATATGCTTTTGTAAGCCATGAGGTGGATGGTTGTTAAAATTATGGTTGTTTCATGGTATTATTAAATTTATTATTTATTAAAATGCGTGCCTCGGTTTGTAGTTTTGGATCGGCAATTGTTTTTACTGCAGTTTCTGCACTGATAATTTCTTGTATGATTTGGTGTTTATTATTAAGAGGTAAGTTGTACTTGATGCCCTTATTAAGGATGTTCATTTCGTCTTCATTAAAAGCTATCGTAGTTAAATTAGACACACGAAGATAAAATGTGTGTTTACAAGTGATGTCGGTTTCTTGGCGATGTTTACTCTTCAAATTATGAATTTTACGCGTCTGTTTAAAGTATGTATTGTGAGTAACGTCAGAGACGTATTTATGTACTGATTCCATAACATTATTTTTGATGGCCGGATGAATATTGTTGAAAATATGTAAATGCAATTTATAAAGTTGTGCATTAAGTGTAGATTTCTTGATATACAAAGATTTGATTTCCTCCTTGATCCGAAAAATCTCAGCATGTTTTTTGGTTGCTTTAGCAGCCCTAGACAGGGCCTTCATATTTATGACTGCATATTTTGGTATTAGATGATTTTTTAAACAGATATTATTAAATTTAATGTATAAGTTAGTTTTTAGTAACTGGATTTTAACGTTTTGATATTTAAATACCATATTTGCTTGACTAGCCTCCAATTTAAAATGCATGTTGGTTCTTGGTATCCAAGTCACGTAGGAATATAGATTAATAAATAAATCACTTAATTGTTTCATACATAGACCATTATCAGTACCTCTCAACGAGGATGATTTCCTTGATGAGGTAAACACTATAAAATATGGTTATAAACACTTTGGCTAATGGTTACAACAGCTCATTAGTGGATAACCTTCAAAAAACATAAAAATAAGAAGTTAAAACCCAAATGAGAACAAGATATAAAACCAATGTTTGTTACAACCGCTTATATCTACTAATATAATGCCAAAAATTCTAAGCTCCACGTTAAGTAAAATTAACATCACTACAATTTTCAAAACAAACAAATAACAATATACTGAATATACACCACCATAATAATAGTATCACACCACTAGAAAAGAAAACAGGTGTATATAAATTGTCATGTGATGATTGCAATTGTTTTTACATTGATCAAACTGGAAGGGGTTTCCTAAAGAGATTTAATGAACACACACCAAATCATAATTTAAAAAATCGGACTTCACTTAATAACATAAAATCCAACTATGCGCGACATTTAATTTTTCAAACAATCATATTTACACAAACTTCACATCAAATTTAAAACCTTTACACATTTGCAATAAAGGCCAGTACATGAACGCTTTGGAAGAGTTCGAAATTTACAAAGCATACAATAACATACGTAGTCGGGATTTCATATTGAATGATCATTTGACCTTTAAATCGAACCTCCTATACGATACAGCCTAGAACTTGCACAAACATTCATAGACAACTTCAGTATCAGGTCGGCCTTCAAAGGGTGCGCACCCAATACGTACGTGTGCGAGTACAAAGTAAGCGATTTTAACATTTAATGACTTCAACTGAGTGAATTAATCTGAAGATGAAACATATGTTCCGAAACGCGTTATTTTAAATAAAAAACGAAGTCACCCGACGGATCTAAGGTAATTTATTAATTTATAAATACTGAACACACCAGTATTCTACCAAAACACACAGCGAATAAACATGGCTGACGATGAGCGTAGTCTATGATGCTTTCGAATTTGTATGTACTATGTAACTTACGCAATACTTGTCTTTAAACAAGCAGCTGTATAGTGTACCGACGTAAACATGCACTTCAAAGGTCAAATTTAATTTAGGGTTAGCTCTGATTCTTGTACACATATTTTCCAATCTTATTGCTACTATTCACTTTTATTCATTAACATGTTTAAATTAGTATAAATACTGAATAATCACGCTATGAAAGGAAAACCAGTGTTTGGTTATAAAAATGGTGTAGCACAAGACGGTGAGATATATGGTATAAGATGCTGAGATATATTGCTCTAGAAATTATAGTTGTATTGCCCAAATTGTTTATAGTACAGGAAAAATAGACGAAAAAAGTTGTTTTCGGGAATATGGGTCAAAATCAGAGAGGTGAAGAATTCCCTTCGGAATAAGATTTTCATACTAAAATTACATATTAATATTACAATGTGTTCTTTAAAACATACGTATTATACGTAATTATCAGCACCCAACGTACAGTATCTTAAAGTAATATTTCAATTTTTCTCGTTTTTTACTTTAAAACATACTCCGAAAGTCATTTCGGGAACGGGTCCATATACGATTTTTCATAATTCAACTAAGGTCAAAATAATATAAACTATAATATACGAATTTAAGCATTGGTATGTAGCTGTACATATTTAAGCAACTAATGGGTAATTGTATTCGTATTATTTAAATTTGTCATTAATTGGGTTTTCAAATGTTGTCTGACAGTTAACAAGTCATTTCGTGAACGCAGCAATAGTTTGACGAAATATTTCGAACTAAATACGCTAGGTGGTGTTAGTGAGCGAGCAGTCATGTGAAGCTTTTTTGACAAGGAAATGCCCATGTTTGTGTGTTTTCCGCATTCAATACTATTTTTTTCTGGTAAGTACCTTTTAATTTAATATTTGTGTAGCGTACTTTAATTCCTTATCATTACGGTAACGCATTTAGTATTTATTTTGCCGAAAAAGTACGTATTTTTAGCGTTATTCTTATAAATAATATGGCTCACTACTTAATAATCTCTAAAGCTGGCAACCAAGATGGCGTTGTTGCTGTATAAACAAAAACATATGTCAACTCGTCATTTCGGGAACGTTCTCGGACTATGACGGGCGTTCCCGAAATGATGAATCCATTCTCGAAATGACGTTTGCCTTTTCTATGGAGCTGAAAGTGCTAAATTTTGCTGTGTTAGGCCAATTCTCTTTTGTTTTCAGAAAATTAATAACAGAAACATGGAGGAAGATAAAAATGAATGAAAAACCGTCTAAAAAGAAAATAAATAGAAATAGTGCAGTTTATCTAAGACAGCGCGAAAAGGCTAATGCAAGGAAGCGCAAGTTTCTAAATAAAATGACTCCTGAGCAAAGAGAGATGAAAAGAGCGAAGGACAAAGAGTATTACCAAAGAAAGAAGGCTGAAAAGAAAACTAAGTCTATAAGAGAAATGTCTGAAAGAGAAAAAAGACAGCAGAGAAAGTTATGGAAAAAAATTCCCAGAAATATAGGGAGGAAAGAAGGATGCTGGCAAACATAACAAACAACAGCCCTCCAGATTAAGCAAACGAAAGCGATAATGATCGTGGTTCCTGCGCATCGCGGAGGAAATTAGGGAGAAAAGCTGTAAAAAAAGATAGAGCCAAGGCATATAGAGCTATAAAAAAGCAGATAAGTCAAATCCGCAGTATGCAACGAAAGTCTACGAATAAAAATTGCGAGAAATAAAAGGCATACGGAGAGAGAAGCAAAGAAAAACATTGATTCACCTAATATAAAGGTCAACGAGTTAATAAAAGACTGTTCTGTTACTCCTGAAGTACGAAAAAACTATTGTTTGGCGAGGTCTTAGCATCTCAACTAAAAGAAAACTCTGACATGTTAGCGAAAAATTCCAAAGAAAGGGAGGTTTCAAGCATTTTTTGAAAAAATATGACGTTAGTAGAATGTGTCCTGGTAAAAGAGACTGTCTCAAAGGGCGAAAGCAGAAGCGTTTGCTCTTAGATACTGTAAAGAATTTACACCCTAAATTTGTCGCTGAAACGGGAATCAAATTATCATATGCCACTCTTCTAAGAGAAAACCCGTTTTGGGTTATGCGTCCCAAACTAAAAGATCGGGAGACTTGTTTGTGTGTCACTGTGCAATAGAAAATGATAGGGAATATATAAGTAAGCCCAGTGGAAAAGGTCTAGATAAGTTAACTGTAGAAGAATGGAGGCGGGAAAAAGTGATTTCGTTATATAAAAAAGGAGACAGATCAGCTGAAAAATACTACAGAGGAATAAGTTTGCTCGACTCAACCTACAAAATGTATACAAGATTTCACAATCAGAGATTAAGAGTCAATACAGAGGCATTGTCAATGAGATTCCAGTAAATAAGGGAACTAGACAGGGATTCTGTTTTTCCCTCAACCTTGTTTAATATATACATTGACGACATGTTGAGAGCATGGAAATCCAGAGTGACTTCGGGAATACAGCTTACCAAATCAATTCGTATGGGTTCCCTGCTGTATGCGGATGATATAGTTCTTATTCAAGAAAATGAGGATGATTTACAAAGAGATATGTTTCAATTACAAGAAGTGGCAAAAGAGTACTCGCTGACAATTTCAGTAAGAAAGACCAAAACCATGGCCTTTAAAGGTAAATATTCAGTGAGAACTAACAGCACTTTAGAACAAGTGAGCCGTTTCAAATACCTCGGCTGTGCCATAAACTATAAATCTGAATATGATTTAAGGGAGAAGATAAATAAATTTAGGAATATTTGTGGTACGATTCATAGAAATCTTAGAAATAAAACACGACACAGCACAAGGATTAAATTTTATAAGACAATTGCAATACCCACGTTGATTTATGCGAGTGAGGCGTGGGTCATGACAAAAAAGAAAAGCGGCAACATTCAGAGTACTGAAATGCAGTTGCTCGAAATACTTTAAACTAGACATTTTAAGATAGAATACGGAGTGGGGATATCACAGTAGAACTCGAAGTAAAGTACATAATGAAATTGTTTCAATTTACAGAAGACAATGGTGGGATCATCTGCAAAGGATGATAGAGGAAAGCGGCACTGAATTATAAAGCCATTGGTAGAACAGACGTGGGTCGTCCGAGGATGAGATAGGTGTCGGAACAAGTTTCTATAACCTAATCCTTGAAGAGGAGAAGAAGAAGAAGAAGAAGAAGATAAATGAACATCGTTCAAAACATTTAGTTAGTTCTTTTGGTTCGAGAGCTTTCTAGTTAAAAACATATTGTTTTTAAAGTATTTTGTTAAGTTTGTCACATTTGAAAATTAGAAACAGTTGTTATAATTAACAATATAACTAAATTTAATTAATTTCTAAACTACTTCATATGTCTGTTTTTTATTATCAATAATCATTGAATCCTTTTCGGTTGCTTACACCAATTTTAAAACGCGCATTTTTGCAATTATAGGCTTGCTATGAAGAGAAGAACAAAATAACCTTTATTTCACTTTTACCTTATATTTTTACTGGTAAATGTTTAAAATTGGATTCTGTCTATGTTGTTTAATATTAACATGTTGGTACTATAAAACAATGGTAAAGCACACATAATTTTAGTTTAATTAATTGTAGTTATCACAACTTATCTAATTCACTATTATATTCTGTTGGCATTTGGTGCTTGTTAAGATATTCATGATTTTGAATAACTGAAGACTGTAAATCGCAAAACTAACTAAACCTTATATTTATTAACGAAGTATATAGAATTTTTGTAATCTTAAGACTGAGTGTCTTGTATAAAATAATATTTACAGAGTTTTGCGATATAAGCATGAAACGAATGCGTTTGCGTTTGCGTTTAATATTGCCTTTCAAGAGCAAAAATATTAAAGTAAGAAGGAAAGATTGCCAATATTGTTTAGCTAAAAAGTACAGTCATTACGTTCCGATTGTGCTAACGTGATTAGAACATTTTATAACTTTATGAACATAAATACGATATTTATTTTTGCTTACACGAGTATGGAAAACGAGAAAAATATAATTACAGGCTACTGTAATAACATAAATAATAAATATATTTTTAAGATAACACAAATAAGAAAAACTTTAAAGAATCTGAGGTAGACCTGCCTACGTAATTAAATGAAGCACTGTAAAAACAAAATTTATTAGAAGTCTTGTAAATTTTAATTTGTTTCAGAAGTACTTTTTATATAAGTTATGTTGCTTATCGTTTCAGCGTGGCCATTTTTAAAACTACTGCAGTTGCTAGGAAATAAGATTTAATATTCGTTGGATTTAAGTTGCAGACGGTTTGTTGTATTTACCTAAGTACTCCTATTCCCTCGTTACATTCTACTATGTAAAAGCAATATTGCGCAATTCGGTTTTGTCTCGCTGTACTATTTTATTTTATTTAGTTTCATTTTCTATTAAATAGAAACGTTTGACGCTAGATAAATTTTCAGTTGGTTCTATATAAGAGCAAAATACACAAGTTTAAATTAATACACTAAGTTTTAAAATTATATACCTTGTTGTAAACAAGCGTTATGTTGACGATGATGACGTTCATTGAACTGTGTGGAATAATGTGCGGATATTATAATCAGCTAATCATAAATGAGCAATACATGAGAAATGCCGGTGAGTCGGGTTTTCCTCTTTTTGAGATCATACATGTCTTTTTTACGTCTGTACTTTCTTTTAGATTATCTTTATTTTAATTTATTCATTTTAGATATGTAAATATTATAATTTAGCATTTAATTGCAGCTTACATTAGCTACTAGTTTAATAGTACAACACGTTGTTCTAACCATCAGTCAGTATTTTAAGAAATTAGAAATTTTGGAATCATTTTATATTCATTGATAAGTGCAAAATACGTTACTTTATCTGTTTCAGCCTTTTTGATGTTATGATTCGCTATATAAGCAATGGCTATATATATGGAGCTAAGTTTTTTTATTTTCAGGTTATGTAAAATTATATATAGTTTATTTGCTGACATTGTTTATTTTTATGTTTTGGCAAATTCTGATATGTTCACAGTTCTCTTTTGAGATTGACTGAGGTTGGTAAGTTTAATAAGGTTCTTCTGTGCTCCATGGACCTACATTAAAACTTCAGTGCTTGGAGGCTTATATTTGCTGTTAAATTGTGCCTTTGTAGAGTACGCTCAGTCATCCTTAAATTAGGGCATTCCATGACTGATCCTATGTTATGTCCGATATTATATTGTATGTCCTAAAATATTAATCTGGTTTCGTAATTTTTCAATATATTTTTTGTATATTGGGCCTTAGCGTCTAAGGTCCAACGACGTTTACCAGGATTTATGTTCATTATCATAATCGTTTCCACCTACATACAGGCTTAGTAATGAAAATGGAAATTCGTGCACACATAGACACAAATCAATGGTGTTCTTGGTGCTTTTAGGAAGAACGGAATTCTATTATTGCACCCAGTTAAGTTTTGAGGTCCTCTTTCAGGAGTCTTACCTTATGCATTTACGACGCTGTCAGGGCGGTACCTACATGGAACGTCCGTTGGACCATTGGCGCCTTGATTTTGTAACGCCGGGCTATTTCGAGAACACGGATATGTTCTTGTGCGTTCTTGTACGTCTGTGTCTAGCAAATAACATATAGTTTCAATAGCTCGGTAAGGTTAAATTTTAGTCACATGTCTCATCAATAGTAGGCGATGTCTGTAACGTAATGACGTCATTAACTGCTTCACACCATAAGCAGTAGGTTGTAGGTAGGTAGTTTACGGTAGGGTAGGTTAATGCAAAAAGCCCTTGTGGCATAACTCAGTACAGTATTGTGCAGAGGATCTAATTTCTTTATGTATAACTTCCTGGCTGAAGAGTACACGGCGCTCCATTTTGGTCTACAGGCCCAATAGGACTTCTCTAACAGCTCTCGATTTTATGTGGGAGACGCAATGAATTGTACTTTATGATGATTTACGACCTCCACATTAAGCTTCTGTCAAATGTAAGTCCTAATCTGCTCTTTTTTCAGTAGTCCTAATACTTCTGTCCTTGATAATGGAAGAGAAGTATTTCCCAGCTAGTACTGATCGACGAGCAGCGGATCGAACAATTTCCATCGGCGTTGGTTTGTTCCTGTTTAAGGTTCACGTCTTCTCTCTTATTGCGTTTCTGGCATTGATATTCGACCACGGTGTCGATTTTCTGGATGAACGATCCATGGGATATGATTCATGGCTGACCTAATGCTGCGAACTGTAACATACGGTACTGCTAGCGCTTCATTCGTGGCAATTCGCTGCCTTATTCAGATTGGTAAGGATAATGAAGTTTCTTTTCCTGACGCTGCTTCAGCTATAATTAATGATTTTTATGTCGATGATTTGTTGACCGGTGCAGACACCATTTCTAATCTAATCAAGTTAAAATCTGACTTAAGTACGTTGTTGAGTCAATATGGCTTTACTCTACATAAATGGGCATCAAATGAACCAAATGTGGTCACTGAGCATAGTAATTTATCACTTCCATTAAACAAACAAGGCAATGTGCGTACGTTGGGCATTCTTTGGAACAACTCTACAGATTCATTCTTGTTTGACATCAAGTCATTTGCAGTTGAGTCAAGTATTTCTAAGAGGAGAATCCTGTCAATTATAGCGGGTATCTACGACCCATTGGGACTCATTGGTCCAATTGTTTTCCTTTATAAACAGTTTATGCAGCAACTGTGGTTGTGCAATCTTGGTTGGGATGAGCCAATTTCTGAGCAATTATATTCGTATTGGCGTTCATTATGCGATAAGTTGTATTTAATTAGTAAAATTATTGTTCCACGCTCCATACGCAGCAAGTCTGAGACCAAGCTAGTTGAATTACATGGTTTTGCGGATGCCTCTGAAAAGGGTTATGGATGTTGCATTTACGTTAGAGTTATTTATCAAGATTTAATGGCCTCTTGTCACCTTTTGTGTTCTAAATCTCGCGTGGCTCCACTACGACAGGTGTCATTACCCCGCAATGAGCTCTGTGCTTGTTTGTTGTTATCGCGACTTCTATTCAAGGTCATCCCTGCTCTCCATTCCTTTGTCAACAGCGTACACCTATACTCCGACTCCATGGTATCTCTCTATTGGATTCATGCTCAGTCTTCTAGGTGGAAGACCTACGTCGCTAATCGTGTTGCTGAGATTCAGCGTCTCACTGAAACCCACACATGGCATCATATTGATTCGAAACATAATCCTGCTGACATTATTTCTAGAGGATGTCACCCTGACGTTTTGCGCGATTATTCGCTTTGGTGGCATGGTCCCGCTTGTCTGTCTCAATCTTCTGAACCCAATCTTTTTTCACCTTTCTCACCTTCTAATGTGCCGCTTCCTGAATGCTCCGTTGAGGAGAAACAAACCCCCAAACTTTCTCTAATTTCTACCCTACCTATTGATTTCTCTAAGGACTTTTCCTCGTTGCACCGACTGACTCGCGTGTACACTTATTGCTTTCGATTTATCAAAAATACTAGACCCTCAAAGGCAGAGAAAATTTCGGGAGTTCTTACCCCTACCGAAATTCATTCTACTCTTAACTTTTTCATAAAGCAATCCCAGTCGATCCATTTCGCTACTGAGCTTAATTGCCTTCGAAATGGGGCTTCTGTCTCTATTAGGAGTAAACTGTCTTCTCTGGACCCATTTCTTGATGAGTTTGGCATCATACGTGTCGGCGGACGTCTACAGCAGTCGCAACTACCCTATGATAATAAGCATCCTACTGTCTTGCATCCATCGGCTCACATCACTCGCCTTATAATCGAGAGTGAGCATATTCGACTCCTCCACGCTGGTGCTCAACTTGTCCATCATTCACTTCGTCAACGCTGGTGGATCATTAACGCCAAGGTAATGATTAGTTCCATCATTCGTAGATGCGTCAAATGTCTCAGATTTAATACCAAATATCAAGTTCAAAGGCTTGTTGTTTTGCCATCTTCCAGGGTTACTCCTTCCCGGCCGTTTTTATTCTGTGCAGTTGATTATGGTGGTCCCTTCATGATCCGTCATGGCGGGCAGAGATCTAGGACTCTGTCCAAGTCATATGTGTCTTTATTCATTTGCTTAGCCACCAGGGCCATTCATTTGGAATTGTTTTCCGACCTTACGGCCAATGCGTTTATAGCTGCCTTACGTCGCTTCATGGCCCGTAGGGGCATACCTAGCCAGTTATATTCTGACAATGGCACGAATTTTAGGAAGGTCCGCAACGTTTTGCATGACCTTTACAACCTCTGGCATAAAAAGGATGCCACCTTAACAATCTAATCATTTGCAACTTCTCATGGTATTAAGTGGTCATTCATTCCTCCATTGTCACCTCATTTTGGTGGCCTATGGGAGAGCGGTATAAAAAGTTTTAAGTATCATTTGCGCCGCGTTGTCGGCAAGTCCATACTCACATTTGAGGAGTTTACTACGGTTTTGTCACAGGTAGAGGCCTGTCTAAACTCACGCCCATTATTTGCCATTTCATCGGATGTAAACGATCCAGTGCCACTTACCCCTGGCCATTTTTTAATCTGTTAACGGCAATACCTGATCCTGACTTGTCACACGTTCCCATCTCTCGTCTCGGCCGTTGGCAACTTCTCCAGAAGTTTGTCCTAGCTATTTGGAAATCATGGTCGCGCAACTACCTACACCAATTGCAACAGCGTCACAAATGGAAATTCGCTAAAGAAAACGTTTCCATTGGAGACCTGGTCCTGCTAATCGAGGATAACTTGCCTCCATTAGCATGGAAATTTGGGGTAATCACAGCCATATTTCCCGGACCAGACAATTTAATTAGAGTAGTTGACGTTCGTACTCCAGTTGGCACCTTTCGCAGACCAATTCACAAGTTATGTTTGGTGCCAGCGAGGGACGAACAGTAAATACTACAACAGTGTAGCTACTTAACACAAGTATTAAGTGTTGTGTTAAGTCATTATATCAATACTATACATGTACATTTTTATGTTCTTTCTTTATTGTATTTACTATTATGTCTCTATCATTATATTTACTATATTGAGTCAGTTTTAGAGGATGTTTTCTTTATATAAATTAAAGGATATCGTTTATTTTCTTTTAAAATTAAATGTATGTATTTATCAAACATATGTTAATGTTTCAAGAAGATTATGTTAGTTATATAAGCACTTTTATTTTTACCATGAGCTTTAGTTTGTATCTTTTCAATTCAGAAATTGATTTGTTTTACTTAAGCAAGAATGTATTACATTTATTTAATATGTAAAGCTTCAACTATTTTATGTATTTTCTTGTATACAACATTTGATTTATGTATTATGTCTATGGTGTTATTTGTTCTTATGTTATAGATTTTGTTATATAATATTCACATGGATTTGGAGCTATACAAACCATGTATGCATATTTGCTGCACATTTTTTGTTAATATTTGTGCATTGCTATTTCACTATTCTATAAATTTTATGTGTTACTTGTAATTGCTCAACACATGCATTAAATTTTTGTATGAACACATTTACTGTACTTGTCACTTATACTACTATATACTATTATGCCTTGTATTCATGTATTTTGTAATTATACAATTCCCACATTAAATACCAACATTACTGTCCACAACTACCCGCAAAAATTGAACGATTTTTTATAATACATTTTTTAATAATTTATATTATAAAGAAATCACAACATGTACGTAATCTGATAATGCTTGATGAGTCACCGATTATTCATCATCAAGCATTATCAGATTATTCATTATTCATGTTTTGTATTGTATTGTATACATCTCTGCTAATTCATGCACATTTATACTCATGTATAAATCAGTTTGCAAGCCAACTGTGGCCTGTTTAACCTTATCATTATTATTGAGGTTTTATCTCTGAGCAGTTTAATGTTATAATATTTTATCTAACATTCAATGTCGATGATCAAGACAACCTATTGATGGTTGATATCTATTAGTAAGAACGTACATGTTGTGTTTTCTTTATAACATAAATTATTAAAAAATGTATTATAAAAAATCGTTCGATTTTTGCGGGCAGTTATGGACAATAATGTTGGTATTTAATATGGGAATTGTATAATCGAAAGGTTGGCTAATCTGATCATGGTCCAGCCATGCTCGCGTCGGCGAACATGTCGACACAGTGCTCCAAGCGTCCGAAAGCAGCAGACGTGGCTTACGCTTGTTGCTTCGGCTGTCATTATAATTATTTTCATCACGACTTATTATGTAGGCCTTAGGCCCTACAACATTTCATTTATGTAGCTTCGAGTGTTGCGTAATTGCGCCTCACTTCTATAATGTAACATTTTTTAACCGAACGTGATCTTCCAGATTTCATAATGCGTACAAGGCTTAGCTAACCTTACGAATTCGAAATTAAATTGTAACATTTATACCTAATAAATGTATTAAACTACAGTCCGCTTACTCATCATTATTTTCTTCATCCTGGCAAATTTAATTCCACTAAAATATTAATTTACAAAACATTAATTCTTAACAGTCCTTCTTTTCCCGGCTCATGTAGCCAAGCTGTGCCATGACACGGAGATCGGCTAGGTCACTGGTGCCGGCAGTGGAGCTGATCACTGAACCAAAGCTCTTCTGGTTATCTAGGAGATTACGTCTCCTTTTTCCTTTTTAATTTTTAAGAAATTCTCCCTGATGTATTTTGGAGGATGGGGAGACGATCGATGGTATCATCTGGCCGTCTCACTCCCACTAAAGGTAGCTGCAGTGACATCAGTAAGGTTTCCCCCTGCCCTTCTTGTTGGGTAAACTGAGGGTCTTTCAGCAGAACCGGTGTCGTTAGCTACACTCACGTTTTTAACAACTGCACTTTCTTCACTTGTCTGAGGTTCTGAATTCATTTCAGCAAATCATGTCTCAATGACGTATGTAACTGCAGACAGTATATACTGTATTTCATTTTAAGTATGGGTGTCACTGTAGATTTAACAGCCTGGGCATAGCTCACTTAGCTCTGGTTCTTTGGGTAATCAACTTTATCAGCTTCGAGGTAGCTGATTTTCTAAAGAGTCTTGATTTCTTATATGGCTACGCCTTGATTTTACACAAGATACTTACGTGACCTGGAGGGCAGTGATGCCGTCTGCAGTTGACGTATTCATTAGTTCTGCACAAAGTGTATCGCCATGGGCCGATTTCACACAGAAGCATATTTTGGGCCTGGCACATCTGGATGACGTCCTCCAAAACGTAAACTCTGGAAGCACTGTATGGCTAAGGGATAAACGCCTGTGGTTGTCATTGTTATTATCATTAATGTTGCTGTAATTATATAATGATTAAAATAATGACTTAAGGCGTACTTCCAAGTGAAATTTGGTGGTAAAGATTCCTTGTTTATAACAACGTCAGGAGTCAAGCGAGGTTCCAATTTAGGACCATTCTTTTTTTTGATGCTTATAAATTACATAATGACCATCCTAAATTGTGACGTGCACACATTGTTTTGAGTGAAATAAGCTTTCCATTAAAAACGGGGAGAATCATCTTACTCTCCAACAGTGGAAATATGAGGCTACAGAGTGGGTACGGAGGAACTGTGTGACTTTTAATCATAAGGAAACAGCACTCCGACACGTTTGGAAAATTAATCTATCATATTCTGCTTATGCGATCGATGGTGTAACTATACATGGAAAGATTCAGTATCAGATCTTCAGGCATCGACGTTTCTCTTTGTTCAAGGCATTGACAATGTTATCTCCAAAGCCTAAAGGAATCTGAGCGTTAGCTAATGGACTAGGAGGCATTTCAAGAATATGATATCCTATGTCATCTTTTAAAAGTCATATAAGAACTCTTTTAGAATATGCTTCTGTAACTTGGAACAGGAGCCGTGATTAATAAATCTATTGAGGGATTTTAGAGTTGTCGTGAATGCCCAACTATTTTTGATTAATGGATCATAAATGATTACCGTACTATCGTTATCCGTAGGTTACCTCATGAAATAAGAAATATTAATATGCTAACACTAAATATTAAATAATGTTAAATAAGAAATACCAAGAAACTCAAAATATTAAACAAGAACAGAAAAAAACAACCAATTTTATACCATTACCGTTAGCTGTGGTTTCGATTTAAAACTGCAAAATCGGTAATTTTGCTAGCACCGCTTGTGGTCCATGTAGACTAAATATGATTATGTTATTTTAGCAACGGGACTCTGACTTGGTCACGGCTTAGACAGGAAATGATATAGTTTTAAGAACACACTATTAGATCAAAATATTCCCGACGTTAATCTTTAGACTATAAGATCTAATGTATAAATCTAAGGCGTGTAAGAGCTAAGGCAGCTAAAGCACAGTCTGGGTTACAGTGTCTTGGTGTGTCTTGGTATGTTGCAGAGGCCAAGACGCTGTCTTGGTATGCCTACATAGTCCTTTTACAGCGAAATTTCAGGTCTGTAGTTATTTACTTATATTCATACAAATATTGTGCAATAGTTTCTGTCGATTGTGTTTAGGGATAGAGTCGCCAACTTTGGAGATACCGTGAAGAATAGACAAGTGTCGATGACACACAAGAGCACGTGTCATACTGTAATGTGCAAACGTACACTCCAACAAAACGTTGTTGACGTTAAAAAAGGTGGGACATTAAGTTAATCTGTCGTTTACAATAGTAGTTTCCTCATAAGCGAAAACCGTTATATTCCATGTGACCGGACTCCAAGGCTGTTCAAGTTGAATACTGTCCGTACGCAGTCATTATCTTAATGGTGCGGTCGGCGCATCGCTGTAATGGTGATGTAACCCTAACCAGTAAAAAGCTGGTTATCTATGTCTGCTTAAAAACTGACATACCTCCCTCCCAACCTCACTCTCACTCTCTCTCTCACACACACACACACACACACACACACACACACACACACACACACACACACACACACACACACACACACACACACACACACACACACACACACACACACACATTATGAAATCAAGAACTAAAGTCACAGTATTTGTCCTTTATTAGGTTTATTAGGATAGATAATAAAAAACGTTTTCAAATCACTCTGTACATTTGTAGATATAGCTTAAATAATATATCCTTTTATAGACACCATATATTATTGTAATAATGTCTTGAGATCAGTACACTTGTCCTCCATATGTAATGAACTATTTGTAATAATTTATTTACATACTTGCATCATTTGTTTGATAATATCGAATTTGTTATTATTATTATTAATATTATTATTAAAAGGTCACTCTCGATTAAATTTGCTTTAGCACGTTGCTCTGAAAGTATGAATAAATATTCAAAATTGTTTTATCCGTATCTTTTCTTTGGTGTTACAAAGATAAATTATTACTTCTAACAATCTTAAACAATACACTAAGACAGGTAATAGATATTCTAATGGAAAAAAGCGAAAGAGGTGGGCTTTAGGATAGGCGAACAGACACAACCCTCAGTTCATAGAAAATTATCCTAAAAGGCCGTATGATCTCCTTACTTACATAGCCTTTGCAGTCTCTGAGAAGCCTTTATCTATATAAAAAGAGTGAGAAATAATAGACCCCAGAGGATAACCACAATTTTTTAGCAGGGCGATTTAACTAGTAAACGAATACGTTCTATAACGAAACAAGTATATTTGTTAGCATAAATGATAAAATACTTAGGCCTAACTCCATGTCATCGAATGAGACGCCTTCCTATGTTGCTCACGATGTTCAATCACCTGTCATTACAGAGATGACCTAATCCGAACAGAAATAGAAACTATTAGAGATTTTATTTATGTAACGACATTATTTTAAATCTCTTGTTATACGTAAATAATCTGACAGTAACTGGAAAGACGGAGGATGAAAGATTGGTTTATTACAAATAGCTTTATACAAATCCAGAAAGCAAAAATTGCTGCTTTATCCAGTTTAAACAACAGAATATCAACATTTAAATAGTGTAGTTGCAATATCTCCTTTGATTGTAGTAAAATTCTACAGCAAAAATTGATCCTTTAGTAATATATGTAATGCTCTCAGATAATGTCGAAAGAATAAAACTGTTGAAGAAGGAATCTTAAAATCCACAGAGAGCAACGGCACCCACACTCGAGTATAGCACTGACACATTACAACAAAAATATCAGGAAGAAGATTCCAAGCGCAAGAGATATGATCTACAAGAGTTAACAGTTATAATGAAAGAAACACGACGATTCAGTATGAGATGAGGTCCAACTACTCAATCTGAACAAGACATACGGTAAATGGAAGTAGGCCTATATAAAATGACATGACTAACCGGTGACTATGCAGGAAACTAGGGAGGACAAGAAATGTACAGCAGAACCTTGGGCAGAGGGAAGAGAAGATTGCCTGTAGACGAAAAGTATAATACACGCAACACAGATGATGATGAAGATGGTAAATTACATTTAAATTTATTTTTGTATTCTTTTATTATTTGAATCTGCTTTGCTTGCTGACTGTGACTATTTCACGTAGTGACTATTTGTAGCGGTAGTTCGTTTTCGTAGCCGATAGCCTACACCATTAAATCCTCGTTTTCGAGATTTACGAAGGAAAAGAACAGCTAACTTATAAGGGAAGACAAACATCTGTAGGTATTGGTGTTATAAGTCAGTTAGTGTTTATCGCTTAATGTAACTGAAATTATCTTACTGACTAGTATAGTCGTAAGTAGCCGGCTGCAACATGCTCGTTTAGTTAAGGATTTGTATCTTAATCGGAGATTGAAAAACACTACTTTGAAAAAATTTTTGAGCTGTTTAATACAGCTGTCCAAACCATAATACTACAATTGCTTTGAAATATATTAAATGGAATTATGCTGTTAAGGTTAACCTAACTTTAAAATTAGCCATGTAGAAAACATCGTAATACCAATTAATTCAAATTAAATAATAATGGTCGAGAATAAAATAGAATAAAATTTTGAAAAAAAAATTATAATAAAATTTGTTTTGATGAGAATAAAAATAATGTTTTTTATAAATAGTTAACTTCGTAAAGTAAATAATAATAATAGTGGTTTGTTTTCACATTAGTTAGAGGTTAGTCTGTGAATTATTATGTTTAAGATAATTTAAACCTGTTTTTTAAATCTATCAAATCTGTTAAAACGTAGATTGACAAGTAGGAAATTAAAATTACCGTAGGGTCCTGAAAATGTGTTCTAGAACATTTTGGCTTAGTCGTAAGTATTTAAGTACTCGGGCTTCAGCCTGTCAGTAGTTGTTGTGGTGTTTACTTCACTGAACAATAAATTGTGTTGTGCGACATGTAAGCCTTAATTACTATTGGACACGTTGTTATAATAGTGAAATATAACTGATTAATTGTTTTAAAAATTAACTGTTTATAATGGAGTGTAATAGTAGTGCATAATTGTATTGTTATGTTGTACGTTAATAACGTACGCGTATGTTTGTAGTGAATGATATTGGCTTCTTTTTACGTCAATTAAACGTTTGTAAAATAGTTCTTATAATTTTTGCGATGTTACTCAGACATGTTTAGTACTGTTTACGATTAGGTAATATTTTTATGTAGGACGCGTATATCGCATATCGTCATATACTGTTAAGTTGCAGACAAAACAGGGATTACCAGGATTATTTCTAGGTTTGGCCAGTCTATACCTGGGGAACAAAAAATCAACATGACTGTGCCTGTCGGGCACACGTTTGTGTGTGTCTGTGTGAGTGCTAGACAAAAAATAACTTACGTATACTCGAGCACTCACATAGTATAGGCGAATAGAAAAACACATTTAGATCCTATTTGAATATATATGAGAGATATATAAGAGAAAGATGTGAAACAGAACGCTTTCATGCTCCAGAGGATATGCGCTTATAGCCTACGGGTTCTATTTGCTAGTTTTTACATTCAATACAAAACATCTCTTATATATAGACCTATATATTGCAACATAACAAATAATATTATTATGGATACAATTCTGTGTTTATACCCAACACAACTGTATTGTGTAAACCACCGGCTAGGTCGTAGGATTTTGTATGTACGTTGCGTTAAGTATAATTGTTCCAACACAAACTTTTTGTAGAGAGGTGAGACGTTGATGGCATGAAATGACTAATTAAAATATTGAAAAAGAATAAAACAACAATTTATTAATTATTACGTTAAAAAATCCTTATATAGTAAAAATTAAAAATTTGAATCCAGAATATTCCTTATTATAAGAATATACAATGAAAACATATTATATATCTTATATGTAAAACACAATATAAACATCAAAAAATAAAAACACGTATGAAAAACAAAGTGTAAAGTTATTTAAATTGCTTGGGCGTCTGACCAAGAGACTCTACATTGAATCTTTATTAAAATTTGTAATCATAGAAAATCATTTACAAGAATAGTAGTATAATATTTATAAATTAAATTGAAAATTTACTAGTAATATTTTTATAAAATAATATTTACTTTAAGGAAAATAATTATTATTTACAACAGAACACCCATTTTTACTTAGCTAGAAACTTATCTTTAATAAAACTTAAAATTCTGTACTGTTTATACTGTTACTGATGAGACATGTGGCTAAAATTTAACCTTACCGAGCTATTGAAACTACATGTTATTTGCTAGACATAGACGTACAAGAACGCACAACCGCCTTTGTGCATTTACTCGACCAGGAACGTATCCGTGTGCTCGAAATAGCCCGGCGTTACAAAATCAAGGCGCCAATGGTCCAACGGACGTTCCATGTAGGTACCGCCCTGGCAGCGTCGTAAATGCATAAGGTAAGACTCCTGAAAGAGGACCTCAAAACTTAACTGGGTGCAATAATAGAATTCCGTTCTTCCTAAAAGCACCAAGAACACCATTGATTTGTGTCTATGTGTGCACGAATTTCCATTTTCATTACTAAGCCTGTATGTAGGTGGAAACGATTACGATAATGAACATAAATCCTTGTCAATGCCGTTGGACCTTAGACGCTAAGGCCCAATATAAAAAAAATATATTGAAAAATTACGAAACCAGATTAATATTTTAGGACATACAATATAATATCGGACATAACATAGGATAAGTCATGGAATGCCCTAATTTAAGGATGACTGAGTATACTCTACAAAGGCACAATTTAACAGCAAATATAAGCCTCCAAGCACTGAAGTTCTAATGTAGGTCCATGGAGCACAGAAGAACCTTATTAAACTTACCAACCTCAGTCAGTCTCAAAAGAGAACTGTGAACATATCAGAATTTGCCAAAACAAAAAAATAAGCAATGTCAGCAAACAAACTATGTATAATTTGCATAACCTGAAAATAAAAAAACTTAGCTCCATATATATTGCAACAAAACACAGGATGATGAGCTATATTAAGTATATCTGAGCATGGATGACGGACATTAACAGGTTTTGTATTTAGTGAGGGATAAGGACTTATGTTATATCAAGTTCTTTGTAAAATTTTGTTGTTTTATGTCATGTACTTTGTGTGTGAATATGTGCGTGCGTTCGCGTGTGATAAACCTTATTCGCTATATCTTCCGTGTTAATTAACCCATCGGCTTGAAACTTTGACAGTGAATTATTTATGGAAATAACTACATTTTCTATATACTCTGTTGTTCTCAACTATTTTATAAATGTGTTTTTAATAATTAAAACCTCAACATTTCACTCTTATCTATGGTAGAGTAATAAAATTTCGAGATAAAATCTATGCAGGCTCTCGCCAACTTATACAAAGATTTGCCTGCAACCCGTCTATCTTTTGGTTATATCAACCACGTGGACAGCTGATTGACCAATCAGAAGCCCCTAATTTCAGTAAGAATCTTCCGTGAGCTGGCGTACATCGGGTCAGTTCATCGAAAGCCGTTGCCTAGTGAACGTGTGTTCCTATACAAGAGTTTTTCTTGTATGAACTAGTATAAATCTAAAGATACACTAAAACTTGGAACTCTTTTCGAGTTATTCGTCAAGAACCAAGCTGGTGAACAACATATTATTGTTATTATTATTATTATATGAAGTGCTATCCGCGTGAGTGGAAGATATCCGCATAGGAAGATTTACTGACCGCGGTAAATCTGTAGTTTCGCGGAACACTTCAAGATTTGCCGGAAGGTGTAAGCCCAATACACCGCTTTTTAAATAATTACTCATTATCACCCTGAGATTAAATAATCAATAACGTTTTAAAATAATAATTACTTATTTCGAGAAAGAACGCTAATAATTCCGAGAGTGACAATTGGTGTATGTGAAATCTGCTTTAGTGTTATCAGTTTTGACGAACTCATCATCAGAGAGCGGAAAGAAGAGAGTGGAGGCGAGACGCTCAGGAGCCGCAGCGGAGCGAGGACGTCACGCCAAGTATTAAGGATTTCGACTAACAAGTAAAACCGATCTAAATCGAACTATATAAACTCTATTCAACAAATATAAAATATGCATGACATTTATGTAATTTAAAATATATCATATTAACTATCATTTCTTGTGTGCTAATAAATAATTCGTCATTACCTCCAATATAGACTTGTTTGTAATTTACTATTTCTTTTATGAATTTGCTAACTGCTATAATTTTTTTTTTATTGTTCGACTAAGCTTTTCGTCATTACTGACATCTTCAGGTCTTAAACAACGACCTGAAGATGTCAGTAATGACGAAAAGCTTAGTCGAACAATAAAAAAAAAAAAAATTATAGCAGTTAGCAAATTCATAAAAGAAATAGTAAGGATGTTTGTAATTTATTTACACGCACAATATCCTATGCGAAAATAGTGATTTGTATCGTTGCAATATAGCCATTGCTTCTATAGCGAAATCATAACATCAAAAAGGCTGAAAAAGATAAAGTAACGTATTTTGCACTTATCAATGAATATAAAATGATTCAAAATTTCTAATTTCTTAAAATACTGACTGATGGTTAGAGCAACGTGTTGTACTATTAAGCTAGTAGCTAACGTAAGTTGCAATTAATTGCTAAAGTATAATAGTTACATATCTAAAATGAATAATCTAAAAAGAAAGTACAGATGTAAAAAAGACATTATATGATCTCAAAAAGAGGAAAACCCGACTCACCGGCATTTCTCATGTATGGCTCATTTATGACTAGCGGCTTATTTATATCCGCACGTTATTCCATACAGTTCAATGAACGTCATCATCGTCAACATAACGCTTGTTTACAACAAGGTATGTAATTTTAAAAGTTAGTGTATTATTGTAAACTTGTGTATTTTGCTCTTATATAGAACCAATTGAAAATTTATCTACCGTCAAAGGTTTCTATTTAATAGAAAATGAAACTAAATAAAATAAAATAGTACAGCGAGACAAAACCGAATTGCGCAATATTGCTTTTACATAGTAGAATGTAACGAGGGAATAGGAGTACTTAGGTAAATACAACAAACCGTCTGCAACTTAAATCCAACGAATATTAAATCTTATTTCCTAGCAACTGCAGTAGTTTTAAAAATGACCTCGCTGAAACGACAAGCAACATAACTTATATAAAAATTACTTCTGGAAACAAATTAAAATTTACAAGGCTTCTAATAAATTTTGTTATTTCTGTGCTTCATTTAATTACGTAGGCAGGTCTACCTCAGATTCTTTAAAGTTTTTCTTATTTGCGTTATCTTAAAAATATACTTATTATTTATGTTATTACAGTAGCCTATAAATATATTTTTCTCGTTTCCATACTCGTGTAAGTAAAAATAAATATTGTATTTATGTTCATAAAGTTATAAAATGTTCTAATCACGTTAGCACAATCGGTACGTAATGACTGTACTTTTTAGCTAAACAATATTGGCAATCTTTCCTTCTTACTTTAATATTTTTGCTCTTGAAAGGCAATATTAAACGCAAACGCAAACGCAAACGCATTCGTTTCATGCTTATATCGCAAAACCCTGTAAATATTATTTTATACAAGACACTCAGTCTTAAGATTACAAAAATTCTATATACTTCGTTAATAAATATAAGGTTTAGTTAGTTTTGCGATTTACAGTCTTCAGTTATTCAAAATCATGAATATCTTAACAAGCACCAAATGCCAACAGAATATAATAGTGAATTAGATAAGTTGTGATAATTACAATTAAACTAAAATTACGTGTGCTTTACAATGGTTTTAGAGTACCAACATGTTAATATTAAACAACATAGGCAGAATCCAATTTTAAACATTTAGCAGTAAAAATATAAGGTAAAAGTGAAATAAAGGATATTTTAGTCTTCTCTTCATAGCAGGCCTATAATTGCAAAAATGCGCGTTTTCTGATTGATGTAAGCAAGCGGAAAGGATTCAATAAAAGATAATAAAAAACAGACAAAGTAATATACTCAAAGTTAAGAAATCTGTAAAGTAAACACAAAATTCGGATTTGGTTAAAGTTACTTTTAGTGTGTTACCCGGCTTGGATGTTCACAATTTTCAAAAAATTTTGCCCTCTTACCTTTTTGTCTTCTGCCCACATTTTTGGGAGCATAAATCTTGTATAACAACAGGGGTCTGTGGGGGGAAGAATTTGCATTAGCATGCTAAGATTTTTGCATATTGATTCAAACGTTATTGTGAGACATCATCCAAACAGACGCTTAGACAAATGTCAAACGGTTGAATTAAAACTGTAAACTCGCTTCGCTCATTGAAAAACTCCTACTGCTTCAAAATATGCATAAAATTAATGGCTTTTAAAAGTTAATGTTTGATCTCCATTAAGTAGTTCTCAAGTTTCCAAAGTTTTAATATTATGATGTCCGTAATCAAAACATCAGAGTAGGTTTTAGTGTGTGTGAGGGGACCCCAGTGCGAGACTAATTCTTGCCAGTCGTTTAGGTTAAATTTGTGCTGAATTTCTGTGTGTCTCGCTTCTCTAAATTGTTTTCTAAGGCGTTGAAAAGAAGTGCGATTTATTACCAGTTTTTTAGTATCACGCCCTAAAGCTTCTGCAGCAGCCATTAATATGTAAACCCCATTTCTATAAGTGATTTTGCACCTATCAAAAACTTCAGAGAGACGTGGAGTAAAAAACTGCAATGTACCTCGAGTTACTGGAACTGTTGCTGCTGCTGATATTTGCTGAACGATGACAGAGGAATGTTCACTGTCATCACCACTATCACTGCTTTGGCTGCTTGATGTTGAATCATCAGTTTTTGATGTAGCAAGCTGATGAGTAGCAAAATGTTGTTCCATTTCTTCATAAGTCCTTTTTTTCCTGGCAGTTTCCATTGCAGTGCGCTTCAGTGCTCTTTCTTCCTTGTGTTTTAGTTTTGATCTACACCAACCATGGAGCCCGGTCGTCCTTTTTGGCGCTGAAGCATTAAGAAATTCTTATCCTATTCATTTTTCATCTGTCCCAAAGCATCTAAATGAGCTATGTCAAAGAGATCGTCCATCATTTCCACAAAAAGATCTCTTTTTTTTCCTTGCCTGCAGTTCTAGTCACATTTTTCTGTAAACCTTTCCATTCATCATAGAGTTTAAGTAACTTATCAACGCAGTGGTCAGTTATTCTAGTGGGAATTCGTGCATTTGCCAAAAAATGGAAACTTCTTAAATCACCAATGCTGCACTTCCTTCGCTGTAAGATTTACAACTCTTACATTGTAGAAAAAAACGCTTAAAACTTGCCGGTTTGAAGGTAGTTTGGCTCCGACGATTTGATTGGAAATGGAACCAACAAGAGAGACATAAAAACCTTTTTTTAATTTGTGTGACGAACTACCTGAAGAAGTTGATGGCATTTTACAAGTCTAGGAAGAACACGTCACAAAAAGCACTTTACACCAGCAGCACAAACAGTTCTGAAACAATAACAAAGACAACATCATATTTGGTTACAAAATAAGTAAACGAAGCACATAACATTATAAAAACGGAGAGGTTATAAAATAAGTTTACTTATAATATAAGTTTATCTAATAATAATAATAATAATAGAATAAATAATAATACCAGTATAAGTCTAATAATAATAGTATAAGTTTATCTAATAATAATAATGAATATCGGTATGGAGAACCATACATGACTTCCATGTCCTAAGATTTATATTTAAAATCATATTCGAAATGAAATATTTCCATAGAAACTACGTCTTTCTACTTATTGCTTTAGCATTAACCACAGTATTGTGGTCACTAACGTATACCACCTCACGTTTTCGCACTCGATTTTCACTGATGATGGCAGTCGATGGCACTGACGAAAAGTCTGGTTTTGCAGAAAACATTGGACTACGGCTAAACAGCCCTGAAGCAATTTTAACAAAAAACTACTTATTTGTTGCCGATAACGTAGTACACATATAAAAAATTCTCCCCTCCACCTTCAACTATAATTTTTAATAATAGAAAATTACCCCCACCCCGTTTATCTAACTGTGACGATTTAAAAAAATATTTAAATCGCACAAATAAAAAATTGCTTTCAATATAAGTAAGAGTATTATCCACCACTTACCTATGCCTAGATTCATGCAACAACGTGCAAATTGTCCCGTACCAACACGTTAAGAACGGTGTTATTTAGCTAATAATAATAATTACTGTAATTAAATAAAATATGTACAAAATAAATAAAGAAATTCATAATTCGTAACCAAAAGGTAAAATAATGTATTATGACATAATTAGTAAATAATTAATACAACTTAAAAGAACGAACTATTTTCTCAGTGCGTAAAACCGCGCCAACTACTGACCCCTTGCCGCTAAACATTGCATTCACTCGCCCGATAGACACCGAGATGTAAGGATGTAGCTGCTGTGTTGTGAACATACACATAGGTGTATACCGTTAAGCAAAATTTAATCAAGTTTATAATGAGTTCGATTTGACCTTTGTAGTATAATAATAATAATAATAAAAACAAAATTATAATGTAGTACGTGAAGCGACATGTAAAGAATAAAAAAGAAAAAGGAAACTTAGCCGACACATCTCTTAGGAAACTGTAAATGGTGAGAAATGTAAATTACCAGAATTTAGTGCTGATAAAATATGAACTGTAACTAAAAGTAAAATGTAAACTACCGACTCCGAAAGAAGATAACACGAACAGCAACCGGATGAACTTCTAGTACCAAAATCTAATCGTCTAGGAAGAGACTACCAGAAACAATCAACCTCATGGAACTTCAAGAGCAACCGTGGATCACACCCTAGAAGAGGACTGAAGATGACCATCATGGACCCCACAGCATACACATTGTTATATTCAGGTGATATCAAAACATAATATTTGTAACACAAATTCATTGTAAAACAACAAGACCAGTAACAAAAGAACAGTAAAAAACTTTTGATAATTTAAAGTTTAATATATATATTTTTGTAATTACTGTAATGAAGTAGTAATGACATTACGATGTTTAGATTTAAATTAATTTTAAAATTTACAACCAAAATTATTCTTCTAATAATTTGGTTGAAGTTGTAATAAAAACATAACTAAGTTGAGTCCCGGATCCGAGGTAATTAAAACAATATCTAGCTGAATGATTTTGATATAAAAAGAATAAGAAGTAAATTTACAAAATAATTAATGCAGAAATTTTAGAATCTGAGTTTTAAAAGTAAAGTAAAGTATGAGAGATAAATATGTTAATAAAGAGATGTTTTTGCTAACACCCAACGAGTGAATAAATTTATACAATCCTTGCTTAATTCCTGAATAATAAAGTGTTATAATTTGTTAGTGATTAAGGTTTACTAACAACGGCAGCTAGTTCAATTAACAGATAACAAATTGAACTGGTTCCCGACATTTGTGATATCTTAACAAGGGAGACGTCACAAAATTGCGCGACACAGCAGGGGTATGTACTTATGAAAATAATTAATCATACCTAAAAATCGAGCTATACCTTTGGCGTCTCTCGGTGGTAAGAATTCTCGGATTGCGCGTGTACGTTCGGGATCGATGCTAACCTTACCTTCGGCCGATACTATGTGACCTAAGAAGGAGAATTGTTTTACTGCGAAATTCACTTTACTCGGGTTTACCGTTAGTCCAGCTTTCTTTAACCTGGATAATACTTCACGCAGGTGATGAATATGTTGATCCATTGACTCGCTATATACTACTATATCATCAAGATAGTGATATACAAATTTAAATTTAACATCATGAAAAATTTTTTCTAACAGTCTGCTACATACTGAACTTCCTTGTGATATACCGAATGGTACTCTAGTAAATTGGTATAGATTAAATGGGACAGCAAAAGCAGTTAAATGTTTTGATTCCTCAGCTAGTGGGATTTGATGGAATGCTTGGTTGAGATCCATTATGGTGAATATTTTCGCTTTCGTAAAATAGTGAAACGCGCTGTGAATGTCGGGCAGTGGTATCGATTCAAATTCTATACTCTTATTTAGCTGTCTATAATCCACGACTAGTCTATGTTTGTCAGTTCCTTTTGGTACTAGAAATGCAGGTGATGAGTATGGAGAAGTTGACGGTTCAATGACGTGCTGATCAAGGAGTTTGTTAATGTGGTTTCTCATTATTTCCATCTTGGGCCGTGATAATTTGTATGGGTGAAGTCGTATTACCTTGTTGTCACTAAGATTTATTTTATATTCGATTAAATGGGTTAATCCTAACTTGGGGGTGAGTACTGTAGAAAATTCCGTTATTAACTTTTGAATTCTTAGTCGCTCATTTCCTTTTAAATGACTCAGACTAGATTCTTGGTGCTCTGATTGAATAGTTGAGGCTTCACAATTAACGTCGTTACTTGACTTTGAGTCGAACTGATATTTTCGAGTACGATCAAATCTGAAGAAATATTGTTTTGCATACATATCAAGGATTAATCCAGTTTTACTTATGAAATCAGCGCCTAGTATTTAGTTTTGTCCTAACACTTCAGCTACTAGCAGGGGAATATACCAAGTAAAATTCTTTATTTTTAATTTCACCGTAATACTGCGCGATATCTTTAGGTTTTGTTTATTTGCGGTGGCACACTTTATGTTCACGTTTTGGCTACGTTTAATCAGATTATGATTATCTAATACGGTGGCTAACTGTTGACTAATTATACTACGGGTAGATCCGGAATCAATTAAACCAAGGGTATTCGTTGCTCCAAGGTCTATCTGTACGTAGGGTAGTTGGCAGATACTTGTTTTACATGCACCAATAGAGTTGCACTTCTCAATAAATCTTGTTAGATAAGGGTCTATGCGTTTATTTTTATTTATTTTTACTCTATGATTATTATTGTTTTTACCTTTCCTTCTGTTGCTGCGGAAGACGAAGGATTTTTGTTCTTCCAGCTTCACATGTTTTTTAATTGGTCGGTTTTCTGTTGGTAGCGCTTTTGTTTACATACCTTGCTAATGTGTCCGGCCTTTCCACAGTTATAACATCTTCTTTCATCATTTACTTCGCTCGTAGGTTGTCGGTGTTTTGATCTAGAGTATGAAATATGGGGGTAGCTTTGGGTTTTATATGTACTTACGAATCGCTTATCACGGTAGGTTCGGGTATCTGTTCCAACTGGTAGAGTTCGGAATGAATCTCTGCGTTGAGTCTGGGACATAGAAACGCGTCTGTGCTGGTCAGAATACCAGACGTTGGACGAATGTATACAACATAGTTCTAGTTCTGTGAAAGTGGTTGGTCGCTTCATGAGTGCTAGGCGAGATCGCCCATCGGGGGATAGTCCGACTAAGATATTGTCTACTAACTGTTGTTCACTCCATTTGACTTGCAGCAATAAGGCAGATTCTCTTATTTCAGATATATAATGAGCTAATCTCTCGTATACTCCTTGTACACGAAGTACTAAATTCCGCTTCAATTCTTCGTAGATACCGGTGGGAATGAAATGTCTTATTAGGGTGGTATGAAGTTCTTCTATTGGGTGATTATGCCTTAAGGATTCTAACACACGATCTTTTAAAGGAGGTCTACATTTAGGTAAAATTACTTGTAAAATCTGGTCATCTCTTAGTTGTCGCAGATCCTTTAATTGTAAAAGATGCTTAAGAAAATTTAGGAGCTTTGTAATATTCAGCCCATCAGTGATTGGTATGTCCCACAAAATATGTTCTACAGGGTGGGTTATCTTTCCATAAAGCTCTGTAGTTAGATTAAAATGAGTCGTCATTCTCGGTTTTTCAGGAGATTGATTCGTCGGCAAGTGAGAAGGTAAATCGTTAGTTACGAAACATATTCTCTAGTTCATTAGGGAGTAGCGTAACGTTTGCTGGTTGGATTTTTACTTGACTATCAGTTAACCGTTCTTTAAATGGATCTATATTGGATTGCTGCAGAAACTGAAACTTTACAATACCGGTTTGCTGTTCTTGAGTAGGAGATTTGGTAGGGGAAATATTTAGTTTTGTCATTGCTTCTTCAATCTCTTCTAATCTAAACGATTCGGATCTTCGACGTAATTCGCGCATTATCTCGGGTAATTGTTGTAATGCTTCCTCCGCGAATTTTTGTACATCCGGTGGGGTAACTTTATCACCGGGCCAATTCAACAAATTGGTGATACGGCGGGTCAGATGTTCGATTCTTTGGGTGGTGCGTAAAATTACTGCGGGGGATTTTTCATCACGCAGGGGTTTTGCGATCGAAGTTAGTTCTGTATACTTGTGATAGCATGTTTCGTTTTCGCTTTCAAAATCTAAAACACTTAAACGATTTGTGCCGAGTCTAAGATAGATTCGGCGCGTATTCGGCATTTAACGCCAAAGGACGTAAAATACGGTACTGTATTTAGCGGTTGAGATACGTATACAATCTGCAGCTGTGATAATCAATCTGCAGCGGTGATAATTAGAGCGCTTGATCGGTGCTGCACTCTGGTGCAGGATGCTGATTGCGAGCAAACAAAAGCAAGTTTGCTTTCTAACAGGCTGTCTCTCGCTGGTATTCCAAACGATCGCCTCGCCTGCATTTTTTCCTCCGACAGAAAGGAGCGTTTGTTGCACCATCTTCATCCATGGCAGGCTAAACTACTACAGATCTGCGGTAAGTTATGGCAATATGATTATATACTTCAATTTAAAGTAATACGAAAGAAAAAATTGTTTAATAGTCCACATATGAATGAATTTAGATAACCTATTACGCCACGTGGTGAGTTGTGAAATGCGTAATTTAAATGTAACTTTTATTGGTAATTATAGTAATGCTATATTAATTTCAGAAGTCTTAACTAAGGCACCAGAATTGAGAATAATGTAAATGCAAAAAGATATTTGTTTAATAAGTACAGAAATGATTGTAATCAGGTAACCTTTCACACCACGTGGCCAATAAGCCTATGTGTAAATTTTATTAATTGTATAACAAACGGAATAATTATATAACCGTAATTGAATTATGTTAACCCACAGGGGTAAAGTTTATAATATGAAATTTAACAAAACCATGTTTTCAAGATAGGGCCAGGTGGCCATATAACAGTTGCAAAGTGTGTAAAATTATCATTTTAAGTAGCCATAAAGCTGTGTTAATATTATATATGGATTTTGGTGCGTGTGAGGTTTCTGGGGGAATTAGTTTTGAGAACTTATCACTGATAATAATTTGTATAAATAGGGTCCCTCGCTGAAGACGGGGAACAGCTCCATCCTGAACCATTAACATCTAGACTCTCTCCCTCAACTTCATCTGCCGGAGGAGAATAGCGAGGATAGACCACCAACACACTAACATGAGACCAGAATAACACCACTTCACACCCATGGAAAAAATAAGGTGACATCAATCCATATTATTTTTTTTACACAGTGTGATGTAACCCACTAGAACCAGTGGACATAGAGTCGCTCTACAACAATGACTTTAAGCTTTAAACATTTTAATTGGGTCCCCGGTTAACGGGACAGAATAGTGCGTGGACTTGGGGGGAATCTTTTGTACATTTTGTAAATCTGTTGTATAAAATGTGAGCCCATAGGTTGACATGTATCTGGGGGGCTGCTCACCATTCAGACGTGTAAATTTCCTTCTTATTTTCAGTATAAGGGTTTCCTTAGTGCTACTAATTCATTCAATCAACATGTAATTTCACTGGTTCAATTTAGTTTCATTTTATGCTTTATTTTCTCATTTTTAAATTCCGTTTGGGTCACATAGGGATAGAAGTTTCCTTGGTAGTTAAGTCGGGTCACCAGTTTAATCCTGTATAGGTGCATTTTCATGCAGAGTTGAACATGCTCTTGGGACAGGTTGAGTTACGCACTATCTTGCCTAGGAACATGTCGGCCTTTGGGCCAAATTACTTTTAAAAAGGTTATAAGGCTTTATGACACGTTACTGTTTTCAAGACTTAACAAAATTTATCAATATTTAAATTCTTTTAATTGATTATGATCACTTGGGTGTTTACTGTATTCTTATTATAATTACTCCAAGTCTAAGTGCTCAATGTGGCAGCACTTTATAATAGTATCAGGCACTATGCCAACTCTAGAATTTAGTACGTCCTGGGGCCACGGGTGTTACATACATAATCAGATACACATGTAATATGTTATACACATATTAAGTATAAAACCTAATATGGATATTTATAGATTGTTAATTATGTACCTCATGGCGTGGAAAAGGGTGTGGCAAGAGATAGATGTTATAATTGTCCTGTGTTGTGGAACATGTATATGTATTGTATACTCGTGTGTATTTTTTGGGGGTTAGATATAGGGCTACAAGGAGAATATAAAACCTAGATTTTATTTAAATTTATTTTCAGATAATATTTTAAAAGGGATAATATAGATTTCATATTTATTAATTTCTAATGACAATTTTAAAAGGGAGAATATGGATTTTATAATTATTAATTTCAAAAGACATTTTTAAAAGCAGAAAATATAGATTTTATATTTATTAATTTCAATTAATATTTTTTTTTTGCGGAGAATCTAAATGTTATATTCATTGATTTTTGTAAGTAACAATTTCGAAGGAGATAATGAGTTTAGTTATAATAAAAAGATTTATTGGTTGTTAATTTTGTGAGTTTTAATTGCAAGTCCCGTCTCACTGGATCCAGCGCATTTTTGGCTTCTCTAGGCTTTGGCCTAGTTTTAATTATCTTGTGGCCCCTCTTTAAAAAAAAAAAAATTAAAAAAAAAAATTTTCTTTACAAGTCAAATTTAAAGAGGGGTTACATTTGGTAGCAGAGAGTGGTTGAGATTAGGGTCAACCCTTGGGTCCTTTGGGTGTGACGGGGCTTGCAAACTCAGGAAACATTTTGGGGTTCGAATAGAACTTAGAAGAATCTCTAAAAGTCTCTATATCTAAAAGTAACTATGTCTTGTTAGGTTTAAGGTTTGTGCATTATATGTGTGTATACTTGCCCGCCTGTTGGTATCGTTGAACGGTAGATTGCCACGCGGTGTGAAATTTTAAAGGGGGACATTCCATTGGAAACACGAATTATCGCAGATCTGTGCCTAGGTGGAGATATGGTTCGCGTATTACCTTGCCCATAATAGGGGAGGTGTTCATTTCTGCGGTATGGCCCGATCGTCAATCGGCCTCCTTCGAGATACGGGAGCCGAAGCCATTACAAATTTTTTGAGAATTTGTCGTTGGTCGGTAAATTTTGTCATGTTGTGTGTGTGTCGCATTCCTTAATGTGTAGTCTTGTTGAGAGCAGTTCAGGGAAGTGGGCTGGGTCCTCGCAACGGTAGGGGGACCCGCAGTCTGCTCGAAGGAAGAGTATAGTACTCGAGTTTTTTCTGATTCCTGTGTTATTATTGTCATTATTTTGTAGGGTGTTAGGTGTTTTGTGGGAATTATGTTTTGTTGATTGTGTGTTGTGAATTGTGCAAGTCTGGCGGCGGTATGCTTTCAGAAATTGCCCCACCCCCTTTCAGGAGTTCTCCAGAAACTTTCGGTGGTAGATGGAATAGATGAGGACGGGTTGCTGGTCTTCTTGGATCTTGTCCTGCAGTTGGCAGATTTCCCGGGTGTGTCCGATGGGGAGGTCTTGTCCCTTATATACCCGTATTGCCGGGGTTCGTTGGCAGGGTTGGTCACCAACACTCTGCGTCGGGGCGGCAGTGTCGACGCTTTTCATGGGGAAGTGTTGGATTTCTTCATACCCCACCGACGACGTTCCCAGCTTAAGTTAGATTCATTCTATCGCCTACAGGCCAACGGAGAGGCGTTGGGGGACTTTGTGCATGATGTACGGAAAGCTGCCCGGGTATTAAGATTAGGGTTGCCCGAGACGGAAGTGATACAAACAATCCTGGAAGGACTGAATCCCCAAGAGAGATAGCGTTTGATATTCGCAGAACGTCCACGTTGTTTTGCCGATCTGTACAGGTTGTGTGTGGTTTCTAAGACTGTCCAGGCAGCGGACGAGTCCCGGGGAAGAGCTGCTACGGATGTCCAATACTCCAGTGGTCTGTAAGGAAGAGCTAAAAAGGACAAACATGGCGGTTGGAGAAGAACACAAGAGACTGTCCGAAAAACTGAATATTCCGGAAGTAATGGAGGCTACAAGGGGGTGGCAAGTGAGAAGAAGGTAGCAACGGTTACAGCAGAGAAAATAAATAAGTATGAAATTAACAGGGAAAGAAGAAGTTATATTAGTAAATCAACATCGGCAAGTAGGGAGCCTGTAGCAAGGCGTTATTCCTATTCGGAGAAAAAAGAAACTTTAAAGCTTCCAGAGGAATTACCAGTGCCTAATAGAGTTGTGGATGAAGAAGGTGAAGAGAAAGAAGGAAAGCGAAGTAACTTCTGTGGATCAATACAAGACGACAAGAACACGTCTGTTGATATTGAATTACAGGACTCTGAGAGGACGTCATCGTTGAATCCAGATGCCGTAGAATTTGTTTCGGTATCTCCATCTCGGTTCATGACGGATCCAGATCCGGTAACATCATCATCGCCTACGCCGGGAGATGAGATGTCACTTGATGGTGGAGCTTTACCATCGTCAGTAGAATTTAATTTAGACATTGCACATGGGCCTGGACAGCTGGATTCCAGGTTGGGAAAGGTTGAGGAAGTTGTAGTTGCTGAGAGTGGTGAGGAAGAGGAATCTAGGGAAGTGGCAGAAGAGCGGTCTGCACATGCTGCGCAGGGGAGTATAAGTGTAAGTGTTAGGGAGGCTGCAAGTGTTTCTGAGGTTGCGGATGGACAAGGGGATGTCCATGCTGCAAGTGTGGTAGAAGTAGATGAGGTAGAAGTTGAGGAGAAATTGGGTGGCAGCGTTGTGGAGTGTGTGAGTGAGAATGATGTAGTGTGTAAAGATGTGCAGACGCTTTCTGTAAGTAGTGTTGAGGATTCCGAGGAATGGAAAGAAGTATCATGCGGACCAGGTGAGCAACTAGAGGATGAAGATGTGCAGTGTCATGAGGTAGATTTGGATTATGGGGACGAAGAAGGGGAAATTGTAGAAGAGAAGAAGGTAGAAGGAGAGGAGTTAGAGGTTGAGGATAATCCAAATCGGGGTAAAAGTAGTAAGGTAAGTTGCCTTGATTCTAATTCAGAAGAAACAAATCAGTACAGCTCAACACGAGATAGTTTCTCAGAGAGAGGTGTCCAAAAGGAACGAGTACCTAAAGTTCGTCATAAAAAGGTGAGAAGAAGCGGTTAACGGGTAGCGGGTAGATGTTCCCCACAGTCCCAGTGGTGTTCGTCTACTTCAGGGTTGCGCCCCTGCCTCCGTGAGCCTTGGTTTTCTCCACCCATCCTTATTCTCGGAAGGAACCATGTCCTTACCCTTAGTCCTAGCTATTGACCTTTCCATGATCCTTGCCCTTTCCATCTTCCCAATTTTCCTACCCCTCCCCCTAGAAAACAAAATAAAATAAAAAACAAATAAAAATTAGAAAGGAAAAAGAAAAAAAAATTAAAAAAGGAAAAAAGAAATATATCAGAAAGGAGTAGAAAGAAGTTAGTTGGAAGAGCTGTGACTAGGTTGGGGTAGTGATGTTAGTGTTAGATACGTTGTTTGTCGTTTTATGAAGGAGTGTGATAGGGTGGTGTTGTTTTCATTTTTCTTTGTTGTAGTTTGTTGTTGATCATTGTAGGGTAGGGGCCATGCCGCATTCCCCGGTTGATTTCCCTGGTAGGTTATTTTTGGATTAAGTGTGGGTTGTTAGACGATGCCTAGGTGAAGTAAACCCCACCCTTGCTAGTTACGCAGTATTTAAAGAGTAAGAGAAGGGATAATGTTCGTGTGCCCTCTATGCGGTTTTCTCTGTCCGGCTAAGCGGGGCCGTCCGCCCTAGTGTAGGGATGTGGGCCAGCCATATGGCAAGGATGGAGATGCCTTGTTGGTGCATGTGGCTGGTCGGTCCGAGAGGTGGACGAGAGTAGTAGTATGATCACTCACATACCAAGGTGGGTGATACCTTGTTTGGTCTTCGGACGAGTATGTGAGTGGGACCAGTAGAAGTAGGTGGTGGTCACCAGAGAGGGTGACGTATTGGGGCGACCCGTGGAGTTGGCATGGCGGAGAGTGTCGCATGGGGATGGTAGCAGTTGTGAGGAATTTTTTTGTTCTGCTCCTCTGTCTAAGTGGGGGGGGGGTAAGCTTTGGGGGTTTCCATGTGTGTAGGAACGGTGGTGTGTGCTCCGGAGAAAATGTAAGAATCTGATATGGTAGCGGGTAGATGTTCCCCACAATCCGGGTGGTGTATGTCTACTTCAGGGATGCGCCCCTGCCTGCGCGAGCCTCGGCTTTCTCCATTCGTCCTTATTTCCGGAGGGAGCCATGTCCTTACCTAAAGTCCCAGCTCATGACCGTTCAGAAATCCTTGCCCTTTCCATCTTTCCGATTTTCCTATCCTTCCCCTTATAAAAACATAAAAAACAAAAAAAAAGAAAGATAAATCAAAAAAATAGGTGTTAGAGAGTGGAGCGAAACGTGTCGCGTGGATGAGGTCGGTCGAGCACTTCGTCCACTCGATACGATTTGGGCATGCCCTTGGAGCACGCATGTAATAGGTTATAAGAAGGATATTAACTTGAGGAGACAAATCATTGTCATGGAAACCTCCTCCCCCGTTATCTCGCTGGTCCTGTGGGACGTAACTGGATTATGCTTAATTAAGTTTGAAGGGGTTAGGCCCCGTGGGTTATAGGGCATGGGTCCCTGTTGAGGTAGCCTCGGAGTTCCCGCACAAGTGGTCAAACCTCAGGAGTTCAGAACTCAGGGTGCACCCGAACACTCTTTCTTCTTTTCTTCTTCTGTCTTTCTTGCTGCATGCTGGCCCTGATCAGGTCAGTGTGTAGTGCCAACACTCTCGTATACTACACGCCTTCTTTCTGTGTTTTGGATTTCCTTCTGAGCCACTGCTCTCCTGAGAACAAAGGCGACTGGGAAAACCGAGGAACATCTACGTTGTAGTAAAAAACATTGGGGTACACTGCAGGGTGCTCCTCTGTCCAAGTGTGGGGCAACTATGATGCCCTTTTGGGGTGGGGGTGTGCCGAGTCTAAGATAGATTCGGCGCGTATTCGGCATTTAACGCCAAAGGACGTAAAATACGGTACTGTATTTAGCGGTTGAGATACGTATACAAACTGCAGCTGTGATAATCAATCTGCAGCGGTGATAATTAGAGCGCTTGATCGGTGCTGCACTCTGGTGCAAGATGCTGATTGCGAGCAAACAAAAGCAAGTTTGCTTTCTAACAGGCTGTCTCTCGCTGGTATTCCAAACGATCGCCTCGCCTGCAATTTTTCCTCCGACAGAAAGGAGCGTTTGTTGCACCATCTTCATCCATGGCAGGCTAAACTACTACAGATCTGCGGTAAGTTATGGCAATATGATTATATACTTCAATTTAAAGTAATACGAAAGAAAAAAATGTTTAATAGTCCACATATGAATGAATTCAGATAACCTATTACGCCACGTGGTGAGTTGTGAAATGGGTAATTTAAATGTAACTTTTATTGGTAATTATAGTAATGCTATTTTAATTTCAGAAGTCTTAACTAAGGCACCAGAATTGAGAATAATGTAAATGCAAAAAGATATTTGTTTAATAAGTACAGAAATGATTGTAATCAGGTAACCTTTCACACCACGTGGCCAATAAGCCTATGTGTAAATTTTATTAATTGTATAACAAACGGAATAATTATATAACCGTAATTGAATTATGTTAACCCACAGGGGTAAAGTTTATAATATGAAATTTAACAAAACCATGTTTTCAAGATAGGGCCAGGTGGCCATATAACAGTTGCAAAGTGTGTAAAATTATCATTTTAAGTAGCCATAAAGCTGTGTTAATATTATATATGGATTTTGGTGCGTGTGAGGTTTCTGGGGGAATTAGTTTTGAGAACTTATCACTGATAATATTTTGTATAAATAGGGTCCCTCGCTGAAGACGGGGAACAGCTCCATCCTGAACCATTAACATCTAGACTCTCTCCCTCAACTTCATCTGCCGGAGGAGAATTGCGAGGATAGACCACCAACACACTAACATGAGACCAGAATAACACCACTTCACACCCATGGAAAAAATAAGGTGACATCAATCCATATTATTTTTTTTACACAGTGTGATGTAACCCACTAGAACCAGTGGACATAGAGTCACTCTACAACAATGACTTTAAGCTTTAAACATTTTAATTGGGTCCCCGGTTAACGGGACAGAATAGTGCGTGGACTTGGGGGGGAATCTTTTGTACATTTTGTAAATCTGTTGTATAAAATGTGAGCCCATAGGTTGACATGTATCTGGGGGGCTGCTCACCATTCAGACGTGTAAATTTCCTTCTTATTTTCAGTATAAGGGTTTCCTTAGTGCTACTAATTCATTCAATCAACATGTAATTTCACTGGTTCAATTTAGTTTCATTTTATGCTTTATTTTCTCATTTTTAAATTCCGTTTGGGTCACATAGGGATAGAAGTTTCCTTGGTAGTTAAGTCGGGTCACCAGTTTAAACCTGTATAGGTGCATTTTCATGCAGAGTTGAACATGCTCTTGGGACAGGTTGAGTTATGCACTATCTTGCCTAGGAACATGTCGGCCTTTGGGCCAAATTACTTTTAAAAAGGTTATAAGGCTTTATGACACGTTACTGTTTTCAAGACTTAACAAAATTTATCAATATTTAAATTCTTTTAATTGATTATGATCACTTGGGTGTTTACTGTATTCTTATTATAATTACTCCAAGTCTAAGTGCTCAATGTGGCAGCACTTTATAATAGTATCAGGCACTATGCCAACTCTTGAATTTAGTACGTCCTGGGGCCACGGGTGTTACATACATAATCAGATACACATGTAATATGTTATACACATATTAAGTATAAAACCTAATATGGATATTTATAGATTGTTAATTATGTACTTCATGGCGTGGAAAAGGGTGTGACAAGATATAGATGTTATAAATGTCCTGTGTTGTGGAACATGTATATGTATTGTATACTCGTGTGTATTTTTGGGGGGTTAGATATAGGGCTACAAGGAGACTAAAAATCCTAGATTTTATTTAAATTTATTTTCAGATAATATTTTAAAAGGGATAATATAGATTTCATAATCATTAATTTCTAATGACAATTTTAAAAGGGAGAATATGGATTTTATAATTATTAATTTCAAAAGACATTTTTAAAAGCAGAAAATATAGATTTTATATTTATTAATTTCAATTAATATTTTTTTTTTGCGGAGAATCTAAATGTTATATTCATTGATTTTTGTAAGTAACAATTTCGAAGGAGATAATGAGTTTAGTTATAATAAAAAGATTTATTGGTTGTTAATTTTGTGAGTTTTAATTGCAAGTCCCGTCTCACTGGATCCAGCGCATTTTTGGCTTCTCTAGGCTTTCGCCTAGTTTTAATTATCTTGTGGCCCCTCTTTAAAAAACAAAAAAATTAAAAAAAAAAAATTTTCTTTACAAGTCAAAGTTAAAGAGGGGTTACATTTGGTAGCAGAGAGTGGTTGAGATTAGGGTCAACACTTGGGTCCTTTGGGTGTGACGGGGCTTGCAAACTCAGGAAACATTTTGGGGTTCGAATAGAACTTAGAAGAATCTCTAAAAGTCTCTATATCTGAAAGTAACTATGTCTTGTTAGGTTTAAGGTTTGTGCATTATATGTGTGTATACTTGCCCGCCTGTTGGTATCGTTGAACGGTAGATTGCCACGCGGTGTGAAATTTTAAAGGGGGACATTCCATTGGAAACACGAATTATCGCAGATCTGTGCCTAGGTGGAGATATGTTTCGCGTATTACCTTGCCCATAATAGGGGAGGTGTTCATTTCTGCGGTATGGCCCGATCGTCAATCGGTCTCCTCCGAGATACGGGAGCCGAAGCCATTACAAATTTTTTGAGAATTTGTCGTTGGTCGGTAAATTTTGTCATGTTGTGTGTGTGTCGCGTTCCTTAATGTGTAGTCTTGTTGAGAGCAGTTCAGGTAAGTGGGCTGGGTCCTCGCAACGGTAGGGGGACCCGCAGTCTGCTCGAAGGAAGAGTATAGTTCTCGAGTTTTTTCTGATTCCTGTGTTATTATTGTCATTATTTTGTAGGGTGTTAGGTGTTTTGTGGGAATTATGTTTTGTTGATTGTGTGTTGTGAATTGTGCAAGTCTGGCGGCGGTATGCTTTCAGAAATTGCCCCACCCCCTTTCAGGAGTTCTCCAGAAACTTTCGGTGGTAGATGGAATAGATGAGGACGGGTTGCTGGTCTTCTTGGATCTTGTCCTGCAGTTGGCAGATTTCCCGGGTGTGTCCGATGGGGAGGTCTTGTCCCTTATATACCCGTATTGCCGGGGTTCGTTGGCAGGGTTGGTCACCAACACTCTGCGTCGGGGCGGCAGTGTCGACGCTTTTCATGGGGAAGTGTTGGATTTCTTCATACCCCACCGACGACGTTCCCAGCTTAAGTTAGATTCATTCTATCGCCTACAGGCCAACGGAGAGGCGTTGGGGGACTTTGTGCATGATGTACGGAAAGCTGCCCGGGTATTAAGATTAGGGTTGCCCGAGACGGAAGTGATACAAGCAATCCTGGAAGGACTGAATCCCCAAGAGAGATAGCGTTTGATATTCGCAGAACGTCCACGTTGTTTTGCCGATCTGTACAGGTTGTGTGTGGTTTCTAAGACTGTCCAGGCAGCGGACGAGTCCCGGGGAAGAGCTGCTACGGATGTCCAATACTCCAGTGGTCTGTTAGGAAGAGCTAAAAAGGACAAACATGGCGGTTGGAGAAGAACACAAGAGACTGTCCGAAAAACTGAATATTCCGGAAGTAATGGAGGCTACAAGGGGGTGGCAAGTGAGAAGAAGGTAGCAACGTTTACAGCAGAGAAAATAAATAAGTATGAAATTAACAGGGAAAGAAGAAGTTATATTAGTAAATCAACATCGGCAAGTAGGGAGCCTGTAGCAAGGCGTTATTCCTATTCGGAGAAAAAAGAAACTTTAAAGCTTCCAGAGGAATTACCAGTGCCTAATAGAGTTGTGGATGAAGAAGGTGAAGAGAAAGAAGGAAAGCGAAGTAACTTCTGTGGATCAATACAAGACGACAAGAACACGTCTGTTGATATTGAATTACAGGACTCTGAGAGGACGTCATGGTTGAATCCAGATGCCGTAGAATTTGTTTCGGTATCTCCATCTCGGTTCATGACGGATCCAGATCCGGTAACATCATCATCGCCTACGCCGGGAGATGAGATGTCACTTGATGGTGGAGCTTTACCATCGTCAGTAGAATTTAATTTAGACATTGCACATGGGCCTGGACAGCTGGATTCCAGGTTGGGAAAGGTTGAGGAAGTTGTAGTTGCTGAGAGTGGTGAAGAAGAGGAATCTAGGGAAGAGGCAGAAGAGCGGACTGCACATGCTGCGCAGGGGAGTATAAGTGAAAGTGTTAGGGAGGCTGAAAGTGTTTCTGAGGTTGCGGATGGACAAGGGGATGTCCATGCTGCAAGTGTGGTAGAAGTAAATGAGGTAGAAGTTGAGGAGAAATTGGGTGGCAGCGTTGTGGAGTGTGTGAGTGAGAATGATGTAGTGTGTAAAGATGTGCAGACGCTTTCTGTAAGTAGTGTTGAGGATTCCGAGGAATGGAAAGAAGTATCATGCGGACCAGGTGAGCAACTAGAGGATGAAGATGTGCAGTGTCATGAGGTAGATTTGGATTATGGGGACGAAGAAGGGGAAATTGTAGAAGAGAAGAAGGTAGAAGGAGAGGAGTTAGAGGTTGAGGATAATCCAAATCGGGGTAAAAGTAGTAAGGTAAGTTGCCTTGATTCTAATTCAGAAGAAACAAATCAGTACAGCTCGACACGAGATAGTTTCTCAGAGAGAGGTGTCCAAAAGGAACGAGTACCTAAAGTTCGTCATAAAAAGGTGAGAAGAAGCGGTTAACGGGTAGCGGGTAGATGTTCCCCACAGTCCCAGTGGTGTTCGTCTACTTCAGGGTTGCGCCCCTGCCTCCGTGAGCCTTGGTTTTCTCCACCCATCCTTATTCTCGGAAGGAACCATGTCCTTACCCTTAGTCCTAGCTATTGACCTTTCCATGATCCTTGCCCTTTCCATCTTCCCAATTTTCCTACCCCTCCCCCTAGAAAACAAAATAAAATTAAAAACAAATAAAAATTAGAAAGGAAAAAGAAAAAAAAATTAAAAAAGGAAAAAAGAATAATACAGAAAGGAGTAGAAAGAAGTTAGTTGGAAGAGCTGTGACTAGGTTGGGGTAGTGATGTTAGTGTTAGATACGTTGTTTGTCGTTTTATGATGGAGTGTGATAGGGTGGTGTTGTTTTCATTTTTCTTTGTTGTAGTTTGTTGTTGATCATTGTAGGGTAGGGGCCATGCCGCATTCCCCGGTTGATTTCCCTGGTAGGTTATTTTTGGATTAAGTGTGGGTTGTTAGACGATGCCTAGGTGAAGTAAACCCCACCCTTGCTAGTTACGCAGTATTTAAAGAGTAAGAGAAGGGATAATGTTCGTGTGCCCTCTATGCGGTTTTCTCTGTCCGGCTAAGCGGGGCCGTCCGCCCTAGTGTAGGGATGTGGGCCAGCCATATGGCAAGGATGGAGATGCCTTGTTGGTGCATGTGGCTGGTCGGTCCGAGAGGTGGACGAGAGTAGTAGTATGATCACTCACATACCAAGGTGGGTGATACCTTGTTTGGTCTTCGGACGAGTATGTGAGTGGGACCAGTAGAAGTAGGTGGTGGTCACCAGAGAGGGTGACGTATTGGGGCGACCCGTGGAGTTGGCATGGCGGAGAGTGTCGCATGGGGATGGTAGCAGTTGTGAGGAATTTTTTTGTTCTGCTCCTCTGTCTAAGTGGGGGGGGGGTAAGCTTTGGGGGTTTCCATGTGTGTAGGAACGGTGGTGTGTGCTCCGGAGAAAATGTAAGAATCTGATGTGGTAGCGGGTAGATGTTCCCCACAATCCGGGTGGTGTATGTCTACTTCAGGGATGCGCCCCTGCCTGCGCGAGCCTCGGCTTTCTCCATTCGTCCTTATTTCCGGAGGGAGCCATGTCCTTACCTAAAGTCCCAGCTCATGACCGTTCAGAAATCCTTGCCCTTTCCATCTTTCCGATTTTCCTATCCTTCCCCTTATAAAAACATAAAAAACAAAAAAAAGAAAGATAAATCAAAAAAATAGGTGTTAGAGAGTGGAGCGAAACGTGTCGCGTGGATGAGGTCGGTCGAGCACTTCGTCCACTCGATACGATTTGGGCATGCCCTTGGAGCACGCATGTAATAGGTTATAAGAAGGATATTAACTTGAGGAGACAAATCATTGTCATGGAAACCTCCTCCCCCGTTATCTCGCTGGTCCTGTGGGACGTAACTGGATTATGCTTAATTAAGTTTGAAGGGGTTAGGCCCCGTGGGTTATAGGGCATGGGTCCCTGTTGAGGTAGCCTCGGAGTTCCCGCACAAGTGGTCAAACCTCAGGAGTTCAGAACTCAGGGTGCACCCGAACACTCTTTCTTCTTTTCTTCTTCTGTCTTTCTTGCTGCATGCTGGCCCTGATCAGGTCAGTGTGTAGTGCCAACACTCTCGTATACTACACGCCTTCTTTCTGTGTTTTGGATTTCCTTCTGAGCCACTGCTCTCCTGAGAACAAAGGCGACTGGGAAAACCGAGGAACATCTACGTTGTAGTAAAAAACATTGGGGTACACTGCAGGGTGCTCCTCTGTCCAAGTGTGGGGCAACTATGATGCCCTTTTGGGGTGGGGGTGTGCCGAGTCTAAGATAGATTCGGCGCGTATTCGGCATTTAACGCCAAAGGACGTAAAATACGGTACTGTATTTAGCGGTTGAGATACGTATACAAACTGCAGCTGTGTTAATCAATCTGCAGCGGTGATAATTAGAGCGCTTGATCGGTGCTGCACTCTGGTGCAGGATGCTGATTGCGAGCAAACAAAAGCAAGTTTGCTTTCTAACAGGCTGTCTCTCGCTGGTATTCCAAACGATCGCCTCGCCTGCAATTTTTCCTCCGACAGAAAGGAGCGTTTGTTGCACCATCTTCATCCATGGCAGGCTAAACTACTACAGATCTGCGGTAAGTTATGGCAATATGATTATATACTTCAATTTAAAGTAATACGAAAGAAAAAATTGTTTAATAGTCCACATATGAATGAATTCAGATAACATATTACGCCACGTGGTGAGTTGTGAAATGGGTAATTTAAATGTAACTTTTATTGGTAATTATAGTAATGCTATTTTAATTTCAGAAGTCTTAACTAAGGCACCAGAATTGAGAATAATGTAAATGCAAAAAGATATTTGTTTAATAAGTACAGAAATGATTTTAATCAGGTAACCTTTCACACCACGTGGCCAATAAGCCTATGTGTAAATTTTATTAATTGTATAACAAACGGAATAATTATATAACCGTAATTGAATTATGTTAACCCACAGGGGTAAAGTTTATAATATGAAATTTAACAAAACCATGTATTCAAGATAGGGCCAGGTGGCCATATAACAGTTGCAAAGTGTGTAAAATTATCATTTTAAGTAGCCATAAAGCTGTGTTAATATTATATATGGATTTTGGTGCGTGTGAGGTTTCTGGGGGAATTAGTTTTGAGAACTTATCACTGATAATATTTTGTATAAATAGGGTCCCTCGCTGAAGACGGGGAACAGCTCCATCCTGAACCATTAACATCTAGACTCTCTCCCTCAACTTCATCTGCCGGAGGAGAATAGCGAGGATAGACCACCAACACACTAACATGAGACCAGAATAACACCACTTCACACCCATGGAAAAAATAAGGTGACATCAATCCATATTATTTTTTTTACACAGTGTGATGTAACCCACTAGAACCAGTGGACATAGAGTCACTCTACAACAATGACTTTAAGCTTTAAACATTTTAATTGGGTCCCCGGTTAACGGGACAGAATAGTGCGTGGACTTGGGGGGGAATCTTTTGTACATTTTGTAAATCTGTTGTATAAAATGTGAGCCCATAGGTTGACATGTATCTGGGGGGCTGCTCACCATTCAGACGTGTAAATTTCCTTCTTATTTTCAGTATAAGGGTTTCCTTAGTGCTACTAATTCATTCAATCAACATGTAATTTCACTGGTTCAATTTAGTTTCATTTTATGCTTTATTTTCTCATTTTTAAATTCCGTTTGGGTCACATAGGGATAGAAGTTTCCTTGGTAGTTAAGTCGGGTCACCAGTTTAATCCTGTATAGGTGCATTTTCATGCAGAGTTGAACATGCTCTTGGGACAGGTTGAGTTACGCACTATCTTGCCTAGGAACATGTCGGCCTTTGGGCCAAATTACTTTTAAAAAGGTTATAAGGCTTTATGACACGTTACTGTTTTCAAGACTTAACAAAATTTATCAATATTTAAATTCTTTTAATTGATTATGATCACTTGGGTGTTTACTGTATTCTTATTATAATTACTCCAAGTCTAAGTGCTCAATGTGGCAGCACTTTATAATAGTATCAGGCACTATGCCAACTCTTGAATTTAGTACGTCCTGGGGCCACGGGTGTTACATACATAATCAGATACACATGTAATATGTTATACACATATTAAGTATAAAACCTAATATGGATATTTATAGATTGTTAATTATGTACCTCATGGCGTGGAAAAGGGTGTGGCAAGAGATAGATGTTATAATTGTCCTGTGTTGTGGAACATGTATATGTATTGTATACTCGTGTGTATTTTTTGGGGGTTAGATATAGGGCTACAAGGAGAATATAAAACCTAGATTTTATTTAAATTTATTTTCAGATAATATTTTAAAAGGATAATATAGATTTCATATTTATTAATTTCTAATGACAATTTTAAAAGGGAGAATATGGATTTTATAATTATTAATTTCAAAAGACATTTTTAAAAGCAGAAAATATAGATTTTATATTTATTAATTTCAATTAATATTTTTTTTTTGCGGAGAATCTAAATGTTGTATTCATTGATTTTTGTAAGTAACAATTTCGAAGGAGATAATGAGTTTAGTTATAATAAAAAGATTTATTGGTTGTTAATTTTGTGAGTTTTAATTGCAAGTCCCGTCTCACTGGATCCAGCGCATTTTTGGCTTCTCTATGCTTTGGCCTAGTTTTAATTATCTTGTGGCCCCTCTTTAAAAAAAAAAAAATTAAAAAAAAAAAATTTTCTTTACAAGTCAAAGTTAAAGAGGGGTTACATTTGGTAGCAGAGAGTGGTTGAGATTAGGGTCAACCCTTGGGTCCTTTGGGTGTGACGGGGCTTGCAAACTCAGGAAACATTTTGGGGTTCGAATAGAACTTAGAAGAATCTCTAAAAGTCTCTATATCTAAAAGTAACTATGTCTTGTTAGGTTTAAGGTTTGTGCATTATATGTGTGTATACTTGCCCGCCTGTTGGTATCGTTGAACGGTAGATTGCCACGCGGTGTGAAATTTTAAAGGGGGACATTCCATTGGAAACACGAATTATCGCAGATCTGTGCCTAGGTGGAGATATGGTTCGCGTATTACCTTGCCCATAATAGGGGAGGTGTTCATTTCTGCGGTATGGCCCGATCGTCAGTCGGTCTCCTCCGAGATACGGGAGCCGAAGCCATTACAAATTTTTTGAGAATTTGTCGTTGGTCGGTAAATTTTGTCATGTTGTGTGTGTGTCGCGTTCCTTAATGTGTAGTCTTGTTGAGAGCAGTTCAGGTAAGTGGGCTGGGTCCTCGCAACGGTAGGGGGACCCGCAGTCTGCTCGAAGGAAGAGTATAGTACTCGAGTTTTTTCTGATTCCTGTGTTATTATTGTCATTATTTTGTAGGGTGTTAGGTGTTTTGTGGGAATTATGTTTTGTTGATTGTGTGTTGTGAATTGTGCAAGTCTGGCGGCGGTATGCTTTCAGAAATTGCCCCACCCCCTTTCAGGAGTTCTCCAGAAACTTTCGGTGGTAGATGGAATAGATGAGGACGGGTTGCTGGTCTTCTTGGATCTTGTCCTGCAGTTGGCAGATTTCCCGGGTGTGTCCGATGGGGAGGTCTTGTCCCTTATATACCCATATTGCCGGGGTTCGTTGGCAGGGTTGGTCACCAACACTCTGCGTCGGGGCGGCAGTGTCGACGCTTTTCATGGGGAAGTGTTGGATTTCTTCATACCCCACCGACGACGTTCCCAGCTTAAGTTAGATTCATTCTATCGCCTACAGGCCAACGGAGAGGCGTTGGGGGACTTTGTGCATGATGTACGGAAAGCTGCCCGGGTATTAAGATTAGGGTTGCCCGAGACGGAAGTGATACAAACAATCCTGGAAGGACTGAATCCCCAAGAGGGATCGCGTTTGATATTCGCAGAACGTCCACGTTGTTTTGCCGATCTGTACAGGTTGTGTGTGGTTTCTAAGACTGTCCAGGCAGCGGACGAGTCCCGGGGAAGAGCTGCTACGGATGTCCAATACTCCAGTGGTCTGTAAGGAAGAGCTAAAAAGGACAAACATGGCGGTTGGAAAAGAACACAAGAGACTGTCCGAAAAACTGAATATTCCGGAAGTAATGGTGGCTACAAGGGGGTGGCAAGTGAGAAGAAGGTAGGAACGGTTACAGCAGAGAAAATAAATAAGTATGAAATTAACAGGGAAAGAAGAAGTTATATTAGTAAATCAACATCGGCAAGTAGGGAGCCTGTAGCAAGGCGTTATTCCTATTCGGAGAAAAAAGAAACTTTAAAGCTTCCAGAGGAATTACCAGTGCCTAATAGAGTTGTGGATGAAGAAGGTGAAGAGAAAGAAGGAAAGCGAAGTAACTTCTGTGGATCAATACAAGACGACAAGAACACGTCTGTTGATATTGAATTACAGGACTCTGAGAGGACGTCATGGTTGAATCCAGATGCCGTAGAATTTGTTTCGGTATCTCCATCTCGGTTCATGACGGATCCAGATCCGGTAACATCATCATCGCCTACGCCGGGAGATGAGATGTCACTTGATGGTGGAGCTTTACCATCGTCAGTAGAATTTAATTTAGACATTGCACATGGGCCTGGACAGCTGGACTCCAGGTTGGGAAAGGTTGAGGAAGTTGTAGTTGCTGAGAGTGGTGAAGAAGAGGAATCTAGGGAAGAGGCAGAAGAGCGGTCTGCACATGCTGCGCAGGGGAGTATAAGTGTAAGTGTTAGGGATGCTGCAAGTGTTTCTGAGGTTGCGGATGGACAAGGGGATGTCCATGCTGCAAGTGTGGTAGAAGTAGATGAGGTAGAAGTTGAGGAGAAATTGGGTGGCAGCGTTGTGGAGTGTGTGAGTGAGAATGATGTAGTGTGTAAAGATGTGCAGACGCTTTCTGTAAGTAGTGTTGAGGATTCCGAGGAATGGAAAGAAGTATCATGCGGACCAGGTGAGCAACTAGAGGATAAAGATGTGCAGTGTCATGAGGTAGATTTGGATTATGGGGACGAAGAAGGGGAAATTATAGAAGAGAAGAAGGTAGAAGGAGAGGAGTTAGAGGTTGAGGATAATCCAAATCGGGGTAAAAGTAGTAAGGTAAGTTGCCTTGATTCTAATTCAGAAGAAACAAATCAGTACAGCTCAACACGAGATAGTTTCTCAGAGAGAGGTGTCCAAAAGGAACGAGTACCTAAAGTTCGTCATAAAAAGGTGAGAAGAAGCGGTTAACGGGTAGCGGGTAGATGTTCCCCACAGTCCCAGTGGTGTTCGTCTACTTCAGGGTTGCGCCCCTGCCTCCGTGAGCCTTGGTTTTCTCCACCCATCCTTATTCTCGGAAGGAACCATGTCCTTACCCTTAGTCCTAGCTATTGACCTTTCCATGATCCTTGCCCTTTCCATCTTCCCAATTTTCCTACCCCTCCCCTTAGAAAACAAAATAAAATAAAAAACAAATAAAAATTAGAAAGGAAAAAGAAAAAAAATTAAAAAAGGAAAAAAGAAAAATATCAGAAAGGAGTAGAAAGAAGTTAGTTGGAAGAGCTGTGACTAGGTTGGGGTAGTGATGTTAGTGTTAGATACGTCGTTTGTCGTTTTATGATGGAGTGTGATAGGGTGGTGTTGTTTTCATTTTTCTTTGTTGTAGTTTGTTGTTGATCATTGTAGGGTAGGGGCCATGCCGCATTCCCCGGTTGATTTCCCTGGTAGGTTATTTTTGGATTAAGTGTGGGTTGTTAGACGATGCCTAGGTGAAGTAAACCCCACCCTTGCTAGTTACGCAGTATTTAAAGAGTAAGAGAAGGGATAATGTTCGTGTGCCCTCTATGCGGTTTTCTCTGTCCGGCTAAGCGGGGCCGTCCGCCCTAGTGTAGGGATGTGGGCCAGCCATATGGCAAGGATGGAGATGCCTTGTTGGTGCATGTGGCTGGTCGGTCCGAGAGGTGGACGAGAGTAGTAGTATGATCACTCACATACCAAGGTGGGTGATACCTTGTTTGGTCTTCGGACGAGTATGTGAGTGGGACCAGTAGAAGTAGGTGGTGGTCACCAGAGAGGGTGACGTATTGGGGCGACCCGTGGAGTTGGCATGGCGGAGAGTGTCGCATGGGGATGGTAGCAGTTGTGTGGAATTTTTTTGTTCTGCTCCTCTGTCTAAGTGGGGGGGGGTAAGCTTTGGGGGTTTCCATGTGTGTAGGAACGGTGGTGTGTGCTCCGGAGAAAATGTAAGAATCTGATATGGTAGCGGGTAGATGTTCCCCACAATCCGGGTGGTGTATGTCTACTTCAGGGATGCGCCCCTGCCTGCGCGAGCCTCGGCTTTCTCCATTCGTCCTTATTTCCGGAGGGAGCCATGTCCTTACCTAAAGTCCCAGCTCATGACCGTTCAGAAATCCTTGCCCTTTCCATCTTTCCGATTTTCCTATCCTTCCCCTTATAAAAACATAAAAAACAAAAAAAAAGAAAGATAAATCAAAAAAATAGGTGTTAGAGAGTGGAGCGAAACGTGTCGCGTGGATGAGGTCGGTCGAGCACTTCGTCCACTCGATACGATTTGGGCATGCCCTTGGAGCACGCATGTAATAGGTTATAAGAAGGATATTAACTTGAGGAGACAAATCATTGTCATGGAAACCTCCTCCCCCGTTATCTCGCTGGTCCTGTGGGACGTAACTGGATTATGCTTAATTAAGTTTGAAGGGGTTAGGGCCCGTGGGTTATAGGGCATGGGTCCCTGTTGAGGTAGCCTCGGAGTTCCCGCACAAGTGGTCAAACCTCAGGAGTTCAGAACTCAGGGTGCACCCGAACACTCTTTCTTCTTTTCTTCTTCTGTCTTTCTTGCTGCATGCTGGCCCTGATCAGGTCAGTGTGTAGTGCCAACACTCTCGTATACTACACGCCTTCTTTCTGTGTTTTGGATTTCCTTCTGAGCCACTGCTCTCCTGAAAACAAAGGCGACTGGGAAAACCGAGGAACATCTACGTTGTAGTAAAAAACATTGGGGTACACTGCAGGGTGCTCCTCTGTCCAAGTGTGGGGCAACTATGATGCCCTTTTGGGGTGGGGGTGTGCCGAGTCTAAGATAGATTCGGCGCGTATTCGGCATTTAACGCCAAAGGACGTAAAATACGGTACTGTATTTAGCGGTTGAGATACGTATACAAACTGCAGCTGTGTTAATCAATCTGCAGCGGTGATAATTAGAGCGCTTGATCGGTGCTGCACTCTGGTGCAGGATGCTGATTGCGAGCAAACAAAAGCAAGTTTGCTTTCTAACAGGCTGTCTCTCGCTGGTATTCCAAACGATCGCCTCGCCTGCAATTTTTCCTCCGACAGAAAGGAGCGTTTGTTGCACCATCTTCATCCATGGCAGGCTAAACTACTACAGATCTGCGGTAAGTTATGGCAATATGATTATATACTTCAATTTAAAGTAATACGAAAGAAAAAATTGTTTAATAGTCCACATATGAATGAATTCAGATAACATATTACGCCACGTGGTGAGTTGTGAAATGGGTAATTTAAATGTAACTTTTATTGGTAATTATAGTAATGCTATTTTAATTTCAGAAGTCTTAACTAAGGCACCAGAATTGAGAATAATGTAAATGCAAAAAGATATTTGTTTAATAAGTACAGAAATGATTTTAATCAGGTAACCTTTCACACCACGTGGCCAATAAGCCTATGTGTAAATTTTATTAATTGTATAACAAACGGAATAATTATATAACCGTAATTGAATTATGTTAACCCACAGGGGTAAAGTTTATAATATGAAATTTAACAAAACCATGTATTCAAGATAGGGCCAGGTGGCCATATAACAGTTGCAAAGTGTGTAAAATTATCATTTTAAGTAGCCATAAAGCTGTGTTAATATTATATATGGATTTTGGTGCGTGTGAGGTTTCTGGGGGAATTAGTTTTGAGAACTTATCACTGATAATATTTTGTATAAATAGGGTCCCTCGCTGAAGACGGGGAACAGCTCCATCCTGAACCATTAACATCTAGACTCTCTCCCTCAACTTCATCTGCCGGAGGAGAATAGCGAGGATAGACCACCAACACACTAACATGAGACCAGAATAACACCACTTCACACCCATGGAAAAAATAAGGTGACATCAATCCATATTATTTTTTTTACACAGTGTGATGTAACCCACTAGAACCAGTGGACATAGAGTCACTCTACAACAATGACTTTAAGCTTTAAACATTTTAATTGGGTCCCCGGTTAACGGGACAGAATAGTGCGTGGACTTGGGGGGGAATCTTTTGTACATTTTGTAAATCTGTTGTATAAAATGTGAGCCCATAGGTTGACATGTATCTGGGGGGCTGCTCACCATTCAGACGTGTAAATTTCCTTCTTATTTTCAGTATAAGGGTTTCCTTAGTGCTACTAATTCATTCAATCAACATGTAATTTCACTGGTTCAATTTAGTTTCATTTTATGCTTTATTTTCTCATTTTTAAATTCCGTTTGGGTCACATAGGGATAGAAGTTTCCTTGGTAGTTAAGTCGGGTCACCAGTTTAATCCTGTATAGGTGCATTTTCATGCAGAGTTGAACATGCTCTTGGGACAGGTTGAGTTACGCACTATCTTGCCTAGGAACATGTCGGCCTTTGGGCCAAATTACTTTTAAAAAGGTTATAAGGCTTTATGACACGTTACTGTTTTCAAGACTTAACAAAATTTATCAATATTTAAATTCTTTTAATTGATTATGATCACTTGGGTGTTTACTGTATTCTTATTATAATTACTCCAAGTCTAAGTGCTCAATGTGGCAGCACTTTATAATAGTATCAGGCACTATGCCAACTCTTGAATTTAGTACGTCCTGGGGCCACGGGTGTTACATACATAATCAGATACACATGTAATATGTTATACACATATTAAGTATAAAACCTAATATGGATATTTATAGATTGTTAATTATGTACCTCATGGCGTGGAAAAGGGTGTGGCAAGAGATAGATGTTATAATTGTCCTGTGTTGTGGAACATGTATATGTATTGTATACTCGTGTGTATTTTTTGGGGGTTAGATATAGGGCTACAAGGAGAATATAAAACCTAGATTTTATTTAAATTTATTTTCAGATAATATTTTAAAAGGATAATATAGATTTCATATTTATTAATTTCTAATGACAATTTTAAAAGGGAGAATATGGATTTTATAATTATTAATTTCAAAAGACATTTTTAAAAGCAGAAAATATAGATTTTATATTTATTAATTTCAATTAATATTTTTTTTTTGCGGAGAATCTAAATGTTATATTCATTGATTTTTGTAAGTAACAATTTCGAAGGAGATAATGAGTTTAGTTATAATAAAATGATTTATTGGTTGTTAATTTTGTGAGTTTTAATTGCAAGTCCCGTCTCACTGGATCCAGCGCATTTTTGGCTTCTCTAGGCTTTCGCCTAGTTTTAATTATCTTGTGGCCCCTCTTTAAAAAAAAAAAAAATTAAAAAAAAAAAAATTTTCTTTACAAGTCAAAGTTAAAGAGGGGTTACATTTGGTAGCAGAGAGTGGTTGAGATTAGGGTCAACACTTGGGTCCTTTGGGTGTGACGGGGCTTGCAAACTCAGGAAACATTTTGGGGTTCGAATAGAACTTAGAAGAATCTCTAAAAGTCTCTATATCTAAAAGTAACTATGTCTTGTTAGGTTTAAGGTTTGTGCATTATATGTGTGTATACTTGCCCGCCTGTTGGTATCGTTGAACGGTAGATTGCCACGCGGTGTGAAATTTTAAAGGGGGACATTCCATTGGAAACACGAATTATCGCAGATCTGTGCCTAGGTGGAGATATGGTTCGCGTATTACCTTGCCCATAATAGGGGAGGTGTTCATTTCTGCGGTATGGCCCGATCGTCAATCGGTCTCCTCCGAGATACGGGAGCCGAAGCCATTACAAATTTTTTGAGAATTTGTCGTTGGTCGGTAAATTTTGTCATGTTGTGTGTGTGTCGCGTTCCTTAATGTGTAGTCTTGTTGAGAGCAGTTCAGGTAAGTGGGCTGGGTCCTCGCAACGGTAGGGGGACCCGCAGTCTGCTCGAAGGAAGAGTATAGTACTCGAGTTTTTTCTGATTCCTGTGTTATTATTGTCATTATTTTGTAGGGTGTTAGGTGTTTTGTGGGAATTATGTTTTGTTGATTGTGTGTTGTGAATTGTGCAAGTCTGGCGGCGGTATGCTTTCAGAAATTGCCCCACCCCCTTTCAGGAGTTCTCCAGAAACTTTCGGTGGTAGAAGGAATAGATGAGGACGGGTTGCTGGTCTTCTTGGATCTTGTCCTGCAGTTGGCAGATTTCCCGGGTGTGTCCGATGGGGAGGTCTTGTCCCTTATATACCCGTATTGCCGGGGTTCGTTGGCAGGGTTGGTCACCAACACTCTGCGTCGGGGCGGCAGTGTCGACGCTTTTCATGGGGAAGTGTTGGATTTCTTCATACCCCACCGACGACGTTCCCAGCTTAAGTTAGATTCATTCTATCGCCTACAGGCCAACGGAGAGGCGTTGGGGGACTTTGTGCATGATGTACGGAAAGCTGCCCGGGTATTAAGATTAGGGTTGCCCGAGACGGAAGTGATACAAGCAATCCTGGAAAGACTGAATCCCCAAGAGAGATAGCGTTTGATATTCGCAGAACGTCCACGTTGTTTTGCCGATCTGTACAGGTTGTGTGTGGTTTCTAAGACTGTCCAGGCAGCGGACGAGTCCCGGGGAAGAGCTGCTACGGATGTCCAATACTCCAGTGGTCTGTTAGGAAGAGCTAAAAAGGACAAACATGGCGGTTGGAGAAGAACACAAGAGACTGTCCGAAAAACTGAATATTCCGGAAGTAATGGAGGCTACAAGGGGGTGGCAAGTGAGAAGAAGGTAGCAACGTTTACAGCAGAGAAAATAAATAAGTATGAAATTAACAGGGAAAGAAGAAGTTATATTAGTAAATCAACATCGGCAAGTAGGGAGCCTGTAGCAAGGCGTTATTCCTATTCGGGGAAAAAAGAAACTTTAAAGCTTCCAGAGGAATTACCAGTGCCTAATAGAGTTGTGGATGAAGAAGGTGAAGAGAAAGAAGGCAAGCGAAGTAACTTCTGTGGATCAATACAAGACGACAAGAACACGTCTGTTGATATTGAATTACAGGACTCTGAGAGGACGTCATGGTTGAATCCAGATGCCGTAGAATTTGTTTCGGTATCTCCATCTCGGTTCATGACGGATCCAGATCCGGTAACATCATCATCGCCTACGCCGGGAGATGAGATGTCACTTGATGGTGGAGCTTTACCATCGTCAGTAGAATTTAATTTAGACATTGCACATGGGCCTGGACAGCTGGATTCCAGGTTGGGAAAGGTTGAGGAAGTTGTAGTTGCTGAGAGTGGTGAAGAAGAGGAATCTAGGGAAGAGGCAGAAGAGCGGACTGCACATGCTGCGCAGGGGAGTATAAGTGAAAGTGTTAGGGAGGCTGAAAGTGTTTCTGAGGTTGCGGATGGACAAGGGGATGTCCATGCTGCAAGTGTGGTAGAAGTAAATGAGGTAGAAGTTGAGGAGAAATTGGGTGGCAGCGTTGTGGAGTGTGTGAGTGAGAATGATGTAGTGTGTAAAGATGTGCAGACGCTTTCTGTAAGTAGTGTTGAGGATTCCGAGGAATGGAAAGAAGTATCATGCGGACCAGGTGAGCAACTAGAGGATGAAGATGTGCAGTGTCATGAGGTAGATTTGGATTATGGGGACGAAGAAGGGGAAATTGTAGAAGAGAAGAAGGTAGAAGGAGAGGAGTTAGAGGTTGAGGATAATCCAAATCGGGGTAAAAGTAGTAAGGTAAGTTGCCTTGATTCTAATTCAGAAGAAACAAATCAGTACAGCTCGACACGAGATAGTTTCTCAGAGAGAGGTGTCCAAAAGGAACGAGTACCTAAAGTTCGTCATAAAAAGGTGAGAAGAAGCGGTTAACGGGTAGCGGGTAGATGTTCCCCACAGTCCCAGTGGTGTTCGTCTACTTCAGGGTTGCGCCCCTGCCTCCGTGAGCCTTGGTTTTCTCCACCCATCCTTATTCTCGGAAGGAACCATGTCCTTACCCTTAGTCCTAGCTATTGACCTTTCCATGATCCTTGCCCTTTCCATCTTCCCAATTTTCCTCCCCCTCCCCCTAGAAAACAAAATAAAATAAAAAAACAAATAAAAATTAGAAAGGAAAAAAAAAAAAATTAAAAAAGGAAAAAAGAAAAATATCAGAAAGGAGTAGAAAGAAGTTAGTTGGAAGAGCTGTGACTAGGTTGGGGTAGTGATGTTAGTGTTAGATACGTTGTTTGTCGTTTTATGATGGAGTGTGATAGGGTGGTGTTGTTTTCATTTTTCTTTGTTGTAGTTTGTTGTTGATCATTGTAGGGTAGGGGCCATGCCGCATTCCCCGGTTGATTTCCCTGGTAGGTTATTTTTGGATTAAGTGTGGGTTGTTAGACGATGCCTAGGTGAAGTAAACCCCACCCTTGCTAGTTACGCAGTATTTAAAGAGTAAGAGAAGGGATAATGTTCGTGTGCCCTCTATGCGGTTTTCTCTGTCCGGCTAAGCGGGGCCGTCCGCCCTAGTGTAGGGATGTGGGCCAGCCATATGGCAAGGATGGAGATGCCTTGTTGGTGCATGTGGCTGGTCGGTCCGAGAGGTGGACGAGAGTAGTAGTATGATCACTCACATACCAAGGTGGGTGATACCTTGTTTGGTCTTCGGACGAGTATGTGAGTGGGACCAGTAGAAGTAGGTGGTGGTCACCAGAGAGGGTGACGTATTGGGGCGACCCGTGGAGTTGGCATGGCGGAGAGTGTCGCATGGGGATGGTAGCAGTTGTGAGGAATTTTTTTGTTCTGCTCCTCTGTCTAAGTGGGGGGGGGTAAGCTTTGGGGGTTTCCATGTGTGTAGGAACGGTGGTGTGTGCTCCGGAGAAAATGTAAGAATCTGATATGGTAGCGGGTAGATGTTCCCCACAATCCGGGTGATGTATGTCTACTTCAGGGATGCGCCCCTGCCTGCGCGAGCCTCGGCTTTCTCCATTCGTCCTTATTTCCGGAGGGAGCCATGTCCTTACCTAAAGTCCCAGCTCATGACCGTTCAGAAATCCTTGCCCTTTCCATCTTCCCGATTTTCCTATCCTTCCCCTTATAAAAACATAAAAAACAAAAAAAAAGAAAGATAAATAAAAAAAATAGGTGTTAGAGAGTGGAGCGAAACGTGTCGCGTGGATGAGGTCGGTCGAGCACTTCGTCCACTCGATACGATTTGGGCATGCCCTTGGAGCACGCATGTAATAGGTTATAAGAAGGATATTAACTTGAGGAGACAAATCATTGTCATGGAAACCTCCTCCCCCGTTATCTCCCTGGTCCTGTGGGACGTAACTGGATTATGCTTAATTAAGTTTGAAGGGGTTAGGCCCCGTGGGTTATAGGGCATGGGTCCCTGTTGAGGTAGCCTCGGAGTTCCCGCACAAGTGGTCAAACCTCAGGAGTTCAGAACTCAGGGTGCACCCGAACACTCTTTCTTCTTTTCTTCTTCTGTCTTTATTGCTGCATGCTGGCCCTGATCAGGTCAGTGTGTAGTGCCAACACTCTCGTATACTACACGCCTTCTTTCTGTGTTTTGGATTTCCTTCTGAGCCACTGCTCTCCTGAGAACAAAGGCGACTGGGAAAACCGAGGAACATCTACGTTGTAGTAAAAAACATTGGGGTACACTGCAGGGTGCTCCTCTGTCCAAGTGTGGGGCAACTATGATGCCCTTTTGGGGTGGGGGTGTGCCGAGTCTAAGATAGATTCGGCGCGTATTCGGCATTTAACGCCAAAGGACGTAAAATACGGTACTGTATTTAGCGGTTGAGATACGTATACAAACTGCAGCTGTGTTAATCAATCTGCAGCGGTGATAATTAGAGCCCTTGATCGGTGCTGCACTCTGGTGCAGGATGCTGATTGCGAGCAAACAAAAGCAAGTTTGCTTTCTAACAGGCTGTCTCTCGCTGGTATTCCAAACGATCGCCTCGCCTGCAATTTTTCCTCCGACAGAAAGGAGCGTTTGTTGCACCATCTTCATCCATGGCAGGCTAAACTACTACAGATCTGCGGTAAGTTATGGCAATATGATTATATACTTCAATTTAAAGTAATACGAAAGAAAAAATTGTTTAATAGTCCACATACGAATGAATTCAGATAACATATTACGCCACGTGGTGAGTTGTGAAATGGGTAATTTAAATGTAACTTTTATTGGTAATTATAGTAATGCTATTTTAATTTCAGAAGTCTTAACTAAGGCACCAGAATTGAGAATAATGTAAATGCAAAAAGATATTTGTTTAATAAGTACAGAAATGATTTTAATCAGGTAACCTTTCACACCACGTGGCCAATAAGCCTATGTGTAAATTTTATTAATTGTATAACAAACGGAATAATTATATAACCGTAATTGAATTATGTTAACCCACAGGGGTAAAGTTTATAATATGAAATTTAACAAAACCATGTTTTCAAGATAGGGCCAGGTGGCCATATAACAGTTGCAAAGTGTGTAAAATTATCATTTTAAGTAGCCATAAAGCTGTGTTAATATTATATATGGATTTTGGTGCGTGTGAGGTTTCTGGGGGAATTAGTTTTGAGAACTTATCACTGATAATATTTTGTATAAATAGGGTCCCTCGCTGAAGACGGGGAACAGCTCCATCCTGAACCATTAACATCTAGACTCTCTCCCTCAACTTCATCTGCCGGAGGAGAATAGCGAGGATAGGCCACCAACACACTAACATGAGACCAAAATAACACCACTTCACACCCATGGAAAAAATAAGGTGACATCAATCCATATTATTTTTTTTACACAGTGTGATGTAACCCACTAGAACCAGTGGACATAGAGTCACTCTACAACAATGACTTTAAGCTTTAAACATTTTAATTGGGTCCCCGGTTAACGGGACAGAATAGTGCGTGGACTTGGGGGGGAATCTTTTGTACATTTTGTAAATCTGTTGTATAAAATGTGAGCCCATAGGTTGACATGTATCTGGGGGGCTGCTCACCATTCAGACGTGTAAATTTCCTTCTTATTTTCAGTATAAGGGTTTCCTTAGTGCTACTAATTCATTCAATCAACATGTAATTTCACTGGTTCAATTTAGTTTCATTTTATGCTTTATTTTCTCATTTTTAAATTCCGTTTGGTTCACATAGGGATAGAAGTTTCCTTGGTAGTTAATTTGGGTCACCAGTTTAAACCTGTATAGGTGCATTTTCATGCAGAGTTGAACATGCTCTTGGGACAGGTTGAGTTATGCACTATCTTGCCTAGGAACATGTCGGCCTTTGGGCTAAATTACTTTTAAAAAGGTTATAAGGCTTTATGACACGTTACTGTTTTCAAGACTTAACAAAATTTATCAATATTTAAATTCTTTTAATTGATTATGATCACTTGGGTGTTTACTGTATTCTTATTATAATTACTCCAAGTCTAAGTGCTCAATGTGGCAGCACTTTATAATAGTATCAGGCACTATGCCAACTCTTGAATTTAGTACGTCCTGGGGCCACGGGTGTTACATACATAATCAGATACACATGTAATATGTTATACACATATTAAGTATAAAACCTAATATGGATATTTATAGATTGTTAATTATGTACCTCATGGCGTGGAAAAGGGTGTGGCAAGAGATAGATGTTATAATTGTCCTGTGTTGTGGAACATGTATATGTATTGTATACTCGTGTGTATTTTTTGGGGGTCAGATATAGGGCTACAAGGAGAATATAAAACCTAGATTTTATTTAAATTTATTTTCAGATAATATTTTAAAAGGGATAATATAGATTTCATATTTATTAATTTCTAATGACAATTTTAAAAGGGAGAATATGGATTTTATAATTATTAATTTCAAAAGACATTTTTAAAAGCAGAAAATATAGATTTTATATTTATTAATTTCAATTAATATTTTTTTTTGCGGAGAATCTAAATGTTACATTCATTGATTTTTGTAAGTAACAATTTCGAAGGAGATAATGAGTTTAGTTATAATAAAAAGATTTATTGGTTGTTAATTTTGTGAGTTTTAATTGCAAGTCCCGTCTCACTGGATCCAGCGCATTTTTGGCTTCTCTAGGCTTTCGCCTAGTTTTAATTATCTTGTGGCCCCTCTTTTAAACAAAATAAATAAATAAAAAAAAAAAATTTTCTTTACAAGTCAAAGTTAAAGAGGGGTTACATTTGGTAGCAGAGCGTGGTTGAGATTAGGGTCAACCTTGGGTCCTTTGGGTGTGACGGGGCTTGCAAACTCAGGAAACATTTTGGGGTTCGAATAGAACTTAGAAGAATCTCTAAAAGTCTCTATATCTAAAAGTAACTATGTCTTGTTAGGTTTAAGGTTTGTGCATTATATGTGTGTATACTTGCCCGCCTGTTGGTATCGTTGAACGGTAGATTGCCACGCGGTGTGAAATTTTAAAGGGGGACATTCCATTGGAAACACGAATTATCGCAGATCTGTGCCTAGGTGGAGATATGGTTCGCGTATTACCTTGCCCATAATAGGGGAGGTGCTCATTTCTGCGGTATGGCCCGATCGTCAGACGGTCTCCTCCGAGATACGGGAGCCGAAGTCATTACAAATTTTTTGAGAATTTGTCGTTGGTCGGTAAATTTTGTCATGTTGTGTGTGTGTCGCGTTCCTTAATGTGTAGTCTTGTTGAGAGCAGTTCAGGTAAGTGGGCTGGGTCCTCGCAACGGTAGGGGGACCCGCAGTCTGCTCGAAGGAAGAGTATAGTACTCGAGTTTTTTCTGATTCCTGTGTTATTATTGTCATTATTTTGTAGGGTGTTAGGTGTTTTGTGGGAATTATGTTTTGTTGATTGTGTGTTGTGAATTGTGCAAGTCTGGCGGCGGTATGCTTTCAGAAATTGCCCTACCCCCTTTCAGGAGTCTCCAGAAACTTTCGGTGGTAGATGGAATAGATGAGGACGGGTTGCTGGTCTTCTTGGATCTTGTCCTGCAGTTGGCAGATTTCCCGGGTGTGTCCGATGGGGTGGTCTTGTCCCTTATATACCCGTATTGCCGGGGTTCGTTGGCAGGGTTGGTCACCAACACTCTGCGTCGGGGCGGCAATGTCGACGCTTTTCATGGGGAAGTGTTGGATTTCTTCATACCCCATCGACGACGTCCCCAGCTTAAGTTAGATTCATTCTATCGCCTGCAGGCCAACGGAGAGGCGTTGGGGGACTTTGTGCATGATGTACGGAAAGCTGCCCGGGTATTAAGATTAGGGTTGCCCGAGACGGAAGTGATACAAGCAATCCTGGAAGGACTGAATCCCCAAGAGAGATCGCGATTGATATTCGCAGAACGTCCACGTTGTTTCGCGGATCTGTTCAGGTTGTGTGTGGTTTCTAAGACTGTCCAGGCAGCGGACGAGTCCCGGGGAAGAGCTGCTACGGATGTCCAATACTCCAGTGGTCTGTTAGGAAGAGCTAAAAAGGACAAACATGGCGGTTGGAGAAGAACACAAGAGACTGTCCGAAAAACTGAATATTCCGGAAGTAATGGAGGCTACAAGGGGGTGGCAAGTGAGAAGAAGGTAGCAACGGTTACAGCAGAGAAAATAAATAAGTATGAAATTAACAGGGAAAGAAGAAGTTATATTAGTAAACCAACATCGGCAAGTAGGGAGCCTGTAGCAAGGCGTTATTCCTATTCGGAGAAAAAAGAAACTTTAAAGCTTCCAGAGGAATTACCAGTGCCTAATAGAGTTGTGGATGAAGAAGGTGAAGAGAAAGAAGAAAAGCGAAGTAACTTCTGTTGATCAATACAAGACGGCAAGAACACGTCTGTTGATATTGAATTACAGGACTCTGAGAGGACGTCATGGTTGAATCCAGATGCCGTAGAATTTGTTTCGGTATCTCCATCTCGGTTCATGACGGATCCAGATCCGGTAACATCATCATCGCCTACGCCGGGAGATGAGAAGTCACTTGATGGTGGAGCTTTACCATCGTCAGTAGAATTTAATTTAGACATTGCACATGGGCCTGGACAGCTGGATTCCAGGTTGGGAAAGGTTGAGGAAGTTGTAGTTGCTGAGAGTGGTGAAGAAGAGGAATCGAGGGAAGAGGCAGAAGAGCGGTCTGCACATGCTGTGCAGGGGAGTATAAGTGTAAGTGTTAGGGAGGCTGCAAGTGTTTCTGAGGTTGCGGATGGACAAGGGGATGTCCATGCTGCAAGTGTGGTAGAAGTAGATGAGGTAGAAGTTGAGGAGAAATTGGGTGGGAGAGTTGTGGAGTGTGTGAGTGAGAATGATGTAGTGTGTAAAGATGTGCAGACGCTTTCTGTAAGTAGTGTTGAGGATTCCGAGGAATGGAAAGAAGTATCATGCGGACCAGGTGAGCAACTAGAGGATGAAGATGTGCAGTGTCATGAGGTAGATTTGGATTATGGGGACGAAGAAGGGGAAATTGTAGAAGAGAAGAAGGTAGAAGGAGAGGAGTTAGAGGTTGAGGATAATCCAAATCGGGGTAAAAGTATTAAGGTAAGTTGCCTTGATTCTAATTCAGAAGAAACAAATCTGTACAGCTCAACACGAGATAGTTTCTCAGAGAGAGGTGTCCAAAAGGAACGAGTACCTAAATTTCGTCATAAAAAGGTGAGAAGAAGCGGTTAACGGGTAGCGGGTAGATGTTCCCCACAGTCCCAGTGGTGTTCGTCTACTTCAGGGTTGCGCCCCTGCCTCCGTGAGCCTTGGTTTTCTCCACCCATCCTTATTCTCGGAGGGAACCATGTTCTTACCCTTAGTCCTAGCTATTGACCTTTCCATGATCCTTGCCCTTTTCATCTTCCCAATTTTCCTACCCCTCCCCTTAGAAAACAAAATAAAATAAAAAACAAATAAAAATTAGAAAGGAAAAAGAAAAAAAAATTAGAAAAGGAAAAAAGAAAAATATCAGAAAGGAGTAGAAAGAAGTTAGTTGGAAGAGCTGTGACTAGGTTGGGTAGTGATGTTAGTGTTAGATACGTTGTTTGTCGTTTTATGATGGAGTGTGATAGGGTGGTGTTGTTTTCATTTTTCTTTGTTCTAGTTTGTTGTTGATCATTGTAGGGTAGGGGCCATGCCGCATTCCCCGGTTGATTTCCCTGGTAGGTTATTTTTGGATTAAGTGTGGGTTGTTAGACGATGCCTAGGAGAAGTAAACCCCACCCTTGCTAGTTACGCAGTATTTAAAGAGTAAGAGAAGGGATAATGTTCGTGTGCCCTCTATGCGGTTTTCTCTGTCCGGCTAAGCGGGGCCGTCCGCCCTAGTGTAGGGATGTGGGCCAGCCATATGGCAAGGATGGAGATGCCTTGTTGGTGCATGTGGCTGGTCGGTCCGAGAGGTCGACGAGAGTAGTAGTATGATCACTCACATACCAAGGTGGGTGATACCTTGTTTGGTCTTCGGACGAGTATGTGAGTGGGACCAGTAGAAGTAGGTGGTGGTCACCAGAGAGGGTGACGTATTGGGGCGACCCGTGGAGTTGGCATGGCGGAGAGTGTCGCATGGGGATGGTAGCAGTTGTGAGGAGTTTTTTTGTTCTGCTCCTCTGTCTAAGTGGGGGGGGGGTAAGCTTTGGGGGTTTCCATGTGTGTAGGAACGGTGGTGTGTACTCCGGGGAAAATGTAGGAACCTGATATGGTAGCGGGTAGATGTTCCCCACAATCCGGGTGATGTATGTCTACTTCAGGGATGCGCCCCTGCCTGCGCGAGCCTCGGCTTTCTCCATTCGTCCTTATTTCCGGAGGGAGCCATGTCCTTACCTAAAGTCCCAGCTCATGACCGTTCAGAAATCCTTGCCTTTCCATCTTCCCGATTTTCCTATTCTTCCCCTTATAAAAACATAAATAACAAAAAAAAGAAAGATAAAACAAAAAAAAAGGTGTTAGAGAGTGGAGCGAAACGTGTCGCGTGGATGAGGTCGGTCGAGCACTTCGTCCACTCGATACGTTTTGGGCATGCCCTTGGAGCACGCATGTAATAGGTTATAAGAAGGATATTAACTTGAGGAGACAAATCATTGTCATGGAAACCTCCTCCCCCGTTATCTCCCTGGTCCTGTGGGACGTAACTGGATTATGCTTAATTAAGTTTGAAGGGGTTAGGCCCCGTGGGTTATAGGGCATGGGTCCCTGTTGAGGTAGCCTCGGAGTTCCCGCACAAGTGGTCAAACCTCAGGAGTTCAGAACTCAGGGTGCACCCGAACACTCTTTCTTCTTTTCTTCTTCTGTCTTTCTTGCTGCATGCTGTCCCTGATCAGGTCAGTGTGTAGTGCCAACACTCTCGTATACTACACGCCTTCTTTCTGTGTTTTCTATTTCCTTCTGAGCCACTGCTCTCCTGAGAACAAAGGCGACTGGGAAAACCGAGGAACACCTACGTTGTAGTAAAAAACATTGGGGTACACTGCAGGGTGCTCCTCTGTCCAAGTGTGGGGCAACTATGTTGCCCTTTTGCGGTGGGGGTGTGCCGAGTCTAAGATAGATTCGGCGCGTATTCGGCATTTAACGCCAAAGGACGTAAAATACGGTACTGTATTTAGCGGTTGAGATACGTATACAATCTGCAGCTGTGATAATCAATCTGCAGCGGTGATAATTAGAGCGCTTGATCGGTGCTACACTCTGGTGCAGGATGCTGATTGCGAGCAAACAAAAGCAAGTTTTCTTTCTAACAGGCTGTCTCTCGCTGGTATTCCAAACGATCGCCTCGCCTGCAATTTTTCCTCCGACAGAAAGGAGCGTTTGTTGCACCATCTTCATCCATGGCAGGCTAAACTACTACAGATCTGCGGTAAGTTATGGCAATATGATTATATACTTCAATTTAAAGTAATACGAAAGAAAAAATTGTTTAATATTCCACATATGAATGAATTCAGATAACCTATTACGCCACGTGGTGAGTTGTGAAATGCGTAATTTAAATGTAACTTTTATTGGTAATTATAGTAATGCTATATTAATTTCAGAAGTCTTAACTAAGGCACCAGAATTGAGAATAATGTAAATGCAAAAAGATATTTGTTTAATAAGTACAGAAATGATTGTAATCAGGTAACCTTTCACACCACGTGGCCAATAAGCCTATGTGTAAATTTTATTAATTGTATAACAAACGGAATAATTATATAACCGTAATTGAATTATGTTAACCCACAGGGGTAAAGTTTATAATATGAAATTTAACAAAACCATGTTTTCAAGATAGGGCCAGGTGGCCATATAACAGTTGCAAAGTGTGTAAAATTATCATTTTAAGTAGCCATAAAGCTGTGTTAATATTATATATGGATTTTGGTGCGTGTGAGGTTTCTGGGGGAATTAGTTTTGAGAACTTATCACTGATAATATTTTGTATAAATAGGGTCCCTCGCTGAAGACGGGGAACAGCTCCATCCTGAACCATTAACATCTAGACTCTCTCCCTCAACTTCATCTGCCGGAGGAGAATAGCGAGGATAGGCCACCAACACACTAACATGAGACCAGAATAACACCACTTCACACCCATGGAAAAAATAAGGTGACATCAATCCATATTATTTTTTTTACACAGTGTGATGTAACCCACTAGAACCATTGGACATAGAGTCACTCTACAACAATGACTTTAAGCTTTAAACATTTTAATTGGGTCCCCGGTTAACGGGACAGAATAGTGCGTGGACTTGGGGGGGGAATCTTTTGTACATTTTGTAAATCTGTTGTATAAAATGTGAGCCCATAGGTTGACATGTATCTGGGGGGCTGCTCACCATTCAGACGTGTAAATTTCCTTCTTATTTTCAGTATAAGGGTTTCCTTAGTGCTACTAATTCATTCAATCAACATGTAATTTCACTGGTTCAATTTAGTTTCATTTTATGCTTTATTTTCTCATTTTTAAATTCCGTTTGGGTCACATAGGGATAGAAGTTTCCTTGGTAGTTAAGTCGGGTCACCAGTTTAATCCTGTATAGGTGCATTTTCATGCAGAGTTGAACATGCTCTTGGGACAGGTTGAGTTATGCACTATCTTGCCTAGGAACATGTCGGCCTTTGGGCCAAATTACTTTTAAAAAGGTTATAAGGCTTTATGACACGTTACTGTTTTCAAGACTTAACAAAAGTTATCAATATTTAAATTCTTTTAATTGATTATGATGACTTGGGTGTTTACTGTATTCTTATTATAATTACTCCAAGTCTAAGTGCTCAATGTGGCAGCACTTTATAATAGTATCAGGCACTATGCCAACTCTTGAATTTAGTACGTCATGGGGCCACGGGTGTTACATACATAATCAGATACACATGTAATATGTTATACACATATTAAGTATAAAACCTAATATGGATATTTATAGATTGTTAATTATGTACCTCATGGCGTGGAAAAGGGTGTGGCAAGAGATAGATGTTATAATTGTCCTGTGTTGTGGAACATGTATATGTATTGTATACTCGTGTGTATTTTTTGGGGGTTAGATATAGGGCTACAAGGAGAATATAAAACCTAGATTTTATTTAAATTTATTTTCAGATAATATTTTAAAGGGATAATATAGATTTCATATTTATTAATTTCTAATGACAATTTTAAAAGGGAGAATATGGATTTTATAATTATTAATTTCAAAAGACATTTTTAAAAGCAGAAAATATAGATTTTATATTTATTAATTTCAATTAATATTTTTTTTTGCGGAGAATCTAAATGTTACATTCATTGATTTTTGTAAGTAACAATTTCGAAGGAGATAATGAGTTTAGTTATAATAAAAAGAATTATTGGTTGTTAATTTTGTGAGTTTTAATTGCAAGTCCCGTCTCACTGGATCCAGCGCATTTTTGGCTTCTCTAGGCATTCGCCTAGTTTTAATTATCTTGTGGCCCCTCTTTTAAAAAAAATAAATAAATAAAAAAAAAATTTTTCTTTACAAGTCAAAGTTAAAGAGGGGTTACATTTGGTAGCAGAGCGTGGTTGAGATTAGGGTCAACCTTGGGTCCTTTGGGTGTGACGGGGCTTGCAAACTCAGGAAACATTTTGGGGTTCGAATAGAACTTAGAAGAATCTCTAAAAGTCTCTATATCTAAAAGTAACTATGTCTTGTGAGGTTTAAGGTTTGTGCATTATATGTGTGTATACTTGCCCGCCTGTTGGTATCGTTGAACGGTAGATTGCCACGCGGTGTGAAATTTTAAAGGGGGACATTCCATTGGAAACACGAATTATCGCAGATCTGTGCCTAGGTGGAGATATGGTTCGCGTATTACCTTGCCCATAATAGGGGAGGTGCTCATTTCTGCGGTATGGCCCGATCGTCAGTCGGTCTCCTCCGAGATACGGGAGCCGAAGTCATTACAAATTTTTTGAGAATTTGTCGTTGGTCGGTAAATTTTGTCATGTTGTGTGTGTGTCGCGTTCCTTAATGTGTAGTCTTGTTGAGAGCAGTTCAGGTAAGTGGGCTGGGTCCTCGCAACGGTAGGGGGACCCGCAGTCTGCTCGAAGGAAGAGTATAGTACTCGAGTTTTTTCTGATTCCTGTGTTATTATTGTCATTATTTTGTAGGGTGTTAGGTGTTTTGTGGGAATTATGTTTTGTTGATTGTGTGTTGTGAATTGTGCAAGTCTGGCGGCGGTATGCTTTCAGAAATTGCCCCACCCCCTTTCAGGAGTTCTCCAGAAACTTTCGGTGGTAGATGGAATAGATGAGGACGGGTTGCTGGTCTTCTTGGATCTTGTCCTGCAGTTGGCAGATTTCCCGGGTGTGTCCGATGGGGAGGTCTTGTCCCTTATATACCCGTATTGCCGGGGTTCGTTGGCAGGGTTGGTCACCAACACTCTGCGTCGGGGCGGCAATGTCGACGCTTTTCATGGGGAAGTGTTGGATTTCTTCATACCCCATCGACGACGTCCCCAGCTTAAGTTAGATTCATTCTATCGCCTGCAGGCCAACGGAGAGGCGTTGGGGGACTTTGTGCATGATGTACGGAAAGCTGCCCGGGTATTAAGATTAGGGTTGCCCGAGACGGAAGTGATACAAGCAATCCTGGAAGGACTGAATCCCCAAGAGAGATCGCGTTTGATATTCGCAGAACGTCCACGTTGTTTCGCGGATCTGTTCAGGTTGTGTATGGTTTCGAAGACTGTCCAGGCAGCGGACGAGTCCCGGGGAAGAGCTGCTACTGATGTCCAATACTCCAGTGGTCTGTTAGGAAGAGCTAAAAAGGACAAACATGGCGGTTGGAGAAGAACACAAGAGACTGTCCGAAAAACTGAATATTCCGGAAGTAATGGAGGCTACAAGGGGGTGGCAAGTGAGAAGAAGGTAGCAACGGTTACAGCAGAGAAAATAAATAAGTATGAAATTAACAGGGAAAGAAGAAGTTATATTAGTAAACCAACATCGGCAAGTAGGGAGCCTGTAGCAAGGCGTTATTCCTATTCGGAGAAAAAAGAAACTTTAAAGCTTCCAGAGGAATTACCAGTGCCTAATAGAGTTGTGGATGAAGAAGGTGAAGAGAAAGAAGAAAAGCGAAGTAACTTCTGTGGATCAATACAAGACGGCAAGAACACGTCTGTTGATATTGAATTACAGGACTCTGAGAGGACGTCATGGTTGAATCCAGATGCCGTAGAATTTGTTTCGGTATCTCCATCTCGGTTCATGACGGATCCAGATCCGGTAACATCATCATCGCCTACGCCGGGAGATGAGAAGTCACTTGATGGTGGAGCTTTACCATCGTCAGTAGAATTTAATTTAGACATTGCACATGGGCCTGGACAGCTGGATTCCAGGTTGGGAAAGGTTGAGGAAGTTGTAGTTGCTGAGAGTGGTGAAGAAGAGGAATAGAGGGAAGAGGCAGAAGAGCGGTCTGCACATGCTGCGCAGGGGAGTATAAGTGTAAGTGTTAGGGAGGCTGCAAGTGTTTCTGAGGTTGCGGATGGACAAGGGGATGTCCATGCTGCAAGTGTGGTAGAAGTAGATGAGGTAGAAGTTGAGGAGAAATTGGGTGGGAGAGTTGTGGAGTGTGTGAGTGAGAATGATGTAGTGTGTAAAGATGTGCAGACGCTTTCTGTAAGTAGTGTTGAGGATTCCGAGGAATGGAAAGAAGTATCATGCGGACCAGGTGAGCAACTAGAGGATGAAGATGTGCAGTGTCATGAGGTAGATTTGGATTATGGGGACGAAGAAGGGGAAATTGTAGAAGAGAAGAAGGTAGAAGGAGAGGAGTTAGAGGTTGAGGATAATCCAAATCGGGGTAAAAGTAGTAAGGTAAGTTGCCTTGATTCTAATTCAGAAGAAACAAATCTGTACAGCTCAACACGAGATAGCTTCTCAGAGAGAGGTGTCCAAAAGGAACGAGTACCTAAATTTCGTCATAAAAAGTGAGAAGAAGCGGTTAACGGGTAGCGGGTAGATGTTCCCCACAGTCCCAGTGGTGTTCGTCTACTTCAGGGTTGCGCCCCTGCCACCGTGAGCCTTGGTTTTCTCCACCCATCTTTATTCTCGGAGGGAACCATGTTCTTACCCTTAGTCCTAGCTATTGACCTTTCCATGATCCTTGCCCTTTTCATCTTCCCAATTTTCCTACCCCTCCCCTTAGAAAACAAAATAAAATAAAAAACAAATAAAAATTAGAAAGGAAAAAGAAAAAAAAAATTAGAAAAGGAAAAAAGAAAAATATCAGAAAGGAGTAGAAAGAAGTTAGTTGGAAGAGCTGTGACTAGGTTGGGTAGTGATGTTAGTGTTAGATACGTTGTTTGTCGTTTTATGATGGAGTGTGATAGGGTGGTGTTGTTTTCATTTTTCTTTGTTCTAGTTTGTTGTTGATCATTGTAGGGTAGGGGCCATGCCGCATTCCCCGGTTGATTTCCCTGGTAGGTTATTTTTGGATTAAGTGTGGGTTGTTAGACGATGCCTAGGAGAAGTAAACCCCACCCTTGCTAGTTACGCAGTATTTAAAGAGTAAGAGAAGGGATAATGTTCGTGTGCCCTCTATGCGGTTTTCTCTGTCCGGCTAAGCGGGGCCGTCCGCCCTAGTGTAGGGATGTGGGCCAGCCATATGGCAAGGATGGAGATGCCTTGTTGGTGCATGTGGCTGGTCGGTCCGAGAGGTCGACGAGAGTAGTAGTATGATCACTCACATACCAAGGTGGGTGATACCTTGTTTGGTCTTCGGACGAGTATGTGAGTGGGACCAGTAGAAGTAGGTGGTGGTCACCAGAGAGGGTGACGTATTGGGGCGACCCGTGGAGTTGGCATGGCGGAGAGTGTCGCATGGGGATGGTAGCAGTTGTGAGGAGTTTTTTTGTTCTGCTCCTCTGTCTAAGTGGTGGGGGGGGGTAAGCTTTGGGGGTTTCCATGTGTGTAGGAACGGTGGTGTGTACTCCGGGGAAAATGTAGGAACCTGATATGGTAGCGGGTAGATGTTCCCCACAATCCGGGTGATGTATGTCTACTTCAGGGATGCGCCCCTGCCTGCGCGAGCCTCGGCTTTCTCCGTTCGTCCTTATTTCCGGAGGGAGCCATGTCCTTACCTAAAGTCCCAGCTCATGACCGTTCAGAAATCCTTGCCCTTTCCATCTTCCCGATTTTCCTATTCTTCCCCTTATAAAAACATAAATAACAAAAAAAAGAAAGATAAAACAAAAAAAAAGGTGTTAGAGAGTGGAGCGAAACGTGTCGCGTGGATGAGGTCGGTCGAGCACTTCGTCCACTCGATACGTTTTGGGCATGCCCTTGGAGCACGCATGTAATAGGTTATAAGAAGGATATTAACTTGAGGAGACAAATCATTGTCATGGAAACCTCCTCCCCCGTTATCTCCCTGGTCCTGTGGGACGTAACTGGATTATGCTTAATTAAGTTTGAAGGGGTTAGGCCCCGTGGGTTATAGGGCATGGGTCCCTGTTGAGGTAGCCTCGGAGTTCCCGCACAAGTGGTCAAACCTCAGGAGTTCAGAACTCAGGGTGCACCCGAACACTCTTTCTTCTTTTCTTCTTCTGTCTTTCTTGCTGCATGCTGTCCCTGATCAGGTCAGTGTGTAGTGCCAACACTCTCGTATACTACACGCCTTCTTTCTGTGTTTTCTATTTCCTTCTGAGCCACTGCTCTCCTGAGAACAAAGGCGACTGGGAAAACCGAGGAACACCTACGTTGTAGTAAAAAACATTGGGGTACACTGCAGGGTGCTCCTCTGTCCAAGTGTGGGGCAACTATGTTGCCCTTTTGCGGTGGGGGTGTGCCGAGTCTAAGATAGATTCGGCGCGTATTCGGCATTTAACGCCAAAGGACGTAAAATACGGTACTGTATTTAGCGGTTGAGATACGTATACAATCTGCAGCTGTGATAATCAATCTGCAGCGGTGATAATTAGAGCGCTTGATCGGTGCTGCACTCTGGTGCAGGATGCTGATTGCGAGCAAACAAAAGCAAGTTTGCTTTCTAACAGGCTGTCTCTCGCTGGTATTCCAAACGATCGCCTCGCCTGCAATTTTTCCTCCGACAGAAAGGAGCGTTTGTTGCACCATCTTCATCCATGGCAGGCTAAACTACTACAGATCTGCGGTAAGTTATGGCAATATGATTATATACTTCAATTTAAAGTAATACGAAAGAAAAAATTGTTTAATAGTCCACATATGAATGAATTCAGATAACCTATTACGCCACGTGGTGAGTTGTGAAATGCGTAATTTAAATGTAACTTTTATTGGTAATTATAGTAATGCTATATTAATTTCAGAAGTCTTAACTAAGGCACCAGAATTGAGAATAATGTAAATGCAAAAAGATATTTGTTTAATAAGTACAGAAATGATTTTAATCAGGTAACCTTTCACACCACGTGGCCAATAAGCCTATGTGTAAATTTTATTAATTGTATAACAAACGGAATAATTATATAACCGTAATTGAATTATGTTAACCCACAGGGGTAAAGTTTATAATATGAAATTTAACAAAACCATGTTTTCAAGATAGGGCCAGGTGGCCATATAACAGTTGCAAAGTGTGTAAAATTATCATTTTAAGTAGCCATAAAGCTGTGTTAATATTATATATGGATTTTGGTGCGTGTGAGGTTTCTGGGGGAATTAGTTTTGAGAACTTATCACTGATAATATTTTGTATAAATAGGGTCCCTCGCTGAAGACGGGGAACAGCTCCATCCTGAACCATTAACATCTAGACTCTCTCCCTCAACTTCATCTGCCGGAGGAGAATAGCGAGGATAGGCCACCAACACACTAACATGAGACCAGAATAACACCACTTCACACCCATGGAAAAAATAAGGTGACATCAATCCATATTATTTTTTTTACACAGTGTGATGTAACCCACTAGAACCATTGGACATAGAGTCACTCTACAACAATGACTTTAAGCTTTAAACATTTTAATTGGGTCCCCGGTTAACGGGACAGAATAGTGCGTGGACTTGGGGGGGGAATCTTTTGTACATTTTGTAAATCTGTTGTATAAAATGTGAGCCCATAGGTTGACATGTATCTGGGGGGCTGCTCACCATTCAGACGTGTAAATTTCCTTCTTATTTTCAGTATAAGTGTTTCCTTAGTGCTACTAATTCATTCAATCAACATGTAATTTCACTGGTTCAATTTAGTTTCATTTTATGCTTTATTTTCTCATTTTTAAATTCCGTTTGGGTCACATAGGGATAGAAGTTTCCTTGGTAGTTAAGTCGGGTCACCAGTTTAATCCTGTATAGGTGCATTTTCATGCAGAGTTGAACATGCTCTTGGGACAGGTTGAGTTATGCACTATCTTGCCTAGGAACATGTCGGCCTTTGGGCCAAATTACTTTTAAAAAGGTTATAAGGCTTTATGACACGTTACTGTTTTCAAGACTTAACAAAAGTTATCAATATTTAAATTCTTTTAATTGATTATGATGACTTGGGTGTTTACTGTATTCTTATTATAATTACTCCAAGTCTAAGTGCTCAATGTGGCAGCACTTTATAATAGTATCAGGCACTATGCCAACTCTTGAATTTAGTACGTCCTGGGGCCACGGGTGTTACATACATAATCAGATACACATGTAATATGTTATACACATATTAAGTATAAAACCTAATATGGATATTTATAGATTGTTAATTATGTACCTCATGGCGTGGAAAAGGGTGTGGCAAGAGATAGATGTTATAATTGTCCTGTGTTGTGGAACATGTATATGTATTGTATACTCGTGTGTATTTTTTGGGGGTTAGATATAGGGCTACAAGGAGAATATAAAACCTAGATTTTATTTAAATTTATTTTCAGATAATATTTTAAAGGGATAATATAGATTTCATATTTATTAATTTCTAATAACAATTTTAAAAGGGAGAATATGGATTTTATAATTATTAATTTCAAAAGACATTTTTAAAAGCAGAAAATATAGATTTTATATTTATTAATTTCAATTAATATTTTTTTTTGCGGAGAATCTAAATGTTACATTCATTGATTTTTGTAAGTAACAATTTCGAAGGAGATAATGAGTTTAGTTATAATAAAAAGAATTATTGGTTGTTAATTTTGTGAGTTTTAATTGCAAGTCCCGTCTCACTGGATCCAGCGCATTTTTGGCTTCTCTAGGCATTCGCCTAGTTTTAATTATCTTGTGGCCCCTCTTTTAAAAAAAATAAATAAATAAAAAAAAAATTTTTCTTTACAAGTCAAAGTTAAAGAGGGGTTACATTTGGTAGCAGAGCGTGGTTGAGATTAGGGTCAACCTTGGGTCCTTTGGGTGTGACGGGGCTTGCAAACTCAGGAAACATTTTGGGGTTCGAATAGAACTTAGAAGAATCTCTAAAAGTCTCTATATCTAAAAGTAACTATGTCTTGTGAGGTTTAAGGTTTGTGCATTATATGTGTGTATACTTGCCCGCCTGTTGGTATCGTTGAACGGTAGATTGCCACGCGGTGTGAAATTTTAAAGGGGGACATTCCATTGGAAACACGAATTATCGCAGATCTGTGCCTAGGTGGAGATATGGTTCGCGTATTACCTTGCCCATAATAGGGGAGGTGCTCATTTCTGCGGTATGGCCCGATCGTCAGTCGGTCTCCTCCGAGATACGGGAGCCGAAGTCATTACAAATTTTTTGAGAATTTGTCGTTGGTCGGTAAATTTTGTCATGTTGTGTGTGTGTCGCGTTCCTTAATGTGTAGTCTTGTTGAGAGCAGTTCAGGTAAGTGGGCTGGGTCCTCGCAACGGTAGGGGGACCCGCAGTCTGCTCGAAGGAAGAGTATAGTACTCGAGTTTTTTCTGATTCCTGTGTTATTATTGTCATTATTTTGTAGGGTGTTAGGTGTTTTGTGGGAATTATGTTTTGTTGATTGTGTGTTGTGAATTGTGCAAGTCTGGCGGCGGTATGCTTTCAGAAATTGCCCCACCCCCTTTCAGGAGTTCTCCAGAAACTTTCGGTGGTAGATGGAATAGATGAGGACGGGTTGCTGGTCTTCTTGGATCTTGTCCTGCAGTTGGCAGATTTCCCGGGTGTGTCCGATGGGGAGGTCTTGTCCCTTATATACCCGTATTGCCGGGGTTCGTTGGCAGGGTTGGTCACCAACACTCTGCGTCGGGGCGGCAATGTCGACGCTTTTCATGGGGAAGTGTTGGATTTCTTCATACCCCATCGACGACGTCCCCAGCTTAAGTTAGATTCATTCTATCGCCTGCAGGCCAACGGAGAGGCGTTGGGGGACTTTGTGCATGATGTACGGAAAGCTGCCCGGGTATTAAGATTAGGGTTGCCCGAGACGGAAGTGATACAAGCAATCCTGGAAGGACTGAATCCCCAAGAGAGATCGCGTTTGATATTCGCAGAACGTCCACGTTGTTTCGCGGATCTGTTCAGGTTGTGTATGGTTTCGAAGACTGTCCAGGCAGCGGACGAGTCCCGGGGAAGAGCTGCTACTGATGTCCAATACTCCAGTGGTCTGTTAGGAAGAGCTAAAAAGGACAAACATGGCGGTTGGAGAAGAACACAAGAGACTGTCCGAAAAACTGAATATTCCGGAAGTAATGGAGGCTACAAGGGGGTGGCAAGTGAGAAGAAGGTAGCAACGGTTACAGCAGAGAAAATAAATAAGTATGAAATTAACAGGGAAAGAAGAAGTTATATTAGTAAACCAACATCGGCAAGTAGGGAGCCTGTAGCAAGGCGTTATTCCTATTCGGAGAAAAAAGAAACTTTAAAGCTTCCAGAGGAATTACCAGTGCCTAATAGAGTTGTGGATGAAGAAGGTGAAGAGAAAGAAGAAAAGCGAAGTAACTTCTGTGGATCAATACAAGACGGCAAGAACACGTCTGTTGATATTGAATTACAGGACTCTGAGAGGACGTCATGGTTGAATCCAGATGCCGTAGAATTTGTTTCGGTATCTCCATCTCGGTTCATGACGGATCCAGATCCGGTAACATCATCATCGCCTACGCCGGGAGATGAGAAGTCACTTGATGGTGGAGCTTTACCATCGTCAGTAGAATTTAATTTAGACATTGCACATGGGCCTGGACAGCTGGATTCCAGGTTGGGAAAGGTTGAGGAAGTTGTAGTTGCTGAGAGTGGTGAAGAAGAGGAATAGAGGGAAGAGGCAGAAGAGCGGTCTGCACATGCTGCGCAGGGGAGTATAAGTGTAAGTGTTAGGGAGGCTGCAAGTGTTTCTGAGGTTGCGGATGGACAAGGGGATGTCCATGCTGCAAGTGTGGTAGAAGTAGATGAGGTAGAATTTGAGGAGAAATTGGGTGGGAGAGTTGTGGAGTGTGTGAGTGAGAATGATGTAGTGTGTAAAGATGTGCAGACGCTTTCTGTAAGTAGTGTTGAGGATTCCGAGGAATGGAAAGAAGTATCATGCGGACCAGGTGAGCAACTAGAGGATGAAGATGTGCAGTGTCATGAGGTAGATTTGGATTATGGGGACGAAGAAGGGGAAATTGTAGAAGAGAAGAAGGTAGAAGGAGAGGAGTTAGAGGTTGAGGATAATCCAAATCGGGGTAAAAGTAGTAAGGTAAGTTGCCTTGATTCTAATTCAGAAGAAACAAATCTGTACAGCTCAACACGAGATAGCTTCTCAGAGAGAGGTGTCCAAAAGGAACGAGTACCTAAATTTCGTCATAAAAAGTGAGAAGAAGCGGTTAACGGGTAGCGGGTAGATGTTCCCCACAGTCCCAGTGGTGTTCGTCTACTTCAGGGTTGCGCCCCTGCCACCGTGAGCCTTGGTTTTCTCCACCCATCTTTATTCTCGGAGGGAACCATGTTCTTACCCTTAGTCCTAGCTATTGACCTTTCCATGATCCTTGCCCTTTTCATCTTCCCAATTTTCCTACCCCTCCCCTTAGAAAACAAAATAAAATAAAAAACAAATAAAAATTAGAAAGGAAAAAGAAAAAAAAATTAGAAAAGGAAAAAAGAAAAATATCAGAAAGGAGTAGAAAGAAGTTAGTTGGAAGAGCTGTGACTAGGTTGGGTAGTGATGTTAGTGTTAGATACGTTGTTTGTCGTTTTATGATGGAGTGTGATAGGGTGGTGTTGTTTTCATTTTTCTTTGTTCTAGTTTGTTGTTGATCATTGTAGGGTAGGGGCCATGCCGCATTCCCCGGTTGATTTCCCTGGTAGGTTATTTTTGGATTAAGTGTGGGTTGTTAGACGATGCCTAGGAGAAGTAAACCCCACCCTTGCTAGTTACGCAGTATTTAAAGAGTAAGAGAAGGGATAATGTTCGTGTGCCCTCTATGCGGTTTTCTCTGTCCGGCTAAGCGGGGCCGTCCGCCCTAGTGTAGGGATGTGGGCCAGCCATATGGCAAGGATGGAGATGCCTTGTTGGTGCATGTGGCTGGTCGGTCCGAGAGGTCGACGAGAGTAGTAGTATGATCACTCACATACCAAGGTGGGTGATACCTTGTTTGGTCTTCGGACGAGTATGTGAGTGGGACCAGTAGAAGTAGGTGGTGGTCACCAGAGAGGGTGACGTATTGGGGCGACCCGTGGAGTTGGCATGGCGGAGAGTGTCGCATGGGGATGGTAGCAGTTGTGAGGAGTTTTTTTGTTCTGCTCCTCTGTCTAAGTGGGGGGGGGGTAAGCTTTGGGGGTTTCCATGTGTGTAGGAACGGTGGTGTGTACTCCGGGGAAAATGTAGGAACCTGATATGGTAGCGGGTAGATGTTCCCCACAATCCGGGTGATGTATGTCTACTTCAGGGATGCGCCCCTGCCTGCGCGAGCCTCGGCTTTCTCCGTTCGTCCTTATTTCCGGAGGGAGCCATGTCCTTACCTAAAGTCCCAGCTCATGACCGTTCAGAAATCCTTGCCCTTTCCATCTTCCCGATTTTCCTATTCTTCCCCTTATAAAAACATAAATAACAAAAAAAAGAAAGATAAAACAAAAAAAAAGGTGTTAGAGAGTGGAGCGAAACGTGTCGCGTGGATGAGGTCGGTCGAGCACTTCGTCCACTCGATACGTTTTGGGCATGCCCTTGGAGCACGCATGTAATAGGTTATAAGAAGGATATTAACTTGAGGAGACAAATCATTGTCATGGAAACCTCCTCCCCCGTTATCTCCCTGGTCCTGTGGGACGTAACTGGATTATGCTTAATTAAGTTTGAAGGGGTTAGGCCCCGTGGGTTATAGGGCATGGGTCCCTGTTGAGGTAGCCTCGGAGTTCCCGCACAAGTGGTCAAACCTCAGGAGTTCAGAACTCAGGGTGCACCCGAACACTCTTTCTTCTTTTCTTCTTCTGTCTTTCTTGCTGCATGCTGTCCCTGATCAGGTCAGTGTGTAGTGCCAACACTCTCGTATACTACACGCCTTCTTTCTGTGTTTTCTATTTCCTTCTGAGCCACTGCTCTCCTGAGAACAAAGGCGACTGGGAAAACCGAGGAACACCTACGTTGTAGTAAAAAACATTGGGGTACACTGCAGGGTGCTCCTCTGTCCAAGTGTGGGGCAACTATGTTGCCCTTTTGCGGTGGGGGTGTGCCGAGTCTAAGATAGATTCGGCGCGTATTCGGCATTTAACGCCAAAGGACGTAAAATACGGTACTGTATTTAGCGGTTGAGATACGTATACAATCTGCAGCTGTGATAATCAATCTGCAGCGGTGATAATTAGAGCGCTTGATCGGTGCTGCACTCTGGTGCAGGATGCTGATTGCGAGCAAACAAAAGCAAGTTTTCTTTCTAACAGGCTGTCTCTCGCTGGTATTCCAAACGATCGCCTCGCCTGCAATTTTTCCTCCGACAGAAAGGAGCGTTTGTTGCACCATCTTCATCCATGGCAGGCTAAACTACTACAGATCTGCGGTAAGTTATGGCAATATGATTATATACTTCAATTTAAAGTAATACGAAAGAAAAAATTGTTTAATAGTCCACATATGAATGAATTCAGATAACCTATTACGCCACGTGGTGAGTTGTGAAATGCGTAATTTAAATGTAACTTTTATTGGTAATTATAGTAATGCTATATTAATTTCAGAAGTCTTAACTAAGGCACCAGAATTGAGAATAATGTAAATGCAAAAAGATATTTGTTTAATAAGTACAGAAATGATTGTAATCAGGTAACCTTTCACACCACGTGGCCAATAAGCCTATGTGTAAATTTTATTAATTGTATAACAAACGGAATAATTATATAACCGTAATTGAATTATGTTAACCCACAGGGGTAAAGTTTATAATATGAAATTTAACAAAACCATGTTTTCAAGATAGGGCCAGGTGGCCATATAACAGTTGCAAAGTGTGTAAAATTATCATTTTAAGTAGCCATAAAGCTGTGTTAATATTATATATGGATTTTGGTGCGTGTGAGGTTTCTGGGGGAATTAGTTTTGAGAACTTATCACTGATAATATTTTGTATAAATAGGGTCCCTCGCTGAAGACGGGGAACAGCTCCATCCTGAACCATTAACATCTAGACTCTCTCCCTCAACTTCATCTGCCGGAGGAGAATAGCGAGGATAGGCCACCAACACACTAACATGAGACCAGAATAACACCACTTCACACCCATGGAAAAAATAAGGTGACATCAATCCATATTATTTTTTTTACACAGTGTGATGTAACCCACTAGAACCATTGGACATAGAGTCACTCTACAACAATGACTTTAAGCTTTAAACATTTTAATTGGGTCCCCGGTTAACGGGACAGAATAGTGCGTGGACTTGGGGGGGGGGAATCTTTTGTACATTTTGTAAATCTGTTGTATAAAATGTGAGCCCATAGGTTGACATGTATCTGGGGGGCTGCTCACCATTCAGACGTGTAAATTTCCTTCTTATTTTCAGTATAAGGGTTTCCTTAGTGCTACTAATTCATTCAATCAACATGTAATTTCACTGGTTCAATTTAGTTTCATTTTATGCTTTATTTTCTCATTTTTAAATTCCGTTTGGGTCACATAGGGATAGAAGTTTCCTTGGTAGTTAAGTCGGGTCACCAGTTTAATCCTGTATAGGTGCATTTTCATGCAGAGTTGAACATGCTCTTGGGACAGGTTGAGTTATGCACTATCTTGCCTAGGAACATGTCGGCCTTTGGGCCAAATTACTTTTAAAAAGGTTATAAGGCTTTATGACACGTTACTGTTTTCAAGACTTAACAAAAGTTATCAATATTTAAATTCTTTTAATTGATTATGATGACTTGGGTGTTTACTGTATTCTTATTATAATTACTCCAAGTCTAAGTGCTCAATGTGGCAGCACTTTATAATAGTATCAGGCACTATGCCAACTCTTGAATTTAGTACGTCCTGGGGCCACGGGTGTTACATACATAATCAGATACACATGTAATATGTTATACACATATTAAGTATAAAACCTAATATGGATATTTATAGATTGTTAATTATGTACCTCATGGCGTGGAAAAGGGTGTGGCAAGAGATAGATGTTATAATTGTCCTGTGTTGTGGAACATGTATATGTATTGTATACTCGTGTGTATTTTTTGGGGGTTAGATATAGGGCTACAAGGAGAATATAAAACCTAGATTTTATTTAAATTTATTTTCAGATAATATTTTAAAAGGGATAATATAGATTTCATATTTATTAATTTCTAATGACAATTTTAAAAGGGAGAATATGGATTTTATAATTATTAATTTCAAAAGACATTTTTAAAAGCAGAAAATATAGATTTTATATTTATTAATTTCAATTAATATTTTTTTTGCGGAGAATCTAAATGTTACATTCATTGATTTTTGTAAGTAACAATTTCGAAGGAGATAATGAGTTTAGTTATAATAAAAAGAATTATTGGTTGTTAATTTTGTGAGTTTTAATTGCAAGTCCCGTCTCACTGGATCCAGCGCATTTTTGGCTTCTCTAGGCATTCGCCTAGTTTTAATTATCTTGTGGCCCCTCTTTTAAAAAAAATAAATAAATAAAAAAAAAATTTTTCTTTACAAGTCAAAGTTAAAGAGGGGTTACATTTGGTAGCAGAGCGTGGTTGAGATTAGGGTCAACCTTGGGTCCTTTGGGTGTGACGGGGCTTGCAAACTCAGGAAACATTTTGGGGTTCGAATAGAACTTAGAAGAATCTCTAAAAGTCTCTATATCTAAAAGTAACTATGTCTTGTTAGGTTTAAGGTTTGTGCATTATATGTGTGTATACTTGCCCGCCTGTTGGTATCGTTGAACGGTAGATTGCCACGCGGTGTGAAATTTTAAAGGGGGACATTCCATTGGAAACACGAATTATCGCAGATCTGTGCCTAGGTGGAGATATGGTTCGCGTATTACCTTGCCCATAATAGGGGAGGTGCTCATTTCTGCGGTATGGCCCGATCGTCAGTCGGTCTCCTCCGAGATACGGGAGCCGAAGTCATTACAAATTTTTTGAGAATTTGTCGTTGGTCGGTAAATTTTGTCATGTTGTGTGTGTGTCGCGTTCCTTAATGTGTAGTCTTGTTGAGAGCAGTTCAGGTAAGTGGGCTGGGTCCTCGCAACGGTAGGGGGACCCGCAGTCTGCTCGAAGGAAGAGTATAGTACTCGAGTTTTTTCTGATTCCTGTGTTATTATTGTCATTATTTTGTAGGGTGTTTGGTGTTTTGTGGGAATTATGTTTTGTTGATTGTGTGTTGTGAATTGTGCAAGTCTGGCGGCGGTATGCTTTCAGAAATTGCCCCACCCCCTTTCAGGAGTTCTCCAGAAACTTTCGGTGGTAGATGGAATAGATGAGGACGGGTTGCTGGTCTTCTTGGATCTTGTCCTGCAGTTGGCAGATTTCCCGGGTGTGTCCGATGGGGAGGTCTTGTCCCTTATATACCCGTATTGCCGGGGTTCGTTGGCAGGGTTGGTCACCAACACTCTGCGTCGGGGCGGCAATGTCGACGCTTTTCATGGGGAAGTGTTGGATTTCTTCATACCCCATCGACGACGTCCCCAGCTTAAGTTAGATTCATTCTATCGCCTGCAGGCCAACGGAGAGGCGTTGGGGGACTTTGTGCATGATGTACGGAAAGCTGCCCGGGTATTAAGATTAGGGTTGCCCGAGACGGAAGTGATACAAGCAATCCTGGAAGGACTGAATCCCCAAGAGAGATCGCGTTTGATATTCGCAGAACGTCCACGTTGTTTCGCGGATCTGTTCAGGTTGTGTATGGTTTCGAAGACTGTCCAGGCAGCGGACGAGTCCCGGGGAAGAGCTGCTACTGATGTCCAATACTCCAGTGGTCTGTTAGGAAGAGCTAAAAAGGACAAACATGGCGGTTGGAGAAGAACACAAGAGACTGTCCGAAAAACTGAATATTCCGGAAGTAATGGAGGCTACAAGGGGGTGGCAAGTGAGAAGAAGGTAGCAACGGTTACAGCAGAGAAAATAAATAAGTATGAAATTAACAGGGAAAGAAGAAGTTATATTAGTAAACCAACATCGGCAAGTAGGGAGCCTGTAGCAAGGCGTTATTCCTATTCGGAGAAAAAAGAAACTTTAAAGCTTCCAGAGGAATTACCAGTGCCTAATAGAGTTGTGGATGAAGAAGGTGAAGAGAAAGAAGAAAAGCGAAGTAACTTCTGTGGATCAATACAAGACGGCAAGAACACGTCTGTTGATATTGAATTACAGGACTCTGAGAGGACGTCATGGTTGAATCCAGATGCCGTAGAATTTGTTTCGGTATCTCCATCTCGGTTCATGACGGATCCAGATCCGGTAACATCATCATCGCCTACGCCGGGAGATGAGAAGTCACTTGATGGTGGAGCTTTACCATCGTCAGTAGAATTTAATTTAGACATTGCACATGGGCCTGGACAGCTGGATTCCAGGTTGGGAAAGGTTGAGGAAGTTGTAGTTGCTGAGAGTGGTGAAGAAGAGGAATAGAGGGAAGAGGCAGAAGAGCGGTCTGCACATGCTGCGCAGGGGAGTATAAGTGTAAGTGTTAGGGAGGCTGCAAGTGTTTCTGAGGTTGCGGATGGACAAGGGGATGTCCATGCTGCAAGTGTGGTAGAAGTAGATGAGGTAGAATTTGAGGAGAAATTGGGTGGGAGAGTTGTGGAGTGTGTGAGTGAGAATGATGTAGTGTGTAAAGATGTGCAGACGCTTTCTGTAAGTAGTGTTGAGGATTCCGAGGAATGGAAAGAAGTATCATGCGGACCAGGTGAGCAACTAGAGGATGAAGATGTGCAGTGTCATGAGGTAGATTTGGATTATGGGGACGAAGAAGGGGAAATTGTAGAAGAGAAGAAGGTAGAAGGAGAGGAGTTAGAGGTTGAGGATAATCCAAATCGGGGTAAAAGTAGTAAGGTAAGTTGCCTTGATTCTAATTCAGAAGAAACAAATCTGTACAGCTCAACACGAGATAGCTTCTCAGAGAGAGGTGTCCAAAAGGAACGAGTACCTAAATTTCGTCATAAAAAGTGAGAAGAAGCGGTTAACGGGTAGCGGGTAGATGTTCCCCACAGTCCCAGTGGTGTTCGTCTACTTCAGGGTTGCGCCCCTGCCACCGTGAGCCTTGGTTTTCTCCACCCATCTTTATTCTCGGAGGGAACCATGTTCTTACCCTTAGTCCTAGCTATTGACCTTTCCATGATCCTTGCCCTTTTCATCTTCCCAATTTTCCTACCCCTCCCCTTAGAAAACAAAATAAAATAAAAAACAAATAAAAATTAGAAAGGAAAAAGAAAAAAAAATTAGAAAAGGAAAAAAGAAAAATATCAGAAAGGAGTAGAAAGAAGTTAGTTGGAAGAGCTGTGACTAGGTTGGGTAGTGATGTTAGTGTTAGATACGTTGTTTGTCGTTTTATGATGGAGTGTGATAGGGTGGTGTTGTTTTCATTTTTCTTTGTTCTAGTTTGTTGTTGATCATTGTAGGGTAGGGGCCATGCCGCATTCCCCGGTTGATTTCCCTGGTAGGTTATTTTTGGATTAAGTGTGGGTTGTTAGACGATGCCTAGGAGAAGTAAACCCCACCCTTGCTAGTTACGCAGTATTTAAAGAGTAAGAGAAGGGATAATGTTCGTGTGCCCTCTATGCGGTTTTCTCTGTCCGGCTAAGCGGGGCCGTCCGCCCTAGTGTAGGGATGTGGGCCAGCCATATGGCAAGGATGGAGATGCCTTGTTGGTGCATGTGGCTGGTCGGTCCGAGAGGTCGACGAGAGTAGTAGTATGATCACTCACATACCAAGGTGGGTGATACCTTGTTTGGTCTTCGGACGAGTATGTGAGTGGGACCAGTAGAAGTAGGTGGTGGTCACCAGAGAGGGTGACGTATTGGGGCGACCCGTGGAGTTGGCATGGCGGAGAGTGTCGCATGGGGATGGTAGCAGTTGTGAGGAGTTTTTTTGTTCTGCTCCTCTGTCTAAGTGGGGGGGGGGTAAGCTTTGGGGGTTTCCATGTGTGTAGGAACGGTGGTGTGTACTCCGGGGAAAATGTAGGAACCTGATATGGTAGCGGGTAGATGTTCCCCACAATCCGGGTGATGTATGTCTACTTCAGGGATGCGCCCCTGCCTGCGCGAGCCTCGGCTTTCTCCGTTCGTCCTTATTTCCGGAGGGAGCCATGTCCTTACCTAAAGTCCCAGCTCATGACCGTTCAGAAATCCTTGCCCTTTCCATCTTCCCGATTTTCCTATTCTTCCCCTTATAAAAACATAAATAACAAAAAAAAGAAAGATAAAACAAAAAAAAAGGTGTTAGAGAGTGGAGCGAAACGTGTCGCGTGGATGAGGTCGGTCGAGCACTTCGTCCACTCGATACGTTTTGGGCATGCCCTTGGAGCACGCATGTAATAGGTTATAAGAAGGATATTAACTTGAGGAGACAAATCATTGTCATGGAAACCTCCTCCCCCGTTATCTCCCTGGTCCTGTGGGACGTAACTGGATTATGCTTAATTAAGTTTGAAGGGGTTAGGCCCCGTGGGTTATAGGGCATGGGTCCCTGTTGAGGTAGCCTCGGAGTTCCCGCACAAGTGGTCAAACCTCAGGAGTTCAGAACTCAGGGTGCACCCGAACACTCTTTCTTCTTTTCTTCTTCTGTCTTTCTTGCTGCATGCTGTCCCTGATCAGGTCAGTGTGTAGTGCCAACACTCTCGTATACTACACGCCTTCTTTCTGTGTTTTCTATTTCCTTCTGAGCCACTGCTCTCCTGAGAACAAAGGCGACTGGGAAAACCGAGGAACACCTACGTTGTAGTAAAAAACATTGGGGTACACTGCAGGGTGCTCCTCTGTCCAAGTGTGGGGCAACTATGTTGCCCTTTTGCGGTGGGGGTGTGCCGAGTCTAAGATAGATTCGGCGCGTATTCGGCATTTAACGCCAAAGGACGTAAAATACGGTACTGTATTTAGCGGTTGAGATACGTATACAATCTGCAGCTGTGATAATCAATCTGCAGCGGTGATAATTAGAGCGCTTGATCGGTGCTGCACTCTGGTGCAGGATGCTGATTGCGAGCAAACAAAAGCAAGTTTTCTTTCTAACAGGCTGTCTCTCGCTGGTATTCCAAACGATCGCCTCGCCTGCAATTTTTCCTCCGACAGAAAGGAGCGTTTGTTGCACCATCTTCATCCATGGCAGGCTAAACTACTACAGATCTGCGGTAAGTTATGGCAATATGATTATATACTTCAATTTAAAGTAATACGAAAGAAAAAATTGTTTAATAGTCCACATATGAATGAATTCAGATAACCTATTACGCCACGTGGTGAGTTGTGAAATGCGTAATTTAAATGTAACTTTTATTGGTAATTATAGTAATGCTATATTAATTTCAGAAGTCTTAACTAAGGCACCAGAATTGAGAATAATGTAAATGCAAAAAGATATTTGTTTAATAAGTACAGAAATGATTGTAATCAGGTAACCTTTCACACCACGTGGCCAATAAGCCTATGTGTAAATTTTATTAATTGTATAACAAACGGAATAATTATATAACCGTAATTGAATTATGTTAACCCACAGGGGTAAAGTTTATAATATGAAATTTAACAAAACCATGTTTTCAAGATAGGGCCAGGTGGCCATATAACAGTTGCAAAGTGTGTAAAATTATCATTTTAAGTAGCCATAAAGCTGTGTTAATATTATATATGGATTTTGGTGCGTGTGAGGTTTCTGGGGGAATTAGTTTTGAGAACTTATCACTGATAATATTTTGTATAAATAGGGTCCCTCGCTGAAGACGGGGAACAGCTCCATCCTGAACCATTAACATCTAGACTCTCTCCCTCAACTTCATCTGCCGGAGGAGAATAGCGAGGATAGGCCACCAACACACTAACATGAGACCAGAATAACACCACTTCACACCCATGGAAAAAATAAGGTGACATCAATCCATATTATTTTTTTTACACAGTGTGATGTAACCCACTAGAACCATTGGACATAGAGTCACTCTACAACAATGACTTTAAGCTTTAAACATTTTAATTGGGTCCCCGGTTAACGGGACAGAATAGTGCGTGGACTTGGGGGGGGGGAATCTTTTGTACATTTTGTAAATCTGTTGTATAAAATGTGAGCCCATAGGTTGACATGTATCTGGGGGGCTGCTCACCATTCAGACGTGTAAATTTCCTTCTTATTTTCAGTATAAGGGTTTCCTTAGTGCTACTAATTCATTCAATCAACATGTAATTTCACTGGTTCAATTTAGTTTCATTTTATGCTTTATTTTCTCATTTTTAAATTCCGTTTGGGTCACATAGGGATAGAAGTTTCCTTGGTAGTTAAGTCGGGTCACCAGTTTAATCCTGTATAGGTGCATTTTCATGCAGAGTTGAACATGCTCTTGGGACAGGTTGAGTTATGCACTATCTTGCCTAGGAACATGTCGGCCTTTGGGCCAAATTACTTTTAAAAAGGTTATAAGGCTTTATGACACGTTACTGTTTTCAAGACTTAACAAAAGTTATCAATATTTAAATTCTTTTAATTGATTATGATGACTTGGGTGTTTACTGTATTCTTATTATAATTACTCCAAGTCTAAGTGCTCAATGTGGCAGCACTTTATAATAGTATCAGGCACTATGCCAACTCTTGAATTTAGTACGTCCTGGGGCCACGGGTGTTACATACATAATCAGATACACATGTAATATGTTATACACATATTAAGTATAAAACCTAATATGGATATTTATAGATTGTTAATTATGTACCTCATGGCGTGGAAAAGGGTGTGGCAAGAGATAGATGTTATAATTGTCCTGTGTTGTGGAACATGTATATGTATTGTATACTCGTGTGTATTTTTTGGGGGTTAGATATAGGGCTACAAGGAGAATATAAAACCTAGATTTTATTTAAATTTATTTTCAGATAATATTTTAAAAGGGATAATATAGATTTCATATTTATTAATTTCTAATGACAATTTTAAAAGGGAGAATATGGATTTTATAATTATTAATTTCAAAAGACATTTTTAAAAGCAGAAAATATAGATTTTATATTTATTAATTTCAATTAATATTTTTTTTGCGGAGAATCTAAATGTTACATTCATTGATTTTTGTAAGTAACAATTTCGAAGGAGATAATGAGTTTAGTTATAATAAAAAGAATTATTGGTTGTTAATTTTGTGAGTTTTAATTGCAAGTCCCGTCTCACTGGATCCAGCGCATTTTTGGCTTCTCTAGGCATTCGCCTAGTTTTAATTATCTTGTGGCCCCTCTTTTAAAAAAAATAAATAAATAAAAAAAAAATTTTTCTTTACAAGTCAAAGTTAAAGAGGGGTTACATTTGGTAGCAGAGCGTGGTTGAGATTAGGGTCAACCTTGGGTCCTTTGGGTGTGACGGGGCTTGCAAACTCAGGAAACATTTTGGGGTTCGAATAGAACTTAGAAGAATCTCTAAAAGTCTCTATATCTAAAAGTAACTATGTCTTGTTAGGTTTAAGGTTTGTGCATTATATGTGTGTATACTTGCCCGCCTGTTGGTATCGTTGAACGGTAGATTGCCACGCGGTGTGAAATTTTAAAGGGGGACATTCCATTGGAAACACGAATTATCGCAGATCTGTGCCTAGGTGGAGATATGGTTCGCGTATTACCTTGCCCATAATAGGGGAGGTGCTCATTTCTGCGGTATGGCCCGATCGTCAGTCGGTCTCCTCCGAGATACGGGAGCCGAAGTCATTACAAATTTTTTGAGAATTTGTCGTTGGTCGGTAAATTTTGTCATGTTGTGTGTGTGTCGCGTTCCTTAATGTGTAGTCTTGTTGAGAGCAGTTCAGGTAAGTGGGCTGGGTCCTCGCAACGGTAGGGGGACCCGCAGTCTGCTCGAAGGAAGAGTATAGTACTCGAGTTTTTTCTGATTCCTGTGTTATTATTGTCATTATTTTGTAGGGTGTTTGGTGTTTTGTGGGAATTATGTTTTGTTGATTGTGTGTTGTGAATTGTGCAAGTCTGGCGGCGGTATGCTTTCAGAAATTGCCCCACCCCCTTTCAGGAGTTCTCCAGAAACTTTCGGTGGTAGATGGAATAGATGAGGACGGGTTGCTGGTCTTCTTGGATCTTGTCCTGCAGTTGGCAGATTTCCCGGGTGTGTCCGATGGGGAGGTCTTGTCCCTTATATACCCGTATTGCCGGGGTTCGTTGGCAGGGTTGGTCACCAACACTCTGCGTCGGGGCGGCAATGTCGACGCTTTTCATGGGGAAGTGTTGGATTTCTTCATACCCCATCGACGACGTCCCCAGCTTAAGTTAGATTCATTCTATCGCCTGCAGGCCAACGGAGAGGCGTTGGGGGACTTTGTGCATGATGTACGGAAAGCTGCCCGGGTATTAAGATTAGGGTTGCCCGAGACGGAAGTGATACAAGCAATCCTGGAAGGACTGAATCCCCAAGAGAGATCGCGTTTGATATTCGCAGAACGTCCACGTTGTTTCGCGGATCTGTTCAGGTTGTGTATGGTTTCGAAGACTGTCCAGGCAGCGGACGAGTCCCGGGGAAGAGCTGCTACTGATGTCCAATACTCCAGTGGTCTGTTAGGAAGAGCTAAAAAGGACAAACATGGCGGTTGGAGAAGAACACAAGAGACTGTCCGAAAAACTGAATATTCCGGAAGTAATGGAGGCTACAAGGGGGTGGCAAGTGAGAAGAAGGTAGCAACGGTTACAGCAGAGAAAATAAATAAGTATGAAATTAACAGGGAAAGAAGAAGTTATATTAGTAAACCAACATCGGCAAGTAGGGAGCCTGTAGCAAGGCGTTATTCCTATTCGGAGAAAAAAGAAACTTTAAAGCTTCCAGAGGAATTACCAGTGCCTAATAGAGTTGTGGATGAAGAAGGTGAAGAGAAAGAAGAAAAGCGAAGTAACTTCTGTGGATCAATACAAGACGGCAAGAACACGTCTGTTGATATTGAATTACAGGACTCTGAGAGGACGTCATGGTTGAATCCAGATGCCGTAGAATTTGTTTCGGTATCTCCATCTCGGTTCATGACGGATCCAGATCCGGTAACATCATCATCGCCTACGCCGGGAGATGAGAAGTCACTTGATGGTGGAGCTTTACCATCGTCAGTAGAATTTAATTTAGACATTGCACATGGGCCTGGACAGCTGGATTCCAGGTTGGGAAAGGTTGAGGAAGTTGTAGTTGCTGAGAGTGGTGAAGAAGAGGAATAGAGGGAAGAGGCAGAAGAGCGGTCTGCACATGCTGCGCAGGGGAGTATAAGTGTAAGTGTTAGGGAGGCTGCAAGTGTTTCTGAGGTTGCGGATGGACAAGGGGATGTCCATGCTGCAAGTGTGGTAGAAGTAGATGAGGTAGAAGTTGAGGAGAAATTGGGTGGGAGAGTTGTGGAGTGTGTGAGTGAGAATGATGTAGTGTGTAAAGATGTGCAGACGCTTTCTGTAAGTAGTGTTGAGGATTCCGAGGAATGGAAAGAAGTATCATGCGGACCAGGTGAGCAACTAGAGGATGAAGATGTGCAGTGTCATGAGGTAGATTTGGATTATGGGGACGAAGAAGGGGAAATTGTAGAAGAGAAGAAGGTAGAAGGAGAGGAGTTAGAGGTTGAGGATAATCCAAATCGGGGTAAAAGTAGTAAGGTAAGTTGCCTTGATTCTAATTCAGAAGAAACAAATCTGTACAGCTCAACACGAGATAGCTTCTCAGAGAGAGGTGTCCAAAAGGAACGAGTACCTAAATTTCGTCATAAAAAGTGAGAAGAAGCGGTTAACGGGTAGCGGGTAGATGTTCCCCACAGTCCCAGTGGTGTTCGTCTACTTCAGGGTTGCGCCCCTGCCACCGTGAGCCTTGGTTTTCTCCACCCATCTTTATTCTCGGAGGGAACCATGTTCTTACCCTTAGTCCTAGCTATTGACCTTTCCATGATCCTTGCCCTTTTCATCTTCCCAATTTTCCTACCCCTCCCCTTAGAAAACAAAATAAAATAAAAAACAAATAAAAATTAGAAAGGAAAAAGAAAAAAAAAATTAGAAAAGGAAAAAAGAAAAATATCAGAAAGGAGTAGAAAGAAGTTAGTTGGAAGAGCTGTGACTAGGTTGGGTAGTGATGTTAGTGTTAGATACGTTGTTTGTCGTTTTATGATGGAGTGTGATAGGGTGGTGTTGTTTTCATTTTTCTTTGTTCTAGTTTGTTGTTGATCATTGTAGGGTAGGGGCCATGCCGCATTCCCCGGTTGATTTCCCTGGTAGGTTATTTTTGGATTAAGTGTGGGTTGTTAGACGATGCCTAGGAGAAGTAAACCCCACCCTTGCTAGTTACGCAGTATTTAAAGAGTAAGAGAAGGGATAATGTTCGTGTGCCCTCTATGCGGTTTTCTCTGTCCGGCTAAGCGGGGCCGTCCGCCCTAGTGTAGGGATGTGGGCCAGCCATATGGCAAGGATGGAGATGCCTTGTTGGTGCATGTGGCTGGTCGGTCCGAGAGGTCGACGAGAGTAGTAGTATGATCACTCACATACCAAGGTGGGTGATACCTTGTTTGGTCTTCGGACGAGTATGTGAGTGGGACCAGTAGAAGTAGGTGGTGGTCACCAGAGAGGGTGACGTATTGGGGCGACCCGTGGAGTTGGCATGGCGGAGAGTGTCGCATGGGGATGGTAGCAGTTGTGAGGAGTTTTTTTGTTCTGCTCCTCTGTCTAAGTGGTGGGGGGGGGGTAAGCTTTGGGGGTTTCCATGTGTGTAGGAACGGTGGTGTGTACTCCGGGGAAAATGTAGGAACCTGATATGGTAGCGGGTAGATGTTCCCCACAATCCGGGTGATGTATGTCTACTTCAGGGATGCGCCCCTGCCTGCGCGAGCCTCGGCTTTCTCCGTTCGTCCTTATTTCCGGAGGGAGCCATGTCCTTACCTAAAGTCCCAGCTCATGACCGTTCAGAAATCCTTGCCCTTTCCATCTTCCCGATTTTCCTATTCTTCCCCTTATAAAAACATAAATAACAAAAAAAAGAAAGATAAAACAAAAAAAAAGGTGTTAGAGAGTGGAGCGAAACGTGTCGCGTGGATGAGGTCGGTCGAGCACTTCGTCCACTCGATACGTTTTGGGCATGCCCTTGGAGCACGCATGTAATAGGTTATAAGAAGGATATTAACTTGAGGAGACAAATCATTGTCATGGAAACCTCCTCCCCCGTTATCTCCCTGGTCCTGTGGGACGTAACTGGATTATGCTTAATTAAGTTTGAAGGGGTTAGGCCCCGTGGGTTATAGGGCATGGGTCCCTGTTGAGGTAGCCTCGGAGTTCCCGCACAAGTGGTCAAACCTCAGGAGTTCAGTACTCAGGGTGCACCCGAACACTCTTTCTTCTTTTCTTCTTCTGTCTTTCTTGCTGCATGCTGTCCCTGATCAGGTCAGTGTGTAGTGCCAACACTCTCGTATACTACACGCCTTCTTTCTGTGTTTTCTATTTCCTTCTGAGCCACTGCTCTCCTGAGAACAAAGGCGACTGGGAAAACCGAGGAACACCTACGTTGTAGTAAAAAACATTGGGGTACACTGCAGGGTGCTCCTCTGTCCAAGTGTGGGGCAACTATGTTGCCCTTTTGCGGTGGGGGTGTGCCGAGTCTAAGATAGATTCGGCGCGTATTCGGCATTTAACGCCAAAGGACGTAAAATACGGTACTGTATTTAGCGGTTGAGATACGTATACAATCTGCAGCTGTGATAATCAATCTGCAGCGGTGATAATTAGAGCGCTTGATCGGTGCTGCACTCTGGTGCAGGATGCTGATTGCGAGCAAACAAAAGCAAGTTTTCTTTCTAACAGGCTGTCTCTCGCTGGTATTCCAAACGATCGCCTCGCCTGCAATTTTTCCTCCGACAGAAAGGAGCGTTTGTTGCACCATCTTCATCCATGGCAGGCTAAACTACTACAGATCTGCGGTAAGTTATGGCAATATGATTATATACTTCAATTTAAAGTAATACGAAAGAAAAAATTGTTTAATATTCCACATATGAATGAATTCAGATAACCTATTACGCCACGTGGTGAGTTGTGAAATGCGTAATTTAAATGTAACTTTTATTGGTAATTATAGTAATGCTATATTAATTTCAGAAGTCTTAACTAAGGCACCAGAATTGAGAATAATGTAAATGCAAAAAGATATTTGTTTAATAAGTACAGAAATGATTGTAATCAGGTAACCTTTCACACCACGTGGCCAATAAGCCTATGAGTAAATTTTATTAATTGTATAACAAACGGAATAATTATATAACCGTAATTGAATTATGTTAACCCACAGGGGTAAAGTTTATAATATGAAATTTAACAAAACCATGTTTTCAAGATAGGGCCAGGTGGCCATATAACAGTTGCAAAGTGTGTAAAATTATCATTTTAAGTAGCCATAAAGCTGTGTTAATATTATATATGGATTTTGGTGCGTGTGAGGTTTCTGGGGGAATTAGTTTTGAGAACTTATCACTGATAATATTTTGTATAAATAGGGTCCCTCGCTGAAGACGGGGAACAGCTCCATCCTGAACCATTAACATCTAGACTCTCTCCCTCAACTTCATCTGCCGGAGGAGAATAGCGAGGATAGGCCACCAACACACTAACATGAGACCAGAATAACACCACTTCACACCCATGGAAAAAATAAGGTGACATCAATCCATATTATTTTTTTTACACAGTGTGATGTAACCCACTAGAACCAGTGGACATAGAGTCACTCTACAACAATGACTTTAAGCTTTAAACATTTTAATTGGGTCCCCGGTTAACGGGACAGAATAGTGCGTGGACTTGGGGGGGGAATCTTTTGTACATTTTGTAAATCTGTTGTATAAAATGTGAGCCCATAGGTTGACATGTATCTGGGGGGCTGCTCACCATTCAGACGTGTAAATTTCCTTCTTATTTTCAGTATAAGTGTTTCCTTAGTGCTACTAATTCATTCAATCAACATGTAATTTCACTGGTTCAATTTAGTTTCATTTTATGCTTTATTTTCTCATTTTTAAATTCCGTTTGGGTCACATAGGGATAGAAGTTTCCTTGGTAGTTAAGTCGGGTCACCAGTTTAATCCTGTATAGGTGCATTTTCATGCAGAGTTGAACATGCTCTTGGGACAGGTTGAGTTATGCACTATCTTGCCTAGGAACATGTCAGCCTTTGGGCCAAATTACTTTTAAAAAGGTTATAAGGCTTTATGACACGTTACTGTTTTCAAGACTTAACAAAAGTTATCAATATTTAAATTCTTTTAATTGATTATGATCACTTGGGTGTTTACTGTATTCTTATTATAATTACTCCAAGTCTAAGTGCTCAATGTGGCAGCACTTTATAATAGTATCAGGCACTATGCCAACTCTTGAATTTAGTACGTCCTGGGGCCACGGGTGTTACATACATAATCAGATACACATGTAATATGTTATACACATATTAAGTATAAAACCTAATATGGATATTTATAGATTGTTAATTATGTACCTCATGGCGTGGAAAAGGGTGTGGCAAGAGATAGATGTTATAATTGTCCTGTGTTGTGGAACATGTATATGTATTGTATACTCGTGTGTATTTTTGGGGGGTTAGATATAGGGCTACAAGGAGAATAAAAAACCTAGATTTTATTTAAATTTATTTTCAGATAATATTTTAAATGGGATAATATAGATTTCATATTTATTAATTTCTAATGACAATTTTAAAAGGGAGAATATAGATTTTATATTTATTAATTTCAATTAATATTTTTTTTTTGCGGAGAATCTAAATGTTACATTCATTGATTTTTGTAAGTAACAATTTCGAAGGAGATAATGAGTTTAGTTATAATAAAAAGATTTTATTGGTTGTTAATTTTGTGAGTTTTAATTGCAAGTCCCGTCTCACTGGATCCAGCGCATTTTTGGCTTCTCTAGGCTTTGGCCTAGTTTTAATTATCTTGTGGCCCCTCTTTAAAAAAAAAAAAATTAAAAAAAAAAAATTTTCTTTACAAGTCAAAGTTAAAGAGGGGTTGCATTTGGTAGCAGAGCGTGGTTGAGATTAGGGTCAACCCTTGGGTCCTTTGGGTGTGACGGGGCTTGCAAACTCAGGAAACATTTTGGGGTTCGAATAGAACTTAGAAGAATCTCTAAAGACTCTATATCTAAAAGTAACTATGTCTTGTTAGGTTTAAGGTTTGTGCATTATATGTGTGTATACTTGCCCGCCTGTTGGTATCGTTGAACGGTAGATTGCCACGCGGTGTGAAATTTTAAAGGGGGAAATTCCATTGGAAACACGAATTATCGCAGATCTGTGCCTAGGTGGAGATATGGTTCGCGTATTACCTTGCCCATAATAGGGGAGGTGTTCATTTCTGCGGTATGGCCCGATCGTCAGTCGGTCTCCTCCGAGATACGGGAGCCGAAGTCATTATAAATTTTTTGAGAATTTGTCGTTGGTCGGTAAATGTTGTCATGTTGTGTGTGTGTCGCGTTCCTTAATGTGTAGTCTTGTTGAGAGCAGTTCAGGTAAGTGGGCTGGGTCCTCGCAACGGTAGGGGGACCCGCAGTCTGCTCGAAGGAAGAGTATAGTACTCGAGTTTTTTCAGATTCCTGTGTTATTATTGTCATTATTTTGTAGGGTGTTAGGTGTTTTGTGGGAATTATGTTTTGTTGATTGTGTGTTGTGAATTGTGCAAGTCTGGCGGCGGTATGCTTTCAGAAATTGCCCCACCCCCTTTCAGGAGTTCTCCAGAAACTTTCGGTGGTAGATGGAATAGATGAGGACGGGTTGCTGGTCTTCTTGGATCTTGTCCTGCAGTTGGCAGATTTCCCGGGTGTGTCCGATGGGGAGGTCTTGTCCCTTATATACCCGTATTGCCGGGGTTCGTTGGCAGGGTTGGTCACCAACACTCTGCGTCGGGGCGGCAATGTCGACGCTTTTCATGGGGAAGTGTTGGATTTCTTCATACCCCATCGACGACGTTCCCAGCTTAAGTTAGATTCATTCTATCGCCTACAGGCCAACGGAAAGGCGTTGGGGGACTTTGTGCATGATGTACGGAAAGCTGCCCGGGTATTAAGATTAGGGTTGCCCGAGACGGAAGTGATACAAGCAATCCTGGAAGGACTGAATCCCCAAGAGAGATCGCGTTTGATATTCGCAGAACGTCCACGTTGTTTCGCGGATCTGTACAGGTTGTGTGTGGTTTCTAAGACTGTCCAGGCAGCGGACGAGTCCCGGGGAAGAGCTGCTACGGATGTCCAATACTCCAGTGGTCTGTTAGGAAGAGCTAAAAAGGACAAACATGGCGGTTGGAGAAGAACACAAGAGACTGTCCGAAAAACTGAATATTCCGGAAGTAATGGAGGCTACAAGGGGGTGGCAAGTAAGAAGAAGGTAGCAACGGTTACAGCAGAGAAAATAAATAAGTATGAAATTAACAGGGAAAGAAGAAGTTATATTAGTAAACCAACATCGGCAAGTAGGGAGCCTGTAGCAAGGCGTTATTCCTATTCGGAGAAAAAAGAAACTTTAAAGCTTCCAGAGGAATTACCAGTGCCTAATAGAGTTGTGGATGAAGAAGGTGAAGAGAAAGAAGAAAAGCGAAGTAACTTCTGTGGATCAATACAAGACGGCAAGAACACGTCTGTTGATATTGAATTACAGGACTCTGAGAGGACGTCAAGGTTGAATCCAGATGCCGTAGAATTTGTTTCGGTATCTCCATCTCGGTTCATGACGGATCCAGATCCGGTAACATCATCATCGCCTACGCCGGGAGATGAGAAGTCACTTGATGGTGGAGCTTTACCATCGTCAGTAGAATTTAATTTAGACATTGCACATGGGCCTGGACAGCTGGATTCCAGGTTGGGAAAGGTTGAGGAAGTTGTAGTTGCTGAGAGTGGTGAAGAAGAGGAATCGAGGGAAGAGGCAGAAGAGCGGTCTGCACATGCTGCGCAGGGGAGTATAAGTGTAAGTGTTAGGGAGGCTGCAAGTGTTTCTGAGGTTGCGGATGGACAAGGGGATGTCCATGCTGCAAGTGTGGTAGAAGTAGATGAGGTAGAAGTTGAGGAGAAATTGGGTGGCAGCGTTGTGGAGTGTGTGAGTGAGAATGATGTAGTGTGTAAAGATGTGCAGACGCTTTCTGTAAGTAGTGTTGAGGATTCCGAGGAATGGAAAGAAGTATCATGCGGACCAGGTGAGCAACTAGAGGATGAAGATGTGCAGTGTCATGAGGTAGATTTGGATTATGGGGACGAAGAAGGGGAAATTGTAGAAGAGAAGAAAGTAGAAGGAGAGGAGTTAGAGGTTGAGGATAATCCAAATCGGGGTAAAAGTAGTAAGGTAAGTTGCCTTGATTCTAATTCAGAAGAAACAAATCAGTACAGCTCAACACGAGATAGTTTCTCAGAGAGAGGTGTCCAAAAGGAACGAGTACCTAAAGTTCGTCATAAAAAGGTGAGAAGAAGCGGTTAACGGGTAGCGGGTAGATGTTCCCCACAGTCCCAGTGGTGTTCGTCTACTTCAGGGTTGCGCCCCTGCCTCCGTGAGCCTTGGTTTTCTCCACCCATCCTTATTCTCGGAGGGAACCATGTCCTTACCCTTAGTCCTAGCTATTGACCTTTCCATGATCCTTGCCCTTTTCATCTTCCCAATTTTCCTACCCCTCCCCTTAGAAAACAAAATAAAATAAAAAACAAATAAAAATTAGAAAGGAAAAAGAAAAAAAATTAGAAAAGGAAAAAAGAAAAATATCAGAAAGGAGTAGAAAGAAGTTAGTTGGAAGAGCTGTGACTAGGTTGGGGTAGTGATGTTAGTGTTAGATACGTTGTTTGTCGTTTTATGATGGAGTGTGATAGGGTGGTTTGTTTTCATTTTTCTTTGTTGTAGTTTGTTGTTGATCATTGTAGGGTAGGGCCCATGCCGCATTCCCCGGTTGATTTCCCTGGTAGGTTATTTTTGGATTAAGTGTGGGTTGTTAGACGATGCCTAGGAGAAGTAAACCCCACCCTTGCTAGTTACGCAGTATTTAAAGAGTAAGAGAAGGGATAATTTTCGTGTGCCCTCTATGCGGTTTTCTCTGTCCGGCTAAGCGGGGCCGTCCGCCCTAGTGTAGGGATGTGGGCCAGCCATATGGCAGCCCAGGTTTCTGGGGGAATTAGTTTTGAGAACTTATCACTGATAATATTTTGTATAAATAGGGTCCCTCGCTGAAGACGGGGAACAGCTCCATCCTGAACCATTAACATCTAGACTCTCCCTCAACTTCATCTGCCGGAGGAGAATAGCGAGGATAGGCCACCAACACACTAACATGAGACCAGAATAACACCACTTCACACCCATGGAAAAAATAAGGTGACATAAATCCATATTATTTTTTTTACACAGTGTGATGTAACCCACTAGAACCAGTGGACATAGAGTCACTCTACAACAATGACTTTAAGCTTTAAACATTTTAATTGGGTCCCCGGTTAACGGGACAGAATAGTGCGTGGACTTGGGGGGGAATCTTTTGTACATTTTGTAAATCTGTTGTATAATATGTGAGCCCATAGGTTGACATGTATCTGGAGGGCTGCTCACCATTCAGACGTGTAAATTTCCTTCTTATTTTCAGTATAAGGGTTTCCTTAGTGCTACTAATTCATTCAATCAACATGTAATTTCACTGGTTCAATTTAGTTTCATTTTATGCTTTATTTTCTCATTTTAAAATTCCGTTTGGGTCACATAGGGATAGAAGTTTCCTTGGTAGTTAAGTCGGGTCACCAGTTTAATCCTGTATAGGTGCATTTTCATGCAGAGTTGAACATGCTCTTGGGACAGGTTGAGTTATGCACTATCTTGCCTAGGAACATGTCTGCCTTTGGGCCAAATTACTTTTAAAAAGGTTATAAGGCTTTATGACACGTTACTGTTTTCAAGACTTAACAAAATTTATCAATATTTAAATTCTTTTAATTGATTATGATCACTTGGGTGTTTACTGTATTCTTATTATAATTACTCCAAGTCTAAGTGCTCAATGTGGCAGCACTTTATAATAGTATCAGGCACTATGCCAACTCTTGAATTTAGTACGTCCTGGGGCCACGGGTGTTACATACATAATCAGATACACATGTAATATGTTATACACATATTAAGTATAAAACCTAATATGGATATTTATAGATTGTTAATTATGTACCTCATGGCGTGGAAAAGGGTGTGGCAAGAGATAGATGTTATAATTGTCCTGTGTTGTGGAACATGTATATGTATTGTATACTCGTGTGTATTTTTGGGGGGTTAGATATAGGGCTACAAGGAGAATAAAAAACCTAGATTTTATTTAAATTTATTTTCAGATAATATTTTAAAAGGGATAATATAGATTTCATATTTATTAATTTCTAATGACAATTTTAAAAGGGAGAATATGGATTTTATAATTATTAATTTCAATTAATATTTTTTTTTTGCGGAGAATCTAAATGTTATATTCATTGATTTTTGTAAGTAACAATTTCGAAGGAGATAATGAGTTTAGTTATAATAAAAAGATTTTATTGGTTGTTAATTTTGTGAGTTTTATTTGCAAGTCCCGTCTCACTGGATCCAGCGCATTTTTGGCTTCTCTAGGCTTTGGCCTAGTTTTAATTATCTTGTGGCCCCTCTTTAAAAAAAAAAAATTAAAAAAAAAAATTTTTTTTACAAGTCGAAGTTAAAGAGGGGTTACAGATTTAGTAATGAGGGTTTGTCCGGTTTATTTTCACGTAACGTTTTGCGAAGTTCCGCGACAGTTACATCTGAGTATGGAAGACCACGCAATAATGCTTTATAGCTTAATTCGTCTTTCAACAACACGTCAAGGTTAAATTGAGCCATTTTTGTTAATAACGTCGTTTAAGTAAACGAAGTATTACGTACGACCAATCTTATATCAGCTTAAACACTGTAAGGCTCGACTTCATTTTAACACATACATATATCTCTTATTACACATAGAATCTTATATTAATTAATGAAAATAAACTTATCTCACAACAATTCAATTTTCTGTACTGTCATATATAATTAGTCAAAACAAAACGCTAATACCATTGTATAGTAGAGAGAAATTTCACATACGAAAAGTTCATTCCTTTAACAATAGCACAAAGGGTCAGCTGTTTTGGGGAGTAGCATTGTTTGCATAGGATGGTAAGACAGGTAGGACAATTCAGAACAGGAAAGACTCGTGTCTAGGCTTGTCTGTTAGGTTAGCGAGGGGAGGTTTTGAATGAGATGCGTGCATACAAAAGGGGAGAGTTTACATTCCTCAACACGTATTTAACATGAACTAGCTTGTTCAAACCGACAGGTTTAGAATGGAATATTTACCAGCGATAACTTGTTTATTACGGCAATCTCACGATACTAATATTATTATATCTTAATTAAAACTTAACTCATTTATTTGTTCCCGATTTCAGAGTGAATAAATTGATGTTTGTTAAAGTTATTGTTAAAGAATTATAACAATGTACACAATTATTTTATTTATTTTTTTTTAAAGCAGAGCAGATTATTTTTACACAATAGCAGAGTGGCGCAATTATGACGTTTTACATACGTTACAATTCGGGAACCTGTTTAATTGACCTGAGCCAATTAACCAGGTTCCCGAATTGTAACGTATGTAAAATGTTATATAACCTCCTCATTTATGGATATTTCATCTACGTTTCTACAGTGGATTATTATGAGCTTCTTATCAGGATAATTTATTTATAAAAATTAAGTACTTTACTCTTGTTAAATCATAAAATGTTTCAGGTAAACTACCCCTTTCTCTTAACCGATCTTCTCCGAAATCAATAGACCTTCAGTCCTCTACAATTCAGGGATGCATGCAAAAAAATATTTGATTCTGTTTGAATGTGCGGCAGTTATCGTTCGTCATGGAAACATTTCTCTTGTTACAACATAAAATGTTGCAGGTAAACTACCCCTTTCCCTCAACCGATCATCACCAAAATCAACAAACCTTGAGTTCTCTACAACTCAGGAAAGTGTGCAAAAAATTATTTGATTTTCTTTGAATTTTCGGCAGTTATCGTTCGTCATAAAAAAATTACCCTTTTACTTCCATGTTCCTTAAGGAAATGGAAGTATGGTGATGGCAAAAAAAATCGTGTTCGAGTTTATTCCAGATTCTGATTGTACTACACTCAAAACATGAAAAAAAGTAGTTTTTCGAAAAGTGTCTGTGTGTGTGTCTGTGTGTCTGTCTGTCTGTCTATATGTAGATTTTTTTCTATGGCAAACGATAACAGCCGCAAATTCAAACAGAATCAAATAATTTTTTGCATACAGCCCTAATTTGTAGAGTACTCACGGCCTATTTTATCAAGGTTAATTATGTTTCTTTGGCAAACGATAACAGCCGCAAATTCGAACAGAATCAAATAATGTTTCGCATACAGCCCTGAATTGTAGAGTTCTCAAGATCTGTTGATTGTGGTAAAGATCGGTTAAGGGAAAGGGGTAGTTTACCTGCAACGTTTTATGTTTTAACAAGGGTATTTTTTTGGCAAACGATAACAGCCGCAAATTCAAACATAATCAAATAATGTTTTGCATACTGCCCTGAATTGTAGAGTTCTCAAGACCTTTTTGTTTTTGGAGAAGATCGGTTAAGGGAAAGGGGTAGTTTACCAGCAACGTTTTATGTTTTAAAAGGGTATTTTCTATGGCAAACGGTAAGAGCCGCAAATTCAAACAGAATCAAATAAGTTCTTGCATACAGCCCTGATTACTTGAGTACTAAAGATCTATTGTTTTTGGTGAAGATCGTTTAAGGGAAAGGGATAGTTTACCAGCCACATTTTTTGTTTTATCAAAGGTATTTTGTATGGCAAACGATAACAGCCGCAAATTCAAACAGAATCCTATAATATTTTGCATACAGCCCTGATTTGTTGAGTACTAAAGACCTGTTGTTTTTGGTGAAGATTGGTGTAGGGAAAGGGGTAGTTTACCGGCAACGGTTTTTTATCAAGGGTAATTTTTTCCTATGGTAAACGATAACAGCCGCAAATTCAAACAGAATCAAATGATGTTTTGCATACACACCTGTATTGTAGAGTTCTCAATACCTATTTGTGTTGGTGAAAATCGGTTAAGGGAAAGGGGTAGTTTACCAGCAACGTTTTATGTTTTAAAAGGGTATTTTTTGGCAAACGATAAGAGCCGCAAATTCAAACAGAATAATATAAAATTTTCCATGCAGCTCTGATTTGAAGGGTACTCAAGACCTGTTGTTTTTGGTGAAGATTGGTTAAGGGAAAGGGGTAGTTTACCTGCCACGTTTTTTGTTTTATCAAGTGTATTTTATATGGCAAACGATAACAGGCGCAAATTCAAACAGAATCATATAATATTTTGCATACAGCCCTCAAATGTAGAGTGCTCAAGACCTGTTGGTTTTGGTGAAGATCAGTTAAGGGAATAGGGTAGTTTACCAGCAACATTTGATGTTTTATCAAGGGTAATTTTTTTATGACGAATGATAACTGCCGTACATTAAAACAGAATCAACTACTCTTCTGCATACCTTTTTGAATTTTACAGAACTCAAGGTCTGTTGATTTTGTTGAAGATTGGTTAAGGGAAAGGGGTCGTTTACCGGCAACGTTTTATGTTTTAACAAGGGTATTTTTTCTATGACGAACGATAACTGCCGTAAATTCAAAGAGAATCAAATAATTGTTTGCATAAAGGCCTGAATTCTAGAGTACGCAAGACCTGTCTCTATTGGTGAAGATCGGTTAAAGGAAAGGGGTAGTTTACCAGCAACGGTTTTTTATCAAGGGTAATTTTTTTCTATGGTAAATGACAACTGCCGCAAATTCAAACAGAATCAAATGATGTTTTGCATACAGACCTGTATTGTAAAGTTCTCAATACCTATTGGTGTTGGTAAAGATCGGTTAAGGGAAAGGGGTAGTTTACCAGCAACATTTTATGTTTTAACAAGGGTAAATTTTTATATGACGAACGATAACTGCCGTAAATTCAAACAGAATCAACTAGGTTTTTGCATACCTTTTTGAACTAAAGAGAACTCAAGGTCTGTTGATTTTGTTGAAGATGGGTTAAGGTCAGGGGTAGGTTATCAGCAACGTCTTATGTTTTAAAAAGGGTAATTTTATTATGACGAACGATAACTGCCGAAAATTCAAAGAGAATCAAATAATTTTTTGCACCCTTTCCTGAGTTGCGGAGAGCTCAAGGCCTTCTGATTTTGGTGAAGATCGGTTAAGGGAAAGGGGTAGTTTACCAGAAACATTTTATGATTTAACAAGACTAAATTACTTAATTTTTATAAATAAAGTATCCTGATAAGAAGCTCATAGTAATCCACTGTCGAAACGTAGATGAAATATCTATAAATGAAGAGGTTAGGCGAACGGGGTGGGGGTAATTTTCTATTATTAAAAATTATAGTTGATGGTAGAGGGGAGAATTTTTTATATGTTTACTACGTTATCGGCAACAAAGAAGTAGTTTTTTTGCAAAAAATTGCTTCCCGAGCTCTTTATCCGTAGTCCAATGTTTTCTGCAAAACCAGACTTTTTGGCAATGACATCGACGGCCATCATCAGTGAAAATCGAGTGCGAAAAAGTGAGGTAGTATACGTTAGTGACCACAGTACTGTGGTTAATGCTGAAGCAATAAGTAGAAATACGTAGTTTCTATGGAAATATTTCATTTCAATAAAATCATATTTAAAATATGATTTTAAATATAAATCTTAGAACATGGAAGTCATGTATGGTTTTCCATACCGATATTTTGCTTCCATGTTCCTTAAGGAAATGGAAGTATGGTGATGGCAAAAAAAATCGTGTTCGAGATTATTGCAGATTATGATTGTACTACACTCAAAACATGAAAAAAATTCATTTTTCGAAAAGTGTCTGTGTGTGTGTCTGACTGTGTGTCTAACTGTATTTTTTTTTCCTATGGCAAACGATAACAGCCGCAAATTCAAACTGAATCAAATATTGTTTTGCATGCAGCCCTGATTTGTAGAGTACTCACGACCTATTGTTTTTGGTGAAGATCGGTTAAGGGAAAGGGGTAGTTTACCAGCAATGTTTTATGTTTTAACAAGGGTATTTTATATGGCAAATGATAACAGCCGCAAATTCAAACAAAATCAAATGATTATTTGTATACAGCCCTAAATTGTAGAGTTCTCAAGATCTATTGATTTTGGTGAAGATCGGTTAAGGGAAAGGGGTTGTTTACCAGTTACATTTTATGTTTTAAAAGGGTATTTCTTATGGCAAACGATAATAGCCGCAAATTCAAACAGAATCAAATAATGTTTTGCATACATCCCTGATTTGTAGAGTACTCAAGACCTATTGTTTTAGGTGAAGATCGGTTAAGGGAAAGGGGTAGTTTACCTGCAACTTTTTATGTTTTAAAAGTGTATACTTTAGGCAAACGATAAGAGTAGCAAATTCAAACAGAATCAAATAATTTTTGCATGTAGCCCTGATTCGTAGAGTACTCACGACCTATTGATTTTGGTGAAGATCGGTTAAGGGAAAGGGGTAGTTTACCGGCAACGGTTTTTTTAAAAACAAGTGTAATTTTTTTTTTGGCAAACGATAACAGCCGCAAATTCATACAGAATCAACTACTGTTTTGCATAAAGCCCTGAATTATAGAGTTCTCAAGATCTATTGATTTTGGTGAAGATCGGTTAAGGGGAAGGGGTAGTTTACCAGCAAAGTTTTTTATCGGTGGTAATTTTTTGTATGGCAAACGATTACAGCCCCAAATTCAAACTGAATCAAATAATGTTTTGCATACTGCCCTGAATTGTGGAGTTCTCAAGTCCTATGGTGTTGGTGAAGATCGGTTAAGGGAAAGGGGTAGTTTACCTGTAACATTTTATGTTTTAACAAGGATAATTTTGTATATGACGTACGATAACTACCGCAAATTCAATCAGAATCGACTACGTTTTTGCATACCTTTTTGGATTGAAGAGAACTCAAGATCTATTGATTTTGGTGAAGATCGGTTAAGGGAAAGGGGTTGTTTACCAGTTACATTTTATGTTTTAAAAGGGTATTTCCTATGGCAAACGATAAGAGCCGCAAATTCAAACAGAATCAAATAATGTTTTGCATACATCCCTGATCTGTAGAGTACTCAAGACCTTTTGTTTTAGGTGAAGATCGGTTAAGGGATAGGGGTAGTTTACCTGCAACTTTTTATGTTTTAAAAGGGTATACTTTAGGCAAACGATAAGAGTCGCAAATTCAAACAGAATCAAATAATTTTTGCATGTAGCCCTGATTTGTAGAGTACTCACGACCTGTTGATTTTGGTGAAGATCGGTTAAGGGAAAAAGGTAGTTTACCGGCAACGGTTTTTTTTAAAACAAGTGTAATTTTTTTTTTGGCAAACGATAACAGCCGCAAATTCATACAGAATCAACTACTGTTTTGCATAAAGCCCTGAATTATAGAGTTCTCAAGATCTATTGATTTTGGTGAAGATCGGTTAAGGGGAAGGGGTAGTTTACCAGCAAAGTTTTTTATCGGTGGTATTTTTTGTATGGCAAACGATTACAGCCCCAAATTCAATCAGAATCAAATAATGTTTTGCATACTGCCCTGAATTGTAGATTTCTCAAGTCCTATGGTGTTGGTGAAGATCGGTTAAGGGAAAGGGGTAGTTTACCTGTAACATTTTATGTTTTAACAAGGATAATTTTGTATATGACGTACGATAACTACCGCAAATTCAATCAGAATCGACTACGTTTTTGCATACCTTTTTGGATTAAAGAGAACTCAAGGTCCGTTGATTTTGTTGAAGATCGGTTAAGGGAAAGGGGTTGTTTACCAGCAACATTTTATGTTTTAAGAAGGGTAATATTTTGCGAAAGGTAACTGCCGTAAATTCAAACAGAATCAAATAATGTTCTGCATACACCCCTGAATTGTAGAGTTCGCAAGATCTGTTGTTTTTGGTGAAGATCGGTTAAGGGAGAGGGGTAGTTTACTGGCAACATTTTATGTTTTAACAAGGGTAATTGTTTATATGACGAACGATAACTGTAGCACATTCAAACAGAATCAAATATTTTTTGCATGCATCCCTGAATTGTAGAGGACTAAAGGTCTATTGATTTTGGTGAAGATCGGTTAAGAGAAAGGGGTAGTTTAATTGCAACGTTTTAAGTTTTAACAAGAGTAACGTACTTAATTTTGATAAATAATGTATCCTAATAAGAAGCTCATAATAATCCACTGTAGAAACGTAGATGAAATATCTATAAATGAAGAGGTTAGGTGAACGGGGTGAAGGTAATTTTCTATTAATGAAAATTATAGTTGATTGGGGAGGGGAGAATTTTTTATATGTGTACTACGTTATCGGCACCAAAGAAGTAGTTCTTTGTTAAAATTCCTTCCTGGGCTGTTCAGCCGTAGTCCAATGTTTTCTGCAAAACCAGACTTTTTGGCAGTCCATCGACTGCCATCATCAGTGAAAATCGCGTGCGAAACCGTCAGGTGGTATACGTTAGTGACCACAGTACTGTGGTTAAGGCTGAAGCAATAAGTAGAAAGAAGCAGTTTCTATGGTAATATTTCATTTCGAATATGATTTTAAATATAAATCTTAGAACATAGAAGTCATGTATGGTTCTCCATACCGATATTTAAAACATAAAACGTTGCTGATAAACTACCCCTTTCCCTTAACCGATCTTCACCAAAAACAATAAGTCTTGAGAACTCTACAATTTAGTGATGTATGCAAATAATCATTTGATTCTGTGTGTATTTGCGGCTGTTATCGTTTGCCATAGAAAATACCCTTGTTAAAACATAAGACGTTGCTGGTAAACTACCCCTTTCCCGTAACCGATCTTCAACAAAATCAACAGAACTTGAGTTCTATTTAGTTCACAAAGGTATGCAAAAACGTAGTTGATTCTGTTTGAATTTACGGCAGTTATCGTTCGTCATACATAAAAAATTACCCTTGTTAAAACATAAAATTTTGCTGGTAAACTACCCCTTTCCCTTAACCGATCTTCACCAACAAAAATAGGTATTGAGAACTCTACAATACAGGGCTGTATGCAAAACATCATTTGATTCTGTTTGAATTTGCGGCTGTTATCGTTTGCCATAGAAAAAAATTACCCTTGATAAAAAACCGTTGCAGGTAACTACAAACTACCCCTTTCCATTAACCGATCTTCACCAAAAATAGTAGGTCTTGAATACTCTACAAATCAGGGATGTATGGAAAACATCATTTGATTCTGTTTGAATTTGCGGCTGTTATCCTTTGCCATAAAAAATACCCTTGTTAAAACATAAAACGTTGCTGATAAACTACCCCTTTCCCTTAACCGATCTTCACCAAAAACAATAAATCTTGAGAACTCTACAATTTAGGGCTGTATGCAAATAATCATTTGATTCTGTTTGTATTTGCGGCTGTTATCGTTTGCCATATAAAATACCCTTGTTAAAACATAAAACGTTGCTCGTAAACTACCCCTTTCCCTTAACCGATTTTCAACAAAATCAACAGACCTTGAGTTATGTATAATTCAAAAAGTTATGCAGAAGAGTAGTTGATTCTGTTTTAATGTACGGCAGTATCGTTCCTCATAAAAAAAATTACCCTTGTTAAAACATAAAATGTTGCTGGCATACTACCCTATTCCCTTAACCGATCTTCACCAAAACCAACAGATCTTGAGAACTCTACAATTCAAGGCTGTATGCAAATAATCATTTGATTCTGTTTGAATTTGCGGCTATTATCGTTTACCATAGAAAAAATTACCCTTGATAAAAAACCGTTGCTGGTAAACTACCCCTTTCCATTAACCGATCTTCACCAAAAACAATAGGTCTTGAGAACACTACAATTTAGGGCTGCATGCAAAAAATTATTTGATTCTGTTTGAATTTGCGGCTGTTATCGTTTGCCATAGAAAATACTTTATTTCCTTAAGGAAAATGGAAGTAAAAAATCTACAGACACACGGACACACAGACAGAAACACACACAGACACTTTTCGAAAAATGAGTTTTTTTCATGTTTCGAGTGTAGTATAATCAGAATCTGCAATAATCTCGAACACGATTTTTTTTTGCCATCACCATACTTCCATTTCCTTAAGGAACATGGAAGTAAAAATCGCATAACATAATTCTATGTTAAATCAATTGTAGCGCCGGCTTAACTTAGCAATAGCAATGCTAATTAAATTAATGAAAACTCGCATTCATTTCCATTACTAGTGCTTACAAGTGATTACAAATAAAATAACTAAAAAAAAATGTTTTATCTAAAAAAATGACATTCCGGGCGAAAATTTCAAAACTTCATGGTCGATGAGGGTCGCCTCCCAGTTGTCCGATTGAGCTAAAATTTTGCACAGATCGTTTTTTTGTTGAGTGGAACAAGAAAGGGTGGTGGGAGCTAAACTTTTAGAAAGTTGAAAAATAAGGGCCACCCTAAGAGGGTACAACGTGGACAAAAAGCTTCAACATTCCCTATGGAGCGTTGCTCAGAGTAAAGCTACGAATCTACAGTGTACGTTTCACAGAACAAACACGCGGAAAAGAAGGAGCGCTCCGAAGTCTCTCATGGACGCTGAGCATCTTGCAGAGGGTTCTCCCTGAAGACGAAATGTCTCTGTAAACAAGTGCAGTTACACTGGCCAGCGATCCACAGGAATCAAATCGCTGTCCACGCTGGACATCTTTTCGGCTTGCACGTATGGTATTGGTGTGTGTTTCGACATTTTCCATTTAAAAAGCATACAAACGTATGAAAAATAAACATGATTGAGGCCAGAAATAACGCGAATTGTGTGTGTGTTGCGGATTGCCTGCCTTTTTCTTGCGGTACTTACAATAATAAAACTTTGGAAACGTAAAAATTACATAATTGAGATATGCTTGCCTGCCAGGAATTTTTACTCATATTTTTACACATACCTGATTTAAATTAAAAGAGAATATCGGTATGGAGATACATGACTTCCATATTCTAAGATTTATATTTAAAATCATTTTCGAAATGAAATATTACCATAGAAACTACTTCTTTCTACTTACTGCTTCAGCCTTAACCACAGTACTGTGGTCACTAACGTATACCACCTCACGTTATCGCACTCGATTTTCACTGATGATGGAAGTCGATGGCATTGCCGAAACGTCTGGTTTTGTAGACAACATTGGACTACGGCCAAATATCCCGGGAAGGAATTTTAACAAAACTACTTCTTTGTTACCGATAACGTTGCACACGCACACACACACACACACACACACACACACACACACACACACACACACACACACACACACACACACACACACACACACACACACACACACACACACACACACACACACACACACACACACACACACACACACACACACACACACACACACACACACACACACCCATATATATGCATAAAATTAATGGCTTGTATAAGTTAATGATTGATCTCCATTAAGTAGTGCTCAAGTTTCCAAAGTTTTAATATTATGATGTCCGTAATTAAAACATCAGAGCAGGTTTAGTGTGTATGAGGGTACACCGTGGACAAAAATTTTCAACATTTCCTATTGAGCGTTGCTTAGATTAAAGCTGCGAATCTACAGTGTACGTTTCACAGAACAAACACGCGGCAAAAAAGAAGGAGCGCTCCGAAGTCACTCATGGACCCTCAGCATCTTGCAGAGCGTTCGTTCCCTAAAGACGAAAAGTCTGTCTATAAAACGTTCGTCTGAAAACACGTACAGTTACACTGCCCAGCGATCCACAGGAAGCAAATCGCTATCCACGCTGGGCACTTTTTCGGCTTGCACGTGTTGTATTGGTGTGTGTTTCGACATTTTCCATTTAAAAAGCATACAAACGTATGAAAATAAACATGATTGAGGCCAGAAATAACGCGAATTGTGTGTGTGTTGCGGATTGCCTGCCTTTTTGTTGCGGTAATTACAATAATAAAACTTTGGAAACGTAAAAATTACATAATTGAGATATGCTTGCCTGCCAGGAATTTTTACTCATATTTTTACACATACCTGATTTAAATTAAAAGAAAATATCGGTATGGAGATACATGACTTCCATATTCTAAGATTTATATTTAAAATCATTTTCGAAATGAAATATTACCATAGAAACTACTTCTTTCTACTTACTGCTTCAGCCTTAACCACAGTACTGTGGTCACTAACGTATACCACCTCACGTTATCGCACTCGATTTTCACTGAAGATGGAAGTCGATGGCATTGCCGAAACGTCTGGTTTTGTAGACAACATTGGACTACGGCCAAATATCCCGGGAAGGAATTTTAACAAAACTACTTCTTTGTTACCGATAACGTTGCACACGCACACACACACACACACACACACACACACACACACACACACACACACACACACACACACACACACACACACACACACACACACACACACACACACACACACACACACACATGCATAAAATTAATGGCTTGTATAAGTTAATGATTGATCTCCATTAAGTAGTGCTCAAGTTTCCAAAGTTTTAATATTATGATGTCCGTAATTAAAACATCAGAGCAGGTTTAGTGTGTATGAGGGTACACCGTGGACAAAAATTTTCATCATTTCCTATTGAGCGTTGCTTAGATTAAAGCTGCGAATCTACAGTGTACGTTTCACAGAACAAACACGCGGCAAAAAAGAAGGAGCGCTCCGAAGTCACTCATGGACCCTCAGCATCTTGCAGAGCGTTCGTTCCCTAAAGACGAAAAGTCTGTCTATAAAACGTTCGTCTGAAAACACGTACAGTTACACTGCCCAGCGATCCACAGGAAGCAAATCGCTATCCACGCTGGACACTTTTTCGGCTTGCACGGGTTATGTTAGTGTGGGTTTCGGCACTTTCCATTTAAAAAGCGTGCAAATGTAAGAAAATAAACATGAATGAGGCCAGAAATAACGCGAATTTTGTGTGTGTGTGTGTGTGTGTGTGTGCGTGTGTGTCTTCCATGCCTTTTTATTGCGGTAGTCATAATAATAAAATGGAAACGTAAACATTACATAACTGAGATATGCTTGCCTGCCACGAACGATATATTTTCTCTGATACATGATTTATATTAAAATGAAAAAATTATAATTTTATTTCCTGGCAACAAAATTATTATATTTTTAACAATTACCATTGTTTGATAAAATTTAAATGAATTTTCAAGTACTTTACTGTTGTTAAAACGTAAAAGGTTGCTGGTAAACTACCCCTTCCCCTTAACCGATCTTCACCAAAATCAAAAATCCTTGTGATCTCTACAATTCAGGGACGTATGCAAAAAATTATTTGATTCTGTTTGAATTTGCAGCTGTTATCGTTTGCCATAGAAAATTACCTTTGATAAAAAAACGTTGCTGGTAAACTACCCCTTCCCCTTAACCGATCTTCACCAAAAACAACAGGTCTTGAGTACTCTACAAATCAGGGCTGTATGCAAAACATTATTTTATTCTGTTTGAATTTGCAGCTGTTATCGTTTGCCATAGAAAATACCCTTGTTAAAACATAAACCGTTGCTGGTAAACTACCCCTTTACCTTAACCGATCTTCACCAAAAACAATAGGTCTTGAGAACTCTACAATTTAGGGCTGTATGCAAACAATCTTTTGATTCTGTTTGAATTTGCGGCTGTTATCGTTTGCCAAAAAAAAAATACCCTTGATAAAAAAAAACCGTTGCGGGTAAACTACCCCTTTCCCTCAACTGATCTTCACCAAACACAATAGGTCGTGAGTAATCTACAAATGAGGGCTGTACGCAAAAAATTATTTGATTCTGTTTGAATTTGCGGCTGTTATCGTTTGCCATAGAAAATACTTCATTTCCTTAAGGAACATGGAAGTAAAAAATCTACAGACACACAGACAGAAACACACAGAGACACTTTTCGAAAAATGAGTTTTTTTCATGTTTCGAGTGTAGTATAATCAGAATCTGCAATAATCTCGAACACGATTTTTTTTTTGTCATCACCATACTTCCATTTCCTTAAGGAACATGGAAGTAAAAATCGCATTACATAATTCTATGTTAAATCAATTGTAGCGCCGGCTTAACTTAGCAATAGCAATGCTAATTAAATTAATGAAAACTCGCATTCATTTCCATTACTAGTGCTTACAAGTGATTACAAATAAAATAACTAAAAAAAATTTTTTATCTAAAAAAATGAACATTCCGGGCGAAAATTTCAAAACTTCATGGTCGATGAGGGTCGCCTCGCAGTTGTCCGATTGAGCTAAAATTTTGCACAGATCTTTTTTTGTTGAGTGGAACAAGAAAAGGGGGGTGGGAGCTAAACTTTTAGAAAGTTGAAAAATAAGGGCCACCCTAAGAGGGTACAACGTGGACAAAAAGCTTCAACATTCCCTATGGAGCGTTGCTCAGAGTAAAGCTACGAATCTACAGTGTACGTTTCACAGAACAAACACGCGGAAAAGAAGGAGCGCTCCGAAGTCTCTCATGGACGCTGAGCATCTTGCAGAGGGTTCTCCCTGAAGACGAAATGTCTCTGTAAACAAGTGCAGTTACACTGGCCAGCGATCCACAGGAATCAAATCGCTGTCCACGCTGGACACCTTTTCGGCTTGCACGTGTTGTATTGGTGTGTGTTTCGACATTTTCCATTTAAAAAGCATGCAAACGTATGAAAATAAACATGATTGAGGCCAGAAATAACGCGAATTGTGTGTGTGTTGCGGATTGCCTGCCTTTTTCTTGCGGTAATTACAATAATAAAACTTTGGAAACGTAAAAATTACATAATTGAGATATGCTTGCCTGCCAGGAATTATTACTCATATTTTTACACATACCTGATTTAAATTAAAAGAAAATATCGGTATGGAGAACCATACATGACTTCCATATTCTAAGATTTATATTTAAAATCATTTTCGAAATGAAATATTACCATAGAAACTACTTCTTTCTACTTACTGCTTCAGCCTTAACCACAGTACTGTGGTCACTAACGTATACCACCTCACGTTATCGCACTCGATTTTCACTGATGATGGAAGTCGATGGCATTGCCGAAACGTCTGGTTTTGTAGACAACATTGGACTACGGCCAAATATCCCGGGAAGGAATTTTAACAAAACTACTTCTTTGTTACCGATAACGTTGTACACACACACACACACACACATATATATATATGCATAAAATTAATGGCTTGTATAAGTTAATGATTGATCTCCATTAAGTAGTGCTCAAGTTTCCAAAGTTTTAATATTATGATGTCCGTAATTAAAACATCAGAGCAGGTTTAGTGTGTATGAGGGTACACCGTGGACAAAAATTTTCAACATTTCCTATTGAGCGTTGCTTAGATTAAAGCTGCGAATCTACAGTGTACGTTTCACAGAACAAACACGCGGCAAAAAAGAAGGAGCGCTCCGAAGTCACTCATGGACCCTCAGCATCTTGCAGAGCGTTCGTTCCCTAAAGACGAAAAGTCTGTCTATAAAACGTTCGTCTGAAAACACGTACAGTTACACTGCCCAGCGATCCACAGGAAGCAAATCGCTATCCACGCTGGACACTTTTTCGGCTTGCACGGGTTATGTTAGTGTGCGTTTCGGCACTTTCCATTTAAAAAGCGTGCAACTGTAAGAAAATAAACATGAATGAGGCCAGAAATAACGCGAATTTTGTGTGTGTGTCTTCCCTGCCTTTTTATTGCGGTAGTCATAATAATAAAATGGAAACGTAAACATTACATAACTGAGATATGCTTGCCTGCCACGAACGATATATTTTCTCTGATACATGATTTATATTAAAATGAAAAAATTATAATTTTATTGCCTGGCAACAAAATTATTTTATTTTTAACAATTACCATTGTTTGATAAAGTTTAAATGAATTTTCAAGTACTTTACTGTTGTTAAAACGTAAAATGTTGCTGGTAAACTACCCCTTCGCCTTAACCGATCTTCACCAAAATCAAAAATCCTTGTGATCTCTACAATTCAGGGATGTATGCAAAAAATTATTTGATTCTGTTTGAATTTGCAGCTGTTATCGTTAGCCATAGAAAATTACCTTTGATAAAAAAACGTTGCTGGTAAACTACCCCTTCCCCTTAACCGATCTTCACCAAATACAACAGGTCTTGAGTACTCTACAAATCAGGGCTGTATGCAAAAAATTATTTGATTCTGTTTGAATTTGCAGCTGTTATCGTTTGCCATAGAAAATACCCTTGTTAAAACATAAACCGTTGCTGGTAAACTACCCCTTTACCTTAACCGATCTTCACCAAAAACAATAGGTCTTGAGAACTCTACAGTTTAGGGCTGTATGCAAATAATCTTTTGATTCTGTTTGAATTTGCGTCTGTTATCGTTTGCCAAATAAAAAATTACCCTTGATAAAAAAAAACCGTTGCCGGTAAACTACCCCTTTCCCTCAACTGATCTTCACCAAACACAATAGGTCGTGAGTAATCTACAAATGAGGGCTGTACGCAAAAAATTATTTGATTCTGTTTGAATTTGCGGCAGTTATCGTTTGCCATAGAAAAAATCCACACACACACGCGCGCGCGCGCAGACACACAGACTGACTGACAGACAGACACACACACAGACACTTTTCGAAAAACGACTTTCTTCATGTTTTGAGTGTAGTACAATCAGAATCTGCAATAATCTCGAACACGATTTTTTTTTGCCATCACCATACTTCCATTTCCTTAAGGAATATGGAAGTAAATTTATATCCTTTCTTGCCTGGCAACAAAAATATTTTATTTTTACAATTACCATTGTTTGAATAAGTTTAAATGAATTTTCAAGTACTTTACTCTTGTCAAAACGTAAAATGTTGCCAGTAAACTACCCCTTCCCCTTAACCGATCTTCAATAAAATCAACAGGCCTTGAGTCCCCTACAACTCAGGCAGCCATGCAAAACATTATTTGATTATGTTTGAATTTGCGGCAGTTATTGTTCGTGATAGAAAAAATTACTCTTGTTAAAACATAAAACGTTGCTGGTAAACTACCCCTTCCCCTTAACCGATCTTCACCAAAATCATTAGGCCTTGATTCCTCTATAATTCAGGAATGTATGCAAAACATTATTTGATTCTGTTTGAATTCGCGGCAGTTATCGTTTGCCATATAAAATATTCTACACACAGACACACACAGAAATATTTTTCTAAAAATGACTTTTCTTCATGTTTTGAGGGTAGTACAATTAGAATCAGCCGTTACCTCGAACACGATTTTTTCGCCATCACCATACTTCCATTTTCTTATGGAATATGGAAGTAAAAATCAAAAACCTTTATTTAAAATAAAAAAGTTCTTTTAAAACGAAAGTAAAGTATTTATCAAATAAACATGGTATGCAAGGAAAGTTACAGGAGTAAAATTATTTGTCGCAAGTTGTTTTTATTTAGATCGTAAAAAGCATTCAGCATCTTCTGTACGTTCAGCTCGTGCCTTTGTACATTTTTAACCTTCCCTCTCATCGTGTTTTGCTTAGAAATAGTTACTTAACACTGAGTGTCTTAAATTATGAACAACTAAATTTTAAGGACGATGCTCGCCGTAAAGTGATTTAAATATTTCTGTAGGTTATGAAAATCTTTCGTCTTTCTCATTCTCTCTAGACCTTTCAGCATGCCCACGACACTTCACCATTTTCGTTCTTATATTTTTTTAACTTTTATGACACATATCTATGATTTAATTTTGAGGCTGGTAACTTTTACAGTTTATTTGTGCAGTAACACTGAAGACTATGTTTATTCTTTCAGGATTACTCCTGTGATTCAGTTACATCTCTGCGCCCATGTGATAAAACCATATGCGCTATATGTGTATATAAAATAATTGACAAACCATTTTTTTATTTAAGCCTTTATAGTTACAGGGTTTGGCATTTCCTTTCTAAAAATTTGAATTGAATCTTTTATTGTCAATGATAGTGTCACTTGAGTTCATTCAGATGCTGATTTACAATCCGACTCGCCCATTTGCCTTCTATTGCGCTCGCGCGCGCCTACACACACACACACACACACACACACACACACACACACACACACACACACACACACACACACACACACACACACACACAATGTGTGTGTATTCGTGGATATTTAAGCACATGCGTAAGTACGTAAAAAATTAAAGTTCTTAAATATGAAAAAGTTTCATTCTTTAAAAAATGGGTTTATAGGCTGATTAGAAAATGCTAGGTTATTTTCCAATCAGCCTGGCGCATTACAAAACGACGGCGCTCTTTGCAATAAGTCGGATTTTTCAATTAGCCTACGACATATATATATAGACAATGTTGTGCAACAATGGAAGGAAAAAATAAATCCCGGAATTAAATTGACACCATCCAGTCAGTGTATCAATACATTGTTATTTGCAGATGATCAGATTATTATCGAAAAACAGAAAAATATCAAATATGCAAAGAATATAAACTTAGAATATCAATCCAGAAAACAAAAGTTATGGCCTTTAGAGGATAGAATCCGATACGTTCTAAGATAATTATACACAATCAGGCTATAGAACAGGTAGCCTATCTCATGTCAGTTCTCTAGGGTGCGATGTAACTTACGAGTATGACAGCGACATCGATATAGAAATAAATATATTTCAAATGATATGTGGTACGATAGGCCTACAGAGAACACTTGGAAATAAGGCAAAGAAAGATACCAAGATAAAATTCTATAAAGTAATGGCAACACCTGTTTTACCTTATGGAAGTGAAACTTGGACGATGAAGAGAAGTGATGAACGAAGAATACAAACGAGTGAAATGAAGTTCTTGAGGAAAACCAATGGTTGCGTCCTTAAAAATCAAATACGAAATGAAGAAGTACTGAGCTAAATGTATATTCTATGGCCAGCAGAATAAGGGAAGGGCAAATAAAATGGACGCAGCATGTCAAGAGAATGGAAGATATGAGGCTACCTAAAAAAGTAATATGATACAGACCTCAGGGAAGACGTGATATAGGTAGACCAAGGAAGAGATGGTTTCAGTGAAGTCGAACAGGCTGTAAGCCTATACCTTGACGTGGAGAAGAAGAAGAAGAAGAAGAAGAAGAAGAAGAAGAAGAAGAAGAAGAAGAAGAAGAAGAAGAAGAAGAAGAAGAAGAAGAAGAAGAAGAAGATGGGGAGTTAGGGAGTTAGTTGGTGTAATGGTTAAGTGGATTATCCAGGAGCCAAAGCTCGCTTACAAGTTTCGAAGCCAGTCAGAAATATATCAATTCCTACTCTACGCCTTTGTATTAAAATTACAAAATACAGTCCAGCTTGTGACGTGCGGTGCCTCTTTGTTAAGATGGTTTGTTATATTCGTTATGTTTCTAACTACACAGTTATTCTGCTATCCGGTGTATAACCAATACTTATGGTTCACTTATGGAATAATACTGTGAAGCAATTAAAACCATCTTTTCCACGTACTACTTTTAACTATGGGTAATAATTGCCAAGTACATAAAAACTTCCGTCAGGTAAATAACAACACATTAACTGCTTCTAACAAGTTACCCACTATCATCAGCTCCTATTTTAGGTTAATGTTTATTATTGTCAAACAAACTATGAAGAGTTTAAGTAACTTCTACACACCCACATACCCAAGCATCACACATTGTTTGTTTCACAAACAAAGAAATAATTGAAATACTAAACATTTATAATTGAATTTATTTTCTCTACTCATTGGGTTTACTAGCCCCAGCGCATTAACGTGATATTTGTTTTAGTGCTTACAAAGTAGGGATTATTCGAATGGAAAAGGTATATTATTATTTTACAGTAGGATTCAAAACATAAGAAATTTGTGAATCTTGTAGCATAAAGAATAATAGAATAGTTATTAATAGCCTATTATAGAATGTCATTTTAAGAAGTAATTAATTACGAGTATGGAGTAGAGTAGAGATCAACACTACAAAATAAAGAAAAGTGAGTAAAAAATTATTTTAATATAGTTCAGTGGAAAAGCGACTGTGGGGAAACTAAAAGAAATTATAAGAAAATTAAAAATTAACTGGAAAGGACAAATGCTCTTTACTAATTCGGGGTATAAGGGGTGTAAATATAATGGGCAGAACCTTCCATAAATAACTAATTGCGCAGTTTGAGATCCACTCTCCTTAGTATATTTATGAAAGATCTTAAGATATTTGTAACGATTGTGTATATCCAAAAAAAGTCACATTTTGTACATACAACTTCATTGTTTGCTTACTTATTACATCTACATATCAATTATAAAATATAACCATGCTTACAATAAAATATTAAAACATATATTCAAACGTAGTTACTGGTGCCAGCCCGCTACATGTAGTCCTCTAACCAAAATAATTGAGGGCTTACCAACAAACAACAACAACAACAACAACAACAACAATAACGACAACGACAATAGTAATAATAATAATTCATACCAACAGAAATACCGGCATTAGGTAAAGGCAACATGTAATATCTTGTACTTAGGCAAATGTAATTAACAAAAACAAAGCAGTTAAAGAATTTGTATGGTTCTCTTCCAACAGTACACTCAGAATAAGTATCTTTACTAAAAAGGAGGGAGGAATTAATCTTCCACATCTAATAAACTTATTGAAAATTAAATCATGGAACTTAAGTGATGTTTTATTTAGAGGGCAGAAAGATCAGTTTACACGAAGCCGTAGTGTAAGATCACTCAGATCTAGAGCCGGCGCATCAGTCAGGAATCTACCTAAAATCTTCATCAAGGCTTAAAGACACCTAGCTACACGCTTATGAGGTGACCTTGATATTGTCAGTCACTAAGGATCTGTACAGAGAGGTCGAAGAAATATGTAACAAAATGCTACGCTAACCTGGTGTAGCACAGAAGAAATGGTTTTGAATTGCTTTGTGCAAATGTCTAGAACAACTTGATAAATAAGACTTCTCAAGATAATCATCAAAAATGACAAATATCCCTTTTAATTATAGCTAGTAATTCTTCCAATTTCTTTAAATTGTAGCCAATATAATTTGAAGATCAAGAAGAAAAATCATTGTACTAATTTACAATTTACAAAAGTTTCTAACGAAATTGAACAAAGGCACTTAATTCGGAGAATTATGAAAAAAGGAGTGAATAAAATTACTTCATTACAACTTCTGTTCGAAAGAAAAAATAAATTGATGGCACTTAATAAATTAGAAGAGGGATAATAAAGCACCCTACGTTTGCCTATTCACATCGTTCAGCCCATTCATTACACACCGTGGCAAACAGTAAAAGCTTTTAGTCAGTTTATAGTTGACTTCATAAGGCTGTCAATATTTGCGATTAAATAGTAAACAAAAGTTTGTGCATTTTTATCGCTAGCAGCAGTAAGTATATTCGTGTGTGAATGAAATTTGTTTTTATTTTCAATATCGTATTTTGAACATTGTTTATTTTCAAAGGCATTGACCGCTGTTGCGAGAACAAACAGATCCCGCGGTTTGCGATTTGCATGCATATGAAACGATACTGATTTTCAACGAGCATTATATAAACAATGGATTTTCCCTCAAACAACTCCGCTACCTTGACATCTGGAAACAGCGTACTTTGTTGGTTTGTGTTTCGATTTCATCGTATTAGACTATAACCAAATCAGACAGTGTATTTGTATATTAGTGAACACTAGGACAGTTGTATCCCGGTACAACGTTACATTACGGCAAATTTAAATCCATTGGAATTATTATATTTGTTATTTTAAGGATTCACGTTAAAAATAATCTGTGCATTAAATTTAAGTTATAAGCCTTTTCAGTAGCTTAAGAAACTATATAATATTACACTATCGGTTTTACTAAGTCAGAAAATTTACTTGCTTGTTTTTATTATTTAAAACTCTGTACCAAATTTAAATTCATTAGAACTAATGCAAGACTGTATTCGAAATGGCAAGAAATGAAGACTTACATCGAATTAAGAAAATTTGCAAAGTGATCAGTACACGTAAGGTATCCTATAAATGTTGGAACTAAAAGTAGGCTCTTGGGTGTTTTAAAACGTAAACAGTTGTAAGAGTTGGTAACAGACTTAACATTTCTGCACGTTTGTTGGCTTACGAATGACGTGCAAATTCTACATCATGAAATTTTCTTTAAAATGCTTTAAATACAGCAGCATACCAAACACTGTGTTGTACGTTAATAGCCTTTTACCTGACGATTAGGTGTTTAACCTTAATAGGTCTTGTTTTACACCGGTTCTGTTTTTTTAGTGCCACTTTGACAAATGTGTTGCTTTTAATTTGTGTTTTCGCATTTATTGTAGCATATTCAAGCCTAAACTCAAAGAAGTACAATTTCAAATTTCAAAAAATTTGAAATATTCTAAAACGAATAATTGTCTTTATTAAATTCTGCTACACTGACGAAGAAAACGTTTACATGTAATGATACGACAGGTGTTATATTACCACATCGCTACGCTACTGGTTTCGCTTATATCCAATTACGTATAAATCGATGCAGTAAGCCGCGTTAGTGGATATTTGCAGAGGGTCATAATAGTATCACGTAACACGGATAATCACAGCGTGCTACGTGCTTGTTGTTAACAATGTAGTTGATTGTATGTTGTTAATTTAAAGCTGAGATCCAACCTTAGAAGCTTATATTTTCCAAATGTATTTCTCCAATAATATGTGTGTTAACCTATTTGCAAAAATATTGTAACTTCCTTTTTACACTTTAAAAAACTGACGATATACACAATGAGTACGTTTATAATACAATAATAACGTTTTACGCCAAACAAAATTTACCGAAAAAAGAGAAATTATGCCAAGACAATAGTACGCAGTGTACATGAAAGATCTTGGGACAGATTTATTACATCAATAGAAAATTATGTTCATGGCTTCAAATGATTGCCTATAAATTATAAGGCGCTTCAATAGTACTGAAAGAGATAGGGCACATTTAAATATTATAACAGAAAATCAGTGGATCGAGCATTATACTAAATTTTGGTTTGTGCCTACAGAAGAAGATTTTGTAGTAAATCAAGATAATACGGCATCAGAAGTCGATCCTATAACAATAGAAGAGTTAGAGATGGAGGTAAAGAAGTTAAGAAATATAAAACCTACTGGTCTTGATTGAATAAACTCAGAACTCCTGAAATATGGAGGGAAGGATTGAAGGCTCAACTGTTGACTTTATTCAATTTATGTTGGAAAGAATGTAAAGCCCCCAAGTATTGGTTGGAAGCAAGAGTGATATCCTTATTTAAGAATTAGCCTCTTAAATACATGTTATAAATTATATTCACGAATCCTTAATCAGCGCTTTAAAGAAGCTATCTCTGAAGCAGTTTTGTTAGAGAAACAAACTGGTTTTAGAGCTGGACGATCTTGCAGTGACAATGTTTATCCAGTAAAACAAATAATTGAGAAAAGATACGTCATGGATTTAGAGACACATGTGGCTTTTATATATTGTAGGAAAGCCTTTGATAGGCTGTGTAGACGTAGGTTGTAGGATGTTTTAACATGCAAGGCTTTCCACTTCACTTTGTCCGCGCTATTCATAGCTTGTATGCAGGGCAACTATTTGTACAGGTTTAGGTAAGGGAAGACATCTCAAGAAGTGGCCACAAATCAAGGTGTTGGACAAGGCTGTAGCCTCTCTCCAAGTTAATTTCATATGTACTGTATATTGACGAAATTTTACGAGAATGGATGAACGTCTGTTGCAGCTATACAAAACTCGGATAAGGGATTACATAGCACATTACTATAGGCAGATAACCAAATAATTGTAGGGAAGTGTAAAAATGAGTTACAAAGATCTGTTTATACATTGCATACAATCTGCCAGAAATACAACGTGTACTTCTGTATACCTCAAATAATAAGACAAAAACAATGGCATTCCTAGGAAGAACCCTGAAGGAGGAAAAGTTGTAATTGATAATTAATAGTGTTTTGGAGCAGGTATCAGATTTTAATTATTTGGGATGTGATATCCCATATAGGAAAGACAACGATATCGAGAGACAGTTGAAGAAACTTAGGCCTAGTTATACCTCTGGAACAATAAGACGACTATTGAAGAATAAAACGCAGAGGGAGACACTGCTGAAGTTCTGTAAAGTCGTAGTATCTGTGCGACTTTAATGTACGGATATGAAACATGGACTCTCCTGCAGAAGGATATTTAAAAAACACAGGTCTCGGAAATGAAATTTTTAGGAGCAGTTAAGGGATGGTGTTTGAGAGATCATCTACGAAACGACGACATCAGGAAAGACCTAAACTTACAGTTGGTTCTGGATTGAATAAAGGAATACAGGCAGAATTGGAAGTCCCATGTGGAACGCATGGTAGACACGAGTATTCCTAAACAGGCGTTTGAATATAGGCCAGTGGAAACGAGAGATTGTGGAAGACCCTGGAAAAATTAGTCGGAGAATCTGTGAAGTTGGAACGTTCTGTAGCCCAAGCCATGTAATGAAGAAGAAGAGAAAAATAATAATTACAAGAGAAGAGAAATGTAAAAGTTACATTTTGCAGTGTAAACGTCGCGAGTTTGAAGACTTTAATTAAATAATAGTTAAAACTTTATAAAATATTTCTGCTTTCCAATGGTTGAATTGTTTACAGCACTTTTTTTGTTGCAACCATAAAGTAAGTGTAATTAGGAATACATTCCCAAATATGTCATTATCATGTATGTAACACTCGGTTTGGTCTTTCCTCTTCATCCCAAATGGCATGAATATATTAATATTTTAAAGAATAGAAGTAAAAAGGTCCCCGTCTTATTAAAAATATGTTATAAGTTATAACGACAAAATTTCTAATTAAAAATTTTTGTAAGTGAACGTTGTAACTAGGGTTTGCTGACAGCTATACAAAGATATACGATGGCTCGGTAACATGTGTTGTCCAAGGCAAAGGAAGACAGGGTGTAGGAGAACAATGCCTCTGTCGTAGCAGCTGTTCGGTTAAGCGAATTGCGGGCGACGCGGTGGACCTAAGAGAAACAAAGGAGAAATGTATCGCTAAGAAGAGACAAAGAAGGGCAGATAGGGCGACATAGCGACGCTATACGGAAGACAAAAAGCCACGTGCGTTGAGCTGAACACCAATCACGGCGTTACATTGCAACAATAGACAGGAAAGGCCTGGCTTGAGTGACGACAATACGTTTGCACAATTAACGAACTGCGGGACATCCAGAGCTTTACCAGAAGGGTACGTAGCTAAGGAAGGCCTGGAGAGCAGATGTAGCAGCTGTCAGGGATACTCAGAATTGACCACACTAGTTGTGGGAACGACTAGGAGAAGCTAGTAGACAATGCGAGCATTGGTCACGGGTAAGCAGCAGTACACGTGTTGAACAAAAGGGCAGACGAGAGGCCACACATCAATAAAAAGCACTTTGTCTGAAAGGACAAGACGCCAAGATACAAGGGTGATAGACAGGCGTTAAATTGGTCATCCGCTTCAAACGATGGGTGGAGCCAACCAGGAACTTTTAAGGGTAGGAAATCCGGAGCCTATCAGAGTCGAGAATTGAGGAAGGCGTTCCTACTAGAAAAGGTTGCCAAGGAAACGAGCTGGAGGAGCGAATGAAAACGAGGCAGAAGAAAATCTAGAGTATTAAGGCTGAGTTCCCACCAGAAAACTACTAAAAACCAATAGAAGCGCAGAGGTTGAGAAGTTAAGTGGGAATTAGAGAATGTAGTGGGATTTTTGGGGAATAAACTAGAGTGTTGACCGCGAGCGGGGGTCTTAAGTTATTAGTCATAGATCATAGAGTATGATCGCTGAAGTTGTATATCGGAAGTCTTGTATCGGAAGTTTTATATCTTATATCTAGTAGCCGAAGTCGGGAGTCTGATATCAAGAGTATTATAACTTATATATCGGAACTGTCGGGAGTGCGGATGCCGTAACGGAGTAAGGTAATCGGGGATGCCGTAACGGAGTAAGGTAATCGGGGATGCCGTAACGGAGTACGGTAATCGGTTGAAGAGTCGGTGTGAGTTTATAAGTACGAACAGTCGAGAATCGGAAGCCGGTAATGAGACTTAGTGATTTAAGGGACATGTCGAGGTTTAACTAAAATCGACTAAGTTTGTCGTCTTGAGTTAATATCATTACCAAAGACGTTAACCAATCTAAAGTGCTGTAAAATGTGTAAGAGATAAACATAATGTCGAAATAGTGATAGCAAAAGAGAACCGGTAGTTGAACTAGTTACGGTCATGAAATTAGAGACAATTATAACTATTAACACAATTAAATATAATCAAATGGCATGTTAACAAAGTTAATCCACGGGAGAACAGTGCGAATAAAAACACAGAGCATACAACACTTAGTGCGAATAACATGTATTAAAATTAAAAAGGCCAATAACCAGAACTAATCCAAAAGTTATATATATATGTGTCGGAGTGCGAGTGGAGAAGTGATTAGTGCAAGTGAATTCTACGAGGTGATAATGCCAGCCGCAAGGACTTCCAGAAACCTGGAGAGACAAGGAAACAGTATGACAGCGCAGAGGACTTTTCGCCGTAGAATGGATTAACATACATCAAGTAAAATTTATATTCATGCACTACTAATTAAGTAAAACACTGTCTGTTCCTCTGAAAGAACTCATAAATAATAATATTTAATGAAATTAATAAATAGTAGCTAGTCAGGGTAAATTCATAAGACAACTATTACAGATGATAGTAATTTATATCCAATCTTCATGAATCCATTTATTAGGAATTGTTTAATATAGAATAAAATGTATAATAATGATGGTTAAAGTCTAATAAGTATCTAGAAGAAGAGTATAGGAGATTAAGCAAGTGTTAACAAAATAATAAATGATAGATTGATGTATTCAGTAAAATTGCAAGATATATGTTGTATTTCTTTTCAGGAAATCATGAAAGTGACATCAATGCTATTAATTGTAATAAATTAAGTAAGTGACATCAATGCTATTAATTGTAATAAATTAAGTTAACCTTGTAAAGCCTTGTGTATGTTGTCAATTATTTGAAAACACCTAAAGATTAAAATTTAGTATATGACATCAAAGAAATTGAACAACGACTTATAAAACAATAATTTAATATTACATAGGTATACGTAATCAATAACAATCACAAACAAATTATTATTCTATTTGACGCTTCACCTATGAAGCTTAAGAAGATTTTAAATTACAACTTCATACGTAATAACTTGTGAAGTAGTTAACAAACCAATTAATTAACATCAAAACACATTATCTTTATATTTGACGTCCCAAACACGCGGGACATAAATAATTAAAGTAAATAAACAAAATTTAATTATACACATTTATTGTAAACTAATAAAAATTAGTTATATAGTTTTGGTATTTTATCTAAACAGTTGAAATATAACATAAATTATAATATAAAATAGAAATATAAAATATAATATATTATATAAAATACGCAAATATTAACATACAAAAATTAGAATGTTAATTCATCAATAAAGACTCAACTCAAACAAACACTTAAATTAGTTAAAAAGGTTCTAATTAAGAAGTACAAACTTTCAATGTTAGATAATAAAACCTTTTATGTCATCAACTAATGCGTAGACTGCTAAGTATTCAGTATACATAGACAACTTAAAATCACGTATCCTAACTTAATCATATGGCTTCTGCTGAACACCGACAAAGCTACACAGTGAAAGGTAATCTGAAAGAATACCTTGGAAATAAACAGTTAATGAAAGCCAAAACTCTGTACTTCCTAAATGCAGCAAGATTACTGTATTGGCTCTGATAAGATTGTTTTGCGACTGAATGTGGCAAATCCGTTTATAGTAAAAGTACTGCATGCACATACTATTTTCAAATTTTGTCCATTGTTTTGTCGTACTCGAGTTCCATCCTTCTTATTTACTATTTTACTTTATACTATGCAGACTTATTACACTTCATACAATGTATAAAGTACTATGTTTATGTTACTTTATACTATGTACTCTTATTTTCTTGTTCTTTTATGTAAGCTAGGACTATATCGCTTTTTAATGTCAGTGTTGTAGAATTTATGTAAACCTCTAGTCAACGATAAATAAAATATTACTTACCGCAAGTGAAAGTAGATGATATATTAGTTAATGATCCTCCTGTACAATGCCGTTAGATATTAATCATATTTATTATGAATTTTTCTGCAGGGCGAAGGTTATTAATTTAGATACGTATGGTTCACAATGGCAATCATGTTCCACTTGAAGATTATGGTTGTTACCAACGTTCACGTTTGTACTTTTCTCGTAAGAAACCAAGAATAAAAATGCGTATTCTAAGATTTTATTAAATTTTTCTTGCGTAATCAGACACACACGCGCGCGCGCACGCCTTAACAAAAACTGTGGTGTTATAAACCTAAAGTAATCTATTTTAACCAAGGAAGTCCTTGAATTTATTAGTTTTTGCTTTTCCAGCGGTGCAATAATTTCCATAACATTGTTTACGTAAGGACAATTTCAATATCCGGAGTATTATAAGCGAGGAGTATGTTATTTGTTTATCAACTTACCAATCAAAAAGTCTCAGATTCCCGGTCATTGACTAGTGTATTTAAGTGACCTACCTAGTGAAGCAACTAGGGTATGAGGCGACTGAATTTGACAGTTCTGCTGCTCTTACATCATTTCTATATGGTTAATATGCTTCCTCTTGATCGTTTACTGTCCGTCTAGCCTTAACAACGCCCTATCAGCTGTGTGCCCATCGATCCCCAGATTTGTATTCTGGCGTATGGCGTTCGTCTATACAAGTGGAGACACCTTAGTATTAGCCACACATCAAATACAATTCTTTTTATTCCTGTGACATGATAGTACTATATTGGACCCTAACCTACTTCAACTTTCACCTGCAAGTATCTCTACTCAGTGACACTGGGTATCAATTAATGGCACCCAACAAGTCTCTTGCATATTTCTGATGTTGTCTGCTATTGTGTGCGTAGTCTTTCCGGCCCAGAAAATTTCGTGTTTTGCCTCCGTTTCTCACAATAATTATTACTACTCATATAACAATTGTACATTGTTATATGAAAAATAGATTTTTAATTATTTTATATACTTATGTCTGAGAATGTATCTTGTGTGTTTAATACAGGCTTACCGATACTATTACTGTTTACCACACGTTTTTTGATTCTGTGATACGGCATCCTCACTGGTAAAGCTGAGACGAAAAAGCAGGATAGGAAATGACTAAAAAAAAACCAAACAGACTGATAACAACTATAAAATGAATTAAAATAATGTTAAAAGTTATATCTTATAAAAAATATTAATTCAAAGGTAAGAAGAAGAAGAAGCAGAAGGAGAAGATGAATACAAATATAATTCATTATATTTGGTCTCCAGTCGCAGTGAAATTGAAATTAATAAATACCTTTTTCTTTATCCGTGCTGCGACTACGTCTTTGACTAGTGATTATAATCACTATCATACTCATTGTGTTATGTGTTTATGTGTTTTAATTATTATATTCTCGACACGTTCGTTATGAACTAGAAGAAAAAACAATTTTACCTGATGATGGGAACGTGTTCCCGAAACATGTCGTAAGCCATCAAAGACGTAGTTGCAGCACGGATAAAGAAAAAGGTATTTATTAATTACAAATATAATAATTACAATGACTGTCATTATTTCGTCTTCTTCGTCTTCTCTTTGTTGTTGTTGTTGTTCTTCTTCTTCTTCTTCTTCTTCTTCTTCTTCTTATTATTTTATATATTACTATTATTACGACACACACATGGTAGTATGTATAATTTTTGTTATGAATGTGGTATTATACTGTGTTTCTCTCAGTTTAAATAAAAATTCCTTAACAGGAAGTATAAAATCTAAGTTGTTCTTTCAGTGTGTTGGCACTAGTCTATACTCTCGCTCATATGCTTTTGTGTTTTTTATTATTAATAAAACACACTTTTCTGTTTAACATAGTTTTCATTATCCTTAAACTAAACGTTTTGCATATATTACGATGAAGCACGAGCAAGTCACTGATGATGCCTGGTCGTAGTATGGAGGAAACGTTTGGTTGAGAGAAAAATAAGATGACATGTGTTAAATATAAAAAAGTGCTGTTGTTAACAATTTTCTACAAACTTGTGGTTGTAAACATGTAATAACCAGTTAGTGTTCTTGAACACACACACTACGTCAGAATAAAATCCACTCTTCATTGCCCAAAAACAAAATCATCCTACGACTCCACAAGATGCATTTATGTTCTACAAGAGACTTTCTGGTGCTTATTCAACATTCACTTGAAAATACTGAAGAGCAAATAAATCTGTAACATTGTTCACCTCCTTAAGGTTGTAAATGTTTTTCATTAGAAGGTAACATGTTGCTACATTATACGGATCGGATTCAATCTGTTATAACTCGCTAACTCTGTACCGTTGGTATATTCTATTTCTCCGAAAGACAAACAACAAAACTTTCAATCTAGGTCGATCGATGTCGCTATTACTGTCTGCTTCCTTCCCTTCAAACTAACCTCTCAGAATTTACCTAACGGATAATTCCACATCGTGATAACACACAAATTTTTAATCGCAATTCAAAGAGATATTAAACTAAAATAATGTTATTACACTTAAAATATGACGTTTCACACTATAGATCTGTTATTTTAAATTAGAAAAATATGAATTTGGTATATATTTATTGTGTTTTAATCTATTTAAACATAGTTACAGCTCTATATTAAAGGTAAGTATTAATTTTCTTTTGATTTTTGGCAATCCGCCTGCTTCGTCTTAATTTCTTTAGCTATCTTTCTTTTGTTTTCCCAAGGACCTTCCTTACAGAGCTGTTTATCTAACGGTCAAAACATCTAAAAGAAACTAGGTTTCTAATGGCAGAGATAGATAGATAGAGGGAAAGATATATATATATATATATATATATATATGTGTATTACAACGTTATTTTTAGACACTTACTTTTACACATATGCTCTTACTCACTTGTGCGCACTTACCCACGTCTCGGAGGTATACTCTTCTTCTGCAGTATTTACCTTGATGTTCCCCGGCTGGGTCGCAGGCTTTGGTCGTTGATTGAGTGTGGATAAGCACGTGAATAACGTTATAAGCTTTAATGCAAGTAAAGAGTACAGAGGATTTAGTACTGGTTGTGAAATTAGTACGACTGTTTTAATAAAATCATATACATTTGATTTATTATTTAAAAATTCAAATTATCATGTTAGTAATTGTTTAGTGTGGGTCAATTATTATTTGAACCCTTATATTCAATCTGAATATAATGTTAACGTGTTTAACTCTTATTTCTTATATTTCTAAGACATAGTATACACATACATAAATCATATATGACCTGAAATATTACACAGACATATAATATATAACACATATAATTATATAAAAACGTGATTAATACGTATACAATTCCATATTCATCTTGTCTTCGCAAGTGTGGTTTTCAATATATACCACTTAATAAAAACTTTTAATTACTTAAACATTTATTAAAATATTAATAGAGAACATTTATTACTTTAATTGATTCTATTATTTAATGTCTCAATTAATTAACACTCTTCTAATTACGTAACTCTCATATTTGAAATTACTCATCTAAGCAATTACTAAATACAATAAAAATATGGTTCTTCCTTGACCATTTATTTATGAGATTACTACAGTTATATTCTCTATTCTCAATTATATTTTGAACAATTATTTATTCATTATGCAAATTTAAAAATACATTAATTTCTTTGTAAACTTGTATATGGAAACTAGAGCTTTTTCGATAGACCTCAGGGTCATTTATAATATTAAATAAATGTCTGACTTCACCTGCATTTTTCTGCAACCATTTACTTTGTCGTTACCGTCATCTGGACTCTCGAGTTTGTTGATCCTCTTCGGTATCACCTTCTCTGTCTCTGCGTCGTTGAAATTATTCGCTCCGTCTCCTGGATGCTGAGTTCTGACGTGGACCTCTAGTCGTGATGATGTACGGCTGGATGTAGCTGCATGTGGCTGTCCCTGCGTCCTCTCGTCTTCTTGTTCTAGTTCCTCTCCTGTTCTTTTCTTGTCCCTCGTAGATGTCTAGAAGTTCTATGTAGACTTCTCGAATTTCATCGTAGTTACAACTCTCGTAGATTCGTTAATATAGTCTTTTTAAAATCACTCTTGTTCATTAATACTTGCACCGACGTATGCCGGTTCCATCGCACTTCACGTTATTGAATACCGTTTAAAACATTAATAAAACTTTGTAAAATTTACGGTATCGAGTTGCGTGGATTCCGCGTATTATCTGAGCTTGATCTGAAAATCATCTGAGAAAGAGTATGTCGCTCGCTGGGGTTTTATACTGCTGCCGTCGTTGAAATTCCTGTTGGAAACTGTTTTGACAACATTGAACAGGTCGGAGCGTCGGTTTAATCGTTACTTTCAACCTACGCGTCTTTCTATGAAGCGCACACTTTTTTATAAATATTATTTCACCAATCGTTCGGTATAATATTAAACTTTGTTTATGCAAATTATGAATGTTACGCTGTGTAAATTATGGCAGTTATGGCAAAATTTCACACGGTGTCTGAACGGTTCCCACGATTAATGACCACTTAACGCCAAACTGAAGCGCCAGGCGTCAGCTATGTTTTTACATATGTCGCTGATTCGTGTGACTTCTGGTTCACGTTCAGTACTTAAAAAACTGTGTAAAATCTTCCACCCTCGTTTGCATAATTCAACCTGTCTGTCGTTTACACATGTACACATACACACACACGCAGACTGATACACAGGCGGCCGCATGTCGTTCTGACGTCACCTCTGCCGGTCACCGCGTGTCACTTTCTCTCCTTCGTTACGTTTAAAAACCAACTAAGCTATGTGCTTCCATATGCATGCTTATTTACAATATTGGATTTATTTAAAATTAAATACTACGTTTATTTATTATATTATTTCTTATACCAACGTATATTTATTATATTATTTATCTTATTTACATTTTATATATTCCATATGTGCTTTCTTATGCTATCATACCTCAGTCAGGGGTTGATACATATACTTATGCTAAACGTATCGTTGCATAAATTACCCTGCTGGATAAAATAAAATTTTTATTTTATTCAAATTTTATTTCCTTACTCAGAGATTATTTATTTTATTATTTCTTACAACTCACAATTAGTGGTTATAAGGGTTCTTAAAATTTTTTCTTTCTTTTTCCCTGGGTGGATTACGTCCCTCCCATGGTTTTATAAGTTGACTTTTTATTTATTCATCCACAGAATTTACGGAATGCTGATGCATCGTACTTTCCAATAATCTTGCTTCTTGTCGGATCGTAGACGATAAATGTGTGTCGTCCTTTTCTCCTTTGTAATACGTAGAGTCCCTCGTACAGTCTGAATAGTTTCTTTGCTGTATTGTCGATTCGTTTTCCCACTGGATTACTTCTTAGTAGCACACTCTCTCCTTCATGGAATGTGATGAGTTTGTGCGTTCTGTTGAACCTCTCGATCCTCTTTTCTCCAAGCTTTTCCATCCTCTTCTTTGCATTGTCGTACTTATGACTCCACGAAATTTGTAGATTTTGGTTTGGAGGTTTGTCAATGTTTCTCGACCAGAATCTATTAGGTTTTTTATTTGTTTCCAGTTCCACCGGTGTATATCCCGTAGCTTCACTGTATGTAGCATTTATAGCTTGTTCAAAAAATGATATGTACTCTGTCCATCGGTTATGTTGTTCATTACAGTAGATGCGTAAATGTTTTCCTAACTCTTTATTTACCCTTTCAGCAAGGTTTCCTTGTGGATGTCGTATTGACGTTAACACTGGTTGTATGCCGTGCTGAGTTAGCGTTTCTGTCCGTGCTTTATTTTGAAATTGTTTACCTTGGTCACTCAATATCTTTTTGATTTGACCATACTTCGGTACATATTTGCGTAGTATGACATTCAGTACACTTTTTGTGGTGGGTCTTCGAATAGCGTAGAGTCGAACTGCCATGGTGAACACATCTATACATACAAGTATGTGCTTTGTACCCCCATGAATAGCTCTCGGAAATGGGCCCAGGAGGTCTACTGCTACTAATTCTCCCTTTTCCTGTGTCTTTATATTTTGCATATCTACGTATGTGTGAAGATTCGGATGTCGTGATGTTTGACATTCGTAGCATCCTTTTAAGATTGCTTTTATTCTTCTAAACACATTATTCAAAATGAAGTCTTCCTTCAAAGCTAAATGACATTTTAAAGCAGACGCATGTGCTAAACTTTGATGACACGGTATAGTTAGTGTTTTTAGCATCTCTGGTGATAGGACTATTTTCCAATCATAATTGACGAGTTTGTACAATATACTATTTTTTATAGTATATCTACTAGATAGTGTTGATAACTTTTGAAGATCTTTATTTTGTTCATTTGCTATATTATTTAGCAAATACTTAACTCTATCATCTATTTGATATGTAATGTTTGATATTCTAACCGCATTACACTTATTTATACTACTGATTGTTCCCCCTTGTGTAGGACAATAGGCTTTGGATACCGTTATTTCCTGTTGTGGATTATTTGTATCATTTAGGGTGGCGCGCAGCTCATGTGTGTGCAGGTCGTATATCAAGCGTGTCCGTACCGGTATTTTGTTTGTGTACGGGTCGTTTTTAACACCTGTCTGAGCTGGCGTTTGGCTACACTTCTGCAGTCATTCATTTTTCTTCTCAATTGTCGTGCTACGCTCACCCCCTCTCTCTTTGGATGTTGACGGGCGTGTCGATTGTTGCACAATTTTATTTTCATAATTATTTTTATTGTTATTATGATTATTATTTGCATTAATATTATGTACATTTGCATTGTACGGTTTTAAGTATTTTTTCGACGTACCTGGATGTGAGTACGCTCCTTTATTTGGAGTTGAATTACCTTTTTCAAAGGGTTGTTTATATTCCTTCCAATTATCTTCTTTCTTCTCGAACTGCGTCGATTTGTGTTGTATTGGTTTTTGTGTAGAGTACTGCTGCTGCTGCGGCTGGTTATCTCTTCTTTCGTATTCTTTATTAACAAACTGTGATGATTGCGTTACAAGAATAAGAAGTTCCTCAATGGTTTTAACTCCTTGGGTATATACGGCAAGTCTAATGTGTCTGTCAAAATGGTAGCTTAATTTTAATACTAATTCGTGCTTCGTGAAACTTGGTCTAAGATGCTTACACCGTTCGACGAGTTGTATGATGTAGTCTTCCATGAACGTTTGCTGTTGACGTAATACCGCCCATTCTCCAGCTGGTCTCGTACCTCTCTCTGGGTATGTATATTCCAGTAACGATTTTCGAAGGATGCCTTGAACTGTTCATAAGTTTCTGTTTGGTCCCGAACAATCGTATACCATTTGGATGCTGTTTCCTGGAAATGTCGACTTACAAATTCTATACGGTCTCTGTCGTTTAGGTTGCTTCCTATTGTTGCCATTTCTCGTTCACACTTATGTAAAAATTCTATGGGGTTCTCCCATTTATTACCTTTAAAACTGATTTTAAAGTCATTGTATTGGTATCCGCGTCACAATTATTATAATTAAACTTTAAAGTTTTACCTTAATCCGTCTATGTGATCGCTTAACTTTTCTTCTTTTCTTCTAACGCGTTTCGGATTGTTAATCCTCTGATGATGGATTAACAATCCGAAACGCGTTAGAAGAAAAGAAGAAAAGTTAAGCGATCACATAGACGGATTAAGGTAAAACTTTAAAGTTTAATTTAAAACTGATCTTCTCTCGATCGTCTACCTTTGCAGCACACATCATTATAGCACTGGGTCGTCTCTTGACTTCCGCTCGTAGTTTTCCCTCCTCTTGTAGTCCATTTTTCATGTTAATTTCCATGGAGTAGTGTGTAGTTTTTCTCGTGACCACCTCCACAGCTATTTCTACAGTCTCGGTCCTCACAGTGAGTTCCTTTGCTCTATTAGTGTTGTCCAGGATGCGCTCATTTACATCTTTGTGTCTGAGGTCTTGCTCCTGCTTTGTAATTTTAAATTTTTCATTCCACTGTTCAGCCAGTTGTCGAATGTGTTCTTTAGTTTCACGTGTTGTATATTAACGCTGTTCTTTAAATTTACTATCAATCTTTACAGCTTGTTCATTAAGTGACTGTTGAACTCGCTGTTCGACTGCTTCAACGCGTGCAGTAAGCTCTGTTTTAAAAGTTCTACTGACGAGTTCTATTTTCTCTTCTAACCTAGTATTATTACTATCAATCTTAGCTTTTAACCTTTCGTTATTGCTTTCTAACTGAGTTTTCACTTCTTCAATAGTGATTTCTAATCGATTACGACTACCTTCTACTTGAGATTCTAAACTTCATAATTGAGTTTTAATTTCTGCATTGCTACTTTCAAATTGAGTTTTTAGTTCTGTACTATTCTTGTTCAACTCTTCTTGAAGTCGTTTAAACATCGTTTTGAAGTCCATTGTTGGTTGCTTCGCCATTGTTGTAGACTACGGTGTCCTACCTGATTCGTTATATGAATTATATTTTTAATTATTGGTCAACCGTGACTCTATATTTCTTTATTTAAAATTTTATTTTATTTATCAGTATTAATTTCACGACTCTTTTTCTCTCTGTACTTAATTTCACAATTTGTAATACCATTTATTACATAAATTGCCTATTAATTCTTTCTACAATATTTTTGCTAATTATTTATTAGACTTTATTATTACCAGGGCGCCATTTACTTGTAATGATAATTATCATTTACTTAGCAACACATTTGAAACGCCATTAATTATGACACAACAATAATTAACACACATAAATTTATTTGTTTTTGCCGAGCCTCGCGATTTTGGAGCGCCAATTACTTTACAACGTTATTTTTAGACACTTACTTTTACACATAAACTTTTGCTCATTTGTGCGCACTTACCCACGTCTCGGAGGTATACTCTTCTTCTGCAGTATTTACCTTGATGTTCCCCGGCTGGGTCGCAGGCTTTGGTCGTTGATTGAGTGTGGATAAGCACGTGAATAACGTTATAAGCTTTAATACAAGTAAAGAGTACAGAGGATTTAGTACTGGTTGTGAAATTAGTACGACTGTTTTAATAAAATCATATACATTTGATTTATTATTTAAAAATTCAAATTATCATGTTAGTAATTGTTTAGTGTGGGTTAATTATTATTTGAACCCTTATATTCAATGTGAATATAATGCAATTATAACGTGTTTAATTCTTATTTCTTATATTTCTAAGACATAGTATACACATACATAAATCATATATGACCTAAAATATTACACAGACATATAATATACAACACATATAATTATATAAAAACGTGATTAATACGTATACAATTCCATATTCATCTTGTCTTCGCAAGTGTGGTTTTCAATATATACCACTTAATAAAAACTTTTAATTACTTAAACATTTATTAAAATATTAATAGAGAACATTTATTACTTTAATTGATTCTATTATTTAATGTCTCAATTAATTAACACTCTTCTAATTACGTAACTCTCATATTTGAAATTACTCATCTAATCAATTACAAAATACAATAAAAATATGGTTCTTCCTTGACCATTTATTTATGAGATTACTACAGTTATATTCTCTATTCTCAATTATATTTTGAACAATTATTTATTCATTATGCAAATTTAAAAATATATTCATTTCTTTGTAAACTTGTATATGGAAACTAGAGCTTTTTCGATAGACCTCAGGGTCATTTATAATATTAAATAAATGTCTGACTTCACCTGCATTTTTCTGCAACCATTTACTTTGTCGTTACCGTCATCTGGACTCTCGAGTTTGTTGATCCTCTTCGGTATCACCTTCTCTGTCTCTGCGTCGTTGAAATTATTCGCTCCGTCTCCTGGATGCTGAGTTCTGCGTGGACCTCTAGTCGTGATGATGTACGGCTGGATGTAGCTGCATGTGGCTGTCCCTGCGTCCTCTCGTCTTCTTGTTCTAGTTCCTCTTCTGTTCTTTTCTTGTCCCTCGTAGATGTCTAGAAGTTCTATGTAGACTTCTCGAATTTCATCGTAGTTACACCTCTCGTAGATTCGTTAATATAGTCTTTTTAAAATCACTCTTGTTCATTAATACTTGCACCGACGTAATGCCGGTTCCATCGCACTTCACGTTATTGAATACCGTTTAAAACATTAATAAAACTTTGTAAAATTTACGGTATCGAGATGCGTGGATTCCGCGTACTATCTGAGCTTGATCTGAAAATCATCTGAGAAAGAGTATGTTGCTCGCTGGGGTTTTATACTGCTGCCGTCGTTGAAATTCCTGTTGGAAACTGTTTTGACAACATTGAACAGGTCGGAGCGTCGGTTTAATCGTTACTTTCAACCTACGCGTCTTTCTATGAAGCGCACACTTTTTTATAAATATTATTTCACCAATCGTTCGGTATAATATTAAACTTTGTTTATGCAAATTATGAATGTTACGCTGTGTAAATTATGGCAGTTATGGCAAAATTTCACATGGTGTCTGAACGGTTCCCACGATTAATGACCACTTAACGCCAAACTGAAGCGCCAGGCGTCAGCTATGTTTTTACATATGTCGCTGATTCGTGTGACTTCTGGTTCACGTTCAGTACTTAAAAAACTGTGTAAAATATTCCACCCTCGTTTGCATAATTCAACCTGTCTGTCGTTTACACATGTACACATACACGCACACGCAGACCGATACACAGGGGGCCGCATGTCGTTCTGACGTCACCTCTGCCGGTCAGCGCGTGTCATTTTCTCCCCTTCGCTACGTTTAAAAACCAATTAAGCTATTTGCTTCCATATGCATGCTTACTTACAATATTTAATATATTTAAAATTAAATACTACTTTTATTTATTATATTTTTTCTTATACCTAACGTATATTTATTATATTATTTATCTTATTTACATTTTATATATTCCATACGTGCTTTCGTATGCTATCATACCTCAGTCAGGGGTTGATACATATACTTATGCTAAACGTATCGTTGCAATATATATATATATATATATATACGTATATATATATATATAGAGAGAGAGAGAGTGTGAGGATGATGGTGAGGGAGAGGGAGAGGGAGAGAGAGAGAGAGAGGGATGGGGGCTGAAGTGCCTACGGGAAGGAATTTTGAATGAAATACAGAGCAGTTTGGAGGTTATAAGGTGTGACCTCACTAACAGGATTATCCTAATAGCATTGCTAATTTATTTATATGACATAAAATTAATAACCTCTAAAGCAACAGGCGGGAAAATCTAACATGAAGTAATTTTATGGACCGTTAACTTAAAGGAAAACTTTGTGGATTTAAGTTAGGAAACTCTGATTATTATTACATATACAGACTCGTGCGAAGGGTTTCTGTTGTAGCAGGTTTTTGGGTACGTTAGTGTATTGCCGATGTTCCGTTCAGTAGTCCCGGAACATTTTCGAGCCGTACTGATCTTGATTTAGCTACGGAGCGCGTTTTATGTTTTACAACCCTTTGGGTGGGGAAGGGTTCGAGCGTGGGGTAAGTTTGTTGTGGCTGTTTGTTGTATGTTGTTCTGAGAGCTGTCAGTTAGCAATTTCCAAGCTGTAACTAATTTATTTAATTGTTTAATTGATCATAGGTAAATTGTTTTTTAAATCTGTAGTTAAATTTGTTTGTAACAGACTTCAGAAAGTCGAAAACTTAACCTCTGAAATTAATTTTCGAATTACGAAACACAATGTTTGTAATATTATAAAAGATGGCTATTGTGTGTTTAAAATATTATAACACAATGTTTGTGTTAGTATAATATCTGAACTGAAACCATCAATTTTAATTAAGGCGATCCATACTTTTAATTTTATAACAGATTTTCTATGTATACTTTTCTTATCTATATATGAGTTCACATATAACGTTTTTTATTCTAGTTTCGCGGTGAAAGTTTTGCTATCACTTGTCACGTATATAATCTTTAAACCTAACTTTCTGTGGTATGTGAACATGATCAGTAGTAGGGTCTGGCCGGACAATTGCCATCGCTAGAACTTATCAATGATTTTCTTCTATTCTACTTTGTTATCTGTAGTTTTTATAGTTTTGTAACCTTCTTCACACTCTTGTTTGGCCAGATAAAAAAAGCAAATGAAAACGATACCTTGACCACTTACGTAATATAAGAAACAAACATTCACAAATACAATTTACTAAATCATCGCTTTTTATTTAATTTAGTTATTCTGACAGTTGGAGATTCACGTAGACAGATATTTCTGACAGTTTCACTTCTAAGATTCATCATGGAGAGGATGTGTTATTTTGTTTAAAATTCTTTACATATAAATAGACTTATACTGTAGAATATTGTATACTCAGTTTTATGTATATTAAAATATTATGAAGTGATACAAGTTTTTTTCATCTGTCATTATATTTGCTATTATAAAATGATGATAGCGTTCTATATATGCTACAAATATGAGAAATCAATATATGCCTGTTTTAAGCATACACATGTGATAGCCTTACGCATATAATTATTTTATTCGTGGTCTCATGATCAATAAAAGCTTTTGACAATCAATTCCCCAGTTTCATTAAGTATATGGATGAAAATGATGAAAGCCAGTGGTTCAGTCATGATGGTGTTCCAATCCTTGAAAGATTTAACCAAATTTAACGTATTTGTTACAGAAATTTAATAGAGGTTTAACGTAACACTCGTTCAGAGGTCCTAAACTACTTAAGTGAACACAAATAATCCCTATGACATCGTTATCGTTATATATTACGAATTAATATATTTTTAATTGTAATTGTACTTATTAAAACAATAATTTTTTAAATCCAATTGTCTATTCAAACAAAAATTCTTAAGCAACGGAACACAATATAATACACACAAATTATAATACACACAATGTCGTCTTACGCTTGATATGTGTTATAACATCTTAAATAATTAACAGTCATTATTAAGTATTGACAGTCATTTAGGATTGAAAGGATATGGTATTGGAGACTGACAACAATAGGAAAATGTATAAGTCTTTCATTAACTACAGTACGATCTGATTTTACTTGCGATTTTTCCTGCTCATTTCAGATATTAAATGAATTAAGTTGACAACATTTACGTCAGCTAGAAATGCTAATGTTAGAAATGATAAGAAAGTGTATCAACCTGTACAACACTCAAGAATATCATGAATAAGAAAATAAAGTATAACGCAAACGAGCGATTTAAACTAAAGATTCTACATACATATTTTTATTACAATTATAACATACCAAAAAATTAGGATACTCGTATCACTGCGAAATATCCTAACTGTTCCTAACATAGAAATGAAATTACAACATTAGTTCTAACATACGATAAATTTAAAATATGAAAGGACATAATGTTTCGTTTTCTTAATAATAACGCTTAACACTCTTGAAGTTTCTTCTAATAAATAACTGTCATATGGAATGAGCACAATAAAAATAACGAGTTGCACGGTACAACGTTTTCTCAACTTGTGTTAAACTTTTTAGGCATAACGTTTCTGTGAGACGAAACTTGTGAAGCACTAGGTATCACATTCTTCAGGTTACCAAGCTGATTACGCTTTGCTTTCATTAAAGGTTGATTATTTCACTTAGTCTGTTCTATTAACAGTAACCGCGACATTAAATGGCAATACTGCGAATTTTAAAAACTAGAGTTCTGACACGGTGAAATGAAACTGCAGGCTGCATGCGACTGTAATAAACAAAAGTTATTTCGTACGTGCTGTTGACATGCACGCGTCACCAATCTGGTTTAAATCTATTTTATTTACCTGTGTTTATTATCTTTTGAGTGTAACGCAGCTAAAGTAATAGAAGTGAAGTTACACTGGAAACAAGGAAAACACTTCCCTTACTTCACTGCAAAACAAACGTACGTATTAAGTATTGTGAAGTGCGAAACGTCATGTTATGTTGTAATGAAGCCTCAGACGTACGTTACAAATAAACCGGTCTGATATCCTACAACTATATTATTGATAATTATACATAATTTACCCGTAGAAAATAAATTTATTTGTGATCAGTGCATTAACAAATTGAAACTTTGAATTGCAAATGTGTTCATTGTAGTAGAAATAATGTTTAGAAAACAATACTCTCTTTAACATTATAAGGTCATGAAGGATGAACTATGCATTTTTAGCTCAAAAACGTTATGTAACTTTTATATTAAAAAAATTATGTCTTTATTTATTAAATTTATATTGTCTCTTTGAAAGTAAGTTCAATTAAATGTAACACAATTATCCAGTTTTTTCAATCTTCAAAATATTTTCGTGTAGTCTTTAGGCTCCATAGCGATTTTCCTGCAGTTACATGTGTGCCCGTGAATCTTAGGAGTGCAAATCGTTTTCAACTAATAATGTCATGCAAATAGTCCATACAGCTTGAATAGTCCCATTTATTGACAGTAGTAGCTACTGATAAAAATTTATGGAAACAGCACACAATCTTCATATCACGATGTTCAACTCATTCACGACCATCCAACTCTTGTAGTATTTGTAAACCGCTTGTCCCTTCATACCAGGTTCGCCAAAAACCATCTGCAACACTTCCAACAGCTTAGCGCAGTGCACCTCATTCTTTACTAAAAATACAATGTAAGTTCTTTAATCTTCTATTGAAGAACGATAAAAAAACGCTTAATACGTCAAAAAATATCTTACACAATCAGCTGTCACATCTAGTCTATGTGGTGTTATACCCACACCACAAGAAATCAGTTTTGAATCGAACATTTCATATCCAGAAATTTAAAAATTGCACTATGATTAAACCTCATAGGTAGCAGTGTAGTTATCACGTCAGCTGTGTAGAAATTGATGAAGTACAATTAAATTGAGAGGTCAGTTGTCTACATGAAACTAAGACAAATCTTTCGATTTAAGATCTGCAGTAATGACGCCAGCGAAGACGATAAAAATAATAGTAATTATGAAGATAAAATAATGATTTGGTACATTTCCCCTACAAAAGTCGTCGACTTTGTGCAAATGCAATCTACACGCCAATATCTACAAAAATGTTCAACAAAGTCTAAACAGCTTATTTGAAATAACTCCCACCCTAGTTTATTCTCTTCTATCAAGAAAAACTCGTCTGTAACCAAAGACCAATAAGAGTTTCACGTCTTCAGTACCCACTCTAAGATGTTGTTAAAAAGATTCCATGTTGAGATCCGAGCCCTCTTATCTCAAAGAAAAGTACTCAAAATAAACATGCTCATAAATTATCACTGTAAAGTCTTGTATGTTTGTATTGTCCTGAATAACTTTTATAAGAGAAATAAATATTCTTAGAAACGTATTGCTGGGAGGAAATGGAAAACATTCTTTTAAACTGGAATGAGCAGTGATAAAACGATTAAGAGAATACATGAGACAAATGATTTTTGTGTGCCTCAAAGTGTGGGGATAACTTGAATAAGAGATTCCTGTGTTAAGTAATTGAAGAAATAGAAATATATTGTATTAATCCAAACGAATAGCAAAATTACTCTACCTTCCTGTTGGTTGATAACAAAGTGTTTTTTATTAGAGAGTAAAAAATAGAGTACACTGGACATTAAATATTTTTTTTATTGAAAAGATAAAAAGTGTATACCTAATGGTCCTACATGGCGGAATAAATTGTATATCCATTTATTTCTATATTCCTTACGGTCTTTGTTTCATCCATCAAGTTTCTACATTACAAATATTTTTATTTTAAAATATTTTGAGATAATTTGTTAAAGTCTTTGTTTTGTCTTATTTACTTAAATAAATACCTTGAAATAAGTGAATCAGACTAAGACCGAATATCTTCGCATAAATGAGACAGCAGCTTAAACAGATTACATCAAATTAAACACGAATCACACATCTAAAGAAAATATGCAAGAAGATTAAAAGTACAAGTTCCAGGTGATGTGTTCTTTTAAATAAGAATGGAAACAGAAACAAAGCAAGAGAGGGAGGAAGAAGGAGATCTATCTGTTTTGTAATATCTAAACATTACCATTTTAAGACGAAGTATGTTAAAGAGATTACATATAAACAAAATTCTATGAAAGGCTAAAGTATTTTTAAATAAAAGAAAGCACTGCGCTTAAAGAAGATAAAAATATTGGAAGATTTTACGTTGTAAATAAAAAATATTACTCCCCTAATTTCAGTATTTTATCTCTCACTTCAAGCAATATTTTCTTGTTAAAAACGTTCCTAATGTAAAGTCCTTTTCCATTTAAATAATATACAGTAATCCTATTTAACCCTGATATTTTACAGTGTTAATTCCCACAAAATAAAAATATTTCCCATTCCGGCCTCCACCCTACGAATACTAGCAAAAAATACGTATTTTCGAATCGTTTTTAATAGTTCTATATTAATTTTTATAATGAAAGAATACTTTTAATGGAAACCAGTGTGCTTGGCTTCTATGTTATTATAAAAAAGAATTTGTATAATAACGTATAATATTATACACATTTTTTTTATTTCTGCACAACCGATATACATGAGTATAACATATCCATGGTATATACATGAGTGGCCATATTTCATATTTAAACATTAGACGTCCAATGACAAATTTTTCAGTTATAGTACAAAATAACCTGGACTCGAATTAACACATCTAAACCGAAATAGTTTTTCTACAGAAATGCACGTGGCTTTCTGAAGTCTTGTCTTAAAAAATTAAACAAGTCTATTAGATGTGGATAAAGACTAATCTATATAAATTTTATTTATAATAAATCAACTGGCGTTTATCGACGATTAGACAGATGGATGAATTTCTGACCAGACGTAAGGATGTCTACATTGTGTTCCTGTATCTTCAGGCGGCACTTGATATGGTACCAAGACACCATCCTTAAATAGCCTTGCAAAGGATAGGAACACCTCAAACATTGGTGAGATGAATAAAGATCATATGTAGCCCAGAAAGGGGAGGGGATAGTTTTTTGGGAAGAGAAAACCTGTTGAAGTTCCGATTATGAGATGAGTGGATTACGAATTTTAATCTATTTGTCTTCATAATAATCATGGGTCAGATTCTCAATCAATGTGAAAAAGGACAGCAAGTTATGAGGTGGGAAACTTTAGAATAAACTGATGTATATCCAAACCCTTACATGCATAGATTAACTGACGTGGGAAGTAATGGTTCTTTGTTTGTCTTCTTCTTCTTCTTATTCCAATCCTCTTCTACCGTAATGTATAGAGGTTGAACAAAGGTCTCGCCACCGTGGTCTGTATGGCCAGGGCATTGGCTTCATTCCACTGCACTCCCAGCCCTAGCAGAGAAGTAGTAATAAAATGGGAACGAGAGGACAAGGTCATCCCCCCTCCCCCTCCCCACAATGTTATCAAAACAAACATACGTCATCAGGTCATCGTCCCCCTTGTAAACAAACACACGTCATCAGGTCATTGTCCCCTTGTAAACAAACATACGTCATCAGGTCATCGTCCCCCTTGTAAACAAACACACGTCATCAGGTCATTGTCCCCTTGTAAACAAACATACGTCATCAGGTCATCGTCCCCTTGTAAACAAACATACGTCATCAGGTCATCGTCCCCTTGTAAACAAACATACGTCACCGGGGGGGGGGTCATCATCCCCCCTCCCGCCTGACATCATCGGTTCAACGTATCAACATATACGTCAAGTATCGTGTACGTCATCGCATCATAAACGTAACGTATACGTCGAATAACGTATACGTCATCGCACGCGTTGTCCACGTGATCGTAGCATGATTTCATTTCTTGCATAGTTGTTGCAACATATACCGTTTCATCATAGTGATTTACCTTGAAACCACTTTCCGCATACTTGGAAAGTTACATGATTACCTTGAATGCACGTGTTATCGATTAGATATTATATTTTTCCTAGTAACATCCGCTTTTCCCACACGACTTACCTCGAGAATATTCACTATTTAAGTACGATGATTCTATATATATATATATTCGTTCTATCGTAACAATGTGTGCTGATCGTTACTTTTTCGAACACAAAAAACGTTTAAGTCATAGAAATAAAAATATAGTGAATAATTTATATGAAACACAGATATCCGGTGTTCTTCATTTCAATTTATGTTATTGTCGGCTCGGTCGATTTCATAAACATAAAATAGAAGAGTATTATTGTTTATATTGTTATAGTGCTGGTGTTAAACGATCTTTTGAAGAAAACGAGTCAAATTGGCGTTTACAGTCTACTCTCAACAACAATAAAAACAAAGATAAGGAGTATGAATTGTGGCAGTTACATCTTTCTCAGTGTACTCGCTGTGCTCAACTAGAAGAGGCTAATCTATCCGTTTGGAGAACAACTAATCGTTTGTTGGATACCGAATGTATTCACACCAACCGATGTGATTTTTATGAAGAGCCAGAGACTCATGAAAGTGTTGACTACTATGCACCGCTTAATCCTTATTCCGGCCTTGTAGGTATTCTATTCATTTAGTATCATTAGTTTTTTACTCTATTAAAAAAAAAAAATCAGAATGAATTCAATCAGTTGTGATGATAATACCCCCGCAACTCAATGGTGTCTATCTTATTTAAAAGGTTATTATTGTTTTGAGGAAATCTGTAAAATAGTGATAACCAGATTTCCTGATGTCGACATTATTCTAATAAATAACATTGAAAGGACAATTATTTTTATGCGTGTAGATGTAAACTTTACTCGTCGACAATTACGCGAAAGATTAGTAGGATATTCACGTCAATTACTAATTAGTCCTCCCACTTAAGTTAAGAAATTCTAATCGATTAAAAAAGCTTATTTTCAACAACAATATTTTTTCATTAGTCAGTTTGTCTACAAGCTTTGTCAGGATAACATCAGTCTTAACTATATATTTACAATGGATTTTAGCAGTCGTGATTGGTGTTTACATTATGAACCATCATTTAGTGAGCAACTAACTTATACAGATCTTTGTTTCATGCTTGCAGTAGAATTTTATGATGCTCAAATAATAACCAGCAGCATTCATTCAACAATTAGAATTATTTCACCATGTGCTATCAGTTTGGAGAGATTGAAGGATAAACTGAAGAACTGCTACGATGTGATTGTAACAAATCCTTATTCTGATGAGATATGTGCTATAATTAAAGCAATGTAACATTGTATTTTTTGTATATTGATTTAAAATACAATATTTCAGATGAGTCAGGTGTTGTTTTTCCTTTAATATACCTTATTTTTTCTTTTTTCTTTTATTTCATTATATGCATTAGAGGATGACAGATATAAGAAAACATATCGCTTATGAATTACATAAGCCGGCTCGTAGAAATTTTAAAACTCGTTATGTTGAGTTGAAAGGTATTAACGATTTATACCAAGCCGACCTTGTAGAAATGATTCCGTTTGCAAAGTTGAATAAGGGTTTTAAATATATACTAACTATGATTAATTGTTTTTCAAAACTCGCGTTCGCCATTCCTCTGAAAACAAAAACAGCATCTGAAATTGTAAAAGCTCTTACACCAATATTGAAATCTAATAAAATGAAACATTTTCAAACGGATCAAGGTAAAGAATGGTTTAATTCATCAGTGAAAAAGTTACTACAGAATTACAATATAAATCATTATTCAACTTTTTCGGAAAAGAAAGCGTCGATTGTTGAACGTTTTAATCGTACATTAAAAAATTTAATGTGGAGAAAAATGACAGAATTGGGGAGTTATGTATGGGTGAATATATTACCGGATTTGATTAAATTATATAATAATACACCTCATAGAACTATTGGAATGAAACCAATTAACGTAAACATGAGTAATGAAAAAATCATATTAAACAAGATACATTCAAAGTTAATACAAAATCGAAAGTTAAAACCTTTAAAATTTAAAGTTGGTGATAGAGTAAGAATCAGTAAATACAAGAAAACGTTCACTAAGGGATACTTACCTAATTGGACTAACGAACTTTTTACTGTTTACAAAATTAAACCCACTAACCCAAAAACATATATATTGAAAGATGATAAAGGTAATATTTTATCCGGTGGTTTCTATGAACAGGAAATTAGTAAAACAAAATTTGGAGATGTATATTTGATTGAAAAAGTATTGAGACGTAAAGGAGATAAATTACTTGTACGATGGAAAGGTTATGACAAATCTTATGATAGCTGGGTTGATAAAAGTACTGTAATATAAAGCTTAACAAAAAATTGAAATCTTTATTAATGGAGTTTGTGCGTCAGAGGAAAAGGTTGCGAATTCGTAACTTCGATAAAATAGTTTGTAACGATAAAGTAATGGAAAATAAAAAACATGGTGATTTATTACCTGATAATATTAGATGTATAATATCAGGACCGTCGTCGTCGGGTAAAACAAATTTAATGTTTAACCTATTATTTGATATTAATGGATTATATTTTGAAAATGTTTATGTGTTTTCAAAATCATTATATCAACCAAAATACGTGTTTCTAGAAAAAGTGTTATCTGAAATTCCACTGATTGGATACTATACGTTTACTGAAAACGAGCAAGTTACCCATCCCAACGATGTTAAACAGAATTCAGTTATGATATTTGATGATATTGCGTGTGAACGTCAGAATAATATCACAAATTATTTTACAATGGGCAGACACAATAATGTAGATGTTTTTTATTTATGTCAAACTTATAGTAAAGTTCCAAAACAACTAGTTCGTGATAACACCAATGTAATAATCGTATTTTCTCAAGATGAGCTTAATCTAAAACATATTTATAGCGATCATGTTAATACAGACATGGATTTTGATAAGTTTAAAGAAATATGTTGTAAAGCATGGAATTCGAGCAAAAAAGGTTTTCTTGTTATAAACAAAGAAGATGATTTAAATTGTGGACGTTATCGTATTGGTTTTGATATCTATATTAATAATATTTCAACAAGCATTTAGTTATTACTCAGAATGGCGTCGAAGGTGAATGAACGTGAAAATCTTGTTAAAGAAATTAGCAAGATAAAGAAAAATATACGTCAAAAACATTATGCTTTAACACAGGATATTATGAATGTAGAACAACAGATGGAAAAATCACTGAAACCCATTACAGAACCTTTAAAACTGTTAATAGAGAAGGAGAAAAAACCAAAGGCAATAGAGAAAAAGATAAATGATAGTCAAGATATAGAAATGGATGATATAGAACAACGAATGAAAAATAAAAGAGCGCATGAAGATTCGGTACTACATGAAAGTGAAAAAATAAAACGACCCGTAATAGAAGAACCTAATAACGATTCTGTTATGTCCACCGAGGAAATACCGATAGTGAACGAGGAAACTGTTTATGAATCTCCACCATCAGTACAAGAAGCGTTGTCAACATCAGATGAACGAATACGAGTTGATTATATTGATAACCTTTTTAAAGGAAATCTCGTACGACGTTATATGCAGACATTTTTTAACGATGTAAAACATGAAATCGATCATGTCTTTGGACCATATTATAACGATAATGAAATATTAATGGTTGGAAAAGAACCCATCACGTTTGACGATGATGATATTATAATTAATAATAACACATACGGAGGAACGCCGGGGTTATACGAACTTCTTTTTATGAAGAACCCGGATAGTTATACTTATACACAAGAGGATTTACAATCATATGCGGATATACTAAAAACAACTAAAGCTCATATTCATTTACCGTCGGGACGAATAAAAAGTAGTAAGAGTGCAAAATATAATAAAATAATTAAACCAGCCCTTAAATCATTTAAATTACAACAATACTGGTGGGACCATATGGACGGTCGTGGAATGATGAAAGTAACTAATACTAAACCAAACTATATTTATTGGGACAATGTAAACGAACTTTGCGATAGATTACGATTGTTGATAGCATCACAAAATGCAGGTCATACAGGTCACGATAATGAAATATTATCTATTATTGAGGAACTACACGAAGCTGGTATAATAAATGAGAGTGCATCAATGGTTAGATATACATTTGGAAAATGAGTGTTGATAAATTCGGACATCACAGCACCTCCTCAAAACTAAAAGTTATTCGCGGTCCTCCAGGAGAAGGTTTTAGTCTTACAGAAGACGGAAATTACAATATTCACAACAAAAGACTTTGTAACGTTAGTGACCCGAAATCACCTCTAGATGCGGTAAATAAATCACACTTAGATAAACGATTAATTATTAATTCAGAAAATAGTTTATCGTTTAATGGATACCGATTGACAGAAACAGGACAACCTATCAGCGAACAGGATGCTGTAAATTTAAAATATATGAAAGAAAATACTCTTATATTAGACAAAGACGGGTTTAACGCTAATGATAACTTTATACGAGGAATAAAAATACCTGAGGAACAGTCGCATGTTGCTAATAAAACGTATGTTGATAATAAATTACCAATTTTTGAAAATGGTGAGTGTGATTTTCAACAAACGAGATTAATTAACATTAATGATCCAATAAATAGTAACGACTGTGTAAATAAAAGAACTATGATCAAAACGATGAACGAATATAAACACGATTTAGAAAGTTATTGTAATGATAAAATCCATTATGCAAAAAATAAATATGGATTAGATTTTAAAAACTTAAAATTAACTAATATAGGTAAACCTCTAAACGCAACCGATGCTGTGAACAAGGAGACATTAATTCACGTGATGGATACTTATAAGGAAGATTTAGAAAATGAATTTACCAGAAAAATTCGTTATAAAAAAACTGAAAAAGGGTTGGATTTTAACAATGAAAGATTAATTAATATAGGTAGACCGGATAATGAAAATGACGCTGTAAGTGTACGTTATCTTATCGACATATTAGGTTCAATTGATGAAAAAATTCTATCAATTTTGTACAGAATATATATTGAACTAACTAAAGATGAGCAGGTTAAAAGTATTGATGAATTTAAGAAAATGTTAATATCACAAGATTTGTTTCCGCTTTACGAAAAATGGAGATATACTACAAATTAATTTTCTGTAAAAAGAACGTGATTATATATATTGGAGAATAATATAAAAGAATGTGTATTTAACGTTACAACATCATAAATGCGTGTGTATTCAAAGAAGATAGAAGGTAGTGGTTTACTAAGTGATATAGCCGGAACCGTTATAAATAAATCAATCGATTTATTACCAGTAGAGCTACATATACCAGGTTATCAATATTGCGGTCCCGGTACAAAACTATCAAAACGGTTAAAAAGGGGTGACCCTGGTGTTAATAAACTTGATCAAGCTTGTAAAGAACACGATATCGCATATTCGAAGTATTCGGATAGTACAAATCGTGCAGTAGCTGATCGTCGATTAGCGGAGAGAGCTTGGGAACGTGTAAAAGCAAGCGATTCTTCTTTCGGGGAAAAAGCAGCGGCTTGGACTGTAACAAACATAATGAAAGCAAAAAGTAAATTTGGAGGTGGAATGAGGAAAAAGAATAAAGGAAGAAAAAAATCCGTTTCCTCTAAAATAAAATCATCTCTCTTAAAATGTATTAAACAAGGAAAGGGATTATATTTAAAACCTTATAAACAAACGGGGGAAGGTATTAAAAAAAAAAAATTGAAAAAAAGAAGGAAAAACAAAAAACGTTAATGGAAATAATTAAAAAAATTCCTATCCACCCACTGTCAGCTGGTGAATTACTAAAATACGCTAATCTTTTAAAAATCCCAAATTTTAGAGGGGTATTTATGCGTGATACTTTACCAAGCAGAATTTGGTATAGCGAGACAGGAGTTGTTAATTTAGATAGTATTTTTGGTAGCGGAACACATTGGGTTTGCTATTCAAAAAATGGGAAAAATATATGTTATTTCGATAGCTATGGTAATCTTGGACCACCCTTAGAGTTAGTTGAATATTTTAATACATCCTCACAACAACCGCTTAATATTGTTTATAATTATGAGTGTAGACAGAATATGAACACAGTTATTTGCGGACATCTGTGTTTGATGTTCCTCTGCAATGTTCTGTTTAAGTGGTAGAAGTTCTGCTTTGAGCTGTGATATTTTTCCGCCGCTCGAACTCGATGGAAAATACAAGTGGGAAATTGCTTTAATAGATCTAATGACGTATAATTCAATTCCAAATATAGAAGAGAATGTTAATAACGTATTGTATTATGGTGATGATGAAGAAATTAAATTATCTACAGGTTCCTATGAAATTGAAGATATTAACAGATATATAAGCGATTACCTTGAAAAAGAAAAGAAAAATAATATTAAAATATCTATTAAAGCTAATAATAATACTCTAAAAAGTGAAATTTTTTCAAATGTTTGGATTAATTTTGAAAAACCTGATTCACTAGCATCGGTATTAGGATTTGAAAAAATCAAATTAAAACCGAATATATTGCACAGTTCTACATCACAAGTATCTATTATTAGAGTTGACAGCATCAGAGTCGTATGCAGTATTGTTTGTGGATCATATATTAACGGATTCGAAAGTCACGTATTACACGAATTTTATCCAGCTGTAGCACCAGGGTTTAAAATTATAGAAATTCCAAAAAACGTAATATATTTACCAGTAAACACATTTAAGATTCGAAATATTAGTATAAGGTTAGAAGATCAAAACGGAGAGTTAATTAATTTCAGAGACGAAGCAATAACGTTACGATTGCATTTGAGAAAACAATAATGGGTTTACTTTTTTCATATGGAGCCGATAAAACAGGTATTAACACCTCAATCAACGTTAGTAAAGATACAAACACTAAACGGTTAACATCGTTGAATAAACATTTTTTACAATCTCTAGGATTAACAGTAATAAGAGAATATCCAAAAAGAAAATGAGCGGAAGTATCTTAAATGTATTAAATAAATCAGTATATGAAGATGATACTATAATTAGATATGATTTTCATACACATACACCCTACGCCTCTACAACGTTTAATAACAATGATGAAATTCGTATTCCAATTCATCAGCAAGATATTTATACATTACCGAGTGAAAGCTTTCTGTATATTAAAGGCGAATTGGTTGGGGCTAATAATGCGGCTGATAATACGATTCAAATGGTTTCAAATGGAGTAGGACATTTATTTGATGAAATTCGATACGAAATATGTGGAACTGAAGTGGATCGTGTTAAAAATGTTGGACTAACATCGATAATGAAGAACCTACTAACTTTTAAACCGCAAGAAAAGAATATTCTCACTACTGCGGGTTGTAATGAAAATTTACTAGATAATCTCACTGTAAATAAAGATTTTTCATGTTGTGTACCATTGAAAATGATGCTTGGATTTATGGAGGATTATAAAAAAATTATTTTGAATGTAAAGCAGGAATTGGTGCTTATTCGCTCATCGACCAATGATAATGCAATATACATGACAGCTAGTACCACGAAAGACTATAAATTAACATTAACACATATTTCTTTGAAAATTCCTTATATTCATGTGAGTGATAAAAAAAGGTTGGATCTACTAGAAATTGTTAGAAACGATATTCCTATACCAATTCCATTTCGTAGATGGGAACTTAATGAGTACCCTTCAGCACCAAAAACAAAGCAACTTATTTGGACGATTAAATCTACTGCTCAGCTGGAGAAACCACGATATGTTATAGTCGCTTTTCAAACAAATAGAAAAAATAATAAGTATTCAAGTTTATCAAATTTTGATTTTTGCTCGATGAGAAATATAAAATTATATCTGAATTCAGAATATTATCCATACGATAATATAAATGGTGATGCTGTACTTCTACATATGCTTTACACACGTTTTCAATCTTCCTATTATTATGGAAGTAACAACGAGCCTATCATGGATGTAACATCGTTTTTAGCCAAAGCTCCTTTATATGTTATAGATTGTTCAAAACAGAGTGAAAATTTAAAAACAGGTTCAGTAGATGTTCGCCTGGAAATAGAAACAACGGAGGATATCCCCGACAAAACAACGATTAATTGTTTAATTATCTATGATACAGTACTTGAATATACACCGTTAAGTGGATCTGTAAGAAAATCATTGGTGTAAAATATATGTACCATTTTTTTTTTAAATCAATAAAAAATTCTTAATATCTATTTCTTGTTTCATTTAATTATCCTGTAAATGCAAAGTATGATATTTTTTGTTAAAAAGGTAAATAGGTGAGAACATAGAATATATGTACCACTATACATAAATAAATTCTTTATTGAAAAATATTGTTTACATATACATCTTTTTTATTACAATTTGATTTCATTACTTTCTAATAGCTTGTAATGACCATAGGGTAGAGTATTTATTTTATCATTACAAATCACACGTTTATCGTCAGCATTGTTTAATGCAAGTTTGTTACATGAAATCGTCTTTATTTCGTGTTTTTTTGATTGAAAAAGTCGCATTAATCTGTACATATTTCCACTATTACCTGGTAAAAATAAAGATAATTTATAATCTTCAAATTTTATGTTTTTTTCAATTATGTTTTTCTTAATACCTTTCGCTTTCTTTATAATATTCTTTTTTTCTTTTTTTATTCTGAACGAATACAATTTCGGTCTTAATCCAACGAATTCTATTATTGGAAGACCGCTACATTCATCTTTAAATTTACCTAAAACTTTTTTATTTTTTAATGAATAGCAAAAATGATCTTTTGGATAATCAGATGTATCGAAATAATCTATTAATTCCTCACTAAGCATATCATGATAAAAATCATTCGTTTTAATTTCATAAAATAAACTATCAGTATCTGTGTATAAAAGAGCAATATTGTTTTGGTATTTTCGTTTCATTACATCATAATGAAATGAATACATCAATGTCTTACTCAATTCTAGTACAGTAAATCCGACATAGATCGGTTTATTAAAACAAATCGATTTATTATTTAATAATACAGCACATAGTGTTTTATCATAAATAATTCTATCCTTAAAAACAGGTTGTGCAATAAGTTTTTGTAATCTTTTTACATTGCTTACAAGTTCGAGATTTGATCGTTTTCTTAAATTTTCCATACACTTTCCAAAAACAGAATTATTTAATAATTTAAAAAATTCAATTTCAAATTTGTTTTTAGCATTTTGACGTTTTTCAGTGTTTAAATCAATATATGATTTTAACCACTGACTTTGAAAAAATTGAAGAACACGATGTATTTTTTTAATTACTAAACCATGGTTAACAGCCTGTTTTAAGTTTACATAATGACAAATATAGTTTTCTTTTAATTCTAGTGTTGTTAATAATTTACTTTGTTTACTTTTATTTGTACATTTATTAACTGGTAAAAAAGGAAGATCGCTGTGATTATCATGTAAAAACTGAGGATATTCAACATCTACTTCTAATATAAATCCAACCGGAGAATCGTCCGGTATATTAAGTATATCAATATTTGTTGTACACCAGGTAAACCCACCATAAGGTATATATTTACTCATTGCCCAACCATATAAATTGTTTGCGTCTAAATAAGCTAAATAAGTGTTGGGAAGATTAATATTATAAGTGTTGTCAATATACTTATTATTCGCAACCGCATGTCTTTTAATACAGAGACTAATCCCTCCTCTTATCCCTTTTTCAATCATTAAATATTTATCATAATCAGATAATAATTCCAATTCTATTTTAGTATAGGATAACATAGCATCAAATGCAAAACCTGGTGCAGTTAGGTAATGAGCACAATCTAGATTATATATTGATAAGCAGAGTTTGCGAAAATTTTCGAAAACATCACATAATATTAAAACATCAGTTTTTAAATATAAATCGCTATATTCGCCAAGCGTATTTATTTGAAAATGATTCCATACTTCTACTGCGTGTTGATATTTTTCGTCAGATATGTCATCATTGTTTAATTTACTAAAAAACTCTTTTTTTGGTGGTAGCTGTTTTTCTTCTAATTTTTTCCAAGAATCCGTATATTCATATGGATATACACCTTTTTTTGTAACTAAATTAATATCGTTTAATGAGAAAAATTTTTTTGAATGAATAAAACAATCTTCTGGAAGAAAACTACATAAATCCGCTAAGGAGAAATTTAGAAAACGATATGTATCAACAAATCTAATTATTATCCCACTTTGTGTTTTTTTAGAAAAAGAAATGTATTTTTCAGACGAATTTGGAATTACATAGATTTGTTTACTATCATATCCTAATTGTCGTATAATAAAATGAGAATCATAATTAGAATTTCCATGAATAAAAACTGGAATAAAACATTGTTTTCTCCTCTTTAAATTACAATTATTACATAGTGCTGCACGATATCTACCCGACAAGTGACAATGATCACGAACTGGTTTTTTTATCATAGTAAATTCGTCTCTACACATTTCACAGTGAGTGGTTGTGCGAAATTTATATTTATCTCTATCAGTCATCTTCAATGGGTTTATCTCCTTAGTAAGCTTTCCTATGGTATTAACAACTTTAACAAGATACATCATAAATTCTTTTGCAGCATTTTTACCCCGATATATATAAGGTACTTTTGGTAACTGACATCGTATACTATAGGGGATTTCCTCATCAATAAGAAAATAAATACAAAAACTCATAGGAATGTGTAACTCATTAGCTACTGTAAAAGATTTTGTTGATTTTGGAAAACATCCACTAATAGGTTTCAGAATACACTCAAAGTCAGCGTAAGCTACAATTGGGATACGGAAACTAAATTGATGATTTTTGAATTTTAAAACAGTATCTTCAGGCATTACTACACGTGTTGGTTGAAATTTACCACAGTATTTTTTATGCGACTTTAATTTTGAAATATTATAAAAATGCATAAAACATCGTTTACAAATTTCAATTTTTCCATGATGTTTTGTTAATTGTTTTCTAACTAAAATATTAAAGTTTTTAATATAACAATAATGTTGTTTTCCTGTATTTCCATCATATAATAATAACAAATCAAAATGATTGTTTTTTTCTTTATCACAAACTTTAATTGGATAAATATTTTTTTCCTCATCTATAGCGTAAACGTTTATAGAAACATTATTATTTTTTTCAAAAATTCTAATTTCTTTAATAGGTGTAGGAAATGAAATTTTAGAAAAATTAAACTTTGTCTCCAAATCATTATATCTATAATTTATACGTTCAGCATGTAAACCACTTACATAACGACATAGTATTGCCCATTTAAAACATTTTTCATCATTCAAATTTTTTGGATTAATAATACAATATCTTGAAATTAAAAAATTTGGAAGAGCAATATATGACGAACCTTTCAAAGGTCGATATTTATTTATACGTAACAATATTCCATCTACATTGTGAAGAGCCCATCCAGATTTATGACTTTCATATGTTTGTTCTTCATAACAAATATTTTTTATTGAATTATCTAATATTTTACTCACATCAGACTCTAGAAATAATTCAGTGTTTTTAGTTTTAAACGCTCTATCTTGTTTTTCATTTATAACATGTTTTATATAAGTGCATTCAACAACCATATTAAATTTTATAGGTCCAAATTCAGTAAGTAGGGTGTTTAAAATATTTTCTAATTTTGTTTTTATATGAATTAATAATAGACAAATATCTTTAATATTTTTGTTGTGGTTCTTATAATAAAAAGTTTTTAGATTACCTCTAAAAGCGTTTTCAATTTGAATAAAATCATCCTCGGCTTGCAAGTTTTTTAAGCGGTTGACTTTCCTCTTGTACGTCGTGTCCAGAGCGGGTTCATCCTCCATTTCATCAGCAGAATCGGTTAGATCAGAATATGATGATGATGACAAATACCCCATCTGTTGTGTTTCGTTTGAAGTGGATGGATCAGCTGTATTCTCCAAATCATGATGTAACGCTTCTGGTGAATTTGTTAACTCGGTGTTATAGCTGTCTTCTCTAAGGAAGATCCGTTTTTTGAAAGGTAAATTCTTATCCATAAGTGAAATAAATGTCTAAACTGGTATCTAAGAACAGCGTAATGTTTCGAACGATTCTCCGGTTGGGTTTATACTAGAAATAGATATAAAAGCGATTGAAAAGAAAAAACACGTTACATGCTCCTATTTATATCGATGACGAAGATTTGCCTTTAGCAATCACGTTATATATCCTGGTTTCCATAAACATTGATTATATATTTATATCGATGATGTATGTACCATTATCATACTGGTTGCACAAACACGGATTACATATTCACCTTGAACACTTTTCCGTCTTTCATTCAAGTATGGTAATTACTTAACTACCTTGAATACACGTGTTGTTGATTAATGCAAGATGTATCCTGTTTCCCAACATTACTCTTCTGAACTATATAAACCCCTGAGTTTCAATGATTCGACACACACAACCCAATACCGAGCTCTCTTGCTTCAATCAGCTTCGCAGTTACAGCTTCTAAGTTTGTAAATCGCTACTCTACAGGTAAATATTTTTTATATTAATTCGCCTTATTTGTAAAACTCTAATAATAATTCATTAGTAATATATTTTTTTTCTTTTTTAGATCTATTTTTATTAAATAAATCATGTCTGAAGTAACGCCAGTAGCCGATCAAATGCCAGAAGAAGTTTACTCAATTGAAGAGATAATCAAAATATTTTACTTTTCTGGAATAACTACATTTGGCTTGTGGGAGGATTTATTCAAAAAATTAACAGAATTATTCATTGAGAATACTGATTTAGCTATTTTTAAATTATATGAACAATTAAATTCAATTATTAATTCCTATAAAAATGAACTATCGTTAGAAATAAATTCTCAGCTAAAAATGATACAATTACAAAAATACATATTTAGTTTGGACGAACTTATGAACCATATTAAATCACTCTCTGAAGATTTTAGTATAAAATCTTATAAAAAGAATATCGTATTAGCTTTTAAATCAAAAATTCTAAGCGTTTTACCTACTACTAATGATAATGTAACTGAAAAAAGTGAGGACGAGGATAGTGATAATAATGATTCTGATGATGAATTCAGTAAGATTTTTGATTCAATTACTGATGATAGTAAGAAAAAAAGAAAAGAAAAAAAAGCGATACCTCAAGTAATTCAAATTTTTTCGAACGATAAACAGAAAATTCTCACCACACCCGGTGAGTGGGGTAGTCATTTAGTAAAAATTGAACTCACTGATACTCGTGATTTAAAAGGTGTTCCAAAAAATGACCATTGGAAAAAAATTGGACAAAAAGCTGTTTTTCTGATTAAATCATCTGATGATGATAATCTCAAAATTTTAAATAAAATTTTGCATGAAGCGGGGAAAAACATCGCCTCAACACCGGGTGTGAAAAAAGAAATTAAAAAAATATATAGAAACAGACCCTATTAATTTTTAGAAAAAAAGTTAAATATTAAAACTTATATTGTTTTTTTTAGAAAAAAAATGGAAACCATCAGCTTTGCACGTCTATCTCCTTTCGCTTTTGCACCAATTAGAAGCACTTCACAGTCGGCTGGATTAGACCTCAGAAGCCCTAGATATACTTGTTTATTACCATTTTCTAGAGAACTGATCGCAACTGACTTACAAATATTAATACCTGCTGGGTGTTATGGTAGGATAGCATCACGTTCAGGCTTAGCATTAAACAGCTCTATAGATGTAGCTGGTGGTGTAATTGATAGAGATTATATGGGGAATATTGGGGTTATATTAGTAAATAATAGTCCTAAACCATATTACGTACATAGAGGGGATAAAATCGCACAAATAATAATTGAAAGATATGTTGAACCAAAAGATGTTGTTGAATTAGAAACATATATTTCAGCATATTTTAATGATTTTGATGAGCGTGGAGATAGAGGTTTTGGGTCGACTGGTAATTAATATATATTTTTTTATTTTCTTTTTTCTTTAGATCAAATAATGGACAGAGCAGTACTAGATGTACAGTGGTTTAAGGCAGCGAAAAACCAATATATTATAAAAGAAATATCTTTCATTAAATTTAATTACGATGAATTATTAAAAAAAAATTTAAGAAATGTATTGTATTACTCCGAAATATTTGGAGATGACGAAGCCAGATTGTTAATGCTGAGAATCGAGAAACATTGTACTATATGCAAAAAAGAGTTTAATACGATAGACAAACCTGTGTATTATGAGACAGAAGAAAAGAAACGGAAGTTTGATTTATGCAATAAATGTTTTAATGTATTATATCCAAAAAGAAAATTTAATGTAAATCACTATTTGTTATTACCACCCTTTAATTTTGAACAGTTGTCACGAGACCAGCAAAAACAAGCGCTTTGGGTAAAAACAAATATTCATGGTTTTTCATGGTCTGACGGTCTCGAACAGTATAATAAATTATACGAAATATATTTTGAATTGTCTCAACAGTGTAACACTATCTATGTGAAAGGTAGTGAAAAGAAACAATTTCTCAACAACATTTTTATTCGACCGGGGTGTATGAAAATTATAAATATTGATGACTTGGGTGGTAGTAATTTGGTTGAATTAAAAGAAAACTTGAAAGATAATCTTGATGATTGTTCATTTCCACATAATATAGAATATTGTACTAAAAGAAATGTGCAAATATATCTTGAATTTATAATTAAGTATTGGCATAGTAGCTGTAACTGTAATAACTATCATTTCCTCTGTCCTCTAGTAACTAAGCTCGAATGTTCTATCTGTAATAAAAATTTCTAGTGAAATATTGTAGTAAAACTGAAATATGTTGAATGTTATATTTTGTTTAACAAAAGATAAATGTTATACATTTACAATTATATTATATATACAATGTTATAAATTACAATATTAATAGATTGTAAAAACGAATTTCGTTGGTATAAGTATCGGATTAGAAGCTGTAACTGTAACTAAGCTAGATATTATAAAAAAAGTGAAAAAATTGTAGATAAAAATATAATAGTAAAAACTGAAGTTAAATTATTACAAAAGATAAATGTATTGTAAAAATTATTATAACTAATAAAAACCTAATGTCGTAAATTTCTATTGTTTTATTATTATTATTTTTTTCTTCCTGTTTGGTTGGTTTTTTCAGATGTCTGTAAATAGAAGATATGGAAATAAAAAATTCGATAGGTTTTCAAGAGGAATAAATAAAAAACAGTGTTGGTTTGGTAAAAAAATGTGGGATGAAGCAGATCGTTGTGATGCGGTTTGTTTAATTACAGGGAAGCAGTGCTATAAGTACACAAAATATAAATATTGTACAACACATTATAATATATTAAAACAATTTTGTAACAAATACCACCTTCTAAACCTAAAACATACGAAACAATATAAACACACTTCACTACATACACTGGCCTTAGTTGAATACATCATGCGATTAAAATTTAAAAAAATGTTTAACATGAAAGATGATGTGGGTCATACCAAATGGATGGAATATCTAAAATCTCTTATAAATGAGAAAGATTATGGTTTTGTTAATAAAATTAAAGAAAATGTAAATGTATTCATTTCATTTCCTAGATCTATAAATTTTAATCAAAAATTATTCAATCTAAATTTAGAGTATTTAAATTTGGAATTTAATATATTGAATGATTCATACAATAATTTAGATTCAAATTACAGATGTAATACAATTAAAAAAATTTCAAAGCATGATTTATTCAATTATTATTTTTAACAACAGAATTGAGTTAATATTAAAACCGAAAATTTTTACAAATATATTTCCCCCTCTCCAAAAAATAAAATGATGCAATATCTTCTATATATTAAACTACAGAAAGCTGATGTGTTCAGTAGAGATATCAGAATGTGGTTAGTTAAAACTCTAATACCTCTTTTAATTGCTATTTCCAGTGTTCGGCCCGAGAACGAGACCGACTTGTACTATATTACTAATTATCTTTCAAATTTTGGATATATAAACAATGTTGATGAACTTTCTGTGTTAAACGAGTCGTCTCTATCCTCATACCTTACAATATTTCAAGAATACTTTGGTTTACCGAATGATGGTAAATTAAACAATGAAACGTTAAATCTAATTAAGAAACCGAGATGTGGAAATAAAGATCTAGGAGAATTTCGTGCAACATCGAGGTGGAATAAAAGAATATTAAGCTGGGATTTTATATCTCCCATAAAAAATATTATTGAACTTACGACAGAAGCTTTCCATATATGGGAGAAACACTCAGCGTTAAAATTTTATCGAGATCAACAGAAACCTGACATACTTATCTCGTTTCGATGGTCTCACCATCGTTGTATAAAAAATTCGTCTTCATTTTGTGATAAAAATTTTGATGGTAGAGGAGGAGTACTTGGTCATGCCTTCTATCCTCTCCCCCACCGTGCACATGTTGAAATTCATTTGGATTTTGAAGAAAAATGGTATTATAACAACGATTCAAATTTAGCTGGTGATGAAATTAGTTTATTATCCGTTTTAACACACGAAATTGGTCATGCGTTGGGGCTCGGGCATTCGAGCGATAATACTTCAATTATGTTTCCATTCTACATATTGAATAATGGTCAAAATATTGAATTAGGAAAGGATGATGTACAGGGTATACAACGCTTATACGGATTACCACCATCATTACCTCCACCCTCACCGGTTCCATCAGTTACTCCAACTACGAAAGCTACAACATCTTCTACAACTGTAAAACCACCGCTTCATAAAAAAACAGAGATAGATTCACAATTTGATATTTGCAAAGTTAATGGATCCCATTTATTTCTAGTAATCAACAATCATCTATATATTTTGCAGAATAAACTATTTTGGATGTTTAATATTAGAGAAAAATCCTATGGAAAATCTCAAAATATTACAAAATGGTTAAAGTTTATACCGCCGAATTTTGCTAATATATCAGCGATGTACCAGAGACCGTCGGGAGAGGTTGTAATATTTGTTGATAATAATATTTATATGTTTGATATAAAATCATTACGTTTAGTTAATAATTTTCCTGTTTCAACAACTAGTATTGGTTTTGATTCGACAACCAAAATAAATGGAGCTGTTAACACATATACAGGACGTACTTTTATATTTTATAATGATGAATATTATATTGAACTGGATGAATGTTCTTTCTCAGTTAAAAAACATGGATATACATACGACGACTTTCCTGGTGTTCCAAAAAATATTGATTCCGTATTTAGATTCATTGACGGATTTCTTTACTTCTTTAAAGATGGTTATGTGTACAAATATAACGAATTTAAAAATGTTGTTGAACAAACTGAAAAATATGATTTAAATTTATTTGGAATAAATTGTGTAAGTAACCGATTAATTTATAAACTAGTGGAATTATTAAAAAGTTTCACTAAATAATTGTATTTATGTATAAATAAAATTAATTAAAAAAAAACTTCTATTTTATATTTATACCCAACCTCTCTCACTTGTAACTAGTTGTGAAGGAGAAAAAAAAGTACAACTGTATTGAAATTATACATTTTATTTTTTAGTTATATCTTTCCTTACATTTTACATTAAACAGATTTAACAATCAGTGTATACGACACTCACATTAATATAATTATATAAAATCATCTTTTTTCTAATTGTTTTTACAATCAAATATATTCTTACATTTACAACCATTCATATCAATATTTCTAGAGATTGATTTCCTGTGAAAGATACACAGTGATTTATATGTATCACCTGTATTGTTAGGTGAATAAATAGATATCATAATATTATCATACCGTATTTTTAAATTTAATTTTATTTGATATCCAAGATTTGATATATTCGTACAGTTCTAAAAAATCTCTCCCCTTTATATCTATAATTGGAATATCACATAATTCTGCGATAGTCCTAAAATAATTATTTTGTAATAAGAAATATTCGTTCGTCGCTAAATGAACATCAAACCCACCCCTTTTTACTAATCGTTCTTTAACAGCTTTAATATCTGAATCGATTAAAAACATCGCATTTGTCGATTTAAAATAATCTATAATCCAATGAGGAATAATTTCTACCAGCTCCTTATCAGTTAATTTATTATCCTTCTTATTGATGATGCCGTAAACGAACGATGCCAATGGTGACCTGTCACAACACATTACTGTATATTCTGCACCCATTTTCCCATCCAAAAATAATTGAGTTTGATACATACTATACCATGCAATAGTATTAAACTGTACACCATCCTTACGTGTATATAGCGCTGGAAACGACTCTCTCAAATCTGTTAAATCCGACGAAGATGTATAACAAACGCCTTCTTCATTAAGCCTAGATAAGATGCTAGACTTAAAGCAGGCGGCTGTACCGTCTAAATAAAAAACTCGCTTCTCAGTTTTATCACACATAGTTAAAGTAGCTTATTCTTCGTTAGAAGTAACTGTGATTGAGTTAACAATAGTTTCATGTTATATAGTAAAACTGTCAATGTCATCAGGAAAAGGAAATAACAAAAATAACATAATTAATTTCCGTTCCGTGTGTAGATATGCTGTGCAATGTTGTTAAGAAGGAGAAATAGCAAAACCCATTATTTTCAAACCAGTTTCCGTATGTAATCAATTGCAACTCTGAGCGCGTGACTTGATAAAGGTGAAGTACGCAATTATCGTTAGTCATCTTGTAGTTCCGTCTCTACTTCATGGTTGAGTAATTACAACTGTCTTTCCAATTCTTATTATAAATAATGACGCTGTTTTTTATCTAAAACTGTTTATTGTATAATTTAACTAATAAACAATTCGGTGACGCTTTTTCATGTTCAATCCACGGATCGTCGTTAGAGTTCCAATCATATAGAAGAACTTTACACTCTACACACATAACCTCATCACTGGTTCCTGTATAAAAAAATCCGGCTGACACAAGTTTATCAACTGATGGTGCACGTTTTGGCCAAGAATAAAATGTAGTCACCATCATTTCTTCAGTTATAGCAACACACTTTTTCGCTTCTGAATAATTTTCAATAGATTCTTTTGATTTGGCAAAGTTTTCGTATTTGTATGGTATATAACGAACATTTTTACATTTCGGGTGTAAAAGTTTGTGAATAAACTGAATATGTGTTATAGTATGATATGTTTTCGTTACAAAACCACATTTATTATTACACACAATATCACACGAATCTTCTATAAAATCAAAACCTTCGTTTTCGAAAAAATCTTTTAATAACTTCGCTGCTGTTAAACACGATGATCGATCCATCTCGATGTGGTGTTACTGCTCAACTAAACCGATGAGAAAATCTAAATCATTTCTTAAAAAAATAAAAAATAAAAAAAAATAAAAAAATAAAAAAATATGAATTAGTCGAATGGGGGAATTGAACCTACGAAGGAGGTACACTTAATACCTGATATTATAGGAAGCTATTTTACCGCAGTCGACTAAATCATATTTTCAAGATAATACAACCGTGCGATGACGTATACGTTACTCAACGTATACGTTACGTTTATGATGCGATGACGTACACGATACTTGACGTATATGTTGATACGTTGAACCGATGATGTCAGGCGGGAGGGGGGATGATGACCCCCCCCCCGGTGACGTATGTTTGTTTACAAGGGGACGATGACCTGATGACGTATGTTTGTTTACAAGGGGACGATGACCTGATGACGTATGTTTGTTTACAAGGGGACAATGACCTGATGACGTGTGTTTGTTTACAAGGGGGACGATGACCTGATGACGTATGTTTGTTTACAAGGGGACGATGACCTGATGACGTATGTTTGTTTACAAGGGGACGATGACCTGATGACGTATGTTTGTTTACAAGGGGACGATGACCTGATGACGTATGTTTGTTTACAAGGGGACGATGACCTGATGACGTATGTTTGTTTTGATAACATTGTGGGGAGGGGGAGGGGGGGATGACCTTGTCCTCTCGTTCCCATTTTATTACTACTCAGAGAGCACCTCACATTGTCCTCTCAAGTCACTCTTCTCCGGCCCCTGGGTCTTCTCCCAACTCTTGCCCTACAATTGTTTTGGAAATCTATTCCCTTCCAACCACTGAACGTGTCCAAACCAGCCCAACTGTGCTTTCTTGTTGATCTTTTAAATGTACTGTCTTAAGACTCACTTTTAAAGTAGTCTTTCTGACTCTATCTTCTCTTGTCTTTCCTTCAACCTTCCTGAGATATCTCATCTCCATAGCTTGGACAGAGTTTAGATGCATCTCAGTTAGAGGCCAGGTTTCAACCGCATAAGTAAGAACTGGCACATATGTGTTTTTAAAAATAGTCATCTTAACTTTTTTTCGAAATTTCTGCCTTACCAATTAACTTGGTCTTTAGTACATGGAAAAGTTTCGAGCCACTGCTTATTCTTGAATTAATATTCGCATTAATTTTACCATCTGAGCTTATTATGGAAACTAAATATTTGAACTCTTGGACTTGTTCCAGTTGCTTCCCTTTGATGGCAATCTGGCTCTCTGGCAACAATCATTGTCTTCATCTTTGCCAAACTTCCTTTCAGTCCCCTTCTTTCCAGCTCCTCCACCCAAACATCAAGGTTCCTTTGGAGTCCCTCTTCTGTAACGGAGAGTAAGGCTACATCATCAGCGAACGCAACAGCCCGAGTTCGAATCGGCTGAAGCCTCCAATTTCCAACATGGAATCCTCTAATTCTGGCCTTGCAGCTTTTTATTACATCATTTATTAGCATTATAAAAGGTAGTGGACTAAGAACGTCACCTTGGCAGACTACTGCCCAAGTTGAAAACTCCTATGATTTTAAATTGGATGTTCTTAGTTTGTACGATTAGATTTAAGTTTCCACACTGCTCTATGCCAGCTACGTTAAACACAAATCTCTGAAAATTATAAAAAGTATTAAAATAATATTTAAAAATTTTTTCACTTTACGGTGTGATAATCTGGCTATTGTCGAGTGACTTTATTCAGAGGAAGTGAACAAAATTTTCGCCTAAAAACACAAGAATATGATGCTCGATTTTTATAATTGTGACGTTTAAAGTACTATTTTCTTAACCTTTTGTACAATAAAAAATTCAAATATGTTATGTTATTCGGTTATGTTCAGAACCGAAAAGAATCAAATTGACCATGTGTGCGTATGCGTGCGTGCGTGCAAATTAGTGTCCATATACAACCACTTATCTGTGGTTGGTTGCATCGACCATTACAGCAATACTGCGAACACTCATTAACTAAACGGCGATATGTTGGTATGTTGCCATTCAATGTAAATAGCTTTACAGTCTGCGCACGTTGAGTTTGATAGCTCTGCTTGCAGACACAAACAACTAACTTACCAAAAATTAGAATAACAGCTAAATTTAGCTTTTTTAACGCTAGTAATTTTTCTGTGGTGTAACACCAATTCTCTGTACACTTAATCTTGTAATTTATTTTTTATTAAAAGTAACCACGTGTTTCTTATTTAAAAATAACGTATTATACAGATACCGCTCGTGTTGTACAAACTACTTCAATTAAAGTATTTTGTTAATTTGAATAAGTCGTAATGTCTCGGTAGTGAAAGCATTAAGGATTACTAATAAAGTCTTTAACACATTTTATTTGTTTTGATTATTGATGTGATATCTGAACGTTATGTGTTAATTCTTATCAATTATGGATGACGATAAATGATTTCTGATACCTGTAAATGATATGATTATGTAAAATACATTAGTAATTTATATAAAGCGCCTCTATTTGCCTGTGGCGGGTGATATGATACATCAATCTCAAAGGTATAGAGCTAAAATGTTGTAAATAAAACAAAAGTTCTCCCTCAATATTTACTAAAATATCTGCATACCTATCTGCATTAAAATATAAACTTAACTATATACTGATCATTTATTAGTCGTTATTGCCTTAATTCATAAGTTTTCCTTAGGAATTTTTTGTTTTATATTTATGATTCATGTTAATGTATTCATTTATTAATATAGTGTACATTAATTAAGATTCATTATTGATAAATAAAATTCTATTATTAATATTATTAGTTGATAATCTTCTTACGACGATTGGGATAAGGCTAATCAGTGTAAATTAGTGTCTCCCCCACTTTTCGAAACATATAACAAGTGATCTGCTGTAGTTTACATACGTACCGGCAATTTTTACCTGTCTACGTGCATTACATGTACTATATGTAAGGCATAATGTATAGGCTAAATACTGTATGCATATTAAACATAGTCATTATTTAATTATTGAATTACAACGTAACAGCATTCTTGAACAAACCACACCATTTATTCGAATATTAAATTCTCAAATTATCACTACAATTTATAAAAAGATTTTCAAGAACGTATTTTTATCATAAAGTGCCTGTGAGGCTTACCTGCAAGCCGTTCTACACAAATGAAGGGTTTCGCACCAGTTCCTAGAAAGACAGAATAATGTTTTATAAAATCAGTGTAATAATACCGTTAATAAATGGTATGCGGATTAAGCATTAGGCCTATATTTTGTAACAACAGAAAATTAAATTTAACTAAATAACATTAATGTGAAATCCTCAGTCTCAGAAGACATGGCCAAATTCATTATAGAGGAAATGCGGGTATTATGGAATAGGGGGGGTAATATGAAGTATCGTTGTTTTAGCATTTCTTGTACAGCTGCTATCGACTCTAATCTACTTAATCTCTTAGTTTAAGGCGTATTCTTGTTTATCTCTTGGTGTTATAACAGTTATTCTAATGTATTATAAACTAACAAGACTAATTCTTTACCAAGATGGCGAGTCGGGAAATATGGAATAGGTACCATATTCCATATTGGCCGCATATTTTATCAGTATTCCACAATGCACGTACGTATTTTTTACATTCATCTTAATTTAACACTCTTAGTTAAAACATCAAATCAGCAAGTTGTAAAATGTTTATAAGCAAACGATGATGCACAAATTACTATAAGCCTACTATATTAAATGTCAATCTCAATCTGTATGACAAAATGACTGAAATTAGTGAGCTGTATCAATCAACGCTTAAGCGCTCAAGTTGTTTCAGTGCCTGTCTAAATAGCAGAAGACAGAAGGGTTTATAATTCCTATTTTGCAAGGATTATAATTGTAAAACAGGCAATTGGCAGTCAAAGAAATATTAAAATTCAGAAGGTTTAAAGAACTTTTTGTGTTTTTGTTACAGACGTGCCTACGAGGAGAGATGTCCAACCATAAGAAAACAGTGTGACCCACAAAATATGAAATTGGCTATACACTGTAACCCCTCTTTAAGTATTTTGTTGACTTATTAAAAATTTTTTTTTTTTTTTTTTTAAGAGGGGCCACAAGATAATTAAAACTAGGCCAAAAGCCTAGAGAAGCCAAAAATGCGCTGGATCCAGTGAGACGGGACTTGCAATCAAAACTCACAAAATTAACAACCAATAAATTTTTATTACATCCTTCTCCTTTTTTTTTTAAACAAAACGTTAAATATTTATCTCCCAACAAAATCAGTGCATTCTCCTTAAAATATTTTTGGTTAATTTTTTGCTTTAAAAATGATTATAAAATTTAAATGAAATTAATATAATGATTTTCTTTTACAATTGGGGTTACTTTTCCCCACTTAGCCTAACCCCCAGAAATAACACATGAATATACAATACATATAAATGGACATATAAATATATATGTCTACAACTACAACACATACACACGTTCCACATCACAGGACAATTACAACTTTCAACATTAATATCTTGCCACACCTCTTTCACCCCAGAAGGTACATAATTCACAATTCATAAATATCCTTGAACGCAACACCTATTGAAAAATCTTAATACATAATAATCCATATATATATGTGTGTAACACCAGTGCCCCCAGGGCATACTAAAATTCGGGGGTTGGCATAATGCCTGATACTACTATAAAGTGCTCCTACACTGAGCACTTAGACTTGGAGGAAATATAATCATAATTCAGCCAAAATACAAGTGACCATAATAAATTAAAAAGAATTTAAGCGTGAGAAATTTTTTTGTGAAATATTAATAACAGTAATGTGCCATGATGCTTTATAAACCTTTAAGAATTAATTTGGCCCAAAGGCCGACATGTTCCTAGGCAAGATCGTGCCTAACTAAACCTGTCCCAGGAGCATGTTCAAGTCTGCATGAAAAATCCGCCTATACATGATTAAGCTGGGGACCCGACTGAAACTAACAAAAGAAACTCCTATCCATTATAGGACCCAAACCGAATATAAATATGTGAAATTAATGAATCAATTGAAAACTAAATTTAATCTGTGAAATTACATGATGAATGATAGAATTACTAGCACTAAGGTAACCCTTTTACTGAAAACTAGAAAGAAATTTACATGCCTGAATGGTAATCAGCCACGGATACATGCCAACCTCTGGGCTCACACTTAATATAAATAGTATTGCAAAATGTACAAAAGATTCCCCCTCCCCCAAGTCCGCGCACTATTCTGTCCCGTTAACCGGGGACCCAATTGAAGTGTGTAAAGCTTAAAGTCATTTTAGGGTGTGTCGTTATATGCCCACGAGTTCTAGTAGGTTACATTCACTTGTGTTAAAAAGTAATATTGGGTTGGTGTCACCTGATTTATTCCCTGGTGTGGAGTTTGAAGTCCTGGTCTAAAGCATTTTTGTGTTGGTGTGGCCTGTTCCTCGCTGTTCTCCTCCGGCAGATGAAGCTGAGAGCCTTTGATGTTCGGTAGTTCAGGTCATGATTTGGAGCTGGTCCTCGACTTGAAGAGAGGGACCCTAAGCATACAAATATTATCAGCGAGATGCTCCAACACTTATTCCCCCAGGTTACTCTCATACGCACCAAAATCCATTTATAATTTTAAACACTGCTTTAGGCCTACTTGAAATGAAAGTTTGACACACTCTACAACAGGTTACACGGGCATGTGGCCCTATCTTTGAAAACATTAAGTTTGGCTAAAGTACATATTATTTTGCGTTAACATTGGTCAATTACGGGGCCTTAGTTAAGACTTGAATTACTATTATACAATTAACTCACTTTGCATACTCTAATTCGCCACGTGGCGTGCGTGTAACAGGTTAACAATTTTCATTCATTCTTGTACGTATATTAAACAAACCCCTTTTACGTTACTTTAAATTAAATATATATAAGTATACAGCACTCACTTACTGCAGATCTGTTTTAATTTAGCCTGCCATAGGTGGAAGATGGAACAATTAAAAAAAAACTTCTCTGTCTGAGAGCGGCGAGGTGGTTAGTTGGAGCAGCGAAATCAGACAAGCTCGGAACCGTTTGTTCTACGCATTTTTCAACTCGCGCTTCGAGGCGTCCGCAAGGGAGCAGCACCAATCAAGCGCTGCTTCGTTACCTCATGTAGAATCAGCGCTAACCGTTAAACACAGTACGGCAGAACGCCCACCGCTAAATACAGAAACCTATTTTTCTTTAGCGTATTAGCGCCGATTTTATTCAATCGGCACACCCCCACCCCAAAAGGGCAACATAGTTGCCCCACACTTAGACAGAGGAGTACCCTGCAGTGTACCCCAATGTTTTCTACTAAAACGCATGTGTTCCTCGGTATTCCCAGTTGCCTTTGTTCTCAGGAGAGCAGTGGCTTAGAAGGAAGTCGAAAAAACAGAAAGAAGACGTGTAGAATGCGAGTGTGTTGGCACTACACACTGACCTGATCAGGGCCAGCATGCAGCAAGAAAGACAGAAGAAGAAAAGAAGAAAGAGTGTTCTGGTGCACCCTGAGTTCTGACCTCCTGAGGCTTGACCACTTATGCGGGAACTCCGAGGCTACCTCAACAGGGACCCATGCCCTATAATTACACGGGGACTAACCCCCCAAAATCCAATAACACTTTATCCCATGAATCCCTCTTACATCCCACAGGACCAGGGAGAGAACGGGGGAGGTGGTTTCCATGACACCATAATTTGTTTACCCAATGTGTATATCCCTTCCTATAACCTAATACATGTGTGCTCCAAGGACATTGTCCACGTCGTACAACGCCACCGAGGTCCCTACCTGGCCTCGTTGGAGCGGTACGACTTGCGCTACTTACTCCTCTTTTTTTTTTTTAAAGGGGTAGGAAATCGGGAGGATGAAAAGGGTAAGGATCCTTAAAGGTCAAGGGTGAGGACTAAGGGTGAGGACAGGGTTCTCTCCGAAAATAAGGAGTAGTGGAGAAAACCAAGGCTCGCGTAGGCAGGGGCGCAGCCCTGAAGTAGACGTACACCACCCGGATTGTAGGGAACATCTACCCGCTACCATACCAGGTTCTTACCTTTTCCCCGGAGCACACACCACCGAAGGATCACCATCCCTACACACATGGAAACCACCAAATCTTACCCCCCACTTCTATTAGTCAGCTTACTCCCTCCGACAGAGCTTCAATTTTGAAACATGTGTAACAATTTCTTTAGAATCGCCCCCCGGTACGCCCAGCCGGGCCGTCACCGGTGACGTAAACCCCAGGATGCGATATGGCCCCGACCAGCGATAACATAACTTTGCGGCACGTTTGTCATCGGCTGAGGTGAGTGGGTGGCTCTGGAAATAGACCCAGTCCCCAATCCGGAAGGGGTTAGGAATTCGCCCCTGATTATATCGTCGACGGACCCGCTCGTGCGCTCGGAGCAAATTCTTCCGAGCCTCCTTCCACCTCTCTGCAGTTCTATTATCTGGCTCCCGTGGCAGAAGATCTTCGATGTTCCACAAATTGGTCAACGGGAGTGCGGGCGAGAATCCAAACAGGATTTCAAAGGGCACGGCCTGATGACTGTCATGTCGGGCCTTATTAAAAGCTAACTGTAACCACTTCATATTCTGATCCCAGGTGGTTTGTTGCTCAGCGTGATAAGCAATCAGGGCGGACCGGAGATTCCGATTGAATTTCTCCGCATGGGACGGCTGTGGGTAATAAGGGGAAGTGGTTACGTGTTTGATCCCACTGGCGAAACACATCCGCCGGAATTCACCCGAAATGAACTGCGGGCCATTGTCCGAGACAATGATGGTCGGAAGACCGAAATGCTGAAATATATTGTTTTGGAGCGCGTTTATGGTTAAACGAGCCGTTGCCTGCCGTATGGGCAATAGCCAGGCAAACTTTGAAAAAGCATCCACACAAACAAGCAGGTAAGCATTACCTGACTTGCTACGGGGCAATGGCCCCACGTAGTCGATAAACAACTTCTCCATCGGTCTGCTCGCCACATCAGATGACAACAACACTAACTTGGTGTTCTGGGCAGGCTTGCTCAAGCCACATAGATGACAGCTCTTAACCCTGGTCGCGATGTCCCTATCCATGCCCTTCCAGATAAAATGTCTCCTAATGCTGGTCTTAGAAATTCCCTTGTGGCCTCCTTCTGGGGAATTGTGGTAATAACTGAAGACCATGGGCACTAACTTGCTAGGCAGCACGATCTTAGGGGCACGTCCTTTTCTTTCTCTACAACATAGGACTCCCTTGGACAAGAAGTAAGGGGCTTGTACGTTACCCTCCTTTATATGTTGGATGACTGGACCCAGCTCTTCGTCGTTCAACTGATGGGGTAACACATCAGTGAAGGCTAACGGAAAGTCTAGCAGAACTGAACAGGGTTGCTCAGATTGGGCATCACTGGGCTGGGAAAACATGCGGGACAAGGCGTCTGCAACTACATTTTGAGATCCCCTAATATGTTGCACTTTGAACTTAAAGGATGAGATCTTCACCACCCATCTACCAATTTTACCCAGTTGCCGGGGATGAGCCAGAAGCCAAGAGAGAGCCTGATTGTCGGTCTCGATCAGGAACTCAGCATGTTCCAGGAAACGCCTGAACTTGTCTAGAGCGTACACAACAGCTAAATACTCTAGCTCATAGACGGATGATTTTCGTTCTTGCTGGGTCAATGTCTGGGAAATAAAAGCCACAGGCTGCCTAGCGTCATCAACAACTTGGGACAGAACTGCCCCGAGCGCAACCGAACTCGCGTCCGTCTGTAGGATAAAGGGTTTCGAAAAGTCGGGCATCCGTAACACCGGTGGGGAGATGATGGCCTCCTTCAAGGTGTGGAAAGCCTTCTGTTGACTCTCACCCCATGTAAATTTAGCGCCCTTCTTCCTCAGCTCGTTCAAGGGTGCGGTAATCTCAGCGATATTAGGTATGAATCGTCGATAAAAATTGACCATACCTACGAATCTCGCTATTCCCTTCGCATCCCTAGGAGGGGGGAAGTCACGGATGCCCTGTGTCCTCTCGGGGTCGACCGTAACGCCCCGGTGTGAAACCAAATGGCCCAAGAAAGAAATACTCTCCTGGGCGAAACGAACCTTCTCGGGATTGACAGTGAAGCCAGATCTTCTCAACCGACACATCACTTCTCGGAGATGACCCAGATGATCTTCGAATGTCTCACTGTATACCAACAAATCACCTAAGTATTTAAAGACGAACCTGAATTTCACGTCGTGAAAAACGGTATCGAGAAGACGAGTGAGTGTCTGGGCCCCCACAGCCAAACCCATGGGAACCCTTGTGTATTGGTACAAATTCCATAGTACACAAAAGGCCGTGTACAGTCTACTCTCTTTGGCCAAAGGAATCTGGTGATAAGCCGCATTGAGATCGATTATGGTGAAATACCTGGCCCCACTGAACCAATCAAAGGCCAAATGTAAGTCTGGGAGGGGAACAGAATCCACCTCGATATTTGCGTTCAACTTCCGATAGTCGATGACCATACGGTGTTTACCCCCAGGCTTAGGTACCAAAAACGCTGGACTGGCATAGCTAGAATGAGAAGGTTCAATCACCCCTTGTTCTAACAACTCTTGAACCCTGTCTCGCAGAATGGTCATCTTCGGAGGTGCGAATTTGTAAGGGTGCGACCTTACTATCTTTGAGTCTGTAAGACGGATCTTATACTCCAGCAGGTGTGTGAGTCCCAATGTAGGAGTTAACACCTCGGGAAATTCCTTACACAATTGGTCTAAGGCCCTCTGCTGGGATGGAGTGAGATGATCTCGTGCAGAATCGGGACAAGCCATCTCTTGGATACCGGGCTTAGCTCCCTGGTACCCAAGGAACGGAATAAGAGCTCCCCGATTAAACTTGAAATAGCATTGGTGCGCTTGGATGTCCAGCACGAGACCACTTTTCGCGATGAAATCGGCACCAATGATACAATCCACTCCCAGAGCAGGAGAAACCAGAAAAAGCCACACTCAAGAAAACCCATCGATTTTAAATTTAAAGGTAATCACCTGGGAGATGGGCAAGATTTCTCGAGATGCAGTCCAGCATACCACAGACGACAGGTCCGACCTCTTGATCAAGCCCTGCTTCTCAAGGTCCGCGCATACCCGAGATGAGATGATGAATCGGGCTGAACCGGAGTCAACTAATGCTCTGAGCTGACCCCCTTTTACCTCGAGCGACAGAAAGGGGCATACTGAAAGGTGTTGAGAGGTAGTGGACCGGACCTTGATGTCGAAAGAGTTGGATCCTAGCAATTGTCTGGAGGTAGTTGGAACTTGTAAAGATTTAGTGCGAGGGGAAGACATCCTCCGACATATCTTCCCCTGTCTACTTAGTTTTTTGGGATTGGTCTTGACGATGGAGGTGCTGGACGCTCGCGCCCTTGGGTGAATGATCGAGCCACGTGCCCCGGGCGATTACAATTGTAACAGATGATGTCCCCGCATCGCTCGCGATTTCGAACTGACTGGGCCTGTCGGGGGGGGGGAGGAAAGGTTCACTGCGTCCTTCCGCTCTCTGAGGTCTGGGTAGTTCCCCTCTTCTGTCTCCCCTCGCCTCGTCGCTCATCTGAATGGCCTTGGACATCACACACAGCCGGTCCAAGTCCGCAAACCACCGCGGCCGCTCAGCAAATACGAGTCGCAATCTGTCTTCTGAGGAGACGCCGTCAAGAATATTCTGGACAAACTCTTCCTCCGACAAGCTCAGTCCCAGTATGCGCGCTACCTCTCGAATACTTTGCACGAATTGGGCAAGACTCTCGCCCCTCGCCTGCACGCGATAAAAGTGTCGGTGACGTAATTGCTGCATTAGTCTCCCGGGCACGAACGCCTCCAACACCTCCTGGTGGAACTCCGCCACTCCACCTCCACGCCTCATTACATCCGCCATCCTCTCAGCCATGGGGCCGCGACAATAAGGATAAACGAGCTCGAGGACGGTACGATCTGACATACCCGGGAAATCGACCAATTGAAAAATTATTTTAAAAAACGGCAATAATTTGGCCACATCCAGCCCATCCACGACCGGTAATTGCTGGATGATTTGAGACAGTGTGTTGGGCAGCTTGTGATATGACGCCGCCACCAAACCGGAGAAAACCGGGGTTCTTGCGGCAGGCTCGATTGCTCTATAAGATGACTCTACAGCCGAGACCACGGTCTCAGCAACTGGAGCCGGCGTAGGTGGTCTACCCGGTTGAGACCCCTGCAGGGTCGAGGTGATCTGTTGGATCAGACCTTTTACATCATGGGCCGGCTCAAGATCGCCCCATTGTTGGTCAAGATTCTGCAGCCTACGTTTTACATGCTGCAGGCGTTGCCGGATTCGCCGGACGCCGATGGAGCACCCCGGTCCCTCCTCCAAATTGTCTACACACCGAGCTAATTCCTGCAGCTCCTCCCACTTATCGCTGCATTTTTCGAATTCACTCTCTTTGTCAGCGATGGCGACCATCGAGAGCGCTTCGCCCGCAGACAGCGCTTCTCTGAGCTGCCGTCGCAATACAATTACAGTCCCTTTCAGGTCGCTCCACCGGGCTCGTAAATCGAACTCGATTTCGTCACGCACAAAAACAACTCTGGATTTAGGACGCTCATCCTCGAGCTTCGCGGTCGGCACACGAAAACACAACACCCTACAAAAATTGACAATTAAGAACACAGGAATACTTGAGTACTGTCCTTCCTTCAAGCAGACTGCGGGTCCCCCTACCGTTGCGAGGACCCAGCCCACTTACCTGAACTAGCTCTCAACAACACTACACACGAAGGAACGCAACACACACACTAATACACGACATGACAAAATTACCGACCAGCGAACAACAACAAATTCTCATATAAATATTTGCAATAACTTCGGCTCCCGTATCTCGGAGGAGACCGACTGCCGATCGGGCCATACCGCATAACTAAAAACGCCTTCCCTATTATTGGCAAGGTAATACGCGAACACCATTTCTCCACCTCGGCCCAGATCTGCGATATTTCGAGTTTCCAAGGAATTTCCCCCCAAAAATTTCACACCCCGTGGCGACCTCCAGTTCAACAATACCAACAGGCGGGCAATGATACACACATATAATTAACAAAACCTTAAACATAACAAGACATAGGTACTTATAGATATAGGGATTTTTAGTAATTATTCCAAGTCCGATTCGAACCTAAAATGTTTCCTGAGTTTGCAAGCCCCGTCACACCCAAAGGACCCAAGGGTTGACCCTAATCTCAACCACGCTCTGCTACCAAATGTAACCCCGTAACCCCTCTTTAAGTATTTTGTTGACTTATAATTTTTTTTTTTTTTAAGAGGGGCCACAAGATAATTAAAACTAGGCCAAAAGCCTAGAAAAGCCAAAAATGCGCTGGATCCAGTGAGACGGGACTTGCAATCAAAACTCACAAAATTAACAACCAATAAATTTTTATTACATACTTCTCCTTTTTTTTTCATAACAAAACGTTAAATATTTATCTCCCAACAAAATCAGTGCATTCTCCTTAAAATATTTTTGGTTAATTCTTTGCTTTAAAAATAATTATAAAATTTAAATGAAATTAATATAATGATTTTCTTTTACAATTGGGGTTACTTTTCCCCACTTAGCCTAACCCCCAGAAATAACACATGAATATACAATACATATAAATGGACATATAAATATATATGTCTACAACTACAACACATACACACGTTCCACATCACAGGACAATTACAACTTTCAACATTAATATCTTGCCACACCTCTTTCACCCCAGAAGGTACATAATTCACAATTCATAAATATCCTTGAACGCAACACCTATTGAAAAATCTTAATACATAATAATCCATATATATATGTGTGTAACACCAGTGCCCCCAGGGCATACTAAAATTCGGGGGTTGGCATAATGCCTGATACTACTATAAAGTGCTCCTACACTGAGCACTTAGACTTGGAGGAAATATAATCATAATTCAGCCAAAATACAAGTGACCATAATAAATTAAAAAGAATTTAAACGTGAGAAATTTTTTGTGAAATATTAATAACAGTAATGTGCCATGATGCTTTATAAACCTTTAAGAATTAATTTGGCCCAAAGGCCGACATGTTCCTAGGCAAGATCGTGCCTAACTAAACCTGTCCCAGGAGCATGTTCAAGTCTGCATGAAAAATCCGCCTATACATGATTAAGCTGGGGACCCGACTGAAACTAACAAAAGAAACTCCTATCCATTATAGGACCCAAACTGAATATAAATATGTGAAATTAATGAATCAATTGAAAACTAAATTTAATCTGTGAAATTACATGATGAATGATAGAATTACTAGCACTAAGGTAACCCTTTTACTGAAATCTAGAAAGAAATTTACATGCCTGAATGGTAATCGGCCACGGATACATGCCAACCTCTGGGCTCACACTTAATATAAATAGTATTACAAAATGTACAAAAGATTCCCCCCCAAGTCCGCGCATTATTCTGTCCCGTTAACCGGGGACCCAATTGAAATGTGTAAAGCTTAAAGTCATTTTAGGGTGTGTCGTTATATGCCCACGAGTTCTAGTAGGTTACATTCACTTGTGTTAAAAAGTAATATTGGGTTGGTGTCACCTGATTTATTCCCTGGTGTGGAGTTTGAAGTCCTGGTCTAAAGCATTTTTGTGTTGGTGTGGCCTGTTCCTCGCTGTTCTCCTCCGGCAGATGAAGCTGAGAGCCTTTGATGTTCGGTAGTTCAGGTCATGATTTGGAGCTGGTCCTCGACTTGAAGAGAGGGACCCTAAGCATACAAATATTATCAGCGAGATGCTCCAACACTTATTCCCCCAGGTTACTCTCATACGCACCAAAATCCATTTATAATTTTAAACACTGCTTTAGGCCTACTTGAAATGAAAGTTTGACACACTCTACAACAGGTTATACGGGCATGTGGCCCTATCTTTGAAAACATTAAGTTTGGCTAAAGTACATATTATTTGCGTTAACATTGGTCAATTACGGGGCCTTAGTTAAGACTTCAATTACTATTATACAATTAACTCACTTTGCATACTCTAATTCGCCACGTGGCGTGCGTGTAACAGGTTAACAATTTTCATTCATTCTTGTACGTATATTAAACAAACCCCTTTTACGTTACTTTAAATTAAATATATATAAGTATACAGCACGCACTTACCGCAGATCTGTTTTAATTTAGCCTGCCATAGGTGGAAAATAGAACAATTAAAAAAAAACTTCTCTGTCGGAGAGCGGCGAGGTGGTTAGTTGGAACAGCGAAATCAGACAAGCTCGGAACCGTTTGTTCTACGCATTTTTCAACTCGCGCTTCGAGGCGTCCGCAAGGGAGCAGCACCAATCAAGCGCCGCTTCGTTACCTCATGTAGATTCAGCGCTAACCGTTAAACACAGTACGGCAGAACGCCCACCGCTAAATACAGAAACATATTTTTCTTTAGCGTATTAGCGCCGATTTTATTCAATCGGCACAACACGAGGTCCGCGTCAATGGAATTCCTAAGGCTGATAAACTTTTGAAGTTCCCAGACATGAGTGCTAGTTCGACATCAAAGTCATTTGGTCGGAAACCAGTATTCAGCCCAGAACTAGAAGAAGAATTTGATAAGGTATCTTTTACAAATGGAATCATTACGTTATGGTGTTACACGATTAGGTATTAAAACGATGGCTTACCAATTGGTCATAAGAAACCACATTAAACATCCTTTGTGAAGAGGCCAAGCTGGTAAGGTTTGGTAAACAGACACATACATGTGCTATCATTACTTAAACCAACTGTAACATCGTATCCAAGGATTAGAGATTTAAGTAAAGATAAAGTATTAAAATATTTTGATTTCCTAGGACTTTACAAAAAGTTTAATTTTTCGCCTAATCGCCTGTTTAATGTGCATGAAATGGGGCTTCCTGTACTACAAAGGGGCACATATATTGGTCACCAGTAGCGGAGTAAGGGTTGGGCGGAGGGGGTAGACCGCCCCGCGCCCCACTTAGTAGGGGGCCTCCAGATTTGGATAATTAAGTTTCTTCGGTAATTTTTTTAATTTAATTACAAATGTTCTATTGTCACGTCCTGAAAGCGACATTAGGAGAGGTCCACGACCCTACTTCATAAAGTGTTTACAGATATTAAAAAAAAACTTGTGAAGTTTATTATTAGAAATATATTCATACTAGAAATGAAGCGTCAGTTGTACCTGGCGTCAATGCCTAACCACGCAGTCGGAAGTTGCAAATTGAACCCCAAACAGCACGGACAGCAACGGTAGCGGCAGCGGCTCAAGAAGTTCCCTAACTATACATGGTTCAACGAGTGTTTGCAGAAAATGTTGGCCTATTACGACACTGGCGAATGGTAGAGGCCGGTTCACAGGCGGACGTGCGGAGGGCGCACGGGCTACCGAGCATCTAATAAATTGATGTTTTGTGATCGGTGGACGTTAGTATTAATAAGCCTCCGAGGAAACGTCAACCCCTCCACCTTGTCGAAGGTCACTCTTTTTATGCTAGGGGAAAGAGGCCTAGGGCTTCCACAGGCCTAGATCACATAAACCTGTGGTACGGAGAACCCCGGACTAAAATTTAAACATAGGCAGGCCCATTTGCTATCACAATACTAAAATCTACAATGAAATTAATTATAAAATAAGCCTATTTGCTATGATAATATTAACATGCCATTTACTACAATATTTACATCAGCCTATCTACTACAGTATGTACGTACATTGGGCTATTTACAACAATGGAAACTACGTTTATTCCAATTCCATAGCTAAGTCGGAGTCACTGCTACTGTCATCATTACCAACATTTATAATCAAAGGGCCACTCTCCTCCATTTCTTCTATTAAGTTGTCCAATTCCCACAGTTTCGCCTCTTCTTTCTTTACGTGCTCTATACACTTCTTCCAGTCTTCTTCAATTACTTTTTCCACCTCTTCTTCCAACAGCCGTTTTATATCTGCAAGCTTAAATGTTGTGTTGTTAGCCGCAACATGATTTTTCACTTGAGCCCAGATCACCTCGATGGGATTTAACTCACAGTGATAGGGGGGTAATCTCAATACTGTCTGGTTTTCCTTCTTGGCCATCTCGTCAATAACATATTTGTCGTAATTTCCTTTTTCTTGTTCTACTATATAAAGAAGTTCTTTCTTTAGATAACTACTATCAGCATTAAAACCTTTTTGTTTTAACCAATTTGCTATTTCATTTTTTTTCCACGACATGTTCGGAATTTTTTCACACTTTACTGAATGATATGGTGCGTTATCTAACACCACAACAGAGTTATCTTCCAGGGAAGATAGGAGTTCTCGAAAGTAATCTTCAAATACATTCCCGGTCATTTCTTCGTGATAGTCAGCATTAGACTTTGATTGGAACACCATTTATCCATCTTTCAAAAAGCCCTCTTCACAGCTCATATGCACAACTATCAGGCGGCTCCCTTTCCCCTTCGGACTTCGTAGTCCTGTCGACAGACCTTTCAAAAAGCATCTTTCGGCGACTTAATAGTTTTATCTTGCCAAACCTTATTTTTGACATAGCCTGCATTTACCCAAGTTTCGTCTTGATAGTAAATTTTACGGCCTTCTTCACGAAACTGTTTAATTTTGCGTAGGTAATTCCGTCACCATACAACTATATCATCCCTGTCACAGATAAACATGTTACGTCTTCTTTCATGAAATTTAAAATTCAATGATTTTAACAGTTTATATAGCGTAGACCGTTTGAAATCCGGTAAGTCTTTATCGTTGTTAACTGCACTCAAAATTTTATTTATTGTCGGTTGTTCATTTTACTTCCATATTCCTTAAGGAAATGGAAGTATGGTGATGGCAAAAAAATCGTGTTCGAGATTATTGCAGATTCTGATTGTACTACACTCAAAACATGAAAAAAAGTCGTTTTTCGAAATGTGTGTGTGTGTGTGTGTGTGTGTGTGTGTGTGTGTGTGTGTGTGTGTGTGTGTGTGTGTGTGTGTGTAGATTTTTTTTCTATGGCAAACGATAACTGCCGTAAATTCAAACAGAATCAAATAATTTTTTGCATACAGCCCTGATTTGTAGAGTACTCACGACCTATTGTTTTTGGTGAAGATCGGTTGATGGAAAGGGGTAGTTTAACTGCAACGTTTTTTTTAACAGGGGTAATTTTTTTTTGGCAAACGATAACAGCCGCAAATTCAAACAGAATCAAATAATGTTTCGCATACAGCCCTGAATTATGGAGTTTTCAAGACCTATTGTTTTTGGTGAAGATCGGTTAAGGGAAAGGGGTAGTTTACCTGCAACTTTTTACGTTTTAACAACAGTAAAGTACTTGAAAATTCATTTAAACTTTATGAAACAATGGTAATTGTTAAAAATAAAATAATTTTGTTGCCAGGCAATAAAATTATAAATTTTCATTTTAATGTAAATCATGTATGAGTTAATAGTATAATGGATTAATTTACACTCAAAATGTACAAACAGAAAATTTTGTTACAAACATCAATATCATTCGTGGCAGGCAAGCATATCTCAGTTATGTAATTTTTACGTTTCCATTTTATTATTATGACTACCGCAATAAAAAGGCAGGGAAGACACACACACACACACACACACACACACACACACACACACACACACACACACACACACACACACACACACACACACACACACACACACACACACACACACACACACACAATTCGGGTTATTTCTGGCCTCTCTCATGTTTCTTACATTTGCACGCTTTTTAAATGGTAAGTGCAGAAACCCATAACAACATAACGCGTGCAAGCCGAAAAAGTGTCCAGCGTGGATAGCGATTTGCTTCCTGTGGATCGCTGGGCAGTGTAACTGCACGTGTTTACAGAGGAACGATTCATAGACAGACTTTTCGTCTTTAGGGAATGAACCCTCTGCAAGATGCTGAGGGTCCATGAGTGACTTCGGAGTGCTCCCTTTTTCGCGTGTTTGTTCTGTGAAACGTACACTGTAGATTCGCAGCTTTACTCTAAGCAACGCTCAATAGGAAATGTTGAAAATTTTTGTCCACGGTGTACCCTCATACACACTATACCTGCTCTGATGTTTTAATTACGGACATCATAATATTAAAACTTTGGAAACTTGAGCACTACTTAATGGAGATCAATCATTAACTTATACAAGCCATTAATTTTATGCATATTTTTTATATATATCAGTGGCGAAGCTAGTAGTTAATGAATGGGTAGGAAAAATTTATCTTAAATTTTTTTTAAGGAATCACTAAAAGGACGATGGTTCAAATCGGACGCTGAGGTAGAGTTTGCTGTAACCGAATACTTCCACAAACAGCCGTAAGAATTTTACTAGCAGGGAATCTACAGGTTAGCGCAACAGCGGAACTCATGTCTTAATGTTATTGGAGACTTCTTTTAAAATCGTTGAATAAAAAATGCTTTACAGCTCTATACGTGTTTCTATTGAACAATCCTTGTATTAGTCATACACAATAATACAACTGATTGAACTTCAAATTTTTAAACTTGATTAGTTTCTATATATATATGTTTAATGTTACAAATAATTCAAATAACAATCTTGATCATCTGTTATTTCAGCGGAATAACAGTGACACTTTTAATAACCGCATAAAATAAACACACTTAGAAACAACACAGGCGCTTTAACTTAACTGTTTGGACCACAGAAGTGAGGCATGCCTCAACGCTCTATGTGTACAGCGCGGGACGATCCCCCCTCCCTTCACTTCCTTTCACACCACTACATTGCTTACATACGATGTATACAAAAAACGCTGAGGCAAGTTCAGGTTGCCTCATTCGCTTTAAACGAGCTATGCCGAATCTCACCTGTCACCATCTAGCAGTCGCTCAATAAAGCACGTTTCGGTTTAATAAATTTGACAGTCGCAGTAACAATGTATAATCTTTACGTTATGTAGTTCATACGTATTTATAATTTTTATTCTACAGAATTTTTTAGGGTAGGCATTGCCTCAATTGCCTCCATGTAACTTCGCCACTGATTTATATATGTGTACAACGTTATCGGCAACAAAGAAGTAGTTTTTGTTAAAATTCCTTCCCGGGATATTTGGCCGTAGTCCAATGTTTTCTACAAAACCAGACGTTTCGGCAATGCCATCGACTTTCATCATCAGTGAAAATCGAGTGCGATAACGTGAGGTGGTATACGTTAGTGACCACAGTACTGTGGTTAAGGCTGAAGCAGTAAGTAGAAAGAAGTAGTCTCTATGGTAATATTTCATTTTGAAAATGATTTTAAATATAAATCTTAGAATATGGAAGTCATGTATGGTTCTCCATACCGATATTTTGAAAAAAATTCGTGAACTTTTCTCCTAATAGCACATTTTGTAAATTCGTCCAATTTATCTACTGCCGCTGCTCTAGATTTTTTATTTTTTGGTGAACTCAAGCCTAACGTTTTGTTTTTCAAATATACATTAATAACACTATAAACACTCCGCTTGCTAACACCGGTCATTTCAGCAACTTTTTCCATGGCCTTGTCCTTTTTTATGGTAGTATTCTCTGTACTTAAATGTTTAAAATTATTCACTATACACAATCTCTTAACACTATGTATAACTTTGCCGCGTTTGTTCCTTGCTATTGGGGAAAGAGTCTCCATATTGTACAGTTTTAGTCCAAGCTATTAATAATAACTAAACAGTAAAAACAGACCCAAATGACACGTTATTCAACGGTGAAAACAAGGAAGGAACTGAACTCAGTAGATTACGCACAGTACCTACAGAACGTGACGAACAGGAAATATGAGTTGGCGGACTGCTGTGAAACGGGCGTTGGAATGTTACCGATAACAATAGAATCCGACCCTCGTCAATGTCATTCGCTTGAAATATTTTCTGCAAACACTCGGAGAACAAATTATAGATGTATCAAGGCAGCAGTGGTAACCCGTGCTTAGGTTGCACGATTGAACAACCCCCATTAAATCCCGAATTGTATTTTAAATTATAGAATTATGAATAAAACAATAAATAATAATAGTGTATTTAAGGTAAATCGACGTAACTAATCATCTGCCGATTGAAAAGCGCAGAGCAATTACTAAAAATCGTACATGGTTTTGCCGAGGTGTACGCACCAACTGTGAAGCGCTTTGCATATGGGTAAATACAATGGAGTAGTGCTCTGGCTGGATAGACTCGGGTGTTCCTATTACAACGGTATAGGTTCGCTTGGTGTGATTAGGGACAGCAAACCCCGCTTGTACGTCACGGCGCCACCAGTTTGTTGGAAATAATGACTGGTGCGGCAGTTTGGAATTTGTAAGGTTTTGTTAGTTGAGTTCATTAGTGTCGGTCGAATTTTTTGTGAAGTTCATTGTTAGTGTCAGTTAAGTGTCAACCCAATTAATCGTTAAATGTAAATAATAGTGTATATAAAGGATTAACGTGTCACAGTGTAAGATATTTATTATATTTAACTGGTAGGACACAATGAATTCTGTCGAAAACTTAACGAAAACGCCGTTCAGTTTACGTCCTATTGAGGAAAAAAATGAAATTAAGAGAGTAGCCTAGGTAGGCCTACACCAGACTTTTCAAATTTTAATCAAAGTGTAAAATCAGGTAACAGAATATTTAATCGTAAAGTGAAAAAAGATTTATACAATAAATATTCGTGGTTATGCGGGTGTGACACTAAAATTGCATTATTTTGCTTTCCTTGTGTATTGTTTGAAGGGAAGGAAACTTAGACATTTTCTATTCAGAGAATAAAACAATTTAATACCATCCAATCCAACTGCAACCCCCAAATTTTTCAACCACCAGCCGCCACTGCAAGACAGTAATTAAACAATAAATAAGTAACAGTAAAGTGTTTTAGCTATGTATTACTTAAAGATAATTGGATTATAAACACCCGTCTTAAGGAAGAGGGGACTCAGAAAGAAATCCGCACCGGGCCTTCAGTGGTATAGGTAGGCCATTGTTGCTCACAGAGGCAAACGACACTTAGGAGTCGCTACTGTCGCTGAAAGAGGTTCTCTGATCACTTTGAAGCATGTGTGCAGCTGGTAATTTTGTGCTATCATAAAATGCTCAGTCATCAGTACATAAAAAGATTTCAACAAAATGTAAACGCCACCATTGCCACCATAGAAGCAGCAGTTACACGGACAGCCAAGAAAGTTATTCAGTTTATTGTCAAACTGGACTTTGATGAATCCTTTTCCCAACCTATGTCTCATTCTACAATATTTTCTTAACGATTAGTTTGTCTGTGGCCACATGTAAAGGTTTCTCAAAACTGAGATTAATTATAAAATCATAGTAGGCCCTACATCAACGATGAGTGAGTAAACGCTTCAAAATTTGACGCTTTGTTTACAGAAAGAAACACTGCATCTTCTTTGTATTATGTAATAGGTAAATTCAGTAAAATAAAGACTTGAAAAATTTATCGTAATTTAATTTCTGTGTAACTTAATTTATACGAAACTTTGTCTTTTATCGTTTTTTTGTATGTCTTCTCGTTCTGTTTCGTTGAAACCTATAGCTAGTTAGTTTAACATTTAGGTATGTAGACCTACTTCTAAAATCTATAAAACATATACCTATAGGACAAAGAAAACGTATGAAAGGCCGGCCCAAGACCTTGGTTAGCCTTTGTCTCGTCAGACAAGGTTAGAAGCAGAAGTCGTATGACCGGTGAGTAATATGGGAAGAATTAATTCCTTGCACAGCAGTAAATCACATATAGAAACATAATAAAATTGTATTATGTAATATTGTAATTGTTAATTAACAATACTTTTTCCGTTTCTAGGCAATGCACAGAAATTTATCTATTTTATTTACTTTAATTCAAATCGTCAACCATCAGGAAGTATCCTGTCAATCCTCTGCAGGTAAATTCATCCCGTGGCCTGTTTATACACTGTGAAATACTCGAGGTACATGGGAATTTTTCTGTTTTTGACTGTTACGATTAGAACACAGGCATCACACTCACACACACCCGTTTGACGGACACATGCTGGCGCGTAGTTTGCGTGTTGGGGGCAGTGGAATCGGGCGCCTTGGATTGACTCCAACACGCATTCTCGCGCGCATGCATGTGACGTCCTCGCGTAAAGACTCACACCGTACCACTAGAGCCGACACATGTCCTGCGTTGCAGTCTGCGTGTTGGGTGTTAATGCGAACGCGCGCGGCTTGCATTGACTCTAACAAGCACTCTGGTATGCCCACGCTTGTGCGCTCGCGGTGTACACACATGCTTTGTTGTTTTAATCGCGGTAATCACAGTAGAAAAATTTTCCAATCTGGAGTGTGTTCACAATGGGCAAATACAGCCAGGGACGAATTTACTGCAGAGACATAGAACATCAAAATATGTTAATGTTTGCAATTAACATAACACAAAATAATTCTTAGTATGGTGCAGCACGCTTAATTGATGTTTTTTACAAAAACAAGTTTCACTGTCAACGAATGGTAAGATTGTAGGGATGGTAGCAACCCAATGAGTATGTTGAAAAGTAATAAACGAAAATTGGTAACAGCGGAGAAAACCCTCTAAAAGGGTGTTAGAGTCAAGGGTATAAAATGAAGAAATTAGAAATATAACGAAAGAAAAGGACACAATCGTGGAGAGAATAAATGTTAAGTGGTTTGGTCATCTATGTATAATGTCAGATTTAATAACTACTAGCAAAAAAAATCACAACATTAGAAACACTGAAATAGGGGCCGCAACGCAAATCATGGAATGACAGAATCCGGGAAGTCTTCCAGGACGTTCATGAGAGGAAGCCTAAACGAAGCTACAACTGAGGGAAAAATAAAGGGGTTTGGGTAGAGACTATTTTGTTATTGTAAGCCTATAATTAATTTATTATTTCTACTGTACATATTTAACCCAAAATTAAATACGCAAGATCAAATGTAACTGTTTACTTTATTTAATATACTGCTAGCATTAAGAGATTACAGGTCTACATATCGTGTCCATTAACATGCGTAACAGACAGTTTAGACTATTATAATCGTCTCTTCTTTACTGTGTTAAAGCCGTAGATTCCAGAGACAGACAACGGCGGCTTCCATCAGCTCACTTAGTTTTGTTAGTATTTTTCTTAGAAAAAATATGAGTGATTTACTTATGAAAGTAGCAACTCGCGATTCAAATGGTATATATAATCCATTAGACCGGGTGTAGACAAATTTGTTCACTTAGTGGTCTGAAGATTTTATTAAATACTACTAAACTTACACAAGATTTTGTGTCAGACGGGCATATTAGCCACAGATGAAATGTTGATATCATAAACATGGCAAGAGCCAATCACGTTAAGATAATTTTCTTACCACCCACACTATAGGCTACACAAGCTCCAACAACTAGATAAATCTTTCATGTAGAACATTTACTACTTCATGCCCTACTTTCATGCGTCATTACTTTCACAGAGCCAATGATGAGATCCCAATGTGGTTGAGGCATAACTAGGGTTTTTAGCCAGTATGATGTACGTAGTCTAACTGGCGAGACGAGCCTATCTGAAAGTACAGACTGATGAAATTGCAGTCAGTGGTTTTAAAGCAACAGGCATTTGCCCTGCAACAGACAAATCTTGAGTAAAGCTAACTTCGTTTCCGCTCGTATGCTGCACTTTTACAAAATGATATAGACGCTGAGGAAAGAGACGAAGTTGCTTCAACTCATTAAGATGGAGAATCCTCGAATGCCACTCAAAACACAAGAGCAGTTAGTAAGATCGTTTGATCAAGGACCAGGCTCATAAAAAATGAATGACACTTGGCTCCTCTACATATCTGTGTATATTTTTCCACCTCCATTAAGGATAAAATTATTCAATCGAGAACTGGTACGGCCATAATAATTACTGCTTTACCAATAATCAGTCCTCCAAAAACTGATAAAAAGAAAATTACATCACCTCGTCTCACAACAAGTCTACCTAAAAGGAAACAATTAAGGAAAAAATTGTTCTCACTTCCACAACATGATAACAGTAGTAGTAACTCAAAAAACCTGACATTCCATTCTGACGAATCGTCAGACCTGGAACTTGGTGATGAAAAGACTCCTGTCGGCAACAATCCTGATGTAAGTAATTACATTTTTTATAACTGTTTTTGTTCTACATATAATTTTTTGTTTTTTTTCGACAATTGTTAAATACACTTTTGTTACATTCGTTAATGTACTAAATTTTCTTGCAACTTATGTGTAATTTTCAACCCAAAATATTGTTACGACGGTCTATTTGATCGTCGTGGGTACAGTGGAAACAAAATACAAGACACCCATTAAGTCACTAATCACCAGCTTTAATTTTCACAGTTAAACAGTTCGTAATAAACAACACAGTCTCTTACAACAAATCAAATAAAAATTGTTCACACGTAATAAAATGTCAACTAATATTAAACACAATTATATTACAATTATACTGCCCGATTATAAAACGCAACACTTCACTAATAACCACTTGAACGTACACAGTAATATCGCCCGATAATAACTCGAACCGCACCGTAAATATGTCGCAACTATACTGAATCCAAGGCCGCTGCCGCCTGTATTTATACCCCCGCTCACAGACGAGAACGTTCCTAACTACGCGTTATCTCTACTACGGCGTAATTAATTGCGGCCTTGACACAGTACGTGCTGCTTCTGGCACAGTCTAGCAAATACACCGAGAATCACGTATGCCACACACATTAGAGCGAGATTCTTCCCGATAAACACGTAGACTGTTATGTTATGTCGTAACAATATAATTTCTGACTAAAGAAATTAGGAATCCTCATTCGTGATTCAACATTATATTATTAGACATTACTGTCACACACAAGAATTGTTGTTTTTTACATATTATTGAGAAATTTTGTTAATAAACTCAATTTTCTGTGTAAAATGTGTAGTACTCCATATTGCTCCATATTGTCTGTATTACTCTCAATTTTTCAACATGTTTTTAAAGAGCTCCATTTCATCATTGTGAGGGTTTACTTTAAATGTCAGAGATAGTTAAAAACATACCAACTTTTAATTTAATTTGAAATTCGTAAAAAGGTGATATAAATATGCTTTAATATTATTAAAAAAGTAAATGGTATTCCATATTACCCGAACTTCCTCTGAATGTTTTTAAATGCTTTTACTTACATAAATATATACTGTACTTTAGAGTTGCGTATCTCAGGATTGTATATTAGTCATACGCACCCGTTATCTTCTGGTTAAGATATCTTGCTTTGCCGTGCTTTGTTTTTGGTTTCGTTCTTTCCGTTAGACGATGTCAAGTTCATGTGTATCATAATCTGCAGGGCTATTGTTTTCTTTGGGCAATGCGCAGATTACTTAATCAGCCTTGAAAGAGATTGCTAATGAGATACACAGAACAGAATAGAAACTAGTTTACCCAAATCATTTGTAGTTTCATTTTATTCACACGCTGAATTTAAATTGGCCATCCAAAGTCGAGTACAGCTTCTCCCATTTACTGACACAGCTCACCCTTCCCCCCCGCCTTCAAAGGTGTTACTTTACACATTCTGATGCATGAAGTTCACACATTGTTACATTCGAGGCAAGATGATTATGAAATTAATTTAGATATGCTGCATCAAAAAGTGTACTTTTGTGTTCCATATTTTTTTATTTTAATATTTTCTGCTTGTTAATGATTCAAAATGCCAACTACAAACCAGTGTATTAGAGGTCAATCAAAACAAATATTTTTTTTAAATATATACAGTTATCTTAAGGACTTTGTAACGTATCGACCAAAATTAGTAAAGTGTTTACCAACATCCAGAAAGCAACATCGGCAGAGTGTTCTTTGTCCCTTCGAAGTGTTCAGATAATAAAGTCAGAAGGAAACAATACACAATTTTAGACTTGACGATTGATTCTGAAACCCCTGTTGATTAAGTTCTGTGTCCACAGAAACAGAAAGCTCACAAAAAGCGGACGTCCGATTCACATGATTTCGATATATGCTACAAACGGTATGCGAGTTTTATTATCGTAAGGAATATCCGACTTGTAAATAAATAAAACTTTGTTCACAGAAAAAGTAGATTTTATCAGAGGACTTTGCACTACATGGAAATTCTGAAGAAATTTAGAAAACGTTTAGAAAACGCACTCAGCCATGTAACCAATAAAGACTGGATGAAGTGTGTGAGCCATGCTGAGCCACTGCAAGAGCAATTCTTTGTAAAAGGTCTCTGTGACGGTAATATGAAACTCGTTGTGATTAATCTGCAAGAATGTGACAGTGACAGTGACAGAAATGGGCCAGATGTAAGTGATGACAAAAAAGGCGATTGAACCGAAGAGGTTTGAAATTGACTGTTATGCCAAATGAATAATGTAGTAATCTATATAATTTGACTTTTACAACACGATAAATTATTTTTTTAATAACAAATGAAACCCATATTTTTATATTTAGATATAGTACATAAATCATCTTGGTCGAAAATTAGTTTTAAAATGGCATTAAATACTGCAGAGAAACAATTTCCAATACTGGTGCAGCCGAACGCCCACAAACATCACCGACGATTTCCAGACGATGGGTCTCTCTAAGTGGGAGAGGGACTGGCATCGGGAAATGGACTTCCGAATTAAACAGATCGCCTTGGATTTCTCCGTGTTAATCGTCACCCGCCACTTCCTTTGCCAGTCCGGAAGTGGATCCAACTGACGCTGCAGCTTTGTACTAGCAAATCGCGGAGAGGGAGCTGTAACGATACATAGCATCGTCAGCGAAGAGGGACAAGTGACTCCGGGCAGAACTGGCAGAGCGTTCGTGTACACAAGGTACAGAACGGGGCCGAGTACAGAACCTTAGAACCTTACGGGACGCCGTCGGCGACAGATTGAACTGTAGAACATGACCCGCCAACGCTAACCCTGAAGGTGCGGTCGCTAAGATACGACCTGAGAAAAAGCCCAATAGACGGAGAAATTGGAGAATAGGCTAGCTTAAAGAGAATGCTTTCCTGCCAGACTTTACGGATAACCTTATTCACATTCAGCAAGACAACGGCCGTAGACGCTTTCTTGTTGGCGGCGTTAGACAAATGCGGACTAACTAAAGGATGGTCGTGTGCACTCTGCGGAACTATTTACTGTGGATGAAATCATTCGAGCAGGAAACGCTCAAACACCTTGGAGATAACTCGCAAGAGAGAAATAGGGTGATAGCTTTCAGGAAGCATTTGCTGCTTTCTGGGCTTAAGAATCATGACGATGTTGGCAGATTTCCACAAGAGGGAAAGTACTATAGCCGGAGACAGGAGATAAAAAGGTCTGAAACGAAGTCCACGCCTGAGGCCGGGAGAAGATGGAGTGCACAGGCCCCTATCCAGTCAGGACCATGGGCGCGACGGTGTTTAATTCTACAGACGAAACGACTTCGCCTTGACAAACGGGGGAGGGGGATAAACTGGAGGACGTGAAAAATGACCTGAAAGGAAGTCTCGAACTACTGCCGGGTGGGATGGGGCCAAAACGCCTCTACAAACGGGAAATTATACCTCCACGCAGTCAGCGAAGACCTCAGCCTTGCCTTTTGCCAAATACACAACCCCTTTCGGAGTTTCCAGTTGGCTGGCAGTTCTAGTCTACTTGCAGATCGCGTAGAGAGCTTCCGGAGAAAGTTCCGATTTGTGATGATTTACCTTGAGAGCATAGGTGTATCGATCCCTGGCACCTTAGACCAATTCCTTGAGATGAGTAGCTCAGGCATCTAGATTATCACGAATGACAAAGGAATGTCTGCTGCGTCATGATGAGAGCGCCAGTTGACTCTCCTAGCAAGACCAGCGGGAGTTAGTAGTGAAGTTGACATCTCTCGCACAGTTATAAAGAGAGGACTGTGATGAGTCAAGAGGTCCGACACAGACAAGACCTGGATATGACGGGTCACGTTCTTGGCGAAAAACGTCTGTTCGCTGACCGGAGTACGGGAAATGAGTGGGATTTTCTTAGCCGATGACTTGAATTTCTGGGGCGCCAGGGACGAACCGAGGGAGAGACTTACCGTAGGCGTTGGCGAATCTGTTGTTCCAGGTGGGGTGCTTGGGCAGCATTCAATTTGCCGTCTACAATGGTTAGGGTTGTCGAAGACGGCGTCCCAGTGCTTGGACGATGACGCTGTCCGCAGGCCAGGCCGTAGATACGCCGAAACAAGGCGCAACTACATCCGTTTTCTTCTATTAACATTGCGCAAATTTCGATGACGGAAGAATTTAAAGAGAATAGTGGCCTATAGGATATACGCCTGTGCGCCAGAATAGCTGTTCCGTTAGAAGAGGAGCGGCGCGTGGCTGTTGGGGATGATTCTGACGATAACAAAAATAGACCTACATCCTGGAAGCGAGAAGTTATGATACCGGGCTAGATGATTCTCGCAAAGAGGTACAACATCACCGTCGTACTCCGTTGCAAAAGTCACCAGTTTGGATCGGCGTTGAAAAACGCCATTAGTATTCCACGCAACGCAGGTTTATAGCCGTGGAGAGGTAGGAGTGGGAAGACGATAGACAAAGACTGAATACCAGAACTAACACCGTGGTAGTGTATGGAGCAGATCTGATGCTGGAGACTAAATTTTATACCCATGCAGTCAAAGGGTCCCGAGAAGATTCCCGTAACTCCGGAAGACGAGTTTGTTGCGGAAGGCACAGGGCTGGCGGACTGACTAGTGGTCTGCTCATTGGTAGGTTATTAGGGAACTCGTGGAGCGGGGGTTACCCGCTGTGGTTTTACAGGCGGGGCCTGCGAAGCTTGTAGGCCGGAGGACTGCCGGCGGCGACGAGTGCGCTTTTTAGAGTTCGTGGGAGCAGAAGGTGGGAGTGAAGTGGCGACAGTGGCTGCGTACGAACAACCGAGTGCTCCGGCGGTCGCCGAGACAGGAGCTGCCGCAGGCGAGACTGCGGCACCGGCAGCGAGTGGAGTCGTTTCTGGGGCCTGAGTAGATCATCCGTTAAGCGGTGGGAATGCCACTCGCCGATTGGAGACAGGGTCTGCTACACGGTTCTGTTCGCCAGGGCGGGCATGAAGCCGCTGCAATTGTTGAGCAGTAATGAAATGAGAACATCTCTGGTAATTAGCTGGATGAAGACCACCGCAGTTGACGCAGATTGCGCAGAACACCTTCTTTGCCTTACCACAGCCGTGGTGGGGCTCAGCATACCTCAAACAACGAGAAGTCTGATGGCAAAAGAGACTCGAGTTGCCGTAACTCTGGCTGCTAAAACACTGAAAGGGGCCAAGGACGTGTCGAAAAGTTGCAGAAAAGTTTGGAGACTATGGATCTCCTGATACTGGCCAACTTTTAACAGCTTTAGGAGGAAGTTGTTGTCGGGTTTCCTATCCTTGCCTTTTCCAATGTCCAGGACGGAGATCGTGATCGGCGCATTCTCTAGCGCAATGAGCTTCTGCCTGATGTACTCAGGGGAGGTATCAGAATCAATTCCAGAGAAGACATTTTTAATTTTGCGTTTTTGTGGGAGCGTGAAGGTGTGGAAAGGTATCTGCTTGATGGTAAGGAATTTTTGTATGGCACAGAAACCAGAGTTTCTCCACGTCAAGATTTTACGTAAAGAGCTTTGACACTTGGCCGTGACACTAGTAATTCTTGACAATAGTAAGGGCAGGGCATTACGAACAGACTGAAGTAGACTAACACAATTCTGATTATCAGGAATGACAATCGAATGAAACGGGGTGAAGACACAGGTTGAGAGGAATTTAAACACACTGGGTATCGCCGTTACCATGAACAGCACCATGCGTAGTAGAGATGGGAGGCGGGGTAGCAAAAAGGTTTAGGTTGCATTTAGCGCGTTTGCCCTTGCCTTTACTAAACATAGAAACAACACTGTCACCACCTTCACTTTCACTATCACTGCTATAACCTGGAATAGGTGTCGAGGAAGGATCACCAGGTACGCAGATTGCCATAAGAGAAACCAACGACTCAGGCAGGGAAACTAGGTTGTGATTCGACGCCATTTCGAAAATTCGAAAAGAACGTCAATACTTGGAGGCTAGAAGAGATTGCCTACCATCCCATAAACGCTACTAGCGGGCATAAAAAAAAAAAACAAAAAAACACTAGAAAAACCACTCCCGCACGAAATACAAAAATCACTCGTGCTCTATGTCTACTCACTAGTAGTAGACATAGAGCACAGTAGATGAAACAATATAAACATTGGTGTTGAATGTTGGTGATTGAAATGAACAAGCTTCCATTCTGTGTACCTCGGTCCTTAGGCTGGACCGACGTGATTCCTCACATACACCAGCTGGCCTACCGTCAGTGTCAGAAGGTTAAATATCAGTAAAGCAAGATTTTTAACGCCATATAACTTTTTACAAAATGAAATGTTGACTCGTGCTCTCACGTTAACTGGTATAAATCGACTGGTAGCGTCCCGTTTACACGGCTCCAGTCGAGACGCGCCAGCCATGAAGTTTGGTGGCGGGGGTACAACACTTGCCAGCAGCTGCCACGCTGGCATCTACCAGTACTGGTAATAAGGTGTTTACACGATACTAATCGGTGGCTTCCAGCTACTGCCAGCCTCAAACTGGCACGTCCTACTGGCATCGTGTAAATTTGGCGTAAGTCATTGCCAATAGCCCGAACGTTTCTTCTGCCCCGAGTGACTTGCTTTAGGATCGTTGTGAAAGTGTCCGATGACCTCCAAGCGGACATTCGGTAGTAGGTATAATCCAGCTGGTTACCGGAGACGTCTCTCTTTCCAGACCAGGCGTTGTCCATACGGCATCCTTCTACTGCGACCGCCGCAGAGTCGTTTCTCCAAGCTCGGCACTCTTTGCCGTTTTCTTGCGCCCCCTGCACTGCACAATGGATGCCGACAGCCGCAATTTCTTGAAGTCGCCGTGTAGCTGCTGCGACTTTGCAAAGTGCCCCCTCTTCTGCCTGTATCCGAGGTTCTTCTTGGACATCGGTGGTGTCCTTAGGCCTTGGTTACCTCGTAAGGAATACTAGCGACTCGTTTTCTTTGCCCAAGCAGTGTTCTACGGTGAATCTGTAGCATTGTATTAGCAGGGACCAACAGTCGCATTTCGTCTTCTGCCCTGTTGGCTGCTTCAGCCAGGTTAACGCATTGTTGTCGGTGCGGAGGTTGAAGTGGCGATACTCCAAGTACGGCCGGTTTTTTGTGATGGCCCAGACTACTGCAAAGCACTCGAGTTCGTTGGAGTGATATTTCTTCTCCGCCTCTCTCAACTTTGCGCTGGCGTACAAGATGATGCGTCTCTCTCCTTCGGTGCACTGATAGAGCATTGCCCCAAGGCCCTATGGCTGGCGTCCGTTTGTAGGAACATCGGCAAATTACGCTCCGGCCGTGATAGCATTAACGGCTTCCGGAAAGCGGCTTTGACCTCTTCGAAGGCTCGCTGTGGTGACTCGTCCCAGTGCCACTTTTCTCGCAACTAGTTGCAGGTTCTCAAGAATCGTAAGCGTTTGCTGCTCTTTCTTGGTGCTGGGCGCCGGCTGTTATTCGATTGCTCTGAGGTGCTGCTTCTGTGGAAGGTTACAGTCTGGTATTATCTCGTGTCCCAGAAATGAGACTTCTTCCCTGCCAAAGTGACACTTAGTGAGAGTTCAGGTCAGCTGGTGCATCTACAGCCTTTCCAGGACTTGACTGAAATGTCGCAGGTGAGTTGCCCAGTCTGCAGAGTAGCTGACGATATTGTCAAGGTAGACGAGGCAACACTTCCGCAATAGCCCCATTAGCACATACTGCATCATCCGTTGGAAGGTGCTGGACGCATTCTTCAGTCCAAAGCACATGACCCGGAACTGATAACGTCCTCCATCTGGCACCGATAATGCCCGTGTACCTCTTTGCTGCTTTGTCTAGCGGAATCTGCCAGTATCCACTCTTCAGAGTCGAGACGACTTTGGCCCCGCTAAGGTCCCTGATCGTGGTGTGGAATGCTCGTTCAAATTTTATTCTCATTTAAACGAATTTAAATGTTTTTGTAACTCTTCGTTTACAGTAATCATTATACGTTCAACGAAGTTACTTTATTATAATGCTTTTTGCCCTTGATACTCTTTGAGTACCGTGGTTGTGAGACGTGTTCTGACCGCGAACATGAGCTATCGGGTGTCAGTAGCAAAACAAGAAGATAACATATCCCTGCCAAAATACGCCAAAGTAACAGGATACACATTTGATTTCAATAGTACAAAAATTTTGGCAATAACAAACAATAAGAAAATCAGACATACAGAGAGGAAATTGAAATATTCCGGAGAGGGGAGGCAGCGGTCAACGATAGAAATTAATAAATTTCATGATCTTTATCGACTTTGTCTGCATTCGACAGTCAGTTTTTGGATACACAGAATTTTAAGGCAGACGTGAATAAACGATCACACGAACTAAGGTTCACAGTCTTTCATAATTCTTCTTTTCCTTACGCATTAGTGGCTGTGACACGTAGTGCTAACGTGTCCCTTATCACAGCTACCGGTTGTAGTTACAGCCGTAAATTATCGTTGACACCCCTTTCCTTCTCCGGCGTTTCCTCTGTTGTAATCCGTTTTAAAGCTCTCTCAGAAAACACAGATAATTATTTTCTTACTTTAAATTAAAATCTAAACATTACATTTTTACAATACCACAAGAAACATTTTGTACAAAACGTTTGTATACGTTAAAGAAATCTAAAGACGAGTCAGAATGCTACACACTACATCTAAAAACCATGTCGCGGACCTTATGTAGATGTACGTTTCCCCTCCTCATCGTTAGATTGACATAGTCGTCGCAGAAAGCATATCCGCTACAAAAATTTAATAAAAGATTGAATGTTGCTGTGAAGTAAGTACGCCGCTCGGTTAGCCTACTATCTAGAAACCAACATTTAATTACTTGGATATGAAACAAAATAAAACAAAAGGTGAAGCTATTGTTCGCCACATGCCTATGCAGCTGAGTGTAACCATCTATTAATATTGTTTATAGTTTGTTACTATATTGCTGTTATTTTTTATGCTATTAAAATCTTATATATTTATACACTGTTTCCATTATACTTTGTTTAGTAACAATGGTATAAATTATTATATTACAGTACTTCAGTAAATCACTTTTTCCGAAAATTTAATTTAATTTTCAAAGCGCTTTCATGGGCCGATCTACCCCTCTCATCAGTGCCAGTACAGAATTAAACAAAGTAGAGTCTTGGTAAAGCGATTTGTAAAAGTAATAAAACACACACACACACACACACACACACACAAAACATACATGCGCGCGAGCACGTGCATAATAAATTATAATGTAATAATTATATGGCGTTCCGACGATTCAAAGGCATCCGTACAAAACTGTTGTTTCCAATAATTGTTCCTGTCTTAGTTCTGGTATTAATTCTCCTTATACCCCCTCTCTTAGAGTTTTTACTAATTGTCTGGCCGAAATACAATTCGTTGCAAACTTTATTCACGGTCTTGTAAATTACACAGTGTTCAGTTTCAATATTGTATGACTTATTTAATTTTTGTGTATTGAACCGTCAAAAAAAAAAAACACCACCACCTATAAAATTAAAACAGAACTATAGAAAATATACATTTTTCTTTTAAGTAGCAGTCCTTTTTATGTAGATTTACGGTTCACGCTTGTTAGTGAACGAATAGGCTTCGAATAGACTTAATATTGTATTCAGTGTACTAGTTCAACTTACACCTGGAGACGACCGCAGGTTTAGCAGTCAAAACGTTGTGTAAGAAATTCTAACGATGGTTGTCGTATCTATCCCTTCTGATGGACAGTTTTATTCCACCGAATGGAAATATCACACGTTTTAATTTCACATGAGCCATTTATTCAATAACACGTTATATCTTACATCAATAACAGGAAGAGAGATCAACTACTGTTAGGTCTGCATGCAGAGAAGCAGTTAATACTCGATTTGGTAGTGATCAGTGTTTATCATTTAGACAGAAATTTAAAATACGATTCCTACCATCATACACATTGGATAAACTACATTAACCAAACACTCACGGCTAAGGAAAGCTAAATAAAGCAATTGAACGTAAACGTAAGACGAGAACGTTTTGTAATCGAACGGTAACGTATTACAAGTAAACTGCAGAGTGTGCTGTAGCTGGAACCTCAGCCGCGTTAAAGAAATTGTCGTTTGTGTTAGTGCCGTGCAGCATCCTGGTGATTTGGTAATGGTCTATTAAGTATAAATTACCTTCATCTGAGTTTAAATGTGTTATGTCAGATCACTCTACCATTGGACAGTAATATAACAGCCACAGCCATTTATTTTCAAAATCACTTCCAAATACCGGGCTGTTAGGCCGTGGTCGGTTGCTATAATTCATCGACGTCTCGCCGGCAACGTTTCGATTCCTCCCTCGGGGATCTATTTCTTTCATAACATCCTCCCTGTAGAGATATCTTAACTTTTGTCTAAAGCTTGCACGGCCGGTGTCATTATTTTCAAAATAATTTTAAGCGTCCATTTACTTCAAACATTTTGTTTTAATAAATACACTTGAAATATGAGAATATTCGTGTACCTAACAGCTACAGAATATGATAGAGAATTTTATGTTATATTCCGCCAATACGATTGCTCAAAGTCTGAGTGCCAAAATTTTGCACTAATAATTTTGAACAGTTTGAAAGTGTATTGTCACAACCATATTGCTTTTGGAAAACTGTCAAACCTGAGATTTACCGCAGAAATCTCGTTCAGTCTATCTAAGGCGAAATTGCGAAATTAATATTTGAGTGTACCATCATCAAAATCTCTGTTTATCTTTACAAGCTAATGAAAGCATTAAGATATTAAGAACTTTCTTGAAAGAATTATTTTTTGTGAAGTTTGTCCCGATAGTTATTTCCCCTAGTACGAGGTTCTTCACACGATGCCTGTAAAGATACGGTTGCAGACACAATAATGATTTTATCTTTGTACTATCGTGGAACGTAGAAAGCTTTGTGGAAAAAATAAACTTTTGAATTTTCTCGGATATTAAAACTTAAAACTTTAAACAATATAACAAAATTAGGGCTATATTGTCAGCAATGTAGGTATTTCTAGTATTTTAAATATAAAATTGTACGAAGTTCTAGTTTTTTGGGATAGAATTGCGTGTGAACGTGAAGAATTCAGTGTTCTGACATATTATATAAGTATTTTAATGTGAATGTAGAAACAGAATAAATCGCATATAGTTCGCCGTTAAACTGCGTATGTCGAACACAAAACATTTAAAATTAAATCAGTTTATTTATTCATAAATATATGCTAATTTTTTAACTAATATTTTTATTCTAGAGTTGCAGTCTATAACATACAATATACATCAGAGGTCCTTGTAGGAGGGACGTTTACAGGAGACGTTCATCAGAGTTCTAGAAGAATAGCACTGGCAAAAGTTAGAATACACGCTATGAGCCATAATTAATTATTCAAACTATAATTAATTGAATTCAGGTATGGCCAAAATATAATTGTGTATGTTGAAATCACACACACACACACACACACACACACACACACACACACACACACACACACACACACACACACACACACACACACACACACACACACACACACACACACACACACACACACACACACACACACACACACACACACACACACACACACACACACACACACACACACACACACACACACACACACACACACACACACACACACACACACACACACACACACACACACACACACACACACACACACACACACACACACACAATCACACTACAGCCACCAGCACACCACAGTTAAGCTATTTAAAAATTTTCTGTAACAAAAGAATCTTTTGCTTCTCGCAGTTAGTGCGAAATGTATGTATTAATTATGTCAATGATAACAAATGCAGTGTTTGGTAATTAGTAGCTTAACAACATATTTTACGGTGGAACTTTAATTAGGTAAACCATCTTGCTAGGTAAGTAATGCAGTTTGGAGCCTACAGCAAGGCAAGGCTATTTGTGAGCGTCATTTGTAAATTTGACAAGTTTGGCATCATTTCCATTGTTCCACAGCTGGATACAACTTTAACAACCTAAGTTAGATTACCGGGAAAAGTTTACCCCATATCTAGATTGTCGGAATTGAATACCACTTTCATTAAGTACTTATTACTGTAACACAATTTTTAACACGTTTAGTACTGTTTTATTATATATCGTTTGAGCTAATATACAGTTTATTAGTTTAGTGTCTGAGTTTATGCATATGAACACTTTTGTTACAAGACAGACAGATCTAATATTAAGTTTTAAACGTCTTTATATCGTCAGTTGTTATAAGTCTATTGTCATGTTTCATTTTTTGGTGAACACCAAAAGCCGAACAATATTAAAAAAATACTGCATTAAGTTATATAAATCTAAAAGGATTAGTTGTTCATTTTAATAGAATTAAATCACGATAATAAAATATTTACAGTGTTCTCAACATTGGCGAAGTCTTTAATTGGCGAAATAAGTATTCAAATTATTTTCAGGTTTAGGAGTTAGTTTGGTATAAATATCACTACTTGAGTTAGTTTGGTGTAGCCTATTCTTAAGCTACAGATGGTAACTTCTTCTCGTCTATTATATCGTAAAGATGAAGACCAGCCATCAGTAGTTGTCTTCATGTTTCGCATTTGTTGGTACGTGGTTGGTTTTCCCAACTAAGATGCCACCTTTTTTACTTAACAGATGTTTTAAGTCAGTCATTGGAGCAGGAAGCTTACGGAGTGGAAGCTTGAACGACTACAGCATTGTCAGGAATGCCTGGGTAGCCCGGTATCCATGTAAAACAAATATGTGCGTTATAAATTTATAATAAGGTTAGAATCTCTTTTGCAATAGGGTTTATCTTAGTCTCGTGGATACCTTGAAGGGAATCTAAGGCAAAGAATTTGTCTTTTTGCCTTTCTTGAAAAATTTGTGACTAATATTACCATCTGCTATGGAGGTTACTGCCAATATAATGGCCGGCTGAGAGCAGTGTGAATAACTGTGGCACCGAAAACTGGTAATTTCATTGTTTCGCACTACTGAACTACCTTATCTAGATTTAGACCCATTCGTAAACCTAAGACTTTTCTATCATTTGATGATAGGGTGTTAGGATTACATTTAGTAGCGTAGTTTTTGGAAGGGAGGTGAAGGATGTGTATACACAGAGGGGTCGGCAACGGATTTTGCATGGATGAGGGCAGTTATTATTAGACAATTTCGTATGAGATCTAGAGCTCATTCCCACAGTTGGCTGTTATTGATGGCTTTAAATATATGCTGTTAAAATTAAATAGGTTATTTGCAAAGTTGTATTACATATTACGTTGAAGTGAAAAGTAATGTCCTCTGTACTAAGTAGTTTTTTCCTCAGACCAAGTATTTCAAAAGAACTTTTTAAGCTACAATACACACTTTCCTTTTAAAATAAATAAAAGTAAACTTCTTATTAAGTTACAAAGGGTGTACAGCCCTTGTCTTGCTAATTATCGTTTAAAATCTCGAGATTATCCGTAGTCTATTGTGGTTAAAATTATTTTGAGGTTAACGTTTCGGGAGCACGCGCGGAATGAAGCGTTTTTGTCCCAAACACTGTCAATAACAACATTGTTTGGAAGTAACGCGGGAAGTAACTGTTATTTCAAGTGTTTGAGACGAATGTGATCGAGTCCCCTCTCTGAAGATAACTGCAGCACGTGCTGCTGAAACGTTAGGATTGGAACAATAGACCACAGCCAATCAGTACCGATGTTTTAAACAATAACTATCTAAACAACTTAGTTTCAACTCGAAATGGTAATTACATTTGCGAATGCTGAATATTTTTTAAAGTAAAAATAAAATTAATGTATTTTTTCTTTCTTTCAAATGACGACAGATGACTTCTTGATAGTTTGACTAACAATTACAGGAACAAGCAAAAACTGATAATGACTAAATTTTTTAAGAACAAATGTCAGAATTAAATAAGGTGAAGTGTAGAAATTTGCAGTATTTTTGTCATTTTGTTATAGCGACTACTCACCTATTACTGTAAGTAGAGAATTTTGTTAGCGTCATTGTTTCGGCAATCTTACCCCCAGACTTACAATCTTCATAGTGAGTTGAAGTATCACTTTTTTGTTCATAATTTCAGTTCTGTGTAAGACAGCATTGTGCTATGTCACAGCTGTCTGTACATTGAATTGATATGAAAATACACAGTATATTGAAAATTAATATTTTTATATTTTCGTCAACTACTTATTCTGGTTATGTTCACAAATTTTTATATTAAACTCTACCGTTCAGGATAAAAAGAGTTAATAACGTTTTTACATTTAAAAATTAAAAAAAGTTGTAATTATTTTAAGAAGAGAATGAGTGGGATCACATTAATCAGAAAGAGTAAATTTTTCCTTGAATAAATTTGAAAAACATTTTAAATATATTAAGAATTAAAACTGTAATAAAATACACGTTGAACGCAAATCACGTAGAGTGTATTTTATGAACAAGCAGTCTAAATCATGCAGAGTTTGTAAAGTATTGGCTTCCCAAGGACTTTTCTGGTAACGAACATATAATCTACTGGTGTTAAGGGTTTATTAAATCCAAGACACAGAATCCCTTGCACGTTGGAGAGAGCCATTCTATCCTTCACGTTGGTCGCGTTAACCTGTAGAGTAAAATATTAAACAATACATTATTGCTACCCTAGTACACTATAGAAGTCGATGATTATATATAATAAAAATATATCGCTTTGTATTATCCTATTATTAATAATTAAAAAAATGTGTTTTATAAAGTGTTTAAGCATTTCCCTTATTCGTCTGAATTTTGATGGAACGTAATTTACACGTGCTATTACATTTAATATGAATTGCGCTTATCTTTGTAATCTAGTAAGAGAACAAACTTGTTGGTTTGCCAGAAATACTGACTGCTAATGCCTTCCATGTATCAGGAACAACTTCGACCACAGTAATTCCTAATAATGTGAGACTTTGTTAAGACGTAAATCATCGCTTTACTAAAATAAAAAACAGTTGCATGCTGAGATATAACTTTTATTAGTGTATTTTAAATTTACGAAAGGATAGCAAAAATTAAAAAATTATACTAAGGAAGTGAATTCAAACCCATAAAATGGCGAGTCTCCTTGAAGGATATTACGTAATATGCAAAAAATGAAGTGGAAAGAATGAACAATTTGAAGGGATCAACATTTTGCTGGAGTACTGTAAGTCTATGTATTTCTGGAAATTTCCAATTCAGTAAATTCTTTCTTGATATACATGCTAATTAACAGCAATTTTGCATATTAGATTTTATATTTACCTTTTGCAGATTATGAGTCCAAAATTCTAAAACTTAGAGTTTTTTAGACATTCACTATGTTTGCTCAGTACTTAATTTAAAGTTGTGACCTTCAAAATGATGGAATATCATCTTTACTGACAGTTCACGATGTTCTTGTAAGTGTGTTGTTTGCTGGACTATGGGAGTTATTTCTAAAGACAGGCATGCATCTCTTGTCGAAACATTAGTTAAACGTTAGAACAACAATGAGTGATGTTAGGAACACAGAAACTATTAAAGAAAGAAAATAATTTGTTTTAATTTACTATTTCTAATACCATGTTGTATGTGTCGTCGTTTGTCTTGTCATAAATGTATTATAACATATTACATTATATGACGAGTTTTTATGAATTACAGATCGTAAAAGAGAGTTGCTGTGAATTGTAGAATTTTAAAAATATAAAAGCCGTTTACATGTGTCATTATGCGTCAAAATTTATTCTATTTTTCATAAAAATTTTAAGCCAGTAATGAACATTTTGTGTGTTGGTTGTAACATTACAATTTTATGTAAAGACGTGTCTGTGGTAATACCGTACACAACTGTAGTGTAGGCCTATAAACTATTGGCTAAATCGTAGGTTTCTGTGCGTGTTACGTTTAATGTTACGTTTGTTTGTTTGTTATGTGTGCGTTGCGTGTTACGTTTAATATTACTGTGACACAATAAAAATTTTACTGTTAGTTGTGAGGAGAAAGATTTTAATGGCATGAAAGAACTATTTAAATATGAAAAAGAAAAGTCATTGATTATAACTAATTTGTTAAAAAATTAAATATATTGTGTGACACGTTTCTGTGGTCGCATGTTTCTTGGAATGTTGGTATAGCTATTGTTTTATAATTTTGATTGTAACTGAAACGTTTGGCGAACTGTAAGTTACACACACACACACGCGCGCGCGCGCGCGCGCACGCACATACTTCATCGCTGCGTGACTACATGACGCTTTGCACGTATAGTGTGCGTAACGTATAATTACGTAACGCTGTAGATCAGTGATTCCCAAACTTTTCAGTCCACGGACCCCCTAAAAAAATTAAAAATTTCAGGGACCCCGTCTGAGTTTTGAAATGAAACAAACAGTAAATATTATACAAACTCTTGTATTTTAATTAAAATCTATTAAAATCAAAATTCTCTTAACTTGCACAATTATAATATTAATGGTATCAAACATAGTTTAATGTGAACAATGAAACTGCTTTTGAACAATGGGTTTAATGCTTTCATGTCTGATATAATTTCAATATTGAGTCACTCTCGACATCAAGTTTATTTCTTAACTTTGACTTCAAGTACCTGAACTGGGAGAATGCGGTTTCACACAAATAATTAGAGGGAAACACAGTTAATACTTCGAAGCTTTTTTGCGAGTTCAGGGTAACCAGTCATTACATGTAACCAGAAGTCAGCTAGCTGTAATTGTAAAAACTGTAATTTTAAAGAACTGTCAGTGAATCAATGAAATCCTGCCAGTGAATCTTCTTCTTGTAGTGTAAGAGACAGGTCAGTTGACAGCCCATCAGCAAATGAATTCCTTATCTACGTCACTGTCATCCGTCACTGGAAAATATTTCCGTTGCTACAAGAATACTTGCTCCAAATGTGCCTTAATAACATTGTGGATCTCCTTTGGAACATTTTCTCCTGACATCTGGACAAAATCTGCCATTGAAGGGAATTGTTTGAAGATTACAGAGTCTAATCTCTGAATCCACAGCTTCAATTTTTTTATCATTATCTCGGTTCGATATCTCGAACCTGGAAAATAGTGATGCTAGATCCCTGCAGGTTTTAAGTGAATCCATTCAGATGAATAAAGATATCAGCAAGGTATGATACCTTCAAAATCCTTAAAGTCATGGAACCTGTCATGTTTTAAATTGATTTTGTTTTAATTTATTGCATAATAGTATAAATTACATGGATAATATACAATGATACACATTATAACGAAAAGATGGGTGTGAATATGAGTGAGTACGTCCTTCTTCAAGCCCCGCGATGGAAGCCAATTTATAGTAAAACAAGTATAGGGTGTTGTAATTGTAAAAGTGTTGTAATATGTCGGGCGTTACCTCCGCGCACTTTTGTTACTTACTCTGTTGACTGGATCCTCTGCAGTGATGTAGTCCTGTAACACAACTTAAAACTATGCTTTTTGTGGGCGCCACTTGGAAACGTTTGTTCCAAGAAAAATTAAATGTGATTGATAAAATTTTTAAATCTACGAAAAAATTTAAACAAGTCAGTTTAGCTTTGAAAAATCAGTTATGTTTAATGATTCTTTAAAAAAACAACAAACAAATCGTCTGAAGGACTATCATTCATAAAAATTATAAAATTGCAGAGAAAAAAATTTTACAAGTTATTATTATTGACAATTTTTTATATGTCCAATCAAGTATCGGCTAGTATTTCAGATTCTGACTCAGTTGACAAGCATGAGTTTAATATGTGAAAAAACTTTACTCTCAGGACGTGACTCCTTTGAACTACCAAGACATATCAATTAGATGCCTTACAAGAAAAAAACTAAGTGATTTGAAGGTGTATGTGTGGCGTGTAAAGTACAACTGTGTGATAAATGTAACCAGGTAACAAATGACTTTAATTTTGGTAACTCACGTTCCAATGGTCGTTTATTCTCTTACTGGACACTTCCTTCGGGTAGTTTCTCGATCTCGCCTCTTCGGGTGTACACTGAATCTATTTAAAGTCAATTTTTGCGATCGTTACTTTTTCCGCACTTTTTGTCAAAACGTTTGGCAGTAAAATATCGTTCAAACGCCGCCACTACGAATCATCTGTTTAGCGTTGATTCAGAAATCTGCCACCGCAGCGCTGATTCTCATGCAGTGTTGAGGAAGGCTCGGTGTATTGTTTTGTTTACGTTCGGGGGAATTATTTGTCACGTTAGTCAGTCAATGCGAACACAGCAGAATTCGTTGTCTATTTAAATGTATGGTCCCTCCTGGGCCGTCGACGTTCTGGCTGCGTGCTTTCTATTAAAATTTGCCGTATCGCTGCTCTATTTCAGCGATACTTTTTGGCGTAGACTCTCGTTGAGGTTAAGTCAGTCGGTTATGTCTATGTACGGGAAAAGCCTTCCTGCCGTGTCTTGTCGATTTCTCGCCTCTCGGTTTCGCCTTAGCTGCGTTGATCAGTGTTGTGTGAGATGCATCAGTTCTGGAGTTCAATCTTCAAGTGTTTTTTGGGTCGAATTTGGTCTCGCTTTTATACTAAATCGGGATGACTGTTTTCGTCGACTTCCGGTATATTTGTGTAAAAATTCTTTCTAGATTGTTCGAGAGTAAACGAAATGGAATGTCATAGAACAATTTTCACTTCCGTAGAAGCTTTTAGAACGAATTTCTTATTCTTCATACAATGGATATTTCAAAATTTACACTGGTATTTATCAAACAGTTTCACATTAGTACTTACAACTTGTATGCCATTAATGTATTTAGATTCCTTGTTTTTTACTGAATCTAGCGATACTAAATATGATTGGTATCTAATTAACTTAAGTCTAATAAACATTACAATTTACAACCCTCACCTTGAGTTGTAGTCATTAAAAACTCAATATTTATAACAAAAATTGTTGTGGAGTTATAAAGTTCCCTTCACAAGCTGGACATCTACTACTACAACTCTCCTACAACAAAATAAACAAATTTTAACATAAATAAAACACAAATAAATACAATTTTATATGGCCTCTGCTCATGGCCTAGGTTCTTGTCAGTTTTCTAATACAATGATTAGTCTTTTTCCTTAATATATGTATTATTTCACCACTATACACACAGAGTTTATTATTTTGTCTATCTTTTGTGATACCTGGTTACTTTGTACATATATTATATTTATCACAAGATGACATAGCATCATTGATCGGTCTTGAGATGTCATTTTTTATGGTGTGACAAATCTCACTCTAATTAGCTAAATTCTTTTAGAATTGACTTTACTTTCAACTGAGTTTGTTTCTTATTAAGGTATTCTGATGTATTGTACCTTTCTATCTTTTTTTTTTTTAGTATTATGTAAGTATTTAGCCAGATATGATTCTTTTTGTACTGGATAATTGGCTTCAGCCATACATGGTATAAGTAAATATTTTGCTGACTTGACTATTACAATGTTAAAGTTGGTCAGGTATATTAGTATAGTTGCTTTATATCATATTACAGCTTTCTAATACAGTTTGGTTGCATTTTGGCAACATTAAATTCATAAATTATACAATATTAGATGCCTATTACATGTTTTTAGTTAACACTGTTTTTGGCTATTTTGGCTGCTTTTTATTCATTTGACAGCTTCCTTTATTTAAGATAAATCGTTCACTATTGTCTGCTTGACAATTACATATAGTTTTTATTTAAATCTGATAATAATTAATTTTTCATGAAATCTTGGTGTATGGTCTCAAATCCAACACATTAATATTTTTAGTCATTGCAAATATACAATTTTTATTTTAACTTAAACTCTTTCTAATAATGTATTTAAGTCATTTAATACATTTATTTTATTTACATCACATAATATAATGATGGATCATGTCCATTTATTCACAAAAAATAGTTTTTAATACTATATTCATAGTTATAAAACTTAATAATTATTGACTTTATTCTGGTAGATTCTGACATTATTTCTCTCTCTTATAGTGTCTTATGGTTTTTTCACTCTTATTCACTTTAATAATATATATGGGGTTTTGTCTTAGTCATAGTTTGGTCGTTTTTTCAAGTTGATAGAAATAATTATTATACAAAATTACACAATTTTTTGGGACTACTTGGGTTCGATACTGTTCACTTCACTTTCCTCCTATGCTAACTTACTATACAAATGATTTCTTTTTATGGAACGTTCTGTGACGTTACATATGCCTCACCGTTAAAGTTGATAATTTTGGAAAAACATATCTTTGGTTTTGATGAAATTATCATCTCTATAATAACCCTTTATTATTAGCTTCCTTATATCTCATTCTTTTATCTTATAATTAAATTCCTGTACTACTCCTTTAATATATTAATCCAACTCAATATTCCTAGTTCGTTCTTTGTCATATCACCTATTCCTTTCCTTTTTACCTTGATGTCTTATAATTAATCTTTGATATAATTCCCTATCAATTCCCTAACTACTGAAATCAGAGGCAATACATCCCTGTTCAGAAAATAATAATTGCACCTTTGCAACAAATAATAATAATAATAATAAAAAAAATACAATATTCAAAGATCATAGGCTCCTACACATAAATTCCCTTTCTTAAACTCTTCTGATTAATTCACAATTATATTAATATATCGTTCTCCGCAGGTTAAATTATCGTTTAAAATCATTCAATGTTAATAGCTATATTCATATTCATCATTACCTCCTTATGTAACACACTGTTTTCCCTTTTTTTTTCATTTATCATTTATCATTTCCATTTAAATATCAAATATCTGACAGTATTTCTCCCTCTTTTCTCCTTTACTAAGTGTCCATCTTGTAATATTTATTTATAATAATCTCTCTCCTTCTCTAAGTACGGGTAAGCTGGTAAATATACGTTGACTTGGCTATTGGAAATAAATCTATATTTTATATATATCTTTATGCCTTTGGTGTAATGTGTCCTTCTCGTAATATTTATTTATAATAATCTCTCTCCTTCTATAAGTACGGGTAAGCTGGTAAATATACGTTGACATGGCTATTGGAAATAAATTTTGCCTATGATGGAATGTGTCCATCTCGTAATATTTATTAATAACAATCATAATACAATAATATTTATATTTATTTAAAAATCTCTACCTCCTTTCTAATTATGGCTAAGTTAAAAAATTCACGTTGACATGTTTAGTCAAGGTACCTTCTCTATGATGCTGTATTTGACTTGGGTCTTTGGTCATGGTACTTGGTTACTGATTGAGTATTTGACTTGCGATTTTTTAATCATGGTACTTTTTTAATGAAGTCTGGTTATACGTTCCTTTTACCTTGTTCCTAATTGTGTCAGTTACCTCGTAGGTATTGTTTTTATTGTCTCTGGTTATCGTGAAAGGCCCTGTATATAAGAGTAGCAATTTCCTCGTTATGCCTTGTATAGCACTGGGCAATTCTCTATTTTTAACTAACACCTTTCCACCTACCTCATATTTGATTGCCTTAGGCTGTGATTTGATATATTTTTTCCGCTGCTGTTCCGTTTTTTCTAACACCTTATTATAAAATTTTGCCCCTTCGAATTGGTATGCGGGTTCGTCGGGAAAATTAATAATTTCTTTTATCTCTCGTGGTGGGGGTCTTTCGAACATAACCGTGTATGGCGACATCTCGATGGTATTGTGATGCGAGAAATTGAGAAAATCCTCGGTAGAGGCTACATATTCATGCCATCTTTTCTGCTCGTTATGGCAGTATGTTCTCAGTAACCGTCCTACCTCCCTTAACACTCTCTCGGCTGGGTTACTATTCGGGTGATATACGGACGTCTTGTACGTTTTTATTCCGTGTTCTCCCAAGCTTTCCTTCCAAAGTTTTCCCCTAAACTGAGTACCGTGGTCCGTAATTATAGAATACGGTCGGCCCACTTCCATTATATAACGCTTGATTATTATGTCTATTATTTTCCTGGTCGTTGCCCTAGTTATTGGGTATAGCTTTGTATACTTGCTAAAGTGGTCGAAAATGATTACGATAAATTTATATCGGTGTCTCCCACCGCTGCGTGGAAAGGGCCCGCAGATATCGAGAAATACCTTTTCCAATTTTTCGGTAGATAATATGGGTATCATGACCCCTTCCTTCCTCTCGTTATCACACTTTACTTTTTGACAAATATCGCACGACCGTATCGCCAGTTGCACCTTCTTATTCATCCCCTTGATGTATGTTTGCTCTTCCAATGCCTTCCTTACTTTAAGGGCACCCATATGTCCGTACCTCTCGTGATAATCGATTATTAGCGGTCTCTCTATCGCTGGTGGAATCACTAATTTCCAACTCTCCTGGTGCGGTGTATTCCTAATAAACAAAGTGTCGTCGTGTATACAATAAAATCTGTTTATGACCTCATCGCCTTCCTGTACCCTTTTTCTAATATCTCCTAATTTCGGATCGGCCTCTTGTTGTGACTTTATTTCGTGCAAAATATTTTTTAAATCCTCCCTGCTCTTAATAATGTGATAAACCTTGGCTAATTGTTCCTTTTCGCCGTCAAAGGTTTGGTCCGGTATATTGACGCGAGATAAGACGTCGGCGGCTACGTTCTGTTTGCCGGGTATATATTCCCATGTGATATTGTACTCTTGCAAGGCCAAAACCCATCTAGTCAGCCTTCCGTGGTTCAGTTTACAATGCTTTAAAAATGATATAGATTTGTGGTCGCTTCTAACTGTTATGGGGTACCCTAATATATATGTCCTGAATTTACCGCATGCGAAAACTACACTCAACAGTTCTTTTTCGGTAGTATTGTAGTTTCTTTCGCAACTGTTCAGCACGCGGCTAGCAAAGCTAATTACTAAATGGTTACCGTCCTGATCTTCCTGATAGAGGGCTGCACCTAAACTCACGTTACTGGCATCGCAGTTTAGAAAAAATGGTTTTGTAAAGTCGGGATGATGCAACATTACTGTTTCTAAAAACTTTTCCTTTATGATATTGAGCACTCCATCTTGCTCTGGTCCCCAAGTCCATTTGTCTTTAGCTGATAACTGCTTTTGGAACCTGGCAGTTAGTTCTGAGTAATTGGACCGAAACTTTCTGTAATAGTTGCAGATTCCTAAAAATGACTGCAGCTGTTTCCTATTCTTTGGGGTGGGGAACTTCTGTATGGCCTCTACCTTTTCCTTGGATGGAGTAATCCCTTGTTCTGTTAAATTAAATCCTAAAAATTTCACCTCATTTGCAATGAATTGGGACTTGTCTAATTTGAGGGTGATATTATTCTCCGATAATTTCTGTAGCACCTGTTCAACCCTATTACAATGGTCGTCCCAATTCGCTGAAGTCACCAGTAGGTCGTCGACGTACACTGTCGTAAACTTCAGTACTTCCTGCCCCAATATTCTGTCCATTATCTTTACAAACACCGCCACAGAATTTATTAAGCCAAAAGGTAACCGCTTAAACTGATAGTTTCTGCCCTCGAATATGAATGCCATATATTTCCTACTATCAGGGTGGAGTTCTATCTGCCAGTATCCGCATACCGTATCCCAGGAGCTTATATATCTGATTCCGTGGAACTTTTTTAATATCTCCTCTATCTCCCCAGGTGATGTGCGGTCGTTAACAATCATTTTGTTAATCTCCCTAGCATCGAGGCATATACGTACCTTTCCGTTCTTTTTTGGTACCGCTATGATTGGGCTGGTAAAGGGCGAATGACTATACTCGATTATGTCGTCCTCTATCATCCTGTTCAATTCTTCCCTGACTTCGTTCTTTAGCGAGTATGCGATCGGGTACGATTTCCTGTTAAATTCCACCGGAGTTTTAAATTTTATGGTGCACTGATAATCTCTGGCTTTGCCTGGAGCGTTCGAGAATATGTGTTTATAATGATTGTATACCTCGATCAATTGTTCCGCCTGTTTTTCGCTGACCAGACCCCTTGCTTTCGTCCTTTGGAAATCCCGTATTTCTTCTAACTTTTCTAACCACAACTCTGGGTTTTCCTCCTGATATAATGGCATATTGATTGGACGATCGGTACAATAATAATGGTTCACTATCGCTTGATAAGGTGTATTGACTCTACCACTTCCTTGGACATCGATCAAATTATTGGTCCAAATCCCCTTGTTAGTCTTAAAAGTTATCACCTTACTTTCCAAATCTATCACAGCATTGTATGACCTAAGTATATCGCAGCCTATTAGTATACTCATGGGTAAATTACTCGCCACTAATAACCCTATTGGTATTGTTACCCCATTACTAGTCATCTCTAATGACACCTGTTTCTTTATTGATTTATTTTGCCTCCCCGTTGCTCCGACTAAAATAATGTTATTTATCGGTAGAGTGGGTATTGGTAAATTACTATTTTGTTTAATCCGCTCTAACTCAATGCTATCAATAAGTGACACATTTGACCCCGTGTCAATGAGTAGTATCGATTCTATGCCATTGATATATGCTTTAATCTGCACGATACTATTATTCCCTTGGTTACTATTTTTAATGATATCGTCACCTTCTTCTAATAACTCCTCTCTAATATCCTTAAGGTAATTATTTATTCTTAATATAGTCCCGTCTTCGTCCTGTCTATGTTCGTCGTTTGTCACCCCATAATATTGGTTCAGTGAAGGGCGGTTTTCCTTTTTCACTGCCGCGTTTAGTTTAAATGAGCCACTGTCTCATTGGCCCGGTCTCCCGGAAAATTGGGTTGCTGACCCGTCTGTGTTTCCTGCCTGACCTCGGGATTACCGTTAATAGGTTGGCTATTCGCCGTGTTACCCTGGCTACCTGACGCCTGTTGTGGGTAAAACATGTAAGTGGGTACATTAGGTGGATATGGCCGTCGGTTATTGGCCATTGTATAATTTACCTGGGGCCTGTACTAATTTTGGTTTCTCCTATCGCTTCCTCCTTGGTTTCCCCCGTTGCGATAACCATTACGTTGACCAAAATTACTTCCTCTATAATTATTCCCGCGATAACCGTTTCCCTGGTGGAAGTTCCTACCGTAGTTATTCCCGGTGTAATTACCTCTGTTTGGTCCCGGATAGTTGCGGTTAATTGGGCCCTGAGTGGTATCATTTCGGCCATTTGGTGGGATATTATTATTCTGATTATTGGTGCTTAGATTATTACCGTTCCCACCTCCATTCCGGTTTGGTCCGTTATTATTGTTGTTGTACTCTACCTTACGATTGGGGGGTTGGTAATCCTGGAACCTTCCTGTGGATTCGCAATCTTCCAATAATTTGGCCAGATCGGCTATTTTGCTAATCTGTTGGTATAATTGGGCATCCTTGATCCCATAGCTGTAATGTCCAGCTAACTGCCTTACCAAACATTCTTCTGGGATCGGCGGTATCAACTTCCGTGCTAAACATACCTTTCCCAGGAAATAAGACGTCGGGGACTGTCCATAGGACGCATCGTATTTGCCATAGAAAATGTCCATTCTTACCCTGTTTTGTGCGGTCTCTGACCAATACTTTTCCTTAAACTGGCGTTTAAACTCTGCTAAATTCGTTATTTCTGGTCGTACTGCTATCCACCAGTTATCCTTAGTATTTTTAAACGTCTCGTCAAGCATCTCTCTTATCCTGTCCCACCTTGTTTCTCTACTTCTCCCAATAACCTCCTCCATTCTTTCCAAAAATTCCATTGGGTTTCGTCGATAGTCCTGGAAGTTGATTACTTCCCTGTTTTCACCATGACACGTATGAGTGTTTAGTATTGGTGTGTCTCTCAGCGCCTCTAATCTTTCCTGCAGGTTTTTCTCTCTCTGGTCTATTTCCATTATACTATTTTTGTGGGTTTTTATCTGTTCGTCCAGCCTGTTAGCGATGTCGCTAACGTCTTTTTGGACTTCTCCCACCTCCTGCGTGATGGCGTGTTGGTTCTGCCTTACCCTGTTTTCGAGATTTATAACATCTTGTTTGGTCTCTACTGCTTGCTCCTCTATACTTTCGAAACGTGTATTGTTTCCCTCCCGTAACCTTTCCAACTGTTTCTCCATATTTTCGACCTTCCTGTCACTATCGATTTTATTATCATTGATCGTTTTGTTTACTGTTTCGTATTTTATGCTAATTTCTTTTTTCAGAGACTCTATACATTTTTTATTCGCCTCCTGAAATGTCTCCAGTTTTTTCCCATTGTCATCTATTTTCTCGGTTATATCCTTCCTTAAAGATTCTATGTTTTTGTCTAATTTCCCCATATTTTTATTATTCTCCTCCTTATCTTCCTGTCTATTTTTATTCATATTTTCTTCCATTTTTTGGAGCATCTGCTCATTATTATTTTTGTTTGTTTCTTCCATTTTTTGGAACATTTGCTCATTACTTTTTTTAGTATCCTCCTTCATTTCGTGGAGCATCATCATTAGTATATTCACGTCAACACTCCCTGTTATTTTTTCTGGTTCGGGTTTCTCTGTTTGTTCTACCATTTGTATGGGTTCTTCTCCCGTTTGCTCCTCTAATTCCTCTGCTGTTTGTACCGGTCTTTCCACTTCTAGTGTGGGCGGTTCTAATTCCGTTTCCTCGACCTGTACTGCCTCTCCGTCTTCCACTCTTAACTCGGGTTCCGCAGTCTTCTTCACCTTCTTTCCCTTTGGTTGCGGCATTTTAATATGTTGGTAGTTGCCGGGCTTGTTCCGTCTTTTTCAAGCCTCACTAGTTGGGCTGCCAATTTATAACGAAAAGATGGGTGTGAATATGAGTGAGTACGTCCTTCTTCAAGCCCCGCGATGGAAGCCAATTTATAGTAAAACAAGTATAGGGTGTTGTAATTGTAAAAGTGTTGTAATATGTCGGGCGTTACCTCCGCGCACTTTTGTTACTTACTCTGTTGACTGGATCCTCTGCAGTGATGTAGTCCTGTAACACAACTTAAAACTATGCTTTTTGTGGGCGCCACTTGGAAACGTTTGTTCCAAGAAAAATTAAATGTGATTGATAAAATTTTTAAATCTAAGGAAAAATTTAAACAAGTCAGTTTAGCTTTGAAAAATCAGTTATGTTTAATGATTCTTTAAAAAAACAACAAACAAATCGTCTGAAGGACTATCATTCATAAAAATTATAAAATTGCAGAGAAAAAAATTTTACAAGTTATTATTATTGACAATTTTTTATATGTCCAATCAAGTATCGGCTAGTATTTCAGATTCTGACTCAGTTGACAAGCATGAGTTTAATATGTGACAAAACTTTACTCTCAGGACGTGACTCCTTTGAACTACCAAGACATATCAATTAGATGCCTTACAAGAAAAAAACTAAGTGATTTGAAGGTGTGTGTGGCGTGTAAAGTACAACTGTGTGATAAATGTAACCAGGTAACAAATGACTTTAATTTTGGTAACTCACGTTCCAATGGTCGTTTATTCTCTTACTGGACACTTCCTTCGGGTAGTTTCTCGATCTCGCCTCTTCGGGTGTACACTGAATCTATTTAAAGTCAATTTTTGCGATCGTTACTTTTTCCGCACTTTTTGTCAAAACGTTTGGCAGTAAAATCTCGTTCAAACGCCGCCACTACGAATCATCTGTTTAGCGTTGATTCAGAAATCTGCCACCGCAGCGCTGATTCTCATGCAGTGTTGAGGAAGGCTCGGTGTATTGTTTTGTTTACGTTCGGGGGAATTATTTGTCACGTTAGTCAGTCAATGCGAACATAGCAGAATTCGTTCTCTATTTAAATGTATGGTCCCTCCTGGGCCGTCGACGTTCTGGCTGCGTGCTTTCTATTAAAATTTGCCGTATCGCTGCTCTATTTCAGCGATACTTTTTGGCGTAGACTCTCGTTGAGGTTAAGTCAGTCGGTTATGTCTATGTACGGGAAAAGCCTTCCTGCCGTGTCTTGTCGATTTCTCGCCTCTCGGTTTCGCCTTAGCTGCAGGTTGATCAGTGTTGTGTGAGATGCATCAGTTCTGGAGTTCAATCTTCAAGTGTTTTTTGGGTCGAATTTGGTCTCGCTTTTATACTAAATCGGGATGACTGTTTTCGTCGACTTCCGGTATATTTGTGTAAAAATTCTTTCTAGATTGTTCGAGAGTAAACGAAATGGAATGTCATAGAACAATTTTCACTTCCGTAGAAGCTTTTAGAACGAATTTCTTATTCTTCATACAATGGATATTTCAAAATTTACACTGGTATTTATCAAACAGTTTCACATTAGTACTTACAACTTGTATGCCATTAATGTATTTAGATTCCTTGTTTTTTACTGAATCTAGCGATACTAAATATGATTGGTATCTAATTAACTTAAGTCTAATAAACATTACAATTTACAACCCTCACCTTGAGTTGTAGTCATTAAAAACTCAATATTTATAACAAAAATTGTTGTGGAGTTATAAAGTTCCCTTCACAAGCTGGACATCTACTACTACTACTCTCCTACAACAAAATAAACAAATTTTAACATCAATAAAAGACAAATAAATACAATTTTATATGGCCTCTGCTCATGGCCTAGGTTCTTGTCAGTTTTCTAATACAATGATTAGTCTTTTTCCTTAATATATGTATTATTTCACCACTATACACACAGAGTTTATTATTTTGTCTATCTTTTGTGATACCTGGTTACTTTGTACATATATTATATTTATCACAAGATGACATAGCATCATTGATCGGTCTTGAGATGTCATTTTTTATGGTGTGACAAATCTCACTCTAATTAGCTAAATTCTTTTAGAATTGACTTTACTTTCAACTGAGTTTGTTTCTTATTAAGGTATTCTGATGTATTGTACCTTTCTATCTTTTTTTTTTTTTAGTATTATGTAAGTATTTAGCCAGATATGATTCTTTTTGTACTGGATAATTGGCTTCAGCCATACATGGTATAAGTAAATATTTTGCTGACTTGACTATTACAATGTTAAAGTTGGTCAGGTATATTAGTATAGTTGCTTTATATCATATTACAGCTTTCTAATACAGTTTGGTTGCATTTTGGCAACATTAAATTCATAAATTATACAATATTAGATGCCTATTACATGTTTTTAGTTAACACTGTTTTTGGCTATTTTGGCTGCTTTTTATTCATTTGACAGCTTCCTTTATTTATGATAAATCGTTCACTATTGTCTGCTTGACAATTACATATAGTTTTTATTTAAATCTGATAATAATTAATTTTTCATGAAATCTTGGTGTATGGTCTCAAATCCAACACATTAATATTTTTTGTCATTGCAAATATACAATTTTTATTTTAACTTAAACTCTTTCTAATAATGTATTTAAGTCATTTAATACATTTATTTTATTTAAATCACATAATATAATGATGGATCATGTCCATTTATTCACAAAAAATAGTTTTTAATACTATATTCATAGTTATAAAACTTAATAATTATTGACTTTATTCTGGTAGATTCTGACATTATTTCTCTCTCTTATAGTGTCTTATGGTTTTTTCACTCTTATTCACTTTAATAATATATATGGGGTTTTGTCTTAGTCATAGTTTGGTCGTTTTTTCAAGTTGATAGAAATAATTATTATACAAAATTACACAATTTTTTGGGACTACTTGGGTTCGATACTGTTCACTTCACTTTCCTCCTATGCTAACTTACTATACAAATGATTTCTTTTTATGGAACGTTCTGTGACGTTACAACATTTAAATTATAACAACCATAAAATCGAATAAATCTTTACTAAACAGCCTGCATTTTATACTAACACTCTCGGAAATGTGTGTATGTGTGGACGCGCGCGCACGAGACGTTAGAGGGGTGAGATCTTTGCGCAACCTGTAAGTAGTTTGTGTGCGTACGACGGGCATGCACATGCATTTAAACATACGGCGAAAAGCTACACGTTCCCGCAAAAGAAAACTGATTAACGCTCCGTGAAATGTGCAGTACGGTTATGCCAATTCGTGTGCGTATAAAGTGACAGTAATTATTTGTTAATTCATTTACTACTGCGTTAAAGAAATGGATACGAAGTAACAAAAATACTCTGATGAAGTGGAAAATCTTGCGGATTGAGAACTACCATTTTCATGTGACATGAATGTTCAGTCTATGAAAATCGCTAAGATATGCAAATATTTTTTATATTGTTGAAAGTGACACCAAAGCTGTTGTGACAATCCAGAACAGGATTGGAATTCTTTAATCAGTCTGGGACACGAAGAGAACCTACAGACTATTTTTACCAAAGTGTGGTATACAATTCTCTCTTTGGGAATGAGATCATCATCTGGTGTAAGTCGGGTCTTTCGTGGTTTGGTAGAGCGTGTTGTCGCGACGTCTGACAAGGATGAACACACACACACACACACACACACACACACACACACACACACACACACACACACACACACACACACACACACACACACACACACACACACACACACACACACACACACACACACACACACACACACACACACACACACACACACACACACACACACACCACACACACATTGGACGACAGCATCAGGTGACGATGAATTGATTTATTTAAAAATAAAAAGACGATACAAAATAGAGACAATAAATGATAATTGTTTAATAAATAATAATGGAGACTTAATGAAGAATGTGTAAAAATATAAATTTATAAATAATTTGAATAAATTTTAGATACTATAATTCATATAACAATTTTTAAAAGAATGAAAATTAATAAAAATTTATGTTGTGTTAATTAATCACGCTAATCATTTAAATAATTTTATGGATAAGTATTAATTCTATTAGGATAACTTTATTTAAAAAAATATTCTATTATTCAATTTTTAAATTGTAAAATCATCAGGTAATTATTAAAAGGTTAATTGTCAATGATTTCTTAATGTCTGTCAGTTACCCAGGATAAGGTAAATTTTATTTGTATTATAGGCCTATATCAGTACGAGGTTTGTTATTATAAGTTTTGAATATGATGATTCTGTACAGGTACATGAACACTTATGAGAAGGGTCATATGTTTTTAAAGTTTTAGTTTTTTAAATAAAATACAGTTTTCATGTTTTCAAGCTTTTCTTAATTATTTCATTTCACGATACTGTCTCTGTCTACAGATTGAATTTTTATGCGAGACATAGTGTTTAGACGTAACTTAAATAAGCATAATTTCACGGCCTTGTTGTGTACGTAAATGTATTGTAGGTATGTTGAAGACACAAACACGCATTTAAAAGAACATAACTCGCAACACACACAGAGAAATAATTGTGTTTTTGTATAGATGCATAAACTATATGTGAGTTACGTTTGGTTGTTGTTATTTTTAATTTACACAGTTAAATAATATGGGAATTAATAGTAGCAGTAGAATATTACATTCGAAAAACGTATTGACACTAATTCCCGAAGTAACTTTGATTGAGGTGTCCAAAACAATATGTCATAGCAGTGTGTGGACACACAAATGCAGGCACATGCCTCCCACACACACTCACTCGCAAACAAGTATTCTATACATGTTTTTAGTAAATTATGCTGAGGAAATAAAATTTCAACTTAATAAACTTCAAAGATAAAGCCGCTGAACTACAACAATCAGCCTGATTTCTTGATTGTATGTCGGCAAATTACAGCTGAAATCTTATAACTTGTAGTTATTAAATCGATATGGGAAAAATGAAACCATTCCGTGTGAAACAATATATTAGACCTCATAACAAAGTTTGTAAAGAAAGACGTCTTAAGCAACTGTCAAAATCGCGGAGGAAAATGTTATTAAACATGGATAGTCACATTATGGACACTAATAATTAATAAAAATTGGAGAAGTAATAGAACCCTTTCTCAAACATGAGCAAGCTGGATTAGGTAAATACTGACCATGAATAATACTTGCACATAATACCAGAAAATTCTACTAGCCTTTGAAAAAAATATGTTCCGGATAAAATACTTACAATCATAAGAGATCTTTACAAACTTTAGGTATAGGGTACTGCATAGGGTGGGAGATATACCAGTATATAGGAGAGTGGATATACCAGTACATAATAGTGACAAATAAGAACGTGACCTCTCAACTGATTCTCAATGTAGCACTTGGTATGCAATTTACACCACCACAAAAGTAAAGGAGAAGATAAATTGTTTACAAAAAACTATTAAATTGAGAATAATTATAAACTAAAACAGAAGATAAACATAAACACACAAAAGTTTGAACCAATCTGCACAAACAGTCAACCCTTTGAGCGTATCCCCAGATTGATTGATATTCAGCTTGGTTCTCTCATAGATGAAGCCGGGAGCATCGATCACGATGCTGAGGAGAAGGTAGGAAACGTCTAAATCGTTTAGAGTACTAAAAACAACTAGAAACTAAGACCATATTATTGTGAAACTAAAATTCGCATTTTTTATTCCAACGTCAAATACATCTTCAATCAATATTCCCCACAAATATCTGTGGTAAAATCTGTCTGTGGAGTCATGTCACTTAAAAGGTACTGTACAAGATACATTACTGTAACACATAAATTCTAAAGTCTTAAACTCTCGAGATGATTGAAGTAAATGTACCAAGAACTTTTATTATTACTGAAACGTGAACATAGAAGAAAGATGTCTGTATCACGTAGTGGATCGGTGAAAGCTATCACGTACCAACAAGTCTATTGGGAGTTACGTGTGTGCGTGTTTATGTGTATGAATACAAGACATGCGATGTGTTCAATGTAACAAATACAGAAGAGCTGTTCAGACCAATATCAGTTATGTGAATTTTGTCCCTCTGTTACTAAGAAGGAAGTATTTGAAAAATTCTCACTACAGTATAATGAAACAGAGTTGGCTACATCAATTAGAATTAGGACTACCTTAGTCTTCTTCCCTCGATTGTCAGCACAGTTTAACAATTTAAAATTCTGTTATATTTACGTTGCTGATACGCTTTTCTTAGAGAATCTTTAGATTTTAAGCATTTATTTGAGATAAATAGCGGTACAGGACATCAGAAAAACCGCAGATGGATTACTCGTTGAAACCCTAACCGATCAACAGGGTTTAAGGTTACTTAAGCTTCAGAAGATAGGGGACATAGATGTAGATGTTGTACCTCGTACCACCGTTAACACCACAATGAGGGGAGAGCAGTGTGCAGGAACCTGCTAAACAGCACAGATGAGGAAATTATATGTAAGCTTCCATCACAAGGCGTTTCGTATGTGTTAGGTTTCATATAAATGCGTCTGATATTTCTAAGAGCCTAACAAATTTTTCCATTAACTTCGTTCTACTACTTTGTCTCCAAAGTCTTCCTAAAACCGTTAAGTATATTTATTTTTGATGCTTGAGCATCTTCACACATTTGTCCTATCGATAATAAAGAAGATATTATTTCTGTGCCAATAATTAAAATTTTAAGAACTGAATTTGGCATATAGTATCATGGACACAGGTCTACAAATTTACAAGCTGTTTTCATTGAATATTTTTAAATGTAGTTAAATTAATTTCATGGCTAATTCAAATTGCTTATAGTATTATATGAAGTCATTTAATCAAGTAATCAAGTTGTTTTATAGAGGCAGGCACGTGAGACCATTCAAAAATCGCCGTAGTAATTTCATCGTTTAAACTAAGAAAACCAATTTTGGTTGGTCGACAATGAGTGGCAGTTACAAATAAAAACCTTTCCTTATATTATTTGTTTGCGTCTCAATTTTCTTTACCTCTTCAGGAGTTCCCAGTTTTTAATGTCTTGTTTATACGACAAATGTACATACGACAAAGCAGTTTTCAAAAAACCGTAACCATGCATGTAACCTAGACAGTACAACTTGGAAATTAACTTCTTTTTGCAAAAGTACATCAATGCTACGTTACATAAGTAGCAGCACTGCGTTTAGTAGATTTATAGTATGCTTGAGAACGATGCAAACTTTACCATCTAACGTGTTCAGAACAAACTTAAATGATAGGTGCTGTCATTTCTTTTCAATTTCTTTTTGTTTATTAACTGAGAGATTTACTTGTTCTTTAACAATATGATTCATTTTGTTTCATTAATAATTAGTGATATTGTCAGCATTTTATAGTTCTGAAATTGTTCTTTCTTTTTGACTCGTTATGTTTGTAAGCTTTACTATAAACAGTTTCTTATAAACAGTTTTTCTGTAAATATCCAAATAACTAAACAAATACCTATAAACTTCAATTCTAATTTTAAAATTTTCTGAAAACTAATAAATAAAAATTAGTTAATTTATTCTGAACTGCAATAAATAAAATTTATTGAAAATGTATTACTTACATGAAATGTGTGGAATGATTTCCACCAAGAGGTTTACTATACTGCCACTATACATTTTCTTATAGCAAAGCTATCCTATGTTAGGACTAAAGATATTGTTACAACAAACCTGTCATAGCCAGTTTATCGTATATAGACTTACAATAGCTTAGCTCTAAGTGATTATTTGTTAATTGGTTATTCTGCAAATCCATTTCAATAAGTAATTTTTACTTCTCTCAGTACATTTTAATTGTTGTCATTTTGCAATGGGACTGGCAGAACCCATTACATTAACTCTTCTTCATTATTATGATTACCCTTTCGACTTCTTTATATGACACGTTCTTCGAATGATAACACGAGGAACAGGCTGTGATACATTTTCTTTGTCTGATCTGTCTTAGATCATACTTGACTACAAATCCAGTTAGTTGTTAAAACAGTTGAATTTGGCTCATCGTACGTATATAAAAGTTTTAAAACTTTAGTACGAATAGAACAAATGTCGAGGTAAGGCAGATGTTACTTTCAACTAGGAATATATTTTCCTCATTTTAATTTTTCACACTACTGGCAATTGAACTAGTTAGATCAAGATTGTTTTGACAGTAGTTAGTTATAATTTAAAAGTTAACAGTAGCGACTGCTCATTTGCTCAGTGTTTTATACGTGATAACGTTGATGAAGAATATCCGGAATTTTACACCTCACATACAAAGCACGTTAAACAGACAAAGTGCTGTTGCAAAGTGCAGTTGAGCAATAATTAAAAATTTTAGTGTTTTCAAACACAGCGTTACCAGTTTAGTTCTGTTACTATAATGTATCATTTTTATGAGCACTGGTGTATATCGTTCTACATTGTGACAGCGTTCATGTGAATAGGAGCATAATCGGTGAGACGTTGCAGGGATTAATAGGATCCATTTCATGTCTGGTCGGTGACACGCACAAAACGACAATCAATAAAAGCAGTCCTAGACGTTCATGTCCTCTCTAATGTAAACACGTGTGTATTACTGCCTCGGTCTGAAGATTAACATTGGGAAGCCTTTGATGTAATAATATGGTGTTAATTGCGCAGCACTTCTCAGAAGTCTTTCCATGCACCGATCAGATTGCACTGTTAGTGAGATGAGAGTACTCTTTTGTTGTTGCTGGGTTGTCACAATTAGAATTCATCAACTGCAGCTTATGGCCGACTCTAGTGGAAGGATGGAAGGTTTATATTTGGCAACGTTGCATCTCAGACTGAAGTGGTTAGTTGAGTTAGTGTCTTCCATATCCTGTAATAGGTTACCTTTGTTGTAAAGTGTTTATTACAGTTTGTTGTCAGTGACGATTTTGTAGTACGGTTAAAATTATTGTTTATAATACTGTTATTGTGGTGTGTTTTTTTTAATAAGTTGATTTCAAACACATGTTGATCAGCCCACGTGCTTATTGAAACATATCATAAATAAAAATACATAATTTAAGAGTCTTTAAAAGAAGATTTCTAAGAAAAATCTTTAGACCAGTGAAGAAAGGTGAAGAATGGCGCATACAGAAAAATAGGGAACTGGAGACGTTGATAGATGGACATAGTGAGGTTCATCAAGTCTATGAGGATCAGCTGGTTGGGACATGTGATGCGCATGGAGGACGACAGAATGTCCAAAGCAATTCTTAGAGGGGCAACATATGGACAAAGAAGGAAAGGAACACCTAGGAGAAGGTGGCTACAGGACGTAGAAGATGACCTCAGGAGGATAGGTATCGGGGATTGCGAGGTTATTGGAGGCGACTAGTCGGGCAGGCCAAGGGTCATCGTGGGCTGTAGCGCCTGAGGAATGAATGAATCTAAACTCAAATTTGCACTTGTTGTTTATAAAGCTTAACTAGGACAGGTGCCCAGAAATTTTATGTTACAATTACCTTCCGAAATTAATGTACAACATAAAGCTTTAGTCGTCAAAAATAATAAGTTTTGCATAGTACATTTTGTCGGTGTTGGTTTGTCAGTGACAATGACACTTAAATGTTCTATTCCTTACTGTAAGAGTAATTACAAATGCAAAAACAAGTCTTATGTTAGTGTATTTAAGTTCTCAAGAGATGAAGTAATAAAAAGTAAGTGAGTAAAATATACCCTGAAAAACTGGGTTCCTACAAAAACTCTGTAGTATGTATAAAACACTTTCACGAATCTGATATATCCAGGATAAGACAAGAACTAAGTGTATAAGTTGTTTATAAAAGCTGAGTACTCAGAACGTGTACCGTGTACTCTGAGGAGTGATCAGTAATGTTTGGGTAATCGTGTAGAAGTTGTGGCACGATAATCAAGTGTAAGACATACATTAAAGTATGCGGAATTGGAGAAGCACAATTGCTTTCGCTACTAGCTACAATTGCTAATAACGTGGCTACATATAACAAACACAAGTGCTACATAGTGTGAAATAATAGTAAAAGGCTGTGTACTCTGAGTAATGGTTATGGTCTTTAGAAAAAGTATGGTATCAAAGCTACGTGCGATGATAAGGATTGTACATACATTGAGACACACTTTTTAACTATGAACCCATACAAGACGGTGGTGTTCATATTGCTTATGTTGTAAAGTTACATGACTTTGAGGAAAACAGTTCATCTTCTGTGACAACACTTGTAGCCCTTGAACCTGTTTAAGAGAGGACATCCTTTGGGAGGACTCAAAGAATGTACATGAATAACACTGTGCTAAAGAATATGACTTTCATTTCATCCTTCGCTCTTTTATTAAAACTGTAAGTACAGTGAGTGTCTGTGAGACTTTCTGTGGATGCAAGGATATATCTACAAAAGAAGCCAATATTGGTGAAGGTAGATCGGAAAATAAAAAGTGAGGTTAACGTCCTATCACACGATTAGACACATTTTCCGGCGTTAGGCACGCTAAAAACAATCTAAAACTGTATCCGTGTATCACAGTTGTTTCTGTCAGGGTTGTCTTAGATGTTGTAGACCTGATACTATTAATGAAGTAAGTGGAGAAAGTACGGCAGGCTTGTACAGTGAGGCACGTAAGGGACGACTGAGAGGATGAGGAAGGCTGGATAAACTGTTACTTGATGATCTCTGTATAAGAACTTTTATTATATGCGCTTTCATTGCAAGATCATACGTGAAGAACTCGCAATTCAGAAAAGTTCACAAACTAGAGTATTGGATGCCTGAACGCAACCTATCAGCGGCTGAATCAGACTGGTACACACCGGACTGGCTCCGAGCAACAGGGTCCCTGTGTCACCCTACGTCAAAGGTTGACTGGGTACCTTGGCGATAGCTTTTTTCAACGAAGGACTGAAAAGTTGGTGCAACAATGCGAGAAGTGTATATGTTATTGGATAGTGATTATGTGGAAACCTAGGATAGATGTATATTAACTATTATAAAGAAAAAATATTTTAATCTATTTTCGTTCTCTTTTGCCAGCCAATCAAAGGTTGATATTTTTAATAGCCTTATTTCTTGGCATTGCGGCATAAGGTATGTAATAATTCAGTAACAGTAATGTATTCTTGTACAGTTTTAAATTAAGTGGGCACTCAGCAGAAATCTGAATTACACTGGTATTTTCAGTGTATTTGTTTGAAAATGTACATCCGATCATTATTCAAGTAATTTACTGGAGTTCAAAATAAGATTTTAAAATAAAGTTAAAAAAAATTATCTACGCATTTTATGTACAAGGATTTATATGGATATTCCCTAACCACTGACCCTGTAGTGAATAAATAATATTTGTAGCAAAGAAAGCTTTGAAGGAGTGTTTCGTCTTTACCAGTAAAAATAAGCAAGTTTAATGCACTTATTATTTACGTTTAGTAGTCATTATCACTGCAACTGAATTATGCCAAAGTTGTAATGTGAAAATTGAAAGATTGTATGTTTGGGTGGGATTTATAATTAAACTTTCATAGATGATAACTATTCTTTATTACAAAAAAATATTAAAGTAAATTAAATACTGACTAGGTTAGGTTCAAAAATTTTATACTAAACTTATGTACGATGAAATATAAATCATAAATGAATAGGATTTTTACGATCTCTGCCACGCATCGTTTTAGTGACATTGGTGGAGATATCGGAATATCGGGACGGGTAATATTGCAAGGAATCACATACAGATAAAAACACTATATATCATAACAGCCTGCGGAGACAGCTCATCAAAAATTGAATCCTCCCACAACACATACATACCATTCCATCCATACGTCGAAACCTATGTGTTAAAAGTGGAAAATTTCACCACATCAATCAACATTAGACATTAGGCAAAGGTGGTGTAGCTTCGTCAAGGAGAAATTGACTGCGCACAATCTATCATGAGTGAAATTAAATTGCTTAAAATAATATTTCCTTCAAACTCTAAATTAAATGAGTAAAGCTCTAGACCTATACACTATTGTAACGAATAATAATGTATGTACACGATAAATAAAATTACTATTTAAACTTCCGTAAAATACAGTTTCTGTAAAGTAGACAAGTCAAAGAAACAATTCAGTATAATATTGGTAACGTATGATACATTTACACAATACGGGTCCCTTCAGACGTTAATACTGTTGAGGTGACCCGCGGAATTACAAAAGTCTTTAACCGTGTGTCTGGAGTACAATCGTAAAAAAAAAAACAGAGATAGTTACTTTAGCTTACTCTTCATATGTCATAAAATCTAAACCTTAAACGGCTTTATTGCAGTACTCTTCTACCCGCACCAACGATCCTCATTAAACTACCTGCACCCACCTATTTACAAAGTGTCAGTGGTCACCATCGGTGTCTTCTACACAATGAGTATTGCCTGCATAGTGTTACCGAATACTGTAGCCAACAACAGATTCATAGTCTAGAAGCCAACCACCTTTAAGATTTACGTTTCTGTTCCGATACAAAGACATTTTAATATATCAGCTATATCATTACGGAAATTGTTGTTATAAAATGTGAAGTTTTATTGATTTGCTTAAAAATGACACTACGGAGTGGGTAATATGGGTTTGAATGTAAATCCCAAGGCGTTTGCTCTGAGCATCATTTCCTGTTCCTCCTTTAGCAACTTCTACTTAAAAAATTTAATCTAGAGCTTACCGTAATTAAATTAATTTATCATACGTTAAGGAAACTGAAGCAATATTAATCTACTTTAGGAGACAAATAAATAACGTGCAAGTTGCTCTTGAACAAGTTCAGTTTTTAAGTCGTTCACTTGACAATATTCACAGTTCATTAAAATTGTTTTGACTAACATTGCTTTTGAAATTTCTTATAATAAAATTTTAGCCAATTTCTCAAGCGTTCATTAGGTGAAATATTCCCTTTCTCTGCGGCCTAAGTTAAAACTTAATTCGTGCACCGTACTGTCTACAAACAAAGCCAAGCTTCCACAAAAAACTAGTTTAATTTTATTACTTTTCTTCAGTGTCATAAAACTTTCTGCAGCCTATAAAAAACATATAATTAGTTCTTTAATTTATTAACAAATATTTCTACTCGATCGGTGTTTTATGCGTAGGTGTAAGTCTCATGTCAGAATTTTTATTTTCACAAAAGTTATTTAATTTAATATGTTTTTATTGTTATCCCGTAACATAGTTATACATACCCGCACACGCGCACTCGTCATATGGCTAAGCATATTTTCACTCGACATATCAACATTACTTGTTTTTTTCTTTACTGTCAAAAATTAACTTATACTAACACATGTAAAATGTACCTTATTGTCTATTATACAGTGTCCAAACCTGCAGTCTTTACTCAGACAAATTTTCATTGCAAAATGCTATCATACGCTTAGAGTTAACTTACTATTTCATATGCAAGTTTTCACCTATTGCAATATATATATCGTCTGATAAATTAGGCCTATAGCCCAGCAATTGCGTACATTTTATGTCCATAAACATTCAGGTTCTCCACCTTTGTTAAATAAAGTATCACACGCGCGCGCGCGCGTATACACACACACACACACACACAGCCAAATGTATGCAAATGGCGGTTCAGACCAATCTATGAATTGCTGAACATGCAGGAGAAGAGAGCAATGAAAGGAGAGAAACGAATGTCTGTGCAGTGTACCAGTGTAAGAACAAGCTGTATTAGAAAATTACTACAGTAATATAAAATAAAAAACAAATTCGAACGAAATTTAGTTATGCAGGTTCAAAAAGTAATTCAGGCTTGTAAAATTCACTTTCCCACCAAATATCCGTTTGTTGCTTCTTACATAAGAATATTTTGTAATAGTGTATAATTTAGATAATAACAATGTTGTATAGTAATAATAATATTACTAATATTAATTGCAATTTGCTTAAAACACGTTTGTGGAGAAGTCATATTCACAAATAAACTCGCTACTACTTATTACTGCTGAGGAAACGCGTTGGATGTACGTGTAACATGGAAGATTTTTCGTTTTCTGATCCGCAAAACACCGTAAAGTATGATTTGCTTAATTTGGATTACCAAAGTAAATAGCAAGCGAATTATTATTTCAAAGACCGTAGTTTTTGGTTTTAATTAATAATTTTGAATATTTATTAAATTATTGTCGCAAAATATAAACACAAGCCTTTTGTGTGCATCTATGTTAGCTGGAATTGCTTCGATATGTAAAAATATGGCTGTCTCTTTGAGGTAGTGGTCCACTAAAGTTATAGGGTTACGTTAAAAATTCATTACATCTGCACATCGCGATATAATACCCAGTTTGTTTGGACTTTGAAATGTGTGACTTGTTTAATCAACTTTTCGTTGGAAAAATATCTGTAAACAATCATATTGGTCATTCAGTAACTCAACATAACTCTAATGAACCTAAAAAGTCTTGGTGAACGGTGTTTTGAGAGTAAATACTACAATATTAGATTGATTAAAATAAGTATTGATTCAACATTGATTATATTAAAAAATTAACGCTAAAGGTATCAAGGAGGAAACATTTCACGATATTAATTGATGACTCGTTGGGCACTTGGTGAAACATATTAATACAAGGTTTTGTAAAATATATAAAAACACTTGGTAAGTTTCACAAATTTTTTAATTAACTCTGACAGCTGTTTCGACTAACTTAAGCCATTGTCAAAGAGCGAGTGAATGAAATTACTGAACATAGGATGTTAGAGTAGTGTAGGTGGTAAACATCTGTTTAGGGCGTATCTGGAACATCTGTGTTGTGATGGCGAGGGGAGGGGGGAGTGTGTGCATGAGACAAGGGAAGGTCTGGTGTCTTTAAAAACTAAATACAATCATGAATGCAAAATATAAAATTAACTGAACTAAATATAAACTGAACGCAAAATTTAAAATAATTTTGAACATTAAAAATAATATAAAATAAACTAAACTAAATAACAGATTTTAATAAAGGGGATACACAAAATTCAGTCTGTTCATTGGTTAAATTTTTGTTATTTTTTATTGCTTTTTTAATTTCTAAAATTTCTAACAAATCCATTTTTTTACCTTTTTGTATGTTGTGGAGTAGTGTTATGTTTTTTGTGTCTATGAAGTGATTGTGTTGTAAGCAATGATCTGCAAAACCTGTATTAGATGTATTGGTTAAAATCGCCTTCTTATGTTCAGAAATGCGATGTTTCAGAGCACGGCCACATTGTCCGATATAAATAGCATCGCATTCTGCACAGTGTATTTCATAAACTCCATTTTTCTCCAGTGTGTTAGATTTTTCTTTATTATTGACTAGTAGTGAAAAAAGATTACGTTTGTTTACTGATACCATGTTAAGACCATGGTTTTTTAACCTATTATTAATCTTATCTGTTATACACGGAATGTAATTTGTTAAGTGAAATTTTTGGTTACCCTGATCTGGCTCTATGGAATAAAATTCTTTTAAAGTAATTTTCTTCTGTTTTTTTTAAATTAAAGAGTTAATTATTCTTTCATCATAACCGTTATTTTGTGCTATGGCTTTTATAATATCTACCTCTTTATTGAAATTTTCTTTGGATAAAGGAACTATAAGGAGACGATTAACCATTGCATGAAAACTGCTTAATTTTATGTGCCATGATGTTAGTGATTGTTTATGTATAACGGTATCTGTAAAAGTAGGTTTTCTATATATCTGAAAACTAAGATTATTTTGTGATCTAGTAATGGTAAGATCCAAATTTAAACTTTTCATATTTTCTGTTTCAAGTGTAAATTGCACGCTACTATAAAAGAAATTAATATAATCTAAGAACATATGGAGCTGTCTATCTGTTCCCGTCCAGATACAAAATATATCATCAACATACCTTGCCCAATGAAAAACATATTTTATGTTGGGGTTATCAGATGTAAAAATGTTTTCTTCCAAAAATGTCATAAAGATTTCACTTAATAAAGGTGATAAAGGAGAGCCCATAGGTAAGCCATTAAATTGTTTATAGATTTTATTATTAACTGAAAATAATTTTGTCCTATGCAAATATCTAAGGCCAAGAATAATTCTTTTTTCTGATCACTATTTAAGGTTAAAGTATTTTGTATATGTGAGGAACAGATAGACAACAGAACATCTACAGGTATAGACGGAAATAAATTCTTAACATCAAATGAAACTAATTTTGCATTCAGTGGTAAATGTACATTTTTTATATTATTAACTAATTGTAAAGTGTTTTTAATAGCATACTTTGGGTCAAAGTTAATATATTTTGGCAATAATTCATTAAGTTTTTTACAGACTTTATATGCAGGTGCAGTTACATATGAAACAACTGGGCGCATGGGACAATTAGGTTTATGTATTTTTGGTAAACTATACAAAACAGGAGCTTTTGGGTTCATCATAGTTAGCATGAAACTTTTTGTGTCTGAAAATATATTAGGGCAATTTTTAATAAGTGATTTTATTTGTTTTTGAAACTTATTAGTGGGATCATTTAATATCTTGAAATTGTCATTCCTGAAGAGAAGTTCTGTCTTTTCAATATATTCGCTCCTATTTATTATTGTAATCGTATTGCCTTTATCAGCTTTGCAAACCACTAAACTATTTGAATTAATTTTTTGTTTTAAACTGTTAACTATGTACTTATCTGAATCTTTTAGACTGTACTTATTCTTATTACATAATACATAATAATAATAATATTAGATATTTGCATAGGACAAAATTATTTTCAGTTTAATAATAAAATCTATAAACAATTTAATGGCTTACCTATGGGCTCTCCTTTATCACCTTTATTAAGTGAAATCTTTATGACATTTTTGGAAGAAAACATTTTTACATCTGATAACCCCAACATAAAATATGTTTTTCATTGGGCAAGGTATGTTGATGATATATTTTGTATCTGGACGGGAACAGATAGACAGCTCCATATGTTCTTAGATTATATTAATTCCTTTTATAGTAGCGTGCAATTTACACTTGAAACAGAAAATATGAAAAGTTTAAATTTGGATCTTACCATTACTAGATCACAAAATAATCTTAGTTTTCAGATATATAGAAAACCTACTTTTACAGATACCGTTATACATAAACAATCACTAACATCATGGCACATAAAATTAAGCAGTTTTCATGCAATGGTTAATCGTCTCCTTATAGTTCCTTTATCCAAAGAAAATTTCAATAAAGAGGTAGATATTATAAAAGCCATAGCACAAAATAACGGTTATGATGAAAGAATAATTAACTCTTTAATTTAAAAAAAACAGAAGAAAATTACTTTAAAAGAATTTTATTCCATAGAGCCAGATCAGGGTAACCAAAAATTTCACTTAACAAATTACATTCCGTGTATAACAGATAAGATTAATAATAGGTTAAAAAACCATGGTCTTAACATGGTATCAGTAAACAAACGTAATCTTTTTTCACTACTAGTCAATAATAAAGAAAAATCTAACACACTGGAGAAAAATGGAGTTTATGAAATACACTGTGCAGAATGCGATGCTATTTATATCGGACAATGTGGCCGTGCTCTGAAACATCGCATTTCTGAACATAAGAAGGCGATTTTAACCAATACATCTAATACAGGTTTTGCAGATCATTGCTTACAACACAATCACTTCATAGACACAAAAAACATAACACTACTCCACAACATACAAAAAGGTAAAAAAATGGATTTGTTAGAAATTTTAGAAATTAAAAAAGCAATAAAAAATAACAAAAATTTAACCAATGAACAGACTGAATTTTGTGTATCCCCTTTATTAAAATCTGTTATTTAGTTTAGTTTATTTTATATTATTTTTAATGTTCAAAATTATTTTAAATTTTGCGTTCAGTTTATATTTAGTTCAGTTAATTTTATATTTTGCATTCATGATTGTATTTAGTTTTTAAAGACACCAGACCTTCCCTTGTCTCATGCACACACTCCCCCCTCCCCTCGCCATCACAACACAGATGTTCCAGATACGCCCTAAACAGATGTTTACCACCTACACTACTCTAACATCCTGTGTTCAGTAATTTCATTCACTCGCTCTTTGACAATGGCTTAAGTTAGTCGAAACAGCTGTCAGAGTTAATTAAAAAATTTGTGAAACTTACCAAGAGGAAACATTTGTAACATTTCTATGTTACAAAATTAGAAGCGTCTGAGTAATTTAAGAACAGCAGGCAAGTTATTGACTGCAGCACTTACCTGATAAAATTAGTCGACTAATTAATAATTCTCAATGATGATATCTTATACACAGGCAAATTTTTGTCTAAACAATGAAACATCTAGATCTAGTTGTTTATAAAATGGCACACAATAATAATAATAATAATAATAATAATATATTTTTATATAGAGGGGGAAGAATGGTTTATGCACCGTCAGAGGAGGCCGTGCTTCCTCTGGCGTGTCGGACTCTCACCCACTAAAAAACCCACCTCTAATTCAGGCATTCATAAATAATTCAGGGAAACCAAAATAAAGATATCATTTAAGTCACTAATCACCAGTGTTTAAATCAACAAGTTATTCAACAAGATTATACTCGTGCAATAATCAGTTATTTTTTTCCACACACAATAATAATGTCAAGTAATAAGAGTCCCGCACAATAAACACTTCTCACTAATAAACGCTTGATGCACTGTGTAATCGCCCGAAGTAAAACTAAATCTTCAAGCTGCAGAAGTTGGCTATTTTTAGTCTGCAGGGTTCCATAATATGTGTCCTTAACAAGCACTCAAAACTTCTAGAGGGTACTTCAGCGCGGCCTTGACAGAAACACGCACGTACTGGGCTAAGCAAGAAGCAAGTAGACCAACGTACTCCATAGTACCAGAACGTTCTGTTTGCGTAACACTGTTCCCTCCTTAAGCCTGTTCGTCCCGAACTCGCAAACCGTCTCTGAAGTCTTACTTAGCCAGGCGATTTCTTCCATTCCGAAAGTGCTTTGTCTTTCTTAAGTAAGGGCCGGGGGCAGAGGTGATTTTTCCACTGGGCGATAATTCGACGTTCCCCTTACATGCCCCTGTTGTTTCATTTTTATTTATACCGAGTCCATAAATCTCATCAACAACGATTACTTGCATTCCCAATTATACCTATTATCTCAATTTTAAACTACATTACCTATGAAATATCTAAATAGCTGGATAATATTTAAAAATTGCCTTATCCAGAAAGTAAAACATCAAGTACATCTTTACCTTTGTCGAAACTGTAAAAAAACGTACAATTCTTCCAACGATATTTTAGTTTTACTAATTGTTTAATCCCTGTTCACTAATGTGAATATCCAAAATATTATGAAAATTATATCTTAAAAATGGAATTGTATCTTGCCAGACACAACATTATATCAAGACAACTTCCTTAAACTTTTGGCTCATTGCCATGACAATGCGTACTTTAAATTTTAGGGACAGTTTTGAAAACAAACATATGGAACGGCTAGGGACAGTATTCTGGGCCCCATCTTAGCTGATATCACTATGCATAAATGTTTAGAAACAGTATCTCGACATTGCCCCCTTTAAAATTCTATTCCTGTAAAAATACATACAAATACATAGCTGACATTGTTACGCTGATGAAATAAATAGTACTACATCGCGTATGTGATTCTGGGCAAACTACGGTTCGCAAGATTTTTCCAGATGTTTACAGATTCAACGCAGCAGAATTACGTTCCAAATCACGCGAGATGCCGATGCCCCTTCCAAAAGTTTACTCGTCTGCTCTACCAGCATAAACGCTTGTTACCTCACTATACTGCAAGGCGGCGGATGTATAAGTACTGGATGTCGGAACGCTTAGTCAGTTACATCTGGCTATTTATTCAAGTGACAATCGAAGTATTGTGGCGAAGTGATAATTCTGTTAATAAGCTGATATTTATTATTGTGTGTTGGAAAAATTTAACTTGAATTATTGTGTAAGAGTGCTCTGTTGATTTATGACTGCTGTTGGTGTCTAAATAGAATTTGTAATTAGTGTCTTCACTGGTGTTAGTTATTCTGTTTCAACTGTACCCACGACGATCTGTGTGATCGTCGTAATAGTGGTGCCTGAAGAGCGATAGATCCTTTAACAATGGAAATAGAGGACGATTTATAGAAGAGTAGTGTCAGTGGTAATTAATTAAACAAACAAAAAAATAGGTACCAATTAGTTAATGGAATCCTTCCAAGCGAGGGTACTACAGACAGGAAAACGACAGGATGAGAATTGACGACAGGAAGCGGAAAAGCAGAAAAACGACAAGATGAGAAACGTCCACAGGAGGCAGAAAAGCGGAAAACGGTAATACGAGACACGTAAGTAGGAAGCATATAAAACGGAAGTTCTTTTTAAAGCTACGCACAAACAGGTGCAAGAGCATACTACTGCCGACTGTAAGATTATGGCCAAGACGTAAGATCGTCTACAGCAGAAAAATCGGTCTTAAATGTAGAAAACCAATGCCTACAAGAATATCTGAAATATAAGAATCAGTTGTAAACGTAAGAAAACAAATTAAAAGTGAACTCGAGCAGTTCATGAAAATACAACCGTGGGGTTCACCACAAATTGCCGAAAGACTGTACCAGTGGTCTGCTTCTTCTTTATCGCTACTTGGCTTGGGCTATAGTCCGTTCTGACTTCACAGAGTCTCTGATCATTTTTTCAGGGTCTTCCATCTCTTGTCCTACTAGCCTATATTCAAACGCTTGCTTAGGAATACTCGTGTCTACCATCCGTTCCACATGGGACTTCCAATTTTGCCTGTATTCCTTTATCCTCTTCAGAACCGACTGTAACTTCAGGTCTTTCCTTATGTCGCCGTTTCGTAGATCATCTCTCAAACTACATCCCTTAACTGCTATTAAAATGTTCATTTCCAAGGCCTATATTTTAGAAATATCTTTTTGCAAGAGAGTCCATGTTTCACATCAATATATTAAAGTCAGCACAGCCATGATCTTATAGAACTTTAGCTGTGTCTCCCTCTGCGTTTTATTCTTCAATAGTCGTATTATTGTTCCACAAGTATAACTAAATTTATTTAACTTTCTGTCTATATCATTGTCCTTCCTATATGAGATATAACATCCCAAATAATTAAAATGTGATACCTGCTCCAAAACACTATTATCAGTTATAATTTGTACCAGTGGTAAAAACAGAAAAAATATAGAAAATAAGACAATAAAAAAAGTCACTTTACCTACAATAAGGGCAGGTCATGTCAAGACCCCAATATTTGCACCCACTGGGCGGCAATTTTTAGGACGTCCCACACCTCCCAGACTCCTCGGCTTATAGTTCCATAGTTGTTTGGGGATGCTGCAGTCATTCATTCCGTAAAGATGTTCCCACCAATGGCTGAGTATACTGCGAAATCCTGTCGAGTATACTCATAATATTCAGTTCCTGCCGTATATATCTGTTTCTTCTATGATCATAGAGAGTATACCTGCCACGTGCCTGAGAAACCTCATTTCAGCCGCTTGTATACGACTGGCCTGACCTTTCGTTAAAGTCCAATTCTCAGACCCGTAGAGAAGTTGGGAAGGGCCACCGAATTTTAGGCATGTTTTCTTACTTACTGACTTAAGAGTTCGTCTGATGGTCCTCCACTTATGGAATGGCTGAACTTATGCAACTTATTCACAACGTCGTTGCTTGTATTATAAGACACACTGTAGCCCAGGTATTCAAAATTGCTGACTTGTTCCTGGACAGTACCATCTATAACTACTTTTGTCCGTACGGGATCAGTTCCACGAAAAGCCATCAGCTTGGTCTTAAGTGTGGATATTTGTAATCCAGAGTCTTTGCAGCTCCGATTTCACAAATGTATACCCATCTGTAACCTGTTTTCCGAGTCCGACAGAATAATCTGATCGTCTGCAAACAATAAAGTGTCAATTGTAGAGTGATCAATCATAAAATTCTCTAGAAGGCACATCTGTTAATTTTGTATGACATCGTCAATATATAAATTAAAAAGAGAAGGTGATAATGGACACTCTTGTCGTACTCCACAATTGATCAGGCCAATTTTAGGAGCTGTTCTAGGTTTTCCTGCTTCAATTAAGATTTTATTCTTCACATAAAGACTCTGTATAGCTCTAATTAGATGTTCTGGGATCCTTTTCCTTGCCATTATTGCCCATAGTTTGCTCCGATTTACCCTGTCAAACGCCTTCTCGAAGTCGATGAAGGCTACGTATGTGGGCAGCTGATATTCTCTACGCTTTTTAATGAGCTGGCCCAGTGGCGTAGCTAGGATTTTTGGCCCCCGGGGCAAGGAGATCGTCAGCCGCCTCGCCTTCACAATTAAAAGGGGACACAAGAGCAAAAATGAAGGCCCAGCCAGTGAACAAAGTATGCAAGTGTGTAGATTTTTGTATGAAATCACGTCCAGGAAACGTTTTAAGAACATTTGTTAAGTCAAAATTAAGAAATTACATATTACGAGGGTCATTCAATAAGTAAACAAACAAACAGCTGTGAAGCGTTTTATTCAATCAATACAATTTTTTTTAACTTTTCAACGTAGTCTCCAGCAACGTCTACGCACTTGTCCCATCTCTTTAGAAGCTTTTTTATTCCCTCAGCAAAATTCTTTACCTTGATGTCGAAGCCAGTTTTGGACTTTTTCCTTCACTTCTTCATTGCTGTTGAACTTGACACCACGCAAAGTCTCCTTGAGTGGGCCAAACAAGAAAAAGTCAGATGGGGCAAGGTCAGGGCTACAAGGGGGATGAGGCAGGATCTCCCAACCTACTTTTTTATTGTTTCGAGCGTCAGTTTTGCCGTGTGTGGGCGGGCATTATCGTGAAGAAGAAACACACCTTTCCTCTGCCATCCCGGACATTTCTTCTTCAATGCAGGCTTAACTTTGTTCACAATGATGTCAGAATAGTACTGACTATTGATGGTACGCTGGTCTTGTAGATAATCACAGAAAATTGGGCCTTGGGAGCTCCAAAAGATGGTTAACATCACCTTACCAGCCGATGGCTGGGTTTTTAATTTCTTTTTGGCGGGTGAACTGGGATCTTCCACTCCATGCTTTGTCGCTTTGACTCAGGTTCAAAATAGTGAATCCAAGTTAGTGGTTATAGTGGTTCCAAATCCAAAAATCTTATAACAGAACGCTGTTCTTCGAAAGTACTATCCTCAAGAGGACACGCCATCGTAAATAAAACTGTATTGGTTATGTTTATGCAATATATTATTGAACAGCTGATCAAAATTCACAACGACGTTGCCAGGTAACACTCCTGAAAGTTTTAATCAGCTGCTACAATTAATTTCTTTTCTACAATTGTTTGTCTGTTTACTTATTGAATGACCCTCGTAGCTGTCATAAACACACAGTCTCTTCTCTGTTTCCCTATCAGAATTGCCTTTTAATTCTAGTTTCTACACCGTCTGTTTTCAATAAAAGTTCTTCTACTTTTGGAACGTCATTTAAAAACAAAGTTCATAATATAACAATACGTTACAGAAATTGCTCTTAGAAATTATTCGTTGCGAAATTTGAATTAATTTAACGGTAACTGTAACAAATGATAGTATGCACAGAATATATTTTTTACTAAAACAACAACTGCCAGACCAATAAGGAATTTTATTGTAGACTATATTAAAGTAAAGCAATAAGGCCAGAATTAGTGTGTATTGGTATCATAGTTCACAGGATGAACCAAGTAAATTCTAAAAAAATGACTAACAATTATTTATGTTGTAAAGTTAATATTGGTCTTCGTTGACATAATGATAAAAAGGAAGTTTTGTACGGAATAAAATAAAACAAAACTATCTTAAGTTCATTTTGATCTTCTAAAATTTTGGTTGCGCTTGAGGGAAAAAATGAGGGCTGAATAATTCGCTTTTCTGTTAGTCGCTCCGGAAAAATGCTACTATTCATTTTCAGTAGTATCATGCAAAAAAGTTGTAGAATTTCCGGCTAGGTTTTCTTAAGGCCAAATACTTATTCACTTAGCGACTCACATATATTTCAGAAATGTTTTAACTTGTAAACTTACTCCGCGAAAAACGGTCCAACATCATATGTAAATAGACTGAAATATTTCTATTACAAATAACAATAAAACAGGAAGTTACAAAAAAAAGTTATCTCTTTGAGATGGCGAGTGAATGGGTGTACAGATGACAATAAACTAAAAAGTGAAAATAGAGGCAAATAGACGAGGTGATTTAAATAACAGAATACAAAATTCTAAGAAAAGAAGGAAAGCTTACATAGAAAAAAAGACAGGAGACTTGTTTTTGAAATAGACGAACTATGTAAACAAAATTTTGTTTAAAATTCTAATATGCCACTGTTGGAAAATTATTTATGGCGTTATTATTTGTTATTCAGTGCGGTCGTTTTCATAAGGTTGCCCTCAAAAACGCAATATATATTCCCGTATTAACAATGTCTTGTAAGAGCACACACACACACACACACACACACACAATTTTCGTTAAAATAAAAATGCACATGAAGTTGGGAATCTAATATAAAATTATGCTTACTTTCACGCGACACACCAAATGACATTAAAATACAAACAGTAAATGAAACCAACAAATACTGCTTTGTAATGGTGAACAAGAATTTATTGATATGCAAAACTATAATTTTGCAAACATTGGATTTTCACTGAAGTTTTTATTTTTACTGTAGATTTTCCTTCACTGTTATACTCTTCACTGAAAATTTTTCGTTACTTTCAATTTTTCAATTAGAGAATTCACGTTAAATTTTTGCGTAACGTATAATTTCACTTGTATTTAATTTGTTCTCTTATGTTTTCATTTACTCTTCGTAACAAGTGATTTTCGTTTTCCGTTTCGTGTATTCTTCTCCTGATGTTTTCACTTCTTGTTTTATTGTTTCGTTACTTTTGCTAATTTTTCTATTTCTTTCAGAGATGTCTTCTGCTGCCTTTGTTTCGTCATTTATTTGGAAACATAAGCAAAGGCACCGGCACCGGCGCACAACTGAAAAAGAAACATAAGAATATTATAAATAAGAATAAATTAATGAGTTTGAGCCAAAATAGTGTGTAAATGCGAGAAACCAATTTAAAAACTTAAGACATTCCCATTAACTGAACGAATCGTTTCATATTTTGTGGAGCGTTACAAATTTACAAAGTGATCGCAATTAAGTTTACTCTTATAAGGCGCAATTAAATTAAATACTAGTGTAAATGGTTGAAGTAAAATAGGAATTGTCATTACTAAAGTAGTCACCGCGCCGGCCACCGCGAAGATTGTTATATAGGTAAGGAATTCCAGCATGCCATTTTTGTGTATATTTCATACGAGCCTTTTTGTTAGGTAATGTAAAAATTATTTCTATAGAATCTGGCTCATTATTGTCAATGACGTAACAAAAATGTAAATAAATCACATACCTAGTTTCTTTCGTATACGTTTATATTTAATAACATTTTTGTATAGTCCATAAAAACACATTTATGAATGAATGTAATAGTGTAATAGAACTACGAAGCGCCAATTTACATATTTTGTCAGCTGTAATTTACAATTATACAAGTTGTCTGCTGTTTGTAAGAAATCAGCGCGTTACCATCCTTCAAACAGATCTAACCGTATAAGTGCAACGATAGTTTGAATAGAAATGTCAATCTATACTTGTTTATATATTTTATTTACCAAGAAGGAATTCAAGATTAGCTAAGAAGTTTACAACCCTAGAATTTTCACACAACCATACTTAACACAAAAAGAGAATTTACAAAATCCAATCCGTCAGACGTTCACTTTGCTTACTTTCCTCTTACTGGCTCAACAGACGTACACAGACTCGTAAATTTGAACTAATCCTCTACTAAAAGCGGAACTGCTGGTTTCAGTAATATCAGCTGTGTAAACTTTCAGTTTTTCTATAATAATATACAATCACTGTTAATGTCAGTTGTTTTTAAATCTAGAATATAAAAACGTTGAGTACTATATTATTCCTACTAAAAAAAATTAAAGTAAACTATCAAGTGTCTGAAATTAATTACCAGAGAGCTGCTCGAGACACTTAGTTTGTTAGTTACTGGAACACAAACGTTTTCAAACAAAAGCAGAATGAGTGGGATCTATCGTCAGCGAGAACTTTGAACTCACAGTAAGTGTCCATGAGAACTCATATGCCAGCAGGTTTGGGTTTACGCTCGCCTTACTTACCGGTACCTTTTTATCATCTAATCATCAACTGATATAGACATAGAAGGAAACATCTAAAAATGAGGAAAAAGATTGATAAATACGAATATACAGAAGAACCGACGAGAGTTAATGAAAAGAATAAAGAAGAACATTTTTAGAAGAAGAGGGTCAAAAAGAAAAATTACAAATTCCTGGAGATTTCAAAAGCGAAGCAACAAGTACCTGCCTGGAAGTGTCGTGCTTGCAACCAGGGCAGCAACAATAATGTTGGAGAAATATTACGGTGTTCTAAATTACTAAAATTAAATTTTAAAAAGGATTAGATTAGCTTACAAAGAAGCACTGCAGTATTAAAGCTAATAAGAACTGTTGCCTCGATATCTTAAGTGGAAGAGGTTGAATAAGTATCAAAAACAGCCTGGGTTATTATTTCCAAATGATGAATGTCCTGTACTTTTAGTCGGTAGAGATAAATTCCTTTTTTAGTGGGAACCCATCCATTCTCGTGTGATATTATACGAGAGTAGGATCATGATTTCACAAAAAATAGATTTCCTAAAGAGGGCAAAACCGAATAATATGTTTATAATCAGAATGAATAAATATTGTTGAGGGTTTGTCTATTCATGTTAGGTAATTATGAAAAAAACATTTAATTCGGTTCTTCGAATATTCAGACATATTGATTTTCAGACAACGGTGGACAGACAGATGGTTATTTAAAACCCACTATCATATTAGCCTATGTCTTTAAGCATTAATTTTTTCCTTTCTTTGGTACGACACATCGTAGCATTCAAGGAGTCTTCGAGGTGGTGGACCGTTTTGAGGTAAGAAATTTGATATGGAGCACTAGAAGCGCCCGCGTCAATACTAAAATGTTAAAGTTATTCTGTTGCTTGTTAATAGTGAACATTTTGGTAAAGCGACTACGGACAGTGTAGTCTTGTAAATTAGCGTCAGTGACATAATTTTGTCCATTTTCTGTAACGCGATTGATCTTATTTTATAAACATTGTCGGTGTATGGTTATCAAGGAAGCTGTAACACATAAGTAAACTGTCAGAAAGCTAAACTTAGTAGACACACAAATTTTGTTCAATTGTAGTGATAGGTAAATTAAAAAAAATATTTTAATCCTTCAGAAATTATCAGTTTTTGTTTCACGTAGTTACATGTAAAATTTACTAATTCATGGATATATTAGGTAATACGTACATATTCTAAATTAAGTAATCACACATTCTGTGAGTGCGTGTAACATGAACGTACCATATGATGCAAGCGTGCTTGTTATCGATATAAACATGATGGATGTCCAACAAATTGAATGAACAGTAATAGATAAACCTTTGCTAACAACACAACTACACACTAACCGCGTGCTACCAACGTCTTGTATGAAATACAGTACCAGACGACATGTGTGTGTATCATTCATGACATGACTCCGTTTCTGTTTCATGGCTATGTAACTGATCCTGCTGTAATATGTAAAGCGATATTAAGTCGTCTTCAGGGAATAAGGCGTGACCACTGTCTTGTCAAGCTTCACCGTCATGCGATTTGCAACTGACCATTTGCATGTTCAGCATCATTTTTTGTTCACCAAACTCCTCATGATCTAATTTAATTACCTTGTATCCGTCAGTGACTTCGTTTTAGCGTTTTTCAATATAGACGCGTTTCGTGACATGTGTCACATCATCAGTATCCTTCGTCAAACGTTAAAAATCATATAAAAACACATTTGCACATATTTACAAAATCACAATAACAACACACACATAATACGATATAGCTTCGGCTCCGTTGGACCGGTCCGACCGCGCGTGTAGTTGCCGAGCCACTAATTTAACTGAGTCAATCCTTATCACCAGTCATCGCAGTCATGCGCGCGATTATATTTAGGGCTGTATCATATAGTGAGTGAGATTGAAACTTTAATTGTTCGTTTAATATACTGTCACTGTTGATATTCTTACCTTTAAATGCTTTATAAATCTCAAATTTCTCGAGAGCGTCCATTAACCTACCCTTACCGCATACATGGATTGCTTTGAAATTAGTATTGAAATCTGTGTAATTATGGTTATGCATCATTAGATGGCGCGCATAATTAGATTTGGTCTTGTCTAAATCATTCCTTGGTAGATGTTCTTTGTATCTTTTCAAGAAAGACCTGCCAGTTTGACCCAGATAGAAACAATCACAATCATCAATGACATCCTGTAAACACCTGTTTTCTCTTCTAACAGGAATGGTTGTTTTATGCGTAACAAATTAGAAATATTATTATTTGTTTCAAACGCGACTTTTATATTAAATTTAGAAAACACGTTGGATATAATGCTAGGTAAAAGACTACCGTACACTGTCGTTATATACTTTTTATTATTATTTTTATTTGTATTCTTGTTAACTTTATTATCATCGAAGGTATTATGGTGGGATCTGGTTTTATATAGGTGTCGCTTAAGAAGTCTATCTATCATCGAACTCTTGTACCCATTCGCTATTGCTATGTGCCTTATTATATCCAATTCATCCTGAAAGTCCTTTTGGTTAAATTGAATCGTTACCAACCTATGAACAAAACTGTTGTAAGCCGCCATTTTCTGACTATATGGGTGGTGAGAATCGGCGTGTATTGTAATATCTGTGGTGGTGGGTTTCCTATATATTTTATATTGGAATTTACTAAGATACTTGGTAACAGTCAGATCCAAAAAATTGAGTTTATTGTCAGTCTCTGTTTCGAGGGTAAATTGTATGTTCCTGCTAAGGCTGTTCAAATATTGTTTTAATTTCTCTATCTGTCGTAGCGTGCCTTTAAAAACTATAAAGGTGTCGTCTACATATCGTGCATAGAATTTAATATTATTATAAAATTTGTTATTCTCTGAGAACATGTAAATATTTTCAAAATGATGCAAGTATAAATCCGCCAGCAGTCCTGAAAGTGGCGAACCCATTGCGAAACCTAACTCTTGTAAGTAAAAATTATTATTAAAAGTGAAGTAATTCTGCTTCAACATGACATTCAACAATAAAATTAACTCATCTATTTGTTTGTGATTCAGCTTCTCACCTTTAATGAGAAGATCTTTTACGATTGAAATTGTGTCATGAACCGGCACGTTAGTGTATAAATTAACTATGTCAAATGAAGCGATTTTGTATGTAGGTGAGAGTTCGATATCCTGGACCCTTTTATAAAGTCAATACTATTTTTTATGCTGTGATTATTTTTTAAAACGATACTATTTTTAATAATATGATATAATTTCTTTGCCGTCTTATAGCCAGGTGCAGATGTGTAATTTATGAGGGGTCTGACAGGAATATTTGCCTTATGTATCTTCGGTAGTCCCGTGAGCTGCGGGGCTCGTCCATTTATTGGTTTTATATAACGGCGAACATTATCATCAAACAAACTACCGCAACGATTAATAATGCCATTTAGCTGTTTGACGTATTCATTGGTGGGGTCACTGTTCAATGTCCGAATGTTATTGTTATCTATAAATTCAAGTACTTTGTTATTATAGACTTGTGTATCTAATATATGACAATTGTGTTCCCCTTATCAGCTTTTGTGATCACAGCGTTATTAGAAGTAAGTTTGTCTTTAATTTGTCCTAATATTTTGGTTTCTGTGGCATGTTTACGGTATGTTGTCAGTGGTTTATTAAGCTTAATACGTTTATTGAGTTTGACAGTCATTAACGCACGTAATTCATTTTGTATTTGATGGTCGGGTACAGTTATAATGGCTGCTTCCATATTGGCAATCTTATTGATAAAGCGGTTATTATTACGTAAGTTGGGTGGAATGTTATATTTTAAACCCTTGTTGAGTACGTCTAATTCTTCCTTATCAAAGACGATCGAAGTTTGATTAGATATGCGTGTGTAAACTTATGTTTGTGCTCAATATTGATCTTACTATGTAGTTTGTTCGCTAAGTTTAAAAACTTCTTATTCTGGGTTATATATGTACTGTAAGTTTTATCTGATGTATATTCATTCACATAATCTAAAACATTCTCGATTATAGCAGGATGGACGCTATCGAGCAATTGTAAGTGTAATTTGTACAACCGGTTATTCAGCATTAATTTCTTCCTATACAAGTATTTAATTTCCGATTTTACCCAGAAAAGTTCTGCATGTTCTTTAGTTTTTCTTGCAGTTGGTGAGGTATTATTAATGTATATCCTGGCGTGCTTCGGGATCAGGTTATTTTCTAAGCATTTCTTATTGAATTTAATGTGCAAGTTTTTTTAATAGTCTAATTTTAACGTTTTGGTATTTAAATACTATCGATTCCTGACTAGCTTCCATTGACTAGATCCTCATGATCGCCTTCGCGCACAGCTCGAAATCATTAGCGAACATAAAATCTATTAATGAGTGCCTTTCCCAATATCATTAATGAACAAGATAAACAATAAACAGAATTATCGCTGTTGCACACCACTATAGAAAAATTATTCCGATTAGAGCTTTCAAGCTTCTCAACTCATCGTCAGATCGGAAATAGAAACAACAGAATAGACAAACTCTTCACACCCTCACCCGCCCCACTGTCCACACACACCCCCGCAAACAAGCTATAAGTCAAATGTCCCTTCCCAACCACCGAGCCCAGTAACCCAACGTCTGTACAGCTACATATTTTTCTAGCACATTCCGTCTGTATATGTTGTTCTAGCAATCTTCCGTTACTGTTGTTCTGATTCCCGTACGCGTTGCGGTCGAAACTCCGGCGTCCTTGGTAGTAAGACCTTCCTCTACCACTATCTTCGGTGTGCACGTAGTTCACCCTTCTGTAGTTTCGATTCTGATTGTTTTGATTTCGGTTGTTGTAGTTCTGGTTGTTGTAGTTCTGTTGGTTGTAGTTAGGGTTATTCGGTCGGTTAAATTGGTTGTTCGGCATACTTGGCCGATTGTTGTTGTTGTTTCAGTTATTTACCGGATTGTTGTTATTTGGTCGGTAATTACCGTTGTTGTAATGATTGTTATTATTCTGGGCGTTCCGGTTGTCGTACCTGTCGTTCCTTTGCCGACTCTTCCGGTAATAACCCTCGCGTTCATAGTCCTCAAGGAGGGCTGCTATAGATTGCACGGTCTTAATTTGTCCTCCTCGTCGTGCTCTGGACACTCCTTCTTCGTAATGGTAGGCGAGTTTGGTGACGAGGCTCTCCTCTGGGATCTTTGGCTCGATGTTTCTTGCCAAGCATACCTTTCCGAGAAAGTATGCGGTGAGTGTAGTCCCTCGGTTGGCATCGTATTTTCCGTGGCAGATATTATCCCTCACAATATTCTGAGTGGCCTCCGACCAGTATTTTCCCTTGAACACCGCCTTGAATTCTTCGTAACTTTGGAGCTCGTGTCTTGTAGCCGTCCACCAGTTGTCGTTGATTTCTTTGAAGTATTTGTCTATGTATCCACGAATCACTGGCCACCTGGTCTCCCGATTCCTCGTCAATTTCTCCTCGATTCGTTCCAGGAACCCCATCGGATTTCGTTTGTACAGTTTAAAATTGATAGCCTCCCGGTTGTCCATGTGTTGGAAATGCGAAATCATGGCTGGTCGGTTACTAATTATATCAAGTTCTTCTCTTATCTTCGTGATCTCCCGTCGTTGAATTCCCTCGATTTTCTACTGGTTATATTGGCCCTGTCCTCGTACTTCATTTACGGTTTTGTCAATGTCCCGACATCTCTTTCCGAAGTCCGTTCGTACTTGGTTTAAGTCTTCTTCGGTCGCAGTTCGTATTGACTACATTCGAATCTGACTGTCTTCTTCAAAATTGGTCATTCGGATACCGAAGTCTTCCTTCGCTCGTTGTAGTTCCTGACTCGTGTTCTCCCATTTTCCGTTTATTTCCAAAATTTCTTGACAAATTCCCGTCATCTCCTCCTCGATTTTCTTATTTATTTGTTCGTTGTTATCTTCGATCGTTTTACTCAATTCTTCCTTCAAATTCTCCAGGTTTTTCTGGTTATTCTGTTTTAATTCTTCTTTTAATGTTTCCATGCTTTCTTCCATTTTCTTACTGTTGTCGTCTATTTTTTCTTTCATCTTCTTACTTATTGTTTCGATATTTTTGATTAATTCTTCTTTATTTTTATTCAATTCTCCCTTAAAATCTTCCTTTAACTTTTGTTACTGTCATCTATTTTTTTATTTATTGATTCTATGTTCTTCTGATTCTCATCCCTGGCTTTCTTGTTATCTTCTTTCATTTACATCATCACTCTCATCATTTCCATAAAATTGGCGTCCACTGGTTGGGTTGGTTTCTCTGGTTGGTCCCCTTGCGCATCCCTTACAACCACTTCCATTTCCTCAACCGGTGTTGCCTCCTTATCGTCCATGTTGATTTCTCTCTCCGCTTCCGCCGCGCGTTTCTTCGACGTAGCTCTCCGTTGCATTTTCTGTTGCTGTATTGCAGCTGCCGCTCGAAATTAGGTTATTTTATTATTTTAATTATTATTTATTTACAATTAATGTGGTAGATTCTGCCTAATTCAAGCCCTTCAGGTTGGTGCGCCAATTTTTAATGTTAAGAATTTCTTGTGTTGTGTAAAAGCCCCAAGTTGCGGTGCCAATTTGTAATAGTTTGTTTTCTCTACTATCTTGTAAAAGTTTATATATTTTTTATAAATGGTTTAGTAATGTTTAATAAAGGTTGATTTTGATCATGAATTCTTTAATAGCTCTTCTGCACTGAGTAATTCGTTTAAATCGAAGCTCAGATACGAATTAGTGGGGTTGATTCCCTCGCAGGCGCACGTGGATAGGTGTAATTCTCCGTAGATTCTAATGTTGCTGAAATAAACATAAGTTATGTACTCACCATGTACTTACTGAGTTCGAAGGTCTAGTTCTTTAACAAATACATTAACAAGCGAATAGGTAACTCGATTTTAATATATCGGAGTTAAATGGTGCCACCTGTGGAAGTACTAATGGTTACCTAACACGTATCAGTATTGTCTATTAAATGAAAGTCGTCAACTCTTTTTCTGTTACACAATTTGATTTTATTAACATAATTTAATAAACTGGAATTTATTAGTTGATGTTTATAACTGGCTGTTTGCCTCGTTAATCATTGACATTATTGTTTATTAACTCTTACTCTCAGGGTAGTTAAACTATTTTTGGTTAAAATAAATTTTAAATATAGCATTGAATCTTTGTTCATTAGTTTTACAAATTTTTCGTGGTTCCTTTGAGACTGCAAGATACATAACAGAAAATGTCTGCACTGCTGTTTAAAATGAGTAGTTGAACTGATTAGTATAAACAAAACTACATTAAAAGTTTTTTACAGTTATTAACATAGAATTATGAATTCGACTATTGTCAACATTAAACTTACTTCAGGCATACTGAACTGATATTTATAAACAAAATGACATTAAAAGTTTTTAAAATTATTAACAGGGAATTATAAATTCGACTATTGTCAACATTAAAGTTACTTCAGTCATGCTGAGTTGATACAACGTATTATCTATTCAAAAATATCATGTAACTCCTTAACCTATACATAACAAAATACATAAATAATTGTAATTATAAATTCATCTAATGTTCGTTATAAATTCTCATGTCCATTGAATGCTGAACTCTGGTCAGGTAAAAAATTACGGTACATTGCTTAAATGGCTTTAGTTAAAATATTCAATGATTGTTTATGGATTGGAACAATCATAATCATAAGGTTAGATAACCTGTACTCGAGTTCATATTAACTCATTGTCTATTTCACTAAGTTGGTTAAACTTCATAAGGTAGGTAGAAAAATATTTATTTTTCTATAAAAAAATTCATATAATGTTCATTAATGTTCGTGAATTAATGTCAATTAATTTATTTATCCACGTTTAAACTCTATGAGATTTCATGATTGCTTTCATGACTCAATGTCAAAATCATACAAATTTCTATTTCCAAGTTAAAATTCAATAAGTATAATAAAACACCATACTTCCTGTAATTCACTTTATTGCAGCTTATTATACACTCTACAATTATGGTTCGCTATTGTATATGCGTTTTTTCGTTGAACTCTCCACTTAAAAATTTTTGGTTATGTTGACCAAAATGTTTACATTTATACTCGCACAGCTGATTTGATTCTTAACTCGACTTTTAAGCGCACAGCAAATGGCCGTCATATCGCTTCGCTAGTCAGAGATGAAGTGTCTAGAAATTTGTTTGTCTCCGCTGTTCCAATTTTGGGATTACATACCTCCCTTTCGAATTTGACCGATTTCATTAGTTGAGAGATTGCTGCTGTTTTTAGAACGAGGTCACTCCCTCGGCGAAATAATTAATTTGTATAAAATTGTTAATGATTTTGGTGTGGAGAGTAGCGTTATGACGCTCTCGTTTGGCCCAAAATAAACAGAATATCTTTTAAATTGATTTAAAGTGCTTGCGTTACCAGTAATGCTTTATATAGCCACACCATGTTATTACAATTGATTTGCTATTTAAAACAAGTCCTCACAAGACATATGTTGATGCTTTAATTAAAAAGTTAATGTTTTTCACTTACGACTATGACCTATTTCTTATGGTTTTACATGTTTAATTATGGAAATTTAACAAATGGTGATTACATTTCAACCATATGGTTCCTCTCAAGTCCTTTTATGATAATCTCTACTACAATAATTGTCTAATATTAATAAAATTACAATATTTGGTCTATGCTTTCTTTGGCCTAGAGCATAGTTAATTTGATTCACTCTTTTTTATTTAAATAATTTGCTCTGTCCATTTTTGACTGTGATATAGTCATTCTGAGATGTCCATTACAACTTCTGGATATCTCAGCTTTTCTTCAAATATAATTAATTTCTTGTTTTTAGTTTTCTTTATTATTCATAGTTTTAGTATGCCATGTGTCATTATGATTTGGTTCATGGTTAATGATATTCTTAATTTTAAGTGGTTCTTTTGTGTACAAATGGTCTTTATAGTCTAAATAGTGTTTTATAATGGTTAGCCTCCCATTATTATATGTGAGACTGTGAATAATTCACTAATACTTCTTGCATCTAGTGTAGTCAGACAGTTACCTTAATTTTTCATAATTATGGTTTAATTAATATTTCAGTATCGTTATTTTATACTATAATAGTAGTACTACATATTGCAGTACACATTTATGTCACTGTTCTTTTCTGGTTTACAATATTGTGGGAATTCTGAGTGTGTTTAATGGGTACATCTTTCTGTCCATTTCAGTCTGTGTAATTACATTAAACACCACACATGTCACTCTTAATTACTAAATCATAGCACTAGTAACTGATCATTATTGCATAACCTAAACTAGTTTTACAATGTTTTATTCTTAGATTACTCTAATTACAAGTGAATTTGTACCAGAATTGAGGTTATTTGGGACCCCCTTGTCTGACAACAATGGTCTATGCTTTTATCCCTGATCTCAATGTTTTAAGGTTATTATTTTACACTTTTGCTCTTGTTAACCATTATTTATTATTTTTTCACAATATCTTTACATGTTTACTGGTGATTACCAGATTTTCTTTTATATATTTTAATTGGGTTTACTTGTATTAAAAGCATGCATGGTATTCTGTTATTGCTATGATAACTAACTCATTCTTATATTCCAATATCTTATTTCATTGATTTTTATTGTTGATTAATTATCTTTTCATCTTAGAATAAAGAGTTTTAGTCATGGTCAAGCCTTTGGTAATAGTTTGCCCATGTCTGTGTGTCTTTACTGTTTCTTAACTCTGTAGACTTCTTGCTTTATTTGTTTCATTATCTCTTGGTGCACGTATTGGCACATTGTATAATAGATTTGTTAACTCTTCGTCGCTTATCACTTTATTTGTGTTTATTCATATTATCTTCTGTATCTTGTTAGTGTTTGTTGTCATTATAATTTGGTTTCGTCCTCTCCCTCACCATATCTATTGGGTTATTTGGTTAATCACATTACTATGTTGTCTTCTATTTTTTTTCTTCATTATTATTTATTATTCTTCGTTTGCTGATCTAATTATTTTAATCAGTTCGCGGACCGGATATAACATTTAGTACACAGTTATTCATTTATCATTCATCTCTTTGGTGTTCTAGTGTTATTTAGTGAGTTTTTCATTCCTTATAGTTGTTTTTAAATGTACGGTGAAGATATGTACCGTTACAATATTAAAAAAATCTAATAAATTACAGAGTATGTTAAAAATAACATTTTGGAGTGTATGGCTAAAATGAGACAGTTGCAATTCAAAACTTATTTTTTACATATACTTATAATTACATGTTACAAGCTGTTGATCGACGTCAGAGACGTTTGTTAGCTCTCACGTTAAGTTTACCATTTGCATCTAATATTTCCACATGTTGAGGATACTCGAATGTAGTATTCTTAGTCCCTTGATTGAATCACAATAAAGTTTTCCCACCAATATCTATAATCTAAGCCCCGCCCACAATGTTACAGAAACCCAAATCATGGTTGCCGATGAAAATATCAGTACTTTTTCTTTGTTTAAACACGTCATTTTGTTTTGCTTTATACCAGTGAGTCCACCCAAGGTACGAAGAAGCGCGTTGACGGATGGTCTCAGCATGGGCTCGCCAGGTGAGTCTCGAGTGGAGGAGGGCCCGAGGTACTTGACGTAGTTGGTCCAAGGCAGGTCGATGGAACGTGTTGTTAGCGGTCGATGGCGCTTGAGGCGTCACGAGTACATTAATGCATCGCTCTTAGTAGCGTTGATGGCAACTCTCCAATTGCCGGCCCAACGCATCGAGTTGGCACTGGAGCTAGATAACCGCAATATCTACGATATGATCTGCGGTAAAAACCGCTGTGTCGTCCGCAAATAGTGATAACCTTATTGTAGCCTTCGGGGCGTGTCGTGTACAAACAGGAGAGGCCCAAGGGCGGTTTTACGTATATTTTGCATGAAATCACCTATTTTACTGAGTAAATGTTTTAAAATAATAAAGTTAAAATACGTAACTGCTCGTAAACGTTTTAATGAGGCGGTAGGGAAAACTTTTATTGGCGGAAGAGACTTCATTCCCATCTAAATTTAATATTCTTGTTTTCAGTATACGCTACCAGTCAAGCGACATCGTAAAATGCATTTAAGGTGCAGTGTACTAAGCCATTGCTCGCAATGTTTGTATTTTTAATAAGTTGTACAAGTCTTTTAACTTACATTCTAATTACCTTAAAGCGCAGGAAACTGTTTTATGTACGTGTTGTAAACAGACCTCATTAAGTGCTTCATGGATAGGCCAACAGCTCTAGTAGGCTTGTCCTTAACATAGTTTCCTTTAACGTGATTTTCCTTAAATTATAAAGTTTTCTAGATTGCTACTGTTAACGCGTTGCTTTAAAATAATGTACTGCTTCGCATGGCAGAAGAGTGAGAATGTTAACTCAGTGAAAGACCCTGAATTGACAGGTATACATACACACACCACGTGCTGCTCATGCAGACAACACTAGCCCGTGCACGTGTGAATGTATAGGCTCTTATATATATATATTGCAACAGTACAACCATTAACGGTACTGTGCATTGCCAAAATAAATGAAATAAATAATAAAAAATAAATAAATATGAATTAATAAACATGATTCAGATTGCATAAGCTGGATCGTAGTTAAAAATAGGGAGCGCAGAATTCATGCATGGACGGACATGCACACCTGTCGCTAGCGTTGTGTATACGCGTATTTTGTTTGTGTGTGTGAAGCCTGTCCGTTCCTGAAATGTAACCACCCCTTTTCAAGTAGAATAGTTGTATGTTTTATTTTAATTATAAAAAAAATATGTACGATAGGGTAAAACAAAAGACACCAAAATGTATAAAAATTAATGGTGAATAAAGTGTTAAAAGACCGTACCGATGTGACGAATGGTGCAATTACTGTACGTAAAAAATGAATAGCTCTTTTTGTGATTAACATAAAGAAGTGTAATTTACGTATAGTAAACATATACAAATTAGTGATCGATTGAGCATCGAGTGATGTGAAACAAACTTCTTAATTCGCGAAGATAGGCGAAAACTGTGACTTGAGCCAGAGTGGGAGAAGTGACGTTTCGACAGAATCTGACAGGTTAAATATTGTTCAGACATGAGTTTTTGCACGACCTGACTATAAATACCAGGTCGCGCTAATAAAGTTTCTTCTTCTCGATTCAACCGTTGCCACAGGAGGCTATGTCAGTCGACGACGCTAATTCACATCTATAGTAAGAGTCACAGGACAAACTAGATGTCCAACCAGAGCAGCAGAGTACATACGATGAGGTCTATGGACACACCATAGCAGCATATGATGTGAGGCGAGACGACTATTAAACAATACGTGCAGTGGAACACGACCAGAGGACCAGAAGGACACGGAGGACACGACCAGAGGACCAGAAGGACACGGAAGACATGACCAGAGGACCAGAAGGACACGGAGGACACGACCAGATGACCAAAGGAGGACGTACGGATGATTAACCGCGTCAAAGGAGGTGATAAAAACCATTGTAATTATAGGCATTGAAAGACACTAATTAAAGTTGGAATGAAAGACATTCAACCAGTATTAAAATAAATAAATTGTACATAAATGTAAAAGCAGAATAAAAGTTAGAAAAATATTTCTTGTATTAAAGTTAGTAATTGAGAGTAACGTAAATGATATGAGAAATATTTAATTTTTTTTGAATTAACGTAATTAGTAAAGTTTTGTTGATAAAGGAGAATGCATATGCAATAGAAAGTTAAAACAAATTAATATAAAAGAATTTTGAATACAAGTAAACTCATTATTGAAGCAAATTAATCAGCATTTGCAAAAAAATATGAGCACACAATGAGTAAGAAGAGAGCAAAATAAATATTTAATTAGTTAAAATTAGATAATAAGATTTATGTATAACTTGTGTATGTAATTTGTTAGCAATAAATTGTGTACGAAAGATTAGTACAAACGATATAATACTGAGTCAATATTTAATATGCGAAATGAAAGATTTTGTTTAATAAATAAAATGGTTAGAAAATGAGAATGCTGTAGATAGAGATATGGTAGGACCGCCAATTAGCAGGGTGGAATTTGATTATGCCCTTAAAGGTCTGAGTATGAAAAAAGCGACAGGGCCTGACAGTCTACCAGCAGAGCTTTTGAAAAATGTAGGGGAGAGAACGAAAGACCAGCTATTTCGAATAATTACTGGGTGCTATGAAGAGGGAGTATTGCCAGTTGATTTCATTAAAAGTAGAACAATCACAATACCAAAGAAAGGTAAAGTAGACGACTGTGCTAATTATAGAACGATAGCCTTAATATCTCATGCTGCTAAGATTTTGCTGAACATAGTGAAGAACAGACTGGAAGGAAAGATTGATCACACTTTGGAGGAGGATCAGTTTGGATTTAGAGCAGGTAGAGGAACCAGAGAAGCAATCTTGGCTCTGCGGCAGATCTTGGAGAGGAGAATTGAAGTGAATAGGAAAACCTATTTAGTATTTGTGGATCTCGAGAAGGCGTTCGACAATGTTGATTGGAAGCTGTTGTTTCAAACTATGAGGAAGTCAGGACTTGACTGGAAAGTTAGAAGGGTAATCTTCAATATTTATAGGTTGCAAAGTACTGAAATAGACATAAATGGATGTAAAAAGGAAGCAATAATAAGAAGAGGGGTAAGACAAGGTTGCTCACTGTCACCGTACTTGTTTAATTTGTTTATAGAAGACGTTGTAACTCAGATGAAAAGGAGTTCTAGGGGAATTAAAATAAATGGGGAACGGATACACAGTATTCGCTTCGCAGATGATATTGTACTGATGGCTGACTCAGAAAAGGATATGACCCGAATGTTAGGTACGTTTAACAAAATTCTTCACGCTTGGAGATTGAGGATAAATGTTAGGAAAAATAAAATAATGGTTGTAAGTAAAAAAAGGGAAGACATTAAATCAACCATTATGTTGAACAACACAATATTGGAGCACGTTACTGAATTTTGTTACCTGGGTAGCATAGTTACAAGTGGGAATAAGTGTCTGGCAGAGATTAAGAGGAGAGTAGCTCTGGCAAAACAAGCATTCCAGAGCAAAAGGAACTTATTAACAAACAACCATATTAGTATTGAAACAAGGAAAAAGTTTGTTAAGGTATTTGTATGGAGTGTTTTAACTTACGGGTGTGAATCGTGGACCTTAGGGAAGGTGGAGAGTGACAAACTTCAGGCAATGGAGATGTGGATTTGGCGGAGAATGACAAAAACTAGTTGGACAGATAGGAAGACGAATGAACAGATCTTAGAGGAAATAAATGAGAATAGAACACTGCTTAGGAGTATAGAGGTGAGGAAGATTAAGCTGATAGGGCATGTGATCAGACATAGTGCTTTTTTAACTAACATCTTTGAGGGCAAAGTAGTGGGGAAGAAGCCCAAAGGAAGACCAAGAACTGCATACTTCCGCAGCACAATGAATGTCGTGAATAGTGGGTCCTATGGAGAAATGAAGAATATCGCAAGGGATAGAGTGACGTGACTACAGCGACAAGGCATTGCCTTTAGGAGTTAAAAAAAAAAAAAAAATGGAACAATGTTAAACTTAAATAACGTATCATCTTCTTATTACGATTACACCCAGGAATTCAATACATTATATAAATGAAAATTGTGTTGTTATAATATATATATATATATATATATATATATTATAACAGCACCAAATATTAACTATTTGGGGTTATATGTTTACCGCATACTGAAAGCATATTTAAATAAAATATAACAGTCAAAACTCCATTTGAATATAGAGCGTTGAAAATAATGCTTTGTAAAGCAACGCACACGTGGTCATTATGTAATCAGTTCGCTGTACAAGGAAGCGACCACACCCAAACTGTTAATTATTAATATCTCGGAAACTAATAAATAAAGGCGAAATCCAACATAGCCAAAATGTTTACCGAAATATTAATAATAACGTGTGCAAATTTTACGTGATATAATTAACAAATGAAAGAGTTAATTAAATTAATTGAATAACTTTTGTAAAAATAGAGTTACAGTAACGAGATTTTAGTATGTTATAAAGATAATAATTTCTGACAGATTGTATATTTTAGATTTCACACAACTTGGTTTGCAACCAAGTTATTGCAAAATTAAATGAGCACAGGATATTCGGAGCGACAAATTGGTTCCGCCGGATAATTATAATAAGAATATTAGAAATAATATCAATTCTCCGTCTGTGGGAACCTAACTTCATTCTCACGGACCAAGGGAATTCAAAATTTTATGTGGTAGGGAGAGTGTGTCAGCCAATGAAATCACTTGACGTGAGCCCCGGCCAGCGAGGTGTTTTCACGCTGAAAGATCACTCTTTTGCCAGTACTCACGAAGTTAAGACGTAGTCCTTCGATCGTCTAGTAACCAAAGTGGTGAAGATCAACAAGAAGACTGTACGTGGTCAACACACACGCAATTACGAACACACTAAGAACAGATCATCTGTATAGCTCGTAATTGTTGCGTAAAGGCGAGATACTCTTCAGTACATCAACCAAGCTTATTGTGTACTACCAGTTAGTCATAAGCACGCAAGAGATCCACCAGACTTCAAGACCAGACTTCAAGAATACAGCAGAGAGGCCGTCTAAATCATTGGTGAGCAGCTGACGAGCAGAGCGACCACTCGAACGAAGCACACACACACACACACGCTGACGTGCAACGTGCGAATCGACGAGGGACAGGAAGCAGTTCCAGCGGACAGCAGCAGACGTTAAAATATTCACAAACAGCAAGGAAGCAGAGTGTTGCCGAATTTTGAACTCCACGACCGAATCCAGCAGTTCTAAGCAGATTACTTTCTCTAACCAAGGACTCGAATCGACGAGGGACAAATCGGAACGACATCCTCTTCAGTAACAGGAAAGCAAAATCCACTTATTTATTTTTCAGATCACATTTTCTATTTTTCAATTAAAACATTGTAATTCAAATAACTCAGGTGCCAAACAAAAAGCAAAGACTCTAGTAATTAAAAAGTAAATTCATTGTGATAATCTGTATAGCAGTTTAAGTTATTAGTACGTTATAGTTAAGAAATAGAAGTAGTATAAAAGCGCTATACAAATCTTAACTGACAATCTAATTATTAGATCACACTGCAGTATATCAGAAGTAGAATTACTAGAAATGAAATAACGTGAACTAGACTGTCACGTCTAATTTATTTTAATTAATTATTCTAATTAATTTCAGAGTTTTATATTTTGTTTCATGAACATTTAGATTCAATTTAATTAAATAAATTTAATTAAATTCAAATCAATTAATAAATTAAAATTTAAATTGCAATTAACTCGCCAAAGAACGAGTTCAGTTTCTTTCAACTATTGACCAATCGAAAAACATCGATTCATTGTTTAGACTATAAGAAAATCATAAAATAATAACCATTCTATTCTTGTGTGTTGTTGGTGTAATAAACAACGTTTTATTACCCCATATAACAGTGTTTTATTGTTGTACGATAAAGCCTACCAGTCTCACAAAACTCTCCCCCTTTAAAGTAACCTATTTTGTGTGTTGTTGTAATAAATTTGAGATTACTAGCTTGCGAACTTCAACTCCAAAATCCACACGCCCTAGTCGGAAGAATCTGCAAGATCAGACAGCAGGTAGGTACTCACACACAACACAACATAACAATAACGCATAGAAGTAGAGTTATAAATGTCGGCCAACGTGGGGCCCGACAAACGTACATCAAATTGAATTCACGTTCCGAACAAGAGTTATAAATGGCTTGCCCGGAACGTGGGGCAAGATCAAATTAAATTAAATTAATTAAAACCAATTCAAATTTAATTTTCACTTTAAAACACACTTTGCTGTTTTAATTCGTAAAACAGCTGGCGTCCAACTAAACAATCCCCAAAGAGTTTTGTGACTGGTGTTCGTACAGCAGTAAAGTTATTGTGTGTATTTGAAACTGTTCTGTTAAAATTGTTTATATTTGAAATTGTTGTGTATTTAAAATGGATACGGAAAAAATGTTTAAACAGTTATTACAAGAAATGAAACAAAACGCGGCTAAAGCGGAACAAGCGAACGCGGATTTGACCGCTAAAATAGACGCGAAATTTGAACAGAGTGCAGCCAAAGCTGAGCTCAGTATAGCAGAATTAACTTCTAAAATCGAAGCGCAGAGAGTTAGTCTAACCGAGAAATTAGATCAAAGCAACGCTGACATAAACGCCGAGATTAAGCAAAGTAATAAAGAAAGTAGTAAAGAATTAACTGCGAAAATAGACGAAATCGCGGAAACCAATAAAAAAATCGAAGAGAGTAATAAAGGGCTAACGGAAAGAGTCGTTGAAATCGGTGAGAGTAATAAACAATTAACGGAGAAAGTCGCGGAAATTGGTGAAAGATTAAATACGGTCGATACTAAAATCAATGAACGGTTTAAGGTTTTTGAGACCACTATGCAAAAATCGTTTATTGAACAAGTAACACGTATGGAGGGCCGGTTCAAAGACCACATAACCCGCTGCGAGAAACAGACCCTAGAGGTTTCCAAAAAGATGGAATCCCTAGAGGTAAAGATTCACGCGGACGTGACCGAAACGCAACGACGAGTAGATAAATTAGACGCTTCAATTGTAGAGACGCGATCTAACATTGACTCTAATAAAGAGAGTGTTTTACAAACGTTAAACGACGAGATTTTGAAAGTACGACAGGAGGTACGGAGGAGATCTGCTCCTAATATTTTGGTACAAGGTCCTGTCGACGAGAAAAATCGCGTGTATTTTACGGGGGAAAATAACGAAAACCCCATTGAATTTTTATTAGCGTGTGAGAGTGAAATGGCTAGAGTAGGTTCCCGACTAGAAGATCAAGACAAAATACAGTGGGTGGTTAACGCGATGCGTGATTCGGCGCGTAAGTGGTATAACATTGTACGCGATAGAGTGTCCACATACGCGGAGTTCAAACAAAAATTTGAAAGCCGGTACTGGAACTCGCATACCCAACGACTTCTGCGCAATGAACTGGAATATGGCAGATTTGATAAGAAAATGGGTATTACCGCCGAAAATTATATAATCCAGCAGGTCGAACGCGCGAAGCATTTAACCCCAGCATTTGCGGAGATTGACATAGTCACGGAGCTTGCCTACCATTTTAATCATAACATTAGAGTAGCTGTATTTACGCAGGGTATTCGCACGGTAGACGAACTCCTCATTCTAGTGTCCCAAAGTGAGACGGTTTTTGATTTTGGTGGGTGGCGTTATAATCCCGGTTTTCGCCTAAATAATGAAGGGCAGAATACGCGACTACAGTACCATCAGCAAACGGATCAAAGACCGAGTACCAGTTCTACTTCACCCCAAACACCGTCAAAACAGCCAAATAAAACCTTTGAGTACAAGGGTAAACAAAATTTTGGTAGACCAAAGGGGCAGGGTAAGGGCAACGACGGGGCACAAGTTAGAGCGATTCAAACGGTCGAATTAGCCAAAGCTGATACAACTGCAAAAGACAGCGACTCCCAGGGCAATAAAAACTCGAACAATAAATCGAAAAATTACCAAGCTACAAAAAACGTGCCAAAATGCGCATCCAGCAAGGACGCGCTATAAATTCAGCAAAATTTTGTAAAAATAAGCATGTTAATTATAAGGATTATATTTTGTGTTAAATGTGTACTTTTAATTATGTAACTTGTGTGCCCGTCAATAATGTGTTCCCACCGGACGTCAGGGATCCGTTGCTAGAATCCGGTCCCACGCAACAAAGGCCAGTGAGCGCGGCGTGTCCGGTGTTACACGCCTTTGTCAATAGCGTTCCCACACGGATTTTGTTGGATACCGGTAGCGTTGTTTCCGGCGTCAGTGAAAGGTTCCTGCGTGCCAATAAAAAATATTTTCGTACGGCCCCATCACTCCCAATCAATCAATTTTATATACGAACCGCTACCGATACAAAAGAAAAAATTGACACTCAATACTATCTAACTATCATGCTAGACAAAGTGCAATTTGAAGTGTGTGTAGTGGGTATAAACAATTTAATATGTGATATGTTATTGGGGGTAGATGTATTAGAACAAATACGTGCGGAAATTAACACCAGTGAACACTTATTAAAATGTACCATTGACAATGTTAGTTACACTTTTAAATTGAACACACATACGCATACACAAAACCATGGTGACCCAATTCAAATCACACGGCTACCAAAACAAGTAATTCATTATAAAGAATGTGAAGAGGCGGAGACAACCTTAGATTCCCGAACCGAATGGAGATTGTCGTCGCTGCAAGAAGAATTCAGCGATATCTTCAGTGAAGGACATTCAATCTCGTCAGTGTATGAACACAGAATCCACCTCACAGAGCCGGAGAAGTTCATAAGGAGAATCTACCAGGTCCCTATAAAATACCAGGCCGAGGTCCAGCAGGAGATACAGCGGATGTTGGAGGAAGATATTATTGAAAGATCTAATAGCAGCTTCCTCAACCCACTGCTGGTCGTCCGCAAGAAGACTGGAGAGATCCGACTCTGCCTGGATATGAGGAACTTAAACAGTCTGGTAGAGAAAGAGTTTGACTGCGCACAGACAGCGGAGGACCTCTTCATTAAATGTGAAGGAGCCAGGTACCTCACGAAGTTAGATCTAACAGCAAGCTTCTGGCAGGTCCCGCTGTGTGAGCATGATCGTAAGTATACAGCATTTATATTCAATAACAAGTGCTATCAGCACAAGGTGGTACCTTTTGGCCTTAGCACGAGTCTCGCTGCGATTGTAAGATGCCTCGAGAGAGCTCTAGGACCTGAGGTAGATCCATACACTGTAATATTTGTTGATGACATCCTCGTCATATCCCGCACGTTGGAGGAACACTTCGAGCACCTGCGGAGCGTCTTCCAGAAGCTGAGGTTAGCAAACATCAAGCTCAAGCTACACAAGTGCGAGTTTGTAAAGTCTCAAATAAAGTTCCTGGGACATATAATCTCAGCTACAGGTATCAGTACGGACCCAGAGAAGCTCAGGAGTATTGTGGAGTTCCCGGTGCCCAAGAACCTCAAAGCACTGCGAGCATTCCTTGGACTCACGGGATACTACAGGAAATTTACCAGCAAATACGCCGAATATACAGTCCCCTTGCTACAGCTGGTACGCAAAAATATAAAGTGGAAATGGGGTTCTGAACAGAACGATGCGTTTGAGAGGGTTAAGGGCCTGTTCCAATCTAATTTACAATTGTTCCATCCACAGCAGGGTAGGAAGTACGTAATGTACACTGACGCTAGCGAGTACGCTATCGGCGCCGTGTTGCACCAAGAAGACGAACAAGGTAGTCTTCATGTTGTAGCATACGCCAATAAAACGCTCAAAGGCGCTGAGTTGCACTATTGTACTTCCGAGAAAGAAATACTCGCCATAATAAACACACTCAGATAATTCAGACACTACCTATACGGTACCCATTTCGAGATTCACACTGATAATCAGGCGTTATCATTTATATTAAAATGTCGATTAGCAAATTCCCGACTAACACGATGGGTGTTAGCTATTCAGGAGTACTCATTCACTATTAAATATTGCAAAGGATCAGAGAATACCACCGCAGACACTCTAAGTAGATATCCGCCCGTAGAAAAGGAGGAGGTATATGAAGCAGCTGACGACGAGTTGAGAGTGTTAAATATGCAATACACGGTCGCGCCTGAAGCTACTAATATGCTACAGAACTTAGGACGCGAGCAGGACGATAACCTCGCACTCCTTGCTAAAAAGCTAATGTTAGCAGCTCACCCGAATCCTCACTATCTTATACAAGACAATATATTTTATAAATTGTTACAGGGCGAATGGAAAGTGGTATTGTCTCCAGCGATGCTTGCGTGTGTAACACAATCTTTACATATAAAAATGGCGCACGCATCTCCTGTAAAATGTGTCAAAATATTGCAGGAGGATTTTACAATTACCAACATGTACCGTAGGGTAAAGAAATTGCTAAAAACATGTTATCCATGTCAGACAGCGAAAGTACCAAACTTGCAAACTTACGTTCCCATGGCCAATGTGATAACGGAAGGTAAGGGACAGATGATCGCCATCGACTTTCTGGGACCATTACCCAAGGCTACCAGAAATCTAAAACACATGGTAGTTTGCGTCGATGTGTTTACTAAAAAAGTTAGCCTTTATGCGATCCCTAGGCCCACCACAAAGTCCGTTTTAAATATTATACTTAATAAGTATATCCCACAACATGGACCAATAAGGAACGTACTTAGTGACCAGGGAAAGCAGTTCCAAAACAAACACTGGGCAGCCACCCTGGAACGTAACGGTATCAAAGCAGTCCTAACCTCGATACGACGACCACAGGGAAACCTTGCCGAAAGGGTGAATCGGGAAATCGGTAAAATGTTCCGCATCTATTGCTATAAGGAACAAAGTAAATGGCCCGAGTTCTTACCATTCTTCGAAAAGGCAAAAAATGAGAGTTATCACGATACCACGGAATACACACCAGCAGAATTAGACTCTGGAACCACGCCAGAGAGGTTTTGGAATAATTATTTAAGTAGGCCAAAGACTTATAATCTACCTCTGCCGGTGCAATGTAAAAATCAACTTGTGAGGGAAAGAATAGTTGAAAAAGGGCGAAAAAGGGCAGACAAATTTAATACGACTCATAAACTAACGAACTTTGTAGTAGGTGAGAAAGTACTGCTCAAGGCGAATCCTGTAGGCCGAAGAGACATAAATGTGGCCGCCAAATTTTCTCGTTTATATAATTGTCCCTATCTGTTGGCTCAACAACTCGCGCCTCACACGTTTATCGTTATGACGCTCGACCGAACGAAAACGATCGGTAAATACCATGCGAGCTCTTTGAGAAAATACTTTGAGTAGCATGGCGTTCCAAAACGCGTCGCGACGAAATAATAAGACTTTAAAAAAATAAATAGTATTTAGAGATAATAATAATTGTATTATAATAATTAAAATTAAAATAAATAACTTGTGATGTATAATATTATTAATAATAATTATAGGTAACTTGTGTATTAATAATAATGCTTTTCTATCGCGGTAAACAGCGGGCGTGTAGAACTGAACGAGCACACAGTAGGAAATAGTTACGTCACGCGATAACCTGCTGACCGACATTTGAAACTAGGTCAAGCAATTAGCAGCGCGACAAGCGATAACGGTTGTAAATAAACTGTCAGCAAATTCCTTTGCACACGCGCCACTGTTTACAAACAAAGATATCAGCCGTTCTAAAAACATTAATACACAAATGATTGCAAATGTAATATTATTAATAAGTGTATTTAGAATTAAGTTGTATGTAAAGAAATAACATTAACACACATGTATGTTTTTCTTTTGAATAAGTAATACAATGTATAGGTAATAAGTATAATGATTACAGAATATGTGTGTAATGATTAAGAAAAAAAAAATAACTGTAATTATTACATTCATTTTTTTTTAAAGCGGGTGTGGGAATATATAACAGCACCAAATATTAACTATTTGGGGTTATATGTTTACCGCATACTGAAAGCATATTTAAATAAAATATAACAGTCAAAACTCCATTTGAATATAGAGCGTTGAAAATAATGCTTTGTAAAGCAACGCACACGTGGTCATTATGTAATCAGTTCGCTGTACAAGGAAGCGACCACACCCAAACTGTTAATTATTAATATCTCGGAAACTAATAAATAAAGGCGAAATCCAACATAGCCAAAATGTTTACCGAAATATTAATAATAACGTGTGCAAATTTTACGTGATATAATTAACAAATGAAAGAGTTAATTAAATTAATTGAATAACTTCTGTAAAAATAGAGTTACAGTAATGAGATTTTAGTATGTTATACAGATAATAATTTCTGACAGATTGTATATTTTAGATTTCACACAACTTGGTTTGTAACCAAGTTATTGCAAAATTAAATGAGCACAGGATATCCGGAGCGACAAATTGGTTCCGCCGGATAATTATAATAAGAATATTAGAAATAATATCAATTCTCCGTCTGTGGGAACCTAACTTCATTCTCACGGACCAAGGGAATTCAAAATTTTATGTGGTAGGGAGAGTGTGTCAGCCAATGAAATCACTTGACGTGAGCCCCGGCCAGCGAGGTGTTTTCACGCTGAAAGATCACTCTTTTGCCAGTACTCACGAAGTTAAGACGTAGTCCTTCGATCGTCTAGTAACCAAAGTGGTGAAGATCAACAAGAAGACTCTACGTGGTCAACACACACGCAATTACGAACACACTAAGTACAGATCATCTGTATAGCTCGTAATTGTTGCGTAAAGGCGAGATACTCTTCAGTACATCAACCAAGCTTATTGTGTACTACCAGTTAGTCATAAGCACGCAAGAGATCCACCAGACTTCAAGACCAGACTTCAAGAATACAGCAGAGAGGCCGTCTAAATCATTGGTGAGCAGCTGACGAGCAGAGCGACCACTCGAACGAAGCACACACACACATGCTGACGTGCAACGTGCGAATCGACGAGGGACAGGAAGCAGTTCCAGCGGACAGCAGCAGACGTTAAAATATTCACAAACAGCAAGGAAGCAGAGTGTTGCCGAATTTTGAACTCCACGACCGAATCCAGCAGTTCTAAGCAGATTACTTTCTCTAACCAAGGACTCGAATCGACGAGGGACAAATCGGAACGACATCCTCTTCAGTAACAGGAAAGCAAAATCCACTTATTTATTTTTCAGATCACATTTTCTATTTTTCAATTAAAACATTGTAATTCAAATAACTCAGGTGCCAAACAAAAAGCAAAGACTCTAGTAATTAAAAAGTAAATTCATTGTGATAATCTGTATAGCAGTTTAAGTTATTAGTACGTTATAGTTAAGAAATAGAAGTAGTATAAAAGCGCTATACAAATCTTAACTGACAATCTAATTATTAGATCACACTGCAGTATATCAGAAGTAGAATTACTAGAAATGAAATAACGTGAACTAGACTGTCACGTCTAATTTATTTTAATTAATTATTCTAATTAATTTCAGAGTTTTATATTTTGTTTCATGAACATTTAGATTCAATTTAATTAAATAAATTTAATTAAATTCAAATCAATTAATAAATTAAAATTTAAATTGCAATTATCTCGCCAAAGAACGAGTTCAGTTTCTTTCAACTATTGACCAATCGAAAAACATCGATTCATTGTTTAGACTATAAGAAAATCATAAAATAATAACCATTCTATTCTTGTGTGTTGTTGGTGTAATAAACAACGTTTTATTACCCCATATAACAGTGTTTTATTGTTGTACGATAAAGCCTACCAGTCTCACAAAACTCTCCCCCTTTAAAGTAACCTATTTTGTGTGTTGTTGTAATAAATTTGAGATTACTAGCTTGCGAACTTCAACTCCAAAATCCACACGCCCTAGTCGGAAGAATCTGCAAGATCAGACAGCAGGTAGGTACTCACACACAACACAACATAACAATAACGCATAGAAGTAGAGTTATAAATGTCGGCCAACGTGGGGCCCGACAAACGTACATCAAATTGAATTCACGTTCCGAACAAGAGTTATAAATGGCTTGCCCGGAACGTGGGGCAAGATCAAATTAAATTAAATTAATTAAAACCAATTCAAATTTAATTTTCACTTTAAAACACACTTTGCTGTTTTAATTCGTAAAACAGCTGGCGTCCAACTAAACAATCCCCAAAGAGTTTTGTGACTGGTGTTCGTACAGCAGTAAAGTTATTGTGTGTATTTGAAACTGTTCTGTTAAAATTGTTTATATTTGAAATTGTTGTGTATTTAAAATGGATACGGAAAAAATGTTTAAACAGTTATTACAAGAAATGAAACAAAACGCGGCTAAAGCGGAACAAGCGAACGCGGATTTGACCGCTAAAATAGACGCGAAATTTGAACAGAGTGCAGCCAAAGCTGAGCTCAGTATAGCAGAATTAACTTCTAAAATCGAAGCGCAGAGAGTTAGTCTAACCGAGAAATTAGATCAAAGCAACGCTGACATAAACGCCGAGATTAAGCAAAGTAATAAAGAAAGTAGTAAAGAATTAACTGCGAAAATAGACGAAATCGCGGAAACCAATAAAAAAATCGAAGAGAGTAATAAAGGGCTAACGGAAAGAGTCGTTGAAATCGGTGAGAGTAATAAACAATTAACGGAGAAAGTCGCGGAAATTGGTGAAAGATTAAATACGGTCGATACTAAAATCAATGAACGGTTTAAGGTTTTTGAGACCACTATGCAAAAATCGTTTATTGAACAAGTAACACGTATGGAGGGCCGGTTCAAAGACCACATAACCCGCTGCGAGAAACAGACCCTAGAGGTTTCCAAAAAGATGGAATCCCTAGAGGTAAAGATTCACGCGGACGTGACCGAAACGCAACGACGAGTAGATAAATTAGACGCTTCAATTGTAGAGACGCGATCTAACATTGACTCTAATAAAGAGAGTGTTTTACAAACGTTAAACGACGAGATTTTGAAAGTACGACAGGAGGTACGGAGGAGATCTGCTCCTAATATTTTGGTACAAGGTCCTGTCGACGAGAAAAATCGCGTGTATTTTACGGGGGAAAATAACGAAAACCCCATTGAATTTTTATTAGCGTGTGAGAGTGAAATGGCTAGAGTAGGTTCCCGACTAGAAGATCAAGACAAAATACAGTGGGTGGTTAACGCGATGCGTGATTCGGCGCGTAAGTGGTATAACATTGTACGCGATAGAGTGTCCACATACGCGGAGTTCAAACAAAAATTTGAAAGCCGGTACTGGAACTCGCATACCCAACGACTTCTGCGCAATGAACTGGAATATGGCAGATTTGATAAGAAAATGGGTATTACCGCCGAAAATTATATAATCCAGCAGGTCGAACGCGCGAAGCATTTAACCCCAGCATTTGCGGAGATTGACATAGTCACGGAGCTTGCCTACCATTTTAATCATAACATTAGAGTAGCTGTATTTACGCAGGGTATTCGCACGGTAGACGAACTCCTCATTCTAGTGTCCCAAAGTGAGACGGTTTTTGATTTTGGTGGGTGGCGTTATAATCCCGGTTTTCGCCTAAATAATGAAGGGCAGAATACGCGACTACAGTACCATCAGCAAACGGATCAAAGACCGAGTACCAGTTCTACTTCACCCCAAACACCGTCAAAACAGCCAAATAAAACCTTTGAGTACAAGGGTAAACAAAATTTTGGTAGACCAAAGGGGCAGGGTAAGGGCAACGACGGGGCACAAGTTAGAGCGATTCAAACGGTCGAATTAGCCAAAGCTGATACAACTGCAAAAGACAGCGACTCCCAGGGCAATAAAAACTCGAACAATAAATCGAAAAATTACCAAGCTACAAAAAACGTGCCAAAATGCGCATCCAGCAAGGACGCGCTATAAATTCAGCAAAATTTTGTAAAAATAAGCATGTTAATTATAAGGATTATATTTTGTGTTAAATGTGTACTTTTAATTATGTAACTTGTGTGCCCGTCAATAATGTGTTCCCACCGGACGTCAGGGATCCGTTGCTAGAATCCGGTCCCACGCAACAAAGGCCAGTGAGCGCGGCGTGTCCGGTGTTACACGCCTTTGTCAATAGCGTTCCCACACGGATTTTGTTGGATACCGGTAGCGTTGTTTCCGGCGTCAGTGAAAGGTTCCTGCGTGCCAATAAAAAATATTTTCGTACGGCCCCATCACTCCCAATCAATCAATTTTATATACGAACCGCTACCGATACAAAAGAAAAAATTGACACTCAATACTATCTAACTATCATGCTAGACAAAGTGCAATTTGAAGTGTGTGTAGTGGGTATAAACAATTTAATATGTGATATGTTATTGGGGGTAGATGTATTAGAACAAATACGTGCGGAAATTAACACCAGTGAACACTTATTAAAATGTACCATTGACAATGTTAGTTACACTTTTAAATTGAACACACATACGCATACACAAAACCATGGTGACCCAATTCAAATCACACGGCTACCAAAACAAGTAATTCATTATAAAGAATGTGAAGAGGCGGAGACAACCTTAGATTCCCGAACCGAATGGAGATTGTCGTCGCTGCAAGAAGAATTCAGCGATATCTTCAGTGAAGGACATTCAATCTCGTCAGTGTATGAACACAGAATCCACCTCACAGAGCCGGAGAAGTTCATAAGGAGAATCTACCAGGTCCCTATAAAATACCAGGCCGAGGTCCAGCAGGAGATACAGCGGATGTTGGAGGAAGATATTATTGAAAGATCTAATAGCAGCTTCCTCAACCCACTGCTGGTCGTCCGCAAGAAGACTGGAGAGATCCGACTCTGCCTGGATATGAGGAACTTAAACAGTCTGGTAGAGAAAGAGTTTGACTGCGCACAGACAGCGGAGGACCTCTTCATTAAATGTGAAGGAGCCAGGTACCTCACGAAGTTAGATCTAACAGCAAGCTTCTGGCAGGTCCCGCTGTGTGAGCATGATCGTAAGTATACAGCATTTATATTCAATAACAAGTGCTATCAGCACAAGGTGGTACCTTTTGGCCTTAGCACGAGTCTCGCTGCGATTGTAAGATGCCTCGAGAGAGCTCTAGGACCTGAGGTAGATCCATACACTGTAATATTTGTTGATGACATCCTCGTCATATCCCGCACGTTGGAGGAACACTTCGAGCACCTGCGGAGCGTCTTCCAGAAGCTGAGGTTAGCAAACATCAAGCTCAAGCTACACAAGTGCGAGTTTGTAAAGTCTCAAATAAAGTTCCTGGGACATATAATCTCAGCTACAGGTATCAGTACGGACCCAGAGAAGCTCAGGAGTATTGTGGAGTTCCCGGTGCCCAAGAACCTCAAAGCACTGCGAGCATTCCTTGGACTCACGGGATACTACAGGAAATTTACCAGCAAATACGCCGAATATACAGTCCCCTTGCTACAGCTGGTACGCAAAAATATAAAGTGGAAATGGGGTTCTGAACAGAACGATGCGTTTGAGAGGGTTAAGGGCCTGTTCCAATCTAATTTACAATTGTTCCATCCACAGCAGGGTAGGAAGTACGTAATGTACACTGACGCTAGCGAGTACGCTATCGGCGCCGTGTTGCACCAAGAAGACGAACAAGGTAGTCTTCATGTTGTAGCATACGCCAATAAAACGCTCAAAGGCGCTGAGTTGCACTATTGTACTTCCGAGAAAGAAATACTCGCCATAATAAACACACTCAGATAATTCAGACACTACCTATACGGTACCCATTTCGAGATTCACACTGATAATCAGGCGTTATCATTTATATTAAAATGTCGATTAGCAAATTCCCGACTAACACGATGGGTGTTAGCTATTCAGGAGTACTCATTCACTATTAAATATTGCAAAGGATCAGAGAATACCACCGCAGACACTCTAAGTAGATATCCGCCCGTAGAAAAGGAGGAGGTATATGAAGCAGCTGACGACGAGTTGAGAGTGTTAAATATGCAATACACGGTCGCGCCTGAAGCTACTAATATGCTACAGAACTTAGGACGCGAGCAGGACGATAACCTCGCACTCCTTGCTAAAAAGCTAATGTTAGCAGCTCACCCGAATCCTCACTATCTTATACAAGACAATATATTTTATAAATTGTTACAGGGCGAATGGAAAGTGGTATTGTCTCCAGCGATGCTTGCGTGTGTAACACAATCTTTACATATAAAAATGGCGCACGCATCTCCTGTAAAATGTGTCAAAATATTGCAGGAGGATTTTACAATTACCAACATGTACCGTAGGGTAAAGAAATTGCTAAAAACATGTTATCCATGTCAGACAGCGAAAGTACCAAACTTGCAAACTTACGTTCCCATGGCCAATGTGATAACGGAAGGTAAGGGACAGATGATCGCCATCGACTTTCTGGGACCATTACCCAAGGCTACCAGAAATCTAAAACACATGGTAGTTTGCGTCGATGTGTTTACTAAAAAAGTTAGCCTTTATGCGATCCCTAGGCCCACCACAAAGTCCGTTTTAAATATTATACTTAATAAGTATATCCCACAACATGGACCAATAAGGAACGTACTTAGTGACCAGGGAAAGCAGTTCCAAAACAAACACTGGGCAGCCACCCTGGAACGTAACGGTATCAAAGCAGTCCTAACCTCGATACGACGACCACAGGGAAACCTTGCCGAAAGGGTGAATCGGGAAATCGGTAAAATGTTCCGCATCTATTGCTATAAGGAACAAAGTAAATGGCCCGAGTTCTTACCATTCTTCGAAAAGGCAAAAAATGAGAGTTATCACGATACCACGGAATACACACCAGCAGAATTAGACTCTGGAACCACGCCAGAGAGGTTTTGGAATAATTATTTAAGTAGGCCAAAGACTTATAATCTACCTCTGCCGGTGCAATGTAAAAATCAACTTGTGAGGGAAAGAATAGTTGAAAAAGGGCGAAAAAGGGCAGACAAATTTAATACGACTCATAAACTAACGAACTTTGTAGTAGGTGAGAAAGTACTGCTCAAGGCGAATCCTGTAGGCCGAAGAGACATAAATGTGGCCGCCAAATTTTCTCGTTTATATAATTGTCCCTATCTGTTGGCTCAACAACTCGCGCCTCACACGTTTATCGTTATGACGCTCGACCGAACGAAAACGATCGGTAAATACCATGCGAGCTCTTTGAGAAAATACTTTGAGTAGCATGGCGTTCCAAAACGCGTCGCGACGAAATAATAAGACTTTAAAAAAATAAATAGTATTTAGAGATAATAATAATTGTATTATAATAATTAAAATTAAAATAAATAACTTGTGATGTATAATATTATTAATAATAATTATAGGTAACTTGTGTATTAATAATAATGCTTTTCTATCGCGGTAAACAGCGGGCGTGTAGAACTGAACGAGCACACAGTAGGAAATAGTTACGTCACGCGATAACCTGCTGACCGACATTTGAAACTAGGTCAAGCAATTAGCAGCGCGACAAGCGATAACGGTTGTAAATAAACTGTCAGCAAATTCCTTTGCACACGCGCCACTGTTTACAAACAAAGATATCAGCCGTTCTAAAAACATTAATACACAAATGATTGCAAATGTAATATTATTAATAAGTGTATTTAGAATTAAGTTGTATGTAAAGAAATAACATTAACACACATGTATGTTTTTCTTTTGAATAAGTAATACAATGTATAGGTAATAAGTATAATGATTACAGAATATGTGTGTAATGATTAAGAAAAAAAAAATAACTGTAATTATTACATTCATTTTTTTTTAAAGCGGGTGTGGGAATATATAACAGCACCAAATATTAACTATTTGGGGTTATATGTTTACCGCATACTGAAAGCATATTTAAATAAAATATAACAGTCAAAACTCCATTTGAATATAGAGCGTTGAAAATAATGCTTTGTAAAGCAACGCACACGTGGTCATTATGTAATCAGTTCGCTGTACAAGGAAGCGACCACACCCAAACTGTTAATTATTAATATCTCGGAAACTAATAAATAAAGGCGAAATCCAACATAGCCAAAATGTTTACCGAAATATTAATAATAACGTGTGCAAATTTTACGTGATATAATTAACAAATGAAAGAGTTAATTAAATTAATTGAATAACTTCTGTAAAAATAGAGTTACAGTAATGAGATTTTAGTATGTTATACAGATAATAATTTCTGACAGATTGTATATTTTAGATTTCACACAACTTGGTTTGTAACCAAGTTATTGCAAAATTAAATGAGCACAGGATATCCGGAGCGACAAATTGGTTCCGCCGGATAATTATAATAAGAATATTAGAAATAATATCAATTCTCCGTCTGTGGGAACCTAACTTCATTCTCACGGACCAAGGGAATTCAAAATTTTATGTGGTAGGGAGAGTGTGTCAGCCAATGAAATCACTTGACGTGAGCCCCGGCCAGCGAGGTGTTTTCACGCTGAAAGATCACTCTTTTGCCAGTACTCACGAAGTTAAGACGTAGTCCTTCGATCGTCTAGTAACCAAAGTGGTGAAGATCAACAAGAAGACTCTACGTGGTCAACACACACGCAATTACGAACACACTAAGTACAGATCATCTGTATAGCTCGTAATTGTTGCGTAAAGGCGAGATACTCTTCAGTACATCAACCAAGCTTATTGTGTACTACCAGTTAGTCATAAGCACGCAAGAGATCCACCAGACTTCAAGACCAGACTTCAAGAATACAGCAGAGAGGCCGTCTAAATCATTGGTGAGCAGCTGACGAGCAGAGCGACCACTCGAACGAAGCACACACACACATGCTGACGTGCAACGTGCGAATCGACGAGGGACAGGAAGCAGTTCCAGCGGACAGCAGCAGACGTTAAAATATTCACAAACAGCAAGGAAGCAGAGTGTTGCCGAATTTTGAACTCCACGACCGAATCCAGCAGTTCTAAGCAGATTACTTTCTCTAACCAAGGACTCGAATCGACGAGGGACAAATCGGAACGACATCCTCTTCAGTAACAGGAAAGCAAAATCCACTTATTTATTTTTCAGATCAAATTTTCTATTTTTCAATTAAAACATTGTAATTCAAATAACTCAGGTGCCAAACAAAAAGCAAAGACTCTAGTAATTAAAAAGTAAATTCATTGTGATAATCTGTATAGCAGTTTAAGTTATTAGTACGTTATAGTTAAGAAATAGAAGTAGTATAAAAGCGCTATACAAATCTTAACTGACAATCTAATTATTAGATCATACTGCAGTATATCAGAAGTAGAATCACTAGAAATGAAATAACGTGAACTAGACTGTCACGTCTAATTTATTTTAATTAATTATTCTAATTAATTTCAGAGTTTTATATTTTGTTTCATGAACATTTAGATTCAATTTAATTAAATAAATTTAATTAAATTCAAATCAATTAACAAATTAAAATTTAAATTGCAATTAACTCGCCAAAGAACGAGTTCAGTTTCTTTCAACTATTGACCAATCGAAAAACATCGATTCATTGTTTAGACTATAAGAAAATCATAAAATAATAACCATTCTATTCTTGTGTGTTGTTGGTGTAATAAACAACGTTTTATTACCCCATATAACAGTGTTTTATTGTTGTACGATAAAGCCTACCAGTCTCACAAAACTCTCCCCCTTTAAAGTAACCTATTTTGGGTGTTGTTGTAATAAATTTGAGATTACTAGCTTGCGAACTTCAAATCCAAAATCCACACGCCCTAGACGGAAGAATCTGCAAGATCAGACAGCAGGTACGTACTCACACACAACACAACATAACAATAACGCATAGAAGTAGAGTTATAAATGTCGGCCAACGTGGGGCCCGACAAACGTACATCAAATTGAATTCACGTTCCGAACAAGAGTTATAAATGGCTTGCCCGGAACGTGGGGCAAGATCAAATTAAATTAAATTAATTAAAACCAATTCAAATTTAATTTTCACTTTAAAACACACTTTGCTGTTTTAATTCGTAAAACAGCTGGCGTCCAACTAAACAATCCCCAAAGAGTTTTGTGACTGGTGTTCGTACAGCAGTAAAGTTATTGTGTGTATTTGAAACTGTTCTGTTAAAATTGTTTATATTTGAAATTGTTGTGTATTTAAAATGGATACGGAAAAAATGTTTAAACAGTTATTACAAGAAATGAAACAAAACGCGGCTAAAGCGGAACAAGCGAACGCGGATTTGACCGCTAAAATAGACGCGAAATTTGAACAGAGTGCAGCCAAAGCTGAGCTCAGTATAGCAGAATTAACTTCTAAAATCGAAGCGCAGAGAGTTAGTCTAACCGAGAAATTAGATCAAAGCAACGCTGACATAAACGCCGAGATTAAGCAAAGTAATAAAGAAAGTAGTAAAGAATTAACTGCAAAAATAGACGAAATCGCGGAAACCAATAAAAAAATCGAAGAGAGTAATAAAGAGCTAACGGAAAGAGTCGTTGAAATCGGTGAGAGTAATAAACAATTAACGGAGAAAGTCGCGGAAATTGGTGAAAGAGTAAATACGGTCGATACTAAAATCAATGAACGGTTTAAGGTTTTTGAGACCACTATGCAAAAATCGTTTATTGAACAAGTAACACGTATGGAGGGCCGGTTCAAAGACCACATAACCCGCTGCGAGAAACAGACCCTAGACGTTTCCAAAAAGATGGAATCCCTAGAGGTAAAGATTCACGCGGACGTGACCGAAACGCAACGACGAGTAGATAAATTAGACGCTTCAATTGTAGAGACGCGATCTAACATTGACTCTAATAAAGAGAGTGTTTTACAAACGTTAAACGACGAGATTTTGAAAGTACGACAGGAGGTACGGAGGAGATGTGCTCCTAATATTTTGTTACAAGGTCCTGTCGACGAGAAAAATCGCGTGTATTTTACGGGGGAAAATAACGAAAACCCCATTGAATTTTTATTAGCGTGTGAGAGTGAAATGGCTAGAGTAGGTTCCCGACTAGAAGATCAAGACAAAATACAGTGGGTGGTTAACGCGATGCGTGATTCGGCGCGTAAGTGGTATAACATTGTACGCGATAGAGTGTCCACATACGCGGAGTTCAAACAAAAATTTGAAAGCCGGTACTGAAACTCGCATACCCAACGATTTCTGCGCAATGAACTGGAATATGGCAGATTTGATAAGAAAATGGGTATTACCGCCGAAAATTATATAATCCAGCAGGTCGAACGCGCGAAGCATTTAACCCCAGCATTTGCGGAGATTGACATAGTCACGAAGCTTGCCTACCATTTTAATCATAACATTAGAGTAGCTGTATTTACGCAGGGTATTCGCACGGTAGACGAACTCCTCATTCTAGTGTCCCAAAGTGAGACGGTTTTTGATTTTGGTGGGTGGCGTTATAATCCCGATTTTCGCCGAAATAATGAAGGGCAGAATACGCGACTACAGTACCATCAGCAAACGGATCAAAGAACGAGTACCAGTTCTACTCCACCCCAAACACCGTCAAAACAGCCAAATAAAACCTTTGAGTACAAGGGTAAACAAAATTTTGGTAGACCAAAGGGGCAGGGTAAGGGCAACGACGGGGCACAAATTAGAGCGATTCAAACGGTCGAATTAGCCAAAGCTGATACAACTGCAAAAGACAGCGACTCCCAGGGCAATAAAAACTCGAACAATAAATCGAAAAATTACCAAGCTACAAAAAACGTGCCAAAATGCGCATCCAGCAAGGACGCGCTATAAATTCAGCAAAATTTTGTAAAAATAAGCATGTTAATTATAAGGATTATATTTTGTGTGAAATGTGTACTTTTAATTATGTAACTTGTGTGCCCGTCAATAATGTGTTCCCACCGGACGTCAGGGATCCGTTGCTAGAATCCGGTCCCACGCAACAAAGGCCAGTGAGCGCGGCGTGTCCGGTGTTACACGCCTTTGTCAATAGCGTTCCCACACGGATTTTGTTGGATACCGGTAGCGTTGTTTCCGGCGTCAGTGAAAGGTTCCTGCGTGCCAATAAAAAATATTTTCGTACGGCCCCATCACTCCCAATCAATCAATTTTATATACGAACCGCTACCGATACAAAAGAAAAAATTGACACTCAATACTATCTAACTATCATGCTAGACAAAGTGCAATTTGAAGTGTGTGTAGTGGGTATAAACAATTTAATATGTGATATGTTATTGGGGGTAGATGTATTAGAACAAATACGTGCGGAAATTAACACCAGTGAACACTTATTAAAATGTACCATTGACAACGTTAGTTACACTTTTAAATTGAACACACATACGCATACACAAAACCATGGTGACCCAATTCAAATCACACGGCCACCAAAACAAGTAATTCATTATAAAGAATGTGAAGAGGCGGAGACAACCTTAGATTCCCGAACTGAATGGAGATTGTCGTCGCTGCAAGAAGAATTCAGCGATATCTTCAGTGAAGAACATTCAATCTCGTCAGTGTATGAACACAGAATCCACCTCACAGAGCCGGAGAAGTTCATAAGGAGAATCTACCAGGTCCCTATAAAATACCAGGCCGAGGTCCAGCAGGAGATACAGCGGATGTTGGAGGAAGATATTATTGAAAGATCTAATAGCAGCTTCCTCAACCCACTGCTTGTCGTCCGCAAGAAGACTGGAGAGATACGACTCTGCCTGGATATGAGGAACTTAAACAGTCTGGTAGAGAAAGAGTTTGACTGCGCACAGACAGCGGAGGACCTCTTCATTAAATGTGAAGGAGCCAGGTACCTCACGAAGTTAGATCTAACAGCAAGCTTCTGGCAGGTCCCGCTGTGTGAGCATGATCGTAAGTATACAGCATTTATATTCAATAACAAGTGCTATCAGAACAAGGTGGTACCTTTTGGCCTTAGCACGAGTCTCGCTGCGATTGTAAGATGCCTCGAGAGAGCTCTAGGACCTGAGGTAGATCCATACACTGTAATATTTTTTGATGACATCCTCGTCATATCCCGCACGTTGGAGGAACACTTCGAGCACCTGCGGAGCGTCATCCAGAAGCTGAGGTTAGCAAACATCAAGCTCAAGCTACACAAGTGCGAGTTTGTAAAGTCTCAAATGAAGTTCCTGGGACATATAATCTCAGCTACAGGTATCAGTACGGACCCAGAGAAGCTCAGGAGTATTGTGGAGTTCCCGGTGCCCAAGAACCTCAAAGCACTGCGAGCATTCCTTGGACTCACGGGATACTACAGGAAATTTACCAGCAAATACGCCGAATATACAGTCCCCTTGCTACAGCTGGTACGCAAAAATATAAAGTGGAAATGGGGTTCTGAACAGAACGATGCGTTTGAGAGGGTTAAGGGCCTGTTCCAATCTAATTTACAATTGTTCCATCCACAGCAGGGTAGGAAGTACGTAATGTACACTGACGCTAGCGAGTACGCTATCGGCGCCGTGTTGCACCAAGAAGACGAACAAGTTAGTCTTCATGTTGTAGCATACGCCAATAGAACGCTCAAAGGCGCTGAGTTGCACTATTGTACTTCCGAGAAAGAAATACTCGCCATAATAAACGCACTCAGAAAATTCAGACACTACCTATACAGTACCCATTTCGAGATTCACACTGATAATCAGGCGTTATCATTTATATTAAAATGTCGATTAGCAAATTCCCGACTAACACGATGGGTGTTAGCTATTCAGGAGTACTCATTCACTATTAAATATTGCAAAGGATCAGAGAATACCACCGCAGACACTCTAAGTAGATATCCGCCCGTAGAAAAGGAGGAGGTATATGAAGCAGCTGACGACGAGTTGAGAGTGTTAAATATGCAATACACGGTCGCGCCTGAAGCTACTAATATGCTACAGAACTTAGGACGCGAGCAGGACGATAACCTCGCACTCCTTGCTAAAAAGCTAATGTTAGCAGCTCACCCGAATCCTCACTATCTTATACAAGACAATATATTGTATAAATTGTTACAGGGCGAATGGAAAGTGGTATTGTCTCCAGCGATGCTTGCGTGTGTAACACAATCTTTACATATAAAAATGGCGCACGCATCTCCTGTAAAATGTGTCAAAATATTGCAGGAGGATTTTACAATTACCAACATGTACCGTAGGGTAAAGAAATTGCTAAAAACATGTTATCCATGTCAGACAGCGAAAGTACCAAACTTGCACACTTACGTTCCCATGGCCAATGTGATAACGGAAGGTAAGGGACAGATGATCGCCATCGACTTTCTGGGACCATTACCCAAGGCTACCAGAAATCTAAAACACATGGTAGTTTGCGTCGATGTGTTTACTAAAAAAGTTAGCCTTTATGCGATCCCTAGGCCCACCACAAAGTCCGTTTTAAATATTATACTTAATAAGTATATCCCACAACATGGACCAATAAGGAACGTACTTAGTGACCAGGGAAAGCAGTTCCAAAACAAACACTGGGCAGCCACCCTGGAACGTAACGGTATCAAAGCAGTCCTAACCTCGATACGACGACCACAGGGAAACCTTGCCGAAAGGGTGAATCGGGAAATCGGTAAAATGTTCCGTATCTATTGCTATAAGGAACAAAGTAAATGGCCCGAGTTCTTACCATTCTTCGAAAAGGCAAAAAATGAGAGTTATCACGATACCACGGAATACACACCAGCAGAATTAGACTCTGGAACCACGCCAGAGAGGTTTTGGAATAATTATTTAAGTAGGCCAAAGACTTATAATCTACCTCTGCCGGTGCAATGTAAAAATCAACTTGTGAGGGAAAGAATAGTTGAAAAAGGGCGAAAAAGGGCAGACAAATTTAATACGACTCATAAACTAACGAACTTTGTAGTAGGTGAGAAAGTACTGCTCAAGGCGAATCCTGTAGGCCGAAGAGACATAAATGTGGCCGCCAAATTTTCTCGTTTATATAATGGTCCCTATCTGTTGGCTCAACAACTCGCGCCTCACACGTTTATCGTTATGACGCTCGACCGAACGAAAACGATCGGTAAATACCATGCGAGCTCTTTGAGAAAATACTTTGAGTAGCATGGCGTTCCAAAACGCGTCGCGACGAAATAATAAGACTTTAAAAAAATAAATAGTATTTAGAGTTAATAATAATTGTATTATAATAATTAAAATTAAAATAAATAACTTGTGATGTATAATATTATTAATAATAATTATAGATAACTTGTGTATTAATAATAATGCTTTTCTATCGCGGTAAACTGCGGGCGTGTAGAACTGAACGAGCACACAGTAGGAAATAGTAACGTCACGCGATAACCTGCTGACCGACATTTGAAACTAGGTCAAGCAATTAGCCGCGCGACAGGCGATAACGGTTGTAAATAAACTGTCAGCAAATTCCTTTGCACACGCGCCACTGTTTACAAACAAAGATATCAGCCGTTCTAAAAACATTAATACACAAATGATTGCAAATGTAATATTATTAATAAGTGTATTTAGAATTAAGTTGTATGTAATGAAATAACATTAACACACATGTATGTTTTTCTTTTGAATAAGTAATACAATGTATAGGTAATAAGTATAATGATTACAGAATATGTGTGTAATGATTAAGAAAAAAAAATAACTGTAATTATTACATTCATTTTTTTTTTAAAGCGGGTGTGGGAATATATAACAGCACCAAATATTAACTATTTGGGGTTATATGTTTACCGCATACTGAAAGCATATTTAAATAAAATATAACAGTCAAAACTCCATTTGAATATAGAGCGTTGAAAATAATGCTTTGTAAAGCAACGCACACGTGGTCATTATGTAATCAGTTCGCTGTACAAGGAAGCGACCACACCCAAACAGTTAATTATTAATATCTCGGAAACTAATAAATAAAGGCGAAATCCAACATAGCCAAAATGTTTACCGAAATATTAATAATAACTTGTGCAAATTTTTCGTGATATAATTAACAAATGAAAGTGTTAATTAAATTAATTGAATAACTTCTGTAAAAATAGAATTACAGTAATGAGATTTTAGTATGTTATAAAGATAATAATTTCTGACAGATTGTATATTTTAGATTTCACACAACTTGGTTTGCAACCAAGTTATTGCAAAATTAAATGAGCACAGGATATCCGGAGCGACAAATTGGTTCCGCCGGATAATTATAATAAGAATATTAGAAATAATATCAATTCTCCGTCTGTGGGAACCTAACTTCATTCTCACGGACCAAGGGAATTCAAAATTTTATGTGGTAGGGAGAGTGTGTCAGCCAATGAAATCACTTGACGTGAGCCCCGGCCAGCGAGGTGTTTTCACGCTGAAAGATCACTCTTTTGCCAGTACTCACGAAGTTAAGACGTAGTCCTTCGATCGTCTAGTAACCAAAGTGGTGAAGATCAACAAGAAGACTCTACGTGGTCAACACACACGCAATTACGAACCCACTAAGTACAGATCATCTGTATAGCTCGTAATTGTTGCGTAAAGGCGAGATACTCTTCAGTACATCAACCAAGCTTATTGTGTACTACCAGTTAGTCATAAGCACGCAAGAGATCCACCAGACTTCAAGACCAGACTTCAAGAATACAGCAGAGAGGCCGTCTAAATCATTGGTGAGCAGCTGACGAGCAGAGCGACCACTCGAACGAAGCACACACACACACGCTGACGTGCAACGTGCGAATCGACGAGGGACAGGAAGCAGTTCCAGCGGACAGCAGCAGACGTTAAAATATTCACAAACAGCAAGGAAGCAGAGTGTTGCCGAATTTTGAACTCCACGACCGAATCCAGCAGTTCTAAGCAGATTACTTTCTCTAACCAAGGACTCGAATCGACGAGGGACAAATCGGAACGACATCCTCTTCAGTAACAGGAAAGCAAAATCCACTTATTTATTTTTCAGGTCAAATTTTCTATTTTTCAATTAAAACATTGTAATTCAAATAACTCAGGTGCCAAACAAAAAGCAAAGACTCTAGTAATTAAAAAGTAAATTCATTGTGATAATCTGTATAGCAGTTTAAGTTATTAGTACGTTATAGTTAAGAAATAGAAGTAGTATAAAAGCGCTATACAAATCTTAACTGACAATCTAATTATTAGATCATACTGCAGTATATCAGAAGTAGAATCACTAGAAATGAAATAACGTGAACTAGACTGTCACGTCTAATTTATTTTAATTAATTATTCTAATTAATTTCAGAGTTTTATATTTTGTTTCATGAACATTTAGATTCAATTTAATTAAATAAATTTAATTAAATTCAAATCAATTAACAAATTAAAATTTAAATTGCAATTAACTCGCCAAAGAACGAGTTCAGTTTCTTTCAACTATTGACCAATCGAAAAACATCGATTCATTGTTTAGACTATAAGAAAATCATAAAATAATAACCATTCTATTCTTGTGTGTTGTTGGTGTAATAAACAACGTTTTATTACCCCATATAACAGTGTTTTATTGTTGTACGATAAAGCCTACCAGTCTCACAAAACTCTCCCCCTTTAAAGTAACCTATTTTGTGTGTTGTTGTAATAAATTTGAGATTACTAGCTTGCGAACTTCAACTCCAAAATCCACACGCCCTAGTCGGAAGAATCTGCAAGATCAGACAGCAGGTAGGTACTCACACACAACACAACATAACAATAACGCATAGAAGTAGAGTTATAAATGTCGGCCAACGTGGGGCCCGACAAACGTACATCAAATTGAATTCACGTTCCGAACAAGAGTTATAAATGGCTTGCCCGGAACGTGGGGCAAGATCAAATTAAATTAAATTAATTAAAACCAATTCAAATTTAATTTTCACTTTAAAACACACTTTGCTGTTTTAATTCGTAAAACAGCTGGCGTCCAACTAAACAATCCCCAAAGAGTTTTGTGACTGGTGTTCGTACAGCAGTAAAGTTATTGTGTGTATTTGAAACTGTTCTGTTAAAATTGTTTATATTTGAAATTGTTGTGTATTTAAAATGGATACGGAAAAAATGTTTAAACAGTTATTACAAGAAATGAAACAAAACGCGGCTAAAGCGGAACAAGCGAACGCGGATTTGACCGCTAAAATAGACGCGAAATTTGAACAGAGTGCAGCCAAAGCTGAGCTCAGTATAGCAGAATTAACTTCTAAAATCGAAGCGCAGAGAGTTAGTCTAACCGAGAAATTAGATCAAAGCAACGCTGACATAAACGCCGAGATTAAGCAAAGTAATAAAGAAAGTAGTAAAGAATTAACTGCGAAAATAGACGAAATCGCGGAAACCAATAAAAAAATCGAAGAGAGTAATACAGAGCTAACGGAAAGAGTCGTTGAAATCGGTGAGAGTAATAAACAATTAACGGAGAAAGTCGCGGAAATTGGTGAAAGAGTAAATACGGTCGATACTAAAATCAATGAACGGTTTAAGGTTTTTGAGACCACTATGCAAAAATCGTTTATTGAACAAGTAACACGTATGGAGGGCCGGTTCAAAGACCACATAACCCGCTGCGAGAAACAGACCCTAGGGTTTCCAAAAAGATGGAATCCCTAGAGGTAAAGATTCACGCGGACGTGACCGAAACGCAACGACGAGTAGATAAATTAGACGCTTCAATTGTAGAGACGCGATCTAACATTGACTCTAATAAAGAGAGTGTTTTACAAACGTTAAACGACGAGATTTTGAAAGTACGACAGGAGGTACGGAGGAGATCTGCTCCTAATATTTTGGTACAAGGTCCTGTCGACGAGAAAAATCGCGTGTATTTTACGGGGGAAAATAACGAAAACCCCATTGAATTTTTATTAGCGTGTGAGAGTGAAATGGCTAGAGTAGGTTCCCGACTAGAAGATCAAGACAAAATACAGTGGGTGGTTAACGCGATGCGTGATTCGGCGCGTAAGTGGTATAACATTGTACGCGATAGAGTGTCCACATACGCGGAGTTCAAACAAAAATTTGAAAGCCGGTACTGGAACTCGCATACCCAACGATTTCTGCGCAATGAACTGGAATATGGCAGATTTGATAAGAAAATGGGTATTACCGCCGAAAATTATATAATCCAGCAGGTCGAACGCGCGAAGCATTTAACCCCAGCATTTGCGGAGATTGACATAGTCACGAAGCTTGCCTACCATTTTAATCATAACATTAGAGTAGCTGTATTTACGCAGGGTATTCGCACGGTAGACGAACTCCTCATTCTAGTGTCCCAAAGTGAGACGGTTTTTGATTTTGGTGGGTGGCGTTATAATCCCGATTTTCGCCGAAATAATGAAGGGCAGAATACGCGACTACAGTACCATCAGCAAACGGATCAAAGAACGAGTACCAGTTCTACTCCACCCCAAACACCGTCAAAACAGCCAAATAAAACCTTTGAGTACAAGGGTAAACAAAATTTTGGTAGACCAAAGGGGCAGGGTAAGGGCAACGACGGGGCACAAATTAGAGCGATTCAAACGGTCGAATTAGCCAAAGCTGATACAACTGCAAAAGACAGTGACTCCCAGGGCAATAAAAACTCGAACAATAAATCGAAAAATTACCAAGCTACAAAAAACGTGCCAAAATGCGCATCCAGCAAGGACGCGCTATAAATTCAGCAAAATTTTGTAAAAATAAGCATGTTAATTATAAGGATTATATTTTGTGTGAAATGTGTACTTTTAATTATGTAACTTGTGTGCCCGTCAATAATGTGTTCCCACCGGACGTCAGGGATCCGTTGCTAGAATCCGGTCCCACGCAACAAAGGCCAGTGAGCGCGGCGTGTCCGGTGTTACACGCCTTTGTCAATAGCGTTCCCACACGGATTTTGTTGGATACCGGTAGCGTTGTTTCCGGCGTCAGTGAAAGGTTCCTGCGTGCCAATAAAAAATATTTTCGTACGGCCCCATCACTCCCAATCAATCAATTTTATATACGAACCGCTACCGATACAAAAGAAAAAATTGACACTCAATACTATCTAACTATCATGCTAGACAAAGTGCAATTTGAAGTGTGTGTAGTGGGTATAAACAATTTAATATGTGATATGTTATTGGGGGTAGATGTATTAGAACAAATACGTGCGAAAATTAACACCAGTGAACGCTTATTAAAATGTACCATTGACAATGTTAGTTACACTTTTAAATTGAACACACATACGCATACACAAAACCATAGTGACCCAATTCAAATCACACGGCCACCAAAACAAGTAATTCATTATAAAGAATGTGAAGAGGCGGAGACAACCTTAGATTCCCGAACTGAATGGAGATTGTCGTCGCTGCAAGAAGAATTCAGCGATATCTTCAGTGAAGAACATTCAATCTCGTCAGTGTATGAACACAGAATCCACCTCACAGAGCCGGAGAAGTTCATAAGGAGAATCTACCAGGTCCCTATAAAATACCAGGCCGAGGTCCAGCAGGAGATACAGCGGATGTTGGAGGAAGATATTATTGAAAGATCTAATAGCAGCTTCCTCAACCCACTGCTGGTCGTCCGCAAGAAGACTGGAGAGATCCGACTCTGCCTGGATATGAGGAACTTAAACAGTCTGGTAGAGAAAGAGTTTGACTGCGCACCGACAGGGGAGGACCTCTTCATTAAATGTGAAGGAGCCAGGTACCTCACGAAGTTAGATCTAACATCAAGCTTCTGGCAGGTCCCGCTGTGTGAGCATGATCGTAAGTATACAGCATTTATATTCAATAACAAGTGCTATCAGCACAAGTTGGTACCTTTTGGCCTTAGCACGAGTCTCGCTGCGATAGTAAGATGCCTCGAGAGAGCTCTAGGACCTGAGGTAGATCCATACACTGTAATATTTGTTGATGACATCCTCGTCATATCCTGCACGTTGGAGGAACACTTCGAGCACCTGCGGAGCGTCTTCCAGAAGCTGAGGTTAGCAAACATTGTAACTAGCTTTTCGCCGCGTTACAAATCCAGGGAACCCTTCGTAATTAAACTCCGTTAATTAGAAGGGCTGCCTACGTTGTAACAGAATTGATCACAAATAATTAAAATAGCATATTACTTACTAGCTGTGTAATTGTTTACTTTGTGTAAGGAAACAATGGCAAGGTATACAATTGATTTAAGCACTCCTCATATGTGTGTAACAAGAAGACTTCTCTTTATTCGACATTTAAGAAAAACATATACTGACTGATGCCATGACATTACTAACTCAATTATTAAATTATCGAAAGGTTTCTTTAAACTTTGGCATCAAACTAGATTCTATATAGTTATACCTCGGATCCGGGTGAACTTTCTGTATTAAAACTTTTAATTATACTCTTTTCATGATATTAGCTTGCAAGACTTTCGTTTAATTCAACATTTAAGAATGGTATTATTGCTTGAGTTATATTACTCTACATTAACATATAAACTGTTACAACGTATGAAGTTAGAATAGTTACATGAAATATTAATTAATATGATATAATCTTATAAACATTAGATTTAATTTATAAGTCTTTACAAAGTTAATCATTTCTGAAAAGTCTCTTTCAAGATGTGTTGTGTAACAAATATTATTAACCCTCGATAGACAGGCTATCGAGTCACCTTTTAATTGGTATGCAGAAGACTCCTCCTGGGGTATCAGTCTTGGGAAACAGGAACAGCTACGTCGTCATCTCGGTCTGGCTTTCCTCTGTAAAGGGCTCCAAAAGTTAGCAGGGAGAACAATAGGTCATGTAGTTATCTACGATGATCATGTAGATTCTCGGATGTCCTGATCTGCATATTCTGTCACGTGCAGTAGAGTTTGTGGCTTCTGCTAGTTCACATCTCCGGGTATTACTTTGGAATAGTTTTTATACGTTGAAGTACGTAGTCATCTTGTGTTACACTTTTTGTTACGTTTCAATACTTTTTGTTTTACATAACTTTAAACTTATTGTCTATTCACATGACTACATTAATTAATACATCCAGATGCTTTAAACAAACTACATCTGGTACACTTTCTGAAGATGAAACCAAATATGATACACATATTTGAAGAGCATAGCTCTTACGTCTACACTGTACGGAGTCACCATTGCAAGAGAGAGAATTTACGCTCCCTTCGCCAGGTACTGGACAAAAGTTAGTGGGACAACTTCCGCGCGAGAATATAGTTCCTAACTATATTTAAGTTAACATTTTTATTTATTTAAACTATCCCTAAACAAATATACATAATTTAAATCAGTTGTTTAGCGACTATTTATGTCTTCAGATTTTATTATTATTAACATTAGTTTTTTATCTTATTCTTACTCACACAAGACTCTGAAAGCATGTCGAGTCTGGAATCAACAGGAAAGCGCCTGCTTACAAGCAAAGGGTTAAATACGATATTAATAACGCTTTACAATTTATCTTTTTATTTGAGTATCTTATAACTAATTAATTACTGCTTCCTTTCATACTGAGTACATACAGGTATCTTATATTAAAACAGTGAGATTTAAATAGCTTCAGACCTCGCAACCTTAAATTTTTAAAATTTTTTATTTTCTAGATTATTTTTTTTATTTAAATCGTCACATACTCCACCGCTTGAATTGCACGCTACGGTTTAGCTTTTTGAGTCTAACTCACTATTGGGCACTGGGATATTGAATGGGTTTAGTGTGTGTAATTTCTTTCACATTCTTTCTTGTACACTTTACAACGTTCTCCACATAGTTATTTCCTATAGTTACAACACAGTACACTTTATATTTTTATGAACTACCTTTTTTTTTTTTTTTTTACATACTATTTACACTAAATATTTACACAATTAAAACACAAAACTCTTTCTTATCTCTATCACTTAATTTTACTACCGGTTTTTTGTTTGTCTTACTCTCTCTTCTGTAGAGTAACTTTCTAAATCTCTACTATTTAGAATTCTATCTTTTCTTCTGTGAGTCCTATATATATATAACTCATGTAGTTAATGAGTGTTAGTACCCATCTAGTTAATGATTATTCATTAATGCATGCTCCGCAGAACTGGAACTCAGGTTGATCAGGCCTCGTTTCCAAACTCTACGTTTTACATTTCTTACGCGGGTTCAGAAATATAATTTTCTTTACTACCTAGTATTCCTTTTCCTTTTTTTTTTATACTATACCGTCACTTCTTCTTATACAACTTTAGTTGCGAAATATGCGATCTCCGCACATATTTCTGAGTTGCAGGTTCGCACAGGGCTACTGTAACTGGAGTTAGGTACTTTTGGATTTGATAAGGGCCACACCATCTGAATGATAGTTTCGAGGTGGTCTTATCAATCGCACTACTAATGGGGTGAGTCTTGTACATTACCAAGTCACCTACTTGATACCTGACTGAGTTGCTATGATTACCTTTCTCGTGGTATCTTCTGGATTTTTCCAAGCTTGCTCTCAAGTTAGAGCGGGCTTTGTTCCATATTCTCTTTATCTGCTTATCCGTTATTTGCGGAGGCAGTAGATCGTGTATATTCCATCTTGTGGACAAAGGGTGGTTTGGTCTATACTTGTATAGTAACTCGAACGGGGTCGACTTGTGACCTTCGTGGTAATTGGGGACGGGGAGTACGATTAGTGGCAGTGTGTGAAGTTATTTATTATTAGTGCACAGTTTGTTTTTCCTAATTTCCTTTAAATGACATTACTCATTTAAATGATCGCCTTCGTGAAATTCCCTTTTTCTTACTTCTTAAGTACTAACTTACATTTTAATCTTAATCCTAATTTCCAAACCTTAGATTGGAATGATCCCTACTTATCCGTAACTCACAACATCCCGGCCCGACTGACACCAGCTTACTCTAACTACGGAAGTTAGCTTTCAGCAATTATTAATGATCTTTGGCACATTTCAGCCCTATCATTACCCTTTCAGTCGGCGCCGTTGTGACCTGTTACGTTACATATATAATCAATACTTGATTATATCTCATAAACTTATTTCTAATGTAATCTAAAGAGGATCCCATACTCCACTTTAGATCACTGGTTTGAGAGAAGCGGAATCTCACGAATATGATTCTCTTTTATCTCTTTTAACAATACTTAAACAAACTATGCGGGAGAGGAGACACTTCACAATAATGCATACTAGTCATACACACTAGGGGTGGTTTTCAATTGTTCAGGCTAGCACCGGTTTAACACAATAGGGAGGGTGCGTGGCTGTTTACTACATTTCCTACAATACTGAACACGCTTTAATTTCTCTTACTTGCCACCACTGCGAAGTGTTTACAATACGCAACTTTACCTTTTATTATTATTCTTTTCCTTTAATTACTTCTACACTTCACACAATTTTAGTATAACTTAGGATTTATTTAGCTCTAGTATTTAAATCAATTCTTATTATTCACTTTATTATTTATTAAACTACTTTGGGGATTTAAGAAACGCTCTTAGAACTATCGTCTATTTAATCACCATATTTATTTAGCACACTTTATATTCACAGGTTGGTTCCGTTCCAATGGCTTACTTTTGCACTCTCTACTTATGTGCCAATATTTGCCACAATTATAACAGGTGGGTTTTCTGCGAGGTGGGTACTTGGTTTCCGCTTTATCTGGGTTTACAGTTTACTTACCAGCTTTGCGCACATAGTGAGGTCTACTAGAAACTTGACTTTCATACGAGGTTGTTACATCAGGCAGTAGTGCTCGCAATTGATGTCTATTATTTCCAGAGGTTTTCATTGCTTCTCTATTTTGATCTGAGTACCATACATTTGAAGAATGGATACTGCACTGTTCCAGATCAGCAATCGTATTGGGTCTATTCATCAATGATAGTCGAGATCTATCTTCGGGTATTACTTTGAGATTCGGCCAGATCGACAAATTTTTCTATTCGCCTGGTTAAATGCTCTATTCTCTGGGTAGTCCGCAAAATTTTTGCCGGAGATTTCTCGTCTTGGAGTGTTTGAGACAATAAGTATAGTTCACTATACTTGGCAGTACAAATTTCTTTTTCGCTTTCATAATCGAGTTGACTTAGATTGTTTAATTCCACGGGCGCATCAAATCCACATTCGCGAATTGAACTTCGTAATTCCGCGACTGTTACATCAGCATGGGGTAGTCCACGCAAAATAGCTTCGTAAGACAGCTCGTCTTTTAATAACAAATCAGGGTTAAATTGGGCCATTTTGTTCTAACACATTAGCACGTACTTAAAACTAATACTATCATATTACACATATATTACATATAACAAATTCATAAGTAATCAATTTACACTAATTAGAAAAGAACAATTTCTCTTCTAAGGGAGAGACAGAAATCACACACATATCTTTCAATGTTAAATAGCCGATCAGCTGTTTACTGGAATGTAGGTCAGAGGGTGGCCTACATATTTAGTTAACAAAGGAGGGTGAGAGTGTGTGACAATGGGGTGTTTGCTTTTACATCTTATTGTCTACACAATACGAGTGAATAACACCAACGATTTGAAACCGGTCGTTTTAAACTTGAGAAGGGGAGCACACTTTTGTACAACACATTTATTATTATTCCGCTTAGACAACACTTTGGCTTCGTTCATTCATAAACCTTTCTCAATTAAATAATTACTTATTTTGTTCACAAGTTTTAAATCACGACTTCTACTTAATTACTTTATTATTATTTACAAAGTTATTTTTTAATCAAATTTTTTTTATAACACATACTAGTGTATGTAAGCTATGTAGTTGGACATACACTGTGCAGAATGATTCAGGAGACAACAGGTAGTAGTTTGTCGTAAACAAACCTGTTACAGATTGTTCGGTTGACCAAAATTGTTATGCTTGGTCATGATTCATGTATGCAAGTACTTACATCGAATTATTCAGGTTGTGCCGGTAGGAACCTGCATATAGCATTTTGCATTGTATGACGCTAATGACATTTTACTTATACATACTACCATCTACGTATTAATACATATTACGTTATTTAATAGTGTATTAAATACGTTTTGAACATTACATTTATTAAAGTAACTTTCTGAGTGCATATATCAATATTAAACATTTAGTTATTAATCATACTATTTATGTTTATCCACGCATAAATAGTGAATGCAATTTGTTTGTGACACATATATACACAATTAAAACTCTTTCCTTTGTTTCCTTTACTTTTTTTTTTTATTTCAAATAATGTAAGCAGAGTAACGCACTTTTGTTTACGTCACGATGCTTAACAACCCTTTACATAAATTAGCAGAGTGAATGCACTTTTATGACACTCTGTAAACAATTACGCTTTCATTTTTTTACAATTAAGCAGAGTGGCGCAATTTTTGTAACTAGCTTTTCGCCGCGTTACAAATCCAGGGAACCCTTCGTAATTAAACTCCGTTAATTAGAAGGGCTGCCTACGTTGTAACAGAATTGATCACAAATAATTAAAATAACATATTACTTACTAGCTGTGTAATTGTTTACTTTGTGTAAGGAAACAATGGCAAGGTATACAATTGATTTAAGCACTCCTCATATGTGTGTAACAAGAAGACTTCTCTTTATTCGACATTTAAGAAAAACATATACTGACTGATGCCATGACATTACTAACTCAATTATTAAATTATCGAAAGGTTTCTTTAAACTTTGGCATCAAACTAGATTCTATATAGTTATACCTCGGATCCGGGTGAACTTTCTGTATTAAAACTTTTAATTATACTCTTTTCATGATATTAGCTTGCAAGACTTTCGTTTAATTCAACATTTAAGAATGGTATTATTGCTTGAGTTATATTACTCTACATTAACATATAAACTGTTACAACGTATGAAGTTAGAATAGTTACATGAAATATTAATTAATATGATATAATCTTATAAACATTAGATTTAATTTATAAGTCTTTACAAAGTTAATCATTTCTGAAAAGTCTCTTTCAAGATGTGTTGTGTAACAAATATTATTAACCCTCGATAGACAGGCTATCGAGTCACCTTTTAATTGGTATGCAGAAGACTCCTCCTGGGGTATCAGTCTTGGGAAACAGGAACAGCTACGTCGTCATCTCGGTCTGGCTTTCCTCTGTAAAGGGCTCCAAAAGTTAGCAGGGAGAACAATAGGTCATGTAGTTATCTACGATGATCATGTAGATTCTCGGATGTCCTGATCTGCATATTCTGTCACGTGCAGTAGAGTTTGTGGCTTCTGCTAGTTCACATCTCCGGGTATTACTTTGGAATAGTTTTTATACGTTGAAGTACGTAGTCATCTTGTGTTACACTTTTTGTTACGTTTCAATACTTTTTGTTTTACATAACTTTAAACTTATTGTCTATTCACATGACTACATTAATTAATACATCCAGATGCTTTAAACAAACTACATCTGGTACACTTTCTGAAGATGAAACCAAATATGATACACATATTTGAAGAGCATAGCTCTTACGTCTACACTGTACGGAGTCACCATTGCAAGAGAGAGAATTTACGCTCCCTTCGCCAGGTACTGGACAAAAGTTAGTGGGACAACTTCCGCGCGAGAATATAGTTCCTAACTATATTTAAGTTAACATTTTTATTTATTTAAACTATCCCTAAACAAATATACATAATTTAAATCAGTTGTTTAGCGACTATTTATGTCTTCAGATTTTATTATTATTAACATTAGTTTTTTATCTTATTCTTACTCACACAAGACTCTGAAAGCATGTCGAGTCTGGAATCAACAGGAAAGCGCCTGCTTACAAGCAAAGGGTTAAATACGATATTAATAACGCTTTACAATTTATCTTTTTATTTGAGTATCTTATAACTAATTAATTACTGCTTCCTTTCATACTGAGTACATACAGGTATCTTATATTAAAACAGTGAGATTTAAATAGCTTCAGACCTCGCAACCTTAAATTTTTAAAATTTTTTATTTTCTAGATTATTTTTTTTATTTAAATCGTCACATACTCCACCGCTTGAATTGCACGCTACGGTTTAGCTTTTTGAGTCTAACTCACTATTGGGCACTGGGATATTGAATGGGTTTAGTGTGTGTAATTTCTTTCACATTCTTTCTTGTACACTTTACAACGTTCTCCACATAGTTATTTCCTATAGTTACAACACAGTACACTTTATATTTTTATGAACTACCTTTTTTTTTTTTTTTTTACATACTATTTACACTAAATATTTACACAATTAAAACACAAAACTCTTTCTTATCTCTATCACTTAATTTTACTACCGGTTTTTTGTTTGTCTTACTCTCTCTTCTGTAGAGTAACTTTCTAAATCTCTACTATTTAGAATTCTATCTTTTCTTCTGTGAGTCCTATATATATATAACTCATGTAGTTAATGAGTGTTAGTACCCATCTAGTTAATGATTATTCATTAATGCATGCTCCGCAGAACTGGAACTCAGGTTGATCAGGCCTCGTTTCCAAACTCTACGTTTTACATTTCTTACGCGGGTTCAGAAATATAATTTTCTTTACTACCTAGTATTCCTTTTCCTTTTTTTTTTATACTATACCGTCACTTCTTCTTATACAACTTTAGTTGCGAAATATGCGATCTCCGCACATATTTCTGAGTTGCAGGTTCGCACAGGGCTACTGTAACTGGAGTTAGGTACTTTTGGATTTGATAAGGGCCACACCATCTGAATGATAGTTTCGAGGTGGTCTTATCAATCGCACTACTAATGGGGTGAGTCTTGTACATTACCAAGTCACCTACTTGATACCTGACTGAGTTGCTATGATTACCTTTCTCGTGGTATCTTCTGGATTTTTCCAAGCTTGCTCTCAAGTTAGAGCGGGCTTTGTTCCATATTCTCTTTATCTGCTTATCCGTTATTTGCGGAGGCAGTAGATCGTGTATATTCCATCTTGTGGACAAAGGGTGGTTTGGTCTATACTTGTATAGTAACTCGAACGGGGTCGACTTGTGACCTTCGTGGTAATTGGGGACGGGGAGTACGATTAGTGGCAGTGTGTGAAGTTATTTATTATTAGTGCACAGTTTGTTTTTCCTAATTTCCTTTAAATGACATTACTCATTTAAATGATCGCCTTCGTGAAATTCCCTTTTTCTTACTTCTTAAGTACTAACTTACATTTTAATCTTAATCCTAATTTCCAAACCTTAGATTGGAATGATCCCTACTTATCCGTAACTCACAACATCCCGGCCCGACTGACACCAGCTTACTCTAACTACGGAAGTTAGCTTTCAGCAATTATTAATGATCTTTGGCACATTTCAGCCCTATCATTACCCTTTCAGTCGGCGCCGTTGTGACCTGTTACGTTACATATATAATCAATACTTGATTATATCTCATAAACTTATTTCTAATGTAATCTAAAGAGGATCCCATACTCCACTTTAGATCACTGGTTTGAGAGAAGCGGAATCTCACGAATATGATTCTCTTTTATCTCTTTTAACAATACTTAAACAAACTATGCGGGAGAGGAGACACTTCACAATAATGCATACTAGTCATACACACTAGGGGTGGTTTTCAATTGTTCAGGCTAGCACCGGTTTAACACAATAGGGAGGGTGCGTGGCTGTTTACTACATTTCCTACAATACTGAACACGCTTTAATTTCTCTTACTTGCCACCACTGCGAAGTGTTTACAATACGCAACTTTACCTTTTATTATTATTCTTTTCCTTTAATTACTTCTACACTTCACACAATTTTAGTATAACTTAGGATTTATTTAGCTCTAGTATTTAAATCAATTCTTATTATTCACTTTATTATTTATTAAACTACTTTGGGGATTTAAGAAACGCTCTTAGAACTATCGTCTATTTAATCACCATATTTATTTAGCACACTTTATATTCACAGGTTGGTTCCGTTCCAATGGCTTACTTTTGCACTCTCTACTTATGTGCCAATATTTGCCACAATTATAACAGGTGGGTTTTCTGCGAGGTGGGTACTTGGTTTCCGCTTTATCTGGGTTTACAGTTTACTTACCAGCTTTGCGCACATAGTGAGGTCTACTAGAAACTTGACTTTCATACGAGGTTGTTACATCAGGCAGTAGTGCTCGCAATTGATGTCTATTATTTCCAGAGGTTTTCATTGCTTCTCTATTTTGATCTGAGTACCATACATTTGAAGAATGGATACTGCACTGTTCCAGATCAGCAATCGTATTGGGTCTATTCATCAATGATAGTCGAGATCTATCTTCGGGTATTACTTTGAGATTCGGCCAGATCGACAAATTTTTCTATTCGCCTGGTTAAATGCTCTATTCTCTGGGTAGTCCGCAAAATTTTTGCCGGAGATTTCTCGTCTTGGAGTGTTTGAGACAATAAGTATAGTTCACTATACTTGGCAGTACAAATTTCTTTTTCGCTTTCATAATCGAGTTGACTTAGATTGTTTAATTCCACGGGCGCATCAAATCCACATTCGCGAATTGAACTTCGTAATTCCGCGACTGTTACATCAGCATGGGGTAGTCCACGCAAAATAGCTTCGTAAGACAGCTCGTCTTTTAATAACAAATCAGGGTTAAATTGGGCCATTTTGTTCTAACACATTAGCACGTACTTAAAACTAATACTATCATATTACACATATATTACATATAACAAATTCATAAGTAATCAATTTACACTAATTAGAAAAGAACAATTTCTCTTCTAAGGGAGAGACAGAAATCACACACATATCTTTCAATGTTAAATAGCCGATCAGCTGTTTACTGGAATGTAGGTCAGAGGGTGGCCTACATATTTAGTTAACAAAGGAGGGTGAGAGTGTGTGACAATGGGGTGTTTGCTTTTACATCTTATTGTCTACACAATACGAGTGAATAACACCAACGATTTGAAACCGGTCGTTTTAAACTTGAGAAGGGGAGCACACTTTTGTACAACACATTTATTATTATTCCGCTTAGACAACACTTTGGCTTCGTTCATTCATAAACCTTTCTCAATTAAATAATTACTTATTTTGTTCACAAGTTTTAAATCACGACTTCTACTTAATTACTTTATTATTATTTACAAAGTTATTTTTTAATCAAATTTTTTTTATAACACATACTAGTGTATGTAAGCTATGTAGTTGGACATACACTGTGCAGAATGATTCAGGAGACAACAGGTAGTAGTTTGTCGTAAACAAACCTGTTACAGATTGTTCGGTTGACCAAAATTGTTATGCTTGGTCATGATTCATGTATGCAAGTACTTACATCGAATTATTCAGGTTGTGCCGGTAGGAACCTGCATATAGCATTTTGCATTGTATGACGCTAATGACATTTTACTTATACATACTACCATCTACGTATTAATACATATTACGTTATTTAATAGTGTATTAAATACGTTTTGAACATTACATTTATTAAAGTAACTTTCTGAGTGCATATATCAATATTAAACATTTAGTTATTAATCATACTATTTATGTTTATCCACGCATAAATAGTGAATGCAATTTGTTTGTGACACATATATACACAATTAAAACTCTTTCCTTTGTTTCCTTTATTTTTTTTTTTTATTTCAAATAATGTAAGCAGAGTAACGCACTTTTGTTTACGTCACGATGCTTAACAACCCTTTACATAAATTAGCAGAGTGAATGCACTTTTATGACACTCTGTAAACAATTACGCTTTCATTTTTTTACAATTAAGCAGAGTGGCGCAATTTTTGTAACTAGCTTTTCGCCGCGTTACAAATCCAGGGAACCCTTCGTAATTAAACTCCGTTAATTAGAAGGGCTGCCTACGTTGTAACAGAATTGATCACAAATAATTAAAATAACATATTACTTACTAGCTGTGTAATTGTTTACTTTGTGTAAGGAAACAATGGCAAGGTATACAATTGATTTAAGCACTCCTCATATGTGTGTAACAAGAAGACTTCTCTTTATTCGACATTTAAGAAAAACATATACTGACTGATGCCATGACATTACTAACTCAATTATTAAATTATCGAAAGGTTTCTTTAAACTTTGGCATCAAACTAGATTCTATATAGTTATACCTCGGATCCGGGTGAACTTTCTGTATTAAAACTTTTAATTATACTCTTTTCATGATATTAGCTTGCAAGACTTTCGTTTAATTCAACATTTAAGAATGGTATTATTGCTTGAGTTATATTACTCTACATTAACATATAAACTGTTACAACGTATGAAGTTAGAATAGTTACATGAAATATTAATTAATATGATATAATCTTATAAACATTAGATTTAATTTATAAGTCTTTACAAAGTTAATCATTTCTGAAAAGTCTCTTTCAAGATGTGTTGTGTAACAAATATTATTAACCCTCGATAGACAGGCTATCGAGTCACCTTTTAATTGGTATGCAGAAGACTCCTCCTGGGGTATCAGTCTTGGGAAACAGGAACAGCTACGTCGTCATCTCGGTCTGGCTTTCCTCTGTAAAGGGCTCCAAAAGTTAGCAGGGAGAACAATAGGTCATGTAGTTATCTACGATGATCATGTAGATTCTCGGATGTCCTGATCTGCATATTCTGTCACGTGCAGTAGAGTTTGTGGCTTCTGCTAGTTCACATCTCCGGGTATTACTTTGGAATAGTTTTTATACGTTGAAGTACGTAGTCATCTTGTGTTACACTTTTTGTTACGTTTCAATACTTTTTGTTTTACATAACTTTAAACTTATTGTCTATTCACATGACTACATTAATTAATACATCCAGATGCTTTAAACAAACTACATCTGGTACACTTTCTGAAGATGAAACCAAATATGATACACATATTTGAAGAGCATAGCTCTTACGTCTACACTGTACGGAGTCACCATTGCAAGAGAGAGAATTTACGCTCCCTTCGCCAGGTACTGGACAAAAGTTAGTGGGACAACTTCCGCGCGAGAATATAGTTCCTAACTATATTTAAGTTAACATTTTTATTTATTTAAACTATCCCTAAACAAATATACATAATTTAAATCAGTTGTTTAGCGACTATTTATGTCTTCAGATTTTATTATTATTAACATTAGTTTTTTATCTTATTCTTACTCACACAAGACTCTGAAAGCATGTCGAGTCTGGAATCAACAGGAAAGCGCCTGCTTACAAGCAAAGGGTTAAATACGATATTAATAACGCTTTACAATTTATCTTTTTATTTGAGTATCTTATAACTAATTAATTACTGCTTCCTTTCATACTGAGTACATACAGGTATCTTATATTAAAACAGTGAGATTTAAATAGCTTCAGACCTCGCAACCTTAAATTTTTAAAATTTTTTATTTTCTAGATTTTTTTTTTTATTTAAATCGTCACATACTCCACCGCTTGAATTGCACGCTACGGTTTAGCTTTTTGAGTCTAACTCACTATTGGGCACTGGGATATTGAATGGGTTTAGTGTGTGTAATTTCTTTCACATTCTTTCTTGTACACTTTACAACGTTCTCCACATAGTTATTTCCTATAGTTACAACACAGTACACTTTATATTTTTATGAACTACCTTTTTTTTTTTTTTTTACATACTATTTACACTAAATATTTACACAATTAAAACACAAAACTCTTTCTTATCTCTATCACTTAATTTTACTACCGGTTTTTTGTTTGTCTTACTCTCTCTTCTGTAGAGTAACTTTCTAAATCTCTACTATTTAGAATTCTATCTTTTCTTCTGTGAGTCCTATATATATATAACTCATGTAGTTAATGAGTGTTAGTACCCATCTAGTTAATGATTATTCATTAATGCATGCTCCGCAGAACTGGAACTCAGGTTGATCAGGCCTCGTTTCCAAACTCTACGTTTTACATTTCTTACGCGGGTTCAGAAATATAATTTTCTTTACTACCTAGTATTCCTTTTCCTTTTTTTTTTATACTATACCGTCACTTCTTCTTATACAACTTTAGTTGCGAAATATGCGATCTCCGCACATATTTCTGAGTTGCAGGTTCGCACAGGGCTACTGTAACTGGAGTTAGGTACTTTTGGATTTGATAAGGGCCACACCATCTGAATGATAGTTTCGAGGTGGTCTTATCAATCGCACTACTAATGGGGTGAGTCTTGTACATTACCAAGTCACCTACTTGATACCTGACTGAGTTGCTATGATTACCTTTCTCGTGGTATCTTCTGGATTTTTCCAAGCTTGCTCTCAAGTTAGAGCGGGCTTTGTTCCATATTCTCTTTATCTGCTTATCCGTTATTTGCGGAGGCAGTAGATCGTGTATATTCCATCTTGTGGACAAAGGGTGGTTTGGTCTATACTTGTATAGTAACTCGAACGGGGTCGACTTGTGACCTTCGTGGTAATTGGGGACGGGGAGTACGATTAGTGGCAGTGTGTGAAGTTATTTATTATTAGTGCACAGTTTGTTTTTCCTAATTTCCTTTAAATGACATTACTCATTTAAATGATCGCCTTCGTGAAATTCCCTTTTTCTTACTTCTTAAGTACTAACTTACATTTTAATCTTAATCCTAATTTCCAAACCTTAGATTGGAATGATCCCTACTTATCCCCGGCCCGACTGACACCAGCTTACTCTAACTACGGAAGTTAGCTTTCAGCAATTATTAATGATCTTTGGCACATTTCAGCCCTATCATTACCCTTTCAGTCGGCGCCGTTGTGACCTGTTACGTTACATATATAATCAATACTTGATTATATCTCATAAACTTATTTCTAATGTAATCTAAAGAGGATCCCATACTCCACTTTAGATCACTGGTTTGAGAGAAGCGGAATCTCACGAATATGATTCTCTTTTATCTCTTTTAACAATACTTAAACAAACTATGCGGGAGAGGAGACACTTCACAATAATGCATACTAGTCATACACACTAGGGGTGGTTTTCAATTGTTCAGGCTAGCACCGGTTTAACACAATAGGGAGGGTGCGTGGCTGTTTACTACATTTCCTACAATACTGAACACGCTTTAATTTCTCTTACTTGCCACCACTGCGAAGTGTTTACAATACGCAACTTTACCTTTTATTATTATTCTTTTCCTTTAATTACTTCTACACTTCACACAATTTTAGTATAACTTAGGATTTATTTAGCTCTAGTATTTAAATCAATTCTTATTATTCACTTTATTATTTATTAAACTACTTTGGGGATTTAAGAAACGCTCTTAGAACTATCGTCTATTTAATCACCATATTTATTTAGCACACTTTATATTCACAGGTTGGTTCCGTTCCAATGGCTTACTTTTGCACTCTCTACTTATGTGCCAATATTTGCCACAATTATAACAGGTGGGTTTTCTGCGAGGTGGGTACTTGGTTTCCGCTTTATCTGGGTTTACAGTTTACTTACCAGCTTTGCGCACATAGTGAGGTCTACTAGAAACTTGACTTTCATACGAGGTTGTTACATCAGGCAGTAGTGCTCGCAATTGATGTCTATTATTTCCAGAGGTTTTCATTGCTTCTCTATTTTGATCTGAGTACCATACATTTGAAGAATGGATACTGCACTGTTCCAGATCAGCAATCGTATTGGGTCTATTCATCAATGATAGTCGAGATCTATCTTCGGGTATTACTTTGAGATTCGGCCAGATCGACAAATTTTTCTATTCGCCTGGTTAAATGCTCTATTCTCTGGGTAGTCCGCAAAATTTTTGCCGGAGATTTCTCGTCTTGGAGTGTTTGAGACAATAAGTATAGTTCACTATACTTGGCAGTACAAATTTCTTTTTCGCTTTCATAATCGAGTTGACTTAGATTGTTTAATTCCACGGGCGCATCAAATCCACATTCGCGAATTGAACTTCGTAATTCCGCGACTGTTACATCAGCATGGGGTAGTCCACGCAAAAGAGCTTCGTAAGGCAGCTCGTCTTTTAATAACAAATCAGGGTTAAATTGGGCCATTTTGTTCTAACACATTAGCACGTACTTAAAATTAATACTATCATATTACACATATATTACATATAACAAATTCATAAGTAATCAATTTACACTAATTAGAAAAGAACAATTTCTCTTCTAAGGGAGAGACAGAAATCACACACATATCTTTCAATGTTAAATAGCCGATCAGCTGTTTACTGGAATGTAGGTCAGAGGGTGGCCTACATATTTAGTTAACAAAGGAGGGTGAGAGTGTGTGACAATGGGGTGTTTGCTTTTACATCTTATTGTCTACACAATACGAGTGAATAACACCAACGATTTGAAACCGGTCGTTTTAAACTTGAGAAGGGGAGCACACTTTTGTACAACACATTTATTATTATTCCGCTTAGACAACACTTTGGCTTCGTTCATTCATAAACCTTTCTCAATTAAATAATTACTTATTTTGTTCACAAGTTTTAAATCACGACTTCTACTTAATTACTTTATTATTATTTACAAAGTTATTTTTTAATCAAATTTTTTTTATAACACATACTAGTGTATGTAAGCTATGTAGTTGGACATACACTGTGCAGAATGATTCAGGAGACAACAGGTAGTAGTTTGTCGTAAACAAACCTGTTACAGATTGTTCGGTTGACCAAAATTGTTATGCTTGGTCATGATTCATGTATGCAAGTACTTACATCGAATTATTCAGGTTGTGCCGGTAGGAACCTGCATATAGCATTTTGCATTGTATGACGCTAATGACATTTTACTTATACATACTACCATCTACGTATTAATACATATTACGTTATTTAATAGTGTATTAAATATGTTTTGAACATTACATTTATTAAAGTAACTTTCTGAGTGCATATATCAATATTAAACATTTAGTTATTAATCATACTATTTATGTTTATCCACGCATAAATAGTGAATGCAATTTGTTTGTGACACATATATACACAATTAAAACTCTTTCCTTTGTTTCCTTTATTTTTTTTTTTTATTTCAAATAATGTAAGCAGAGTAACGCACTTTTGTTTACGTCACGATGCTTAACAACCCTTTACATAAATTAGCAGAGTGAATGCACTTTTATGACACTCTGTAAACAATTACGCTTTCATTTTTTTACAATTAAGCAGAGTGGCGCAATTTTTGTAACTAGCTTTTCGCCGCGTTACAAATCCAGGGAACCCTTCGTAATTAAACTCCGTTAATTAGAAGGGCTGCCTACGTTGTAACAGAATTGATCACAAATAATTAAAATAACATATTACTTACTAGCTGTGTAATTGTTTACTTTGTGTAAGGAAACAATGGCAAGGTATACAATTGATTTAAGCACTCCTCATATGTGTGTAACAAGAAGACTTCTCTTTATTCGACATTTAAGAAAAACATATACTGACTGATGCCATGACATTACTAACTCAATTATTAAATTATCGAAAGGTTTCTTTAAACTTTGGCATCAAACTAGATTCTATATAGTTATACCTCGGATCCGGGTGAACTTTCTGTATTAAAACTTTTAATTATACTCTTTTCATGATATTAGCTTGCAAGACTTTCGTTTAATTCAACATTTAAGAATGGTATTATTGCTTGAGTTATATTACTCTACATTAACATATAAACTGTTACAACGTATGAAGTTAGAATAGTTACATGAAATATTAATTAATATGATATAATCTTATAAACATTAGATTTAATTTATAAGTCTTTACAAAGTTAATCATTTCTGAAAAGTCTCTTTCAAGATGTGTTGTGTAACAAATATTATTAACCCTCGATAGACAGGCTATCGAGTCACCTTTTAATTGGTATGCAGAAGACTCCTCCTGGGGTATCAGTCTTGGGAAACAGGAACAGCTACGTCGTCATCTCGGTCTGGCTTTCCTCTGTAAAGGGCTCCAAAAGTTAGCAGGGAGAACAATAGGTCATGTAGTTATCTACGATGATCATGTAGATTCTCGGATGTCCTGATCTGCATATTCTGTCACGTGCAGTAGAGTTTGTGGCTTCTGCTAGTTCACATCTCCGGGTATTACTTTGGAATAGTTTTTATACGTTGAAGTACGTAGTCATCTTGTGTTACACTTTTTGTTACGTTTCAATACTTTTTGTTTTACATAACTTTAAACTTATTGTCTATTCACATGACTACATTAATTAATACATCCAGATGCTTTAAACAAACTACATCTGGTACACTTTCTGAAGATGAAACCAAATATGATACACATATTTGAAGAGCATAGCTCTTACGTCTACACTGTACGGAGTCACCATTGCAAGAGAGATAATTTACGCTCCCTTCGCCAGGTACTGGACAAAAGTTAGTGGGACAACTTCCGCGCGAGAATATAGTTCCTAACTATATTTAAGTTAACATTTTTATTTATTTAAACTATCCCTAAACAAATATACATAATTTAAATCAGTTGTTTAGCGACTATTTATGTCTTCAGATTTTATTATTATTAACATTAGTTTTTTATCTTATTCTTACTCACACAAGACTCTGAAAGCATGTCGAGTCTGGAATCAACAGGAAAGCGCCTGCTTACAAGCAAAGGGTTAAATACGATATTAATAACGCTTTACAATTTATCTTTTTATTTGAGTATCTTATAACTAATTAATTACTGCTTCCTTTCATACTGAGTACATACAGGTATCTTATATTAAAACAGTGAGATTTAAATAGCTTCAGACCTCGCAACCTTAAATTTTTAAAATTTTTTATTTTCTAGATTATTTTTTTTATTTAAATCGTCACATACTCCACCGCTTGAATTGCACGCTACGGTTTAGCTTTTTGAGTCTAACTCACTATTGGGCACTGGGATATTGAATGGGTTTAGTGTGTGTAATTTCTTTCACATTCTTTCTTGTACACTTTACAACGTTCTCCACATAGTTATTTCCTATAGTTACAACACAGTACACTTTATATTTTTATGAACTACCTTTTTTTTTTTTTTACATACTATTTACACTAAATATTTACACAATTAAAACACAAAACTCTTTCTTATCTCTATCACTTAATTTTACTACCGGTTTTTTGTTTGTCTTACTCTCTCTTCTGTAGAGTAACTTTCTAAATCTCTACTATTTAGAATTCTATCTTTTCTTCTGTGAGTCCTATATATATATAACTCATGTAGTTAATGAGTGTTAGTACCCATCTAGTTAATGATTATTCATTAATGCATGCTCCGCAGAACTGGAACTCAGGTTGATCAGGCCTCGTTTCCAAACTCTACGTTTTACATTTCTTACGCGGGTTCAGAAATATAATTTTCTTTACTACCTAGTATTCCTTTTCCTTTTTTTTTTATACTATACCGTCACTTCTTCTTATACAACTTTAGTTGCGAAATATGCGATCTCCGCACATATTTCTGAGTTGCAGGTTCGCACAGGGCTACTGTAACTGGAGTTAGGTACTTTTGGATTTGATAAGGGCCACACCATCTGAATGATAGTTTCGAGGTGGTCTTATCAATCGCACTACTAATGGGGTGAGTCTTGTACATTACCAAGTCACCTACTTGATACCTGACTGAGTTGCTATGATTACCTTTCTCGTGGTATCTTCTGGATTTTTCCAAGCTTGCTCTCAAGTTAGAGCGGGCTTTGTTCCATATTCTCTTTATCTGCTTATCCGTTATTTGCGGAGGCAGTAGATCGTGTATATTCCATCTTGTGGACAAAGGGTGGTTTGGTCTATACTTGTATAGTAACTCGAACGGGGTCGACTTGTGACCTTCGTGGTAATTGGGGACGGGGAGTACGATTAGTGGCAGTGTGTGAAGTTATTTATTATTAGTGCACAGTTTGTTTTTCCTAATTTCCTTTAAATGACATTACTCATTTAAATGATCGCCTTCGTGAAATTCCCTTTTTCTTACTTCTTAAGTACTAACTTACATTTTAATCTTAATCCTAATTTCCAAACCTTAGATTGGAATGATCCCTACTTATCCGTAACTCACAACATCCCGGCCCGACTGACACCAGCTTACTCTAACTACGGAAGTTAGCTTTCAGCAATTATTAATGATCTTTGGCACATTTCAGCCCTATCATTACCCTTTCAGTCGGCGCCGTTGTGACCTGTTACGTTACATATATAATCAATACTTGATTATATCTCATAAACTTATTTCTAATGTAATCTAAAGAGGATCCCATACTCCACTTTAGATCACTGGTTTGAGAGAAGCGGAATCTCACGAATATGATTCTCTTTTATCTCTTTTAACAATACTTAAACAAACTATGCGGGAGAGGAGACACTTCACAATAATGCATACTAGTCATACACACTAGGGGTGGTTTTCAATTGTTCAGGCTAGCACCGGTTTAACACAATAGGGAGGGTGCGTGGCTGTTTACTACATTTCCTACAATACTGAACACGCTTTAATTTCTCTTACTTGCCACCACTGCGAAGTGTTTACAATACGACACTTTACCTTTTATTATTATTCTTTTCCTTTAATTACTTCTACACTTCACACAATTTTAGTATAACTTAGGATTTATTTAGCTCTAGTATTTAAATCAATTCTTATTATTCACTTTATTATTTATTAAACTACTTTGGGGATTTAAGAAACGCTCTTAGAACTATCGTCTATTTAATCACCATATTTATTTAGCACACTTTATATTCACAGGTTGGTTCCGTTCCAATGGCTTACTTTTGCACTCTCTACTTATGTGCCAATATTTGCCACAATTATAACAGGTGGGTTTTCTGCGAGGTGGGTACTTGGTTTCCGCTTTATCTGGGTTTACAGTTTACTTACCAGCTTTGCGCACATAGTGAGGTCTACTAGAAACTTGACTTTCATACGAGGTTGTTACATCAGGCAGTAGTGCTCGCAATTGATGTCTATTATTTCCAGAGGTTTTCATTGCTTCTCTATTTTGATCTGAGTACCATACATTTGAAGAATGGATACTGCACTGTTCCAGATCAGCAATCGTATTGGGTCTATTCATCAATGATAGTCGAGATCTATCTTCGGGTATTACTTTGAGATTCGGCCAGATCGACAAATTTTTCTATTCGCCTGGTTAAATGCTCTATTCTCTGGGTAGTCCGCAAAATTTTTGCCGGAGATTTCTCGTCTTGGAGTGTTTGAGACAATAAGTATAGTTCACTATACTTGGCAGTACAAATTTCTTTTTCGCTTTCATAATCGAGTTGACTTAGATTGTTTAATTCCACGGGCGCATCAAATCCACATTCGCGAATTGAACTTCGTAATTCCGCGACTGTTACATCAGCATGGGGTAGTCCACGCAAAAGAGCTTCGTAAGACAGCTCGTCTTTTAATAACAAATCAGGGTTAAATTGGGCCATTTTGTTCTAACACATTAGCACGTACTTAAAATTAATACTATCATATTACACATATATTACATATAACAAATTCATAAGTAATCAATTTACACTAATTAGAAAAGAACAATTTCTCTTCTAAGGGAGAGACAGAAATCACACACATATCTTTCAATGTTAAATAGCCGATCAGCTGTTTACTGGAATGTAGGTCAGAGGGTGGCCTACATATTTAGTTAACAAAGGAGGGTGAGAGTGTGTGACAATGGGGTGTTTGCTTTTACATCTTATTGTCTACACAATACGAGTGAATAACACCAACGATTTGAAACCGGTCGTTTTAAACTTGAGAAGGGGAGCACACTTTTGTACAACACATTTATTATTATTCCGCTTAGACAACACTTTGGCTTCGTTCATTCATAAACCTTTCTCAATTAAATAATTACTTATTTTGTTCACAAGTTTTAAATCACGACTTCTACTTAATTACTTTATTATTATTTACAAAGTTATTTTTTAATCAAATTTTTTTTATAACACATACTAGTGTATGTAAGCTATGTAGTTGGACATACACTGTGCAGAATGATTCAGGAGACAACAGGTAGTAGTTTGTCGTAAACAAACCTGTTACAGATTGTTCGGTTGACCAAAATTGTTATGCTTGGTCATGATTCATGTATGCAAGTACTTACATCGAATTATTCAGGTTGTGCCGGTAGGAACCTGCATATAGCATTTTGCATTGTATGACGCTAATGACATTTTACTTATACATACTACCATCTACGTATTAATACATATTACGTTATTTAATAGTGTATTAAATATGTTTTGAACATTACATTTATTAAAGTAACTTTCTGAGTGCATATATCAATATTAAACATTTAGTTATTAATCATACTATTTATGTTTATCCACGCATAAATAGTGAATGCAATTTGTTTGTGACACATATATACACAATTAAAACTCTTTCCTTTGTTTCCTTTATTTTTTTTTTTATTTCAAATAATGTAAGCAGAGTAACGCACTTTTGTTTACGTCACGATGCTTAACAACCCTTTACATAAATTAGCAGAGTGAATGCACTTTTATGACACTCTGTAAACAATTACGCTTTCATTTTTTTACAATTAAGCAGAGTGGCGCAATTTTTGTAACTAGCTTTTCGCCGCGTTACAAATCCAGGGAACCCTTCGTAATTAAACTCCGTTAATTAGAAGGGCTGCCTACGTTGTAACAGAATTGATCACAAATAATTAAAATAACATATTACTTACTAGCTGTGTAATTGTTTACTTTGTGTAAGGAAACAATGGCAAGGTATACAATTGATTTAAGCACTCCTCATATGTGTGTAACAAGAAGACTTCTCTTTATTCGACATTTAAGAAAAACATATACTGACTGATGCCATGACATTACTAACTCAATTATTAAATTATCGAAAGGTTTCTTTAAACTTTGGCATCAAACTAGATTCTATATAGTTATACCTCGGATCCGGGTGAACTTTCTGTATTAAAACTTTTAATTATACTCTTTTCATGATATTAGCTTGCAAGACTTTCGTTTAATTCAACATTTAAGAATGGTATTATTGCTTGAGTTATATTACTCTACATTAACATATAAACTGTTACAACGTATGAAGTTAGAATAGTTACATGAAATATTAATTAATATGATATAATCTTATAAACATTAGATTTAATTTATAAGTCTTTACAAAGTTAATCATTTCTGAAAAGTCTCTTTCAAGATGTGTTGTGTAACAAATATTATTAACCCTCGATAGACAGGCTATCGAGTCACCTTTTAATTGGTATGCAGAAGACTCCTCCTGGGGTATCAGTCTTGGGAAACAGGAACAGCTACGTCGTCATCTCGGTCTGGCTTTCCTCTGTAAAGGGCTCCAAAAGTTAGCAGGGAGAACAATAGGTCATGTAGTTATCTACGATGATCATGTAGATTCTCGGATGTCCTGATCTGCATATTCTGTCACGTGCAGTAGAGTTTGTGGCTTCTGCTAGTTCACATCTCCGGGTATTACTTTGGAATAGTTTTTATACGTTGAAGTACGTAGTCATCTTGTGTTACACTTTTTGTTACGTTTCAATACTTTTTGTTTTACATAACTTTAAACTTATTGTCTATTCACATGACTACATTAATTAATACATCCAGATGCTTTAAACAAACTACATCTGGTACACTTTCTGAAGATGAAACCAAATATGATACACATATTTGAAGAGCATAGCTCTTACGTCTACACTGTACGGAGTCACCATTGCAAGAGAGAGAATTTACGCTCCCTTCGCCAGGTACTGGACAAAAGTTAGTGGGACAACTTCCGCGCGAGAATATAGTTCCAAACTATATTTAAGTTAACATTTTTATTTATTTAAACTATCCCTAAACAAATATACATAATTTAAATCAGTTGTTTAGCGACTATTTATGTCTTCAGATTTTATTATTATTAACATTAGTTTTTTATCTTATTCTTACTCACACAAGACTCTGAAAGCATGTCGAGTCTGGAATCAACAGGAAAGCGCCTGCTTACAAGCAAAGGGTTAAATACGATATTAATAACGCTTTACAATTTATCTTTTTATTTGAGTATCTTATAACTAATTAATTACTGCTTCCTTTCATACTGAGTACATACAGGTATCTTATATTAAAACAGTGAGATTTAAATAGCTTCAGACCTCGCAACCTTAAATTTTTAAAATTTTTTATTTTCTAGATTTTTTTTTTTATTTAAATCGTCACATACTCCACCGCTTGAATTGCACGCTACGGTTTAGCTTTTTGAGTCTAACTCACTATTGGGCACTGGGATATTGAATGGGTTTAGTGTGTGTAATTTCTTTCACATTCTTTCTTGTACACTTTACAACGTTCTCCACATAGTTATTTCCTATAGTTACAACACAGTACACTTTATATTTTTATGAACTACCTTTTTTTTTTTTTTTTACATACTATTTACACTAAATATTTACACAATTAAAACACAAAACTCTTTCTTATCTCTATCACTTAATTTTACTACCGGTTTTTTGTTTGTCTTACTCTCTCTTCTGTAGAGTAACTTTCTAAATCTCTACTATTTAGAATTCTATCTTTTCTTCTGTGAGTCCTATATATATATAACTCATGTAGTTAATGAGTGTTAGTACCCATCTAGTTAATGATTATTCATTAATGCATGCTCCGCAGAACTGGAACTCAGGTTGATCAGGCCTCGTTTCCAAACTCTACGTTTTACATTTCTTACGCGGGTTCAGAAATATAATTTTCTTTACTACCTAGTATTCCTTTTCCTTTTTTTTTTTATACTATACCGTCACTTCTTCTTATACAACTTTAGTTGCGAAATATGCGATCTCCGCACATATTTCTGAGTTGCAGGTTCGCACAGGGCTACTGTAACTGGAGTTAGGTACTTTTGGATTTGATAAGGGCCACACCATCTGAATGATAGTTTCGAGGTGGTCTTATCAATCGCACTACTAATGGGGTGAGTCTTGTACATTACCAAGTCACCTACTTGATACCTGACTGAGTTGCTATGATTACCTTTCTCGTGGTATCTTCTGGATTTTTCCAAGCTTGCTCTCAAGTTAGAGCGGGCTTTGTTCCATATTCTCTTTATCTGCTTATCCGTTATTTGCGGAGGCAGTAGATCGTGTATATTCCATCTTGTGGACAAAGGGTGGTTTGGTCTATACTTGTATAGTAACTCGAACGGGGTCGACTTGTGACCTTCGTGGTAATTGGGGACGGGGAGTACGATTAGTGGCAGTGTGTGAAGTTATTTATTATTAGTGCACAGTTTGTTTTTCCTAATTTCCTTTAAATGACATTACTCATTTAAATGATCGCCTTCGTGAAATTCCCTTTTTCTTACTTCTTAAGTACTAACTTACATTTTAATCTTAATCCTAATTTCCAAACCTTAGATTGAAATGATCCCTACTTATCCCCGGCCCGACTGACACCAGCTTACTCTAACTACGGAAGTTAGCTTTCAGCAATTATTAATGATCTTTGGCACATTTCAGCCCTATCATTACCCTTTCAGTCGGCGCCGTTGTGACCTGTTACGTTACATATATAATCAATACTTGATTATATCTCATAAACTTATTTCTAATGTAATCTAAAGAGGATCCCATACTCCACTTTAGATCACTGGTTTGAGAGAAGCGGAATCTCACGAATATGATTCTCTTTTATCTCTTTTAACAATACTTAAACAAACTATGCGGGAGAGGAGACACTTCACAATAATGCATACTAGTCATACACACTAGGGGTGGTTTTCAATTGTTCAGGCTAGCACCGGTTTAACACAATAGGGAGGGTGCGTGGCTGTTTACTACATTTCCTACAATACTGAACACGCTTTAATTTCTCTTACTTGCCACCACTGCGAAGTGTTTACAATACGCAACTTTACCTTTTATTATTATTCTTTTCCTTTAATTACTTCTACACTTCACACAATTTTAGTATAACTTAGGATTTATTTAGCTCTAGTATTTAAATCAATTCTTATTATTCACTTTATTATTTATTAAACTACTTTGGGGATTTAAGAAACGCTCTTAGAACTATCGTCTATTTAATCACCATATTTATTTAGCACACTTTATATTCACAGGTTGGTTCCGTTCCAATGGCTTACTTTTGCACTCTCTACTTATGTGCCAATATTTGCCACAATTATAACAGGTGGGTTTTCTGCGAGGTGGGTACTTGGTTTCCGCTTTATCTGGGTTTACAGTTTACTTACCAGCTTTGCGCACATAGTGAGGTCTACTAGAAACTTGACTTTCATACGAGGTTGTTACATCAGGCAGTAGTGCTCGCAATTGATGTCTATTATTTCCAGAGGTTTTCATTGCTTCTCTATTTTGATCTGAGTACCATACATTTGAAGAATGGATACTGCACTGTTCCAGATCAGCAATCGTATTGGGTCTATTCATCAATGATAGTCGAGATCTATCTTCGGGTATTACTTTGAGATTCGGCCAGATCGACAAATTTTTCTATTCGCCTGGTTAAATGCTCTATTCTCTGGGTAGTCCGCAAAATTTTTGCCGGAGATTTCTCGTCTTGGAGTGTTTGAGACAATAAGTATAGTTCACTATACTTGGCAGTACAAATTTCTTTTTCGCTTTCATAATCGAGTTGACTTAGATTGTTTAATTCCACGGGCGCATCAAATCCACATTCGCGAATTGAACTTCGTAATTCCGCGACTGTTACATCAGCATGGGGTAGTCCACGCAAAAGAGCTTCGTAAGACAGCTCGTCTTTTAATAACAAATCAGGGTTAAATTGGGCCATTTTGTTCTAACACATTAGCACGTACTTAAAATTAATACTATCATATTACACATATATTACATATAACAAATTCATAAGTAATCAATTTACACTAATTAGAAAAGAAAAATTTCTCTTCTAAGGGAGAGACAGAAATCACACACATATCTTTCAATGTTAAATAGCCGATCAGCTGTTTACTGGAATGTAGGTCAGAGGGTGGCCTACATATTTAGTTAACAAAGGAGGGTGAGAGTGTGTGACAATGGGGTGTTTGCTTTTACATCTTATTGTCTACACAATACGAGTGAATAACACCAACGATTTGAAACCGGTCGTTTTAAACTTGAGAAGGGGAGCACACTTTTGTACAACACATTTATTATTATTCCGCTTAGACAACACTTTGGCTTCGTTCATTCATAAACCTTTCTCAATTAAATAATTACTTATTTTGTTCACAAGTTTTAAATCACGACTTCTACTTAATTACTTTATTATTATTTACAAAGTTATTTTTTAATCAAATTTTTTTTATAACACATACTAGTGTATGTAAGCTATGTAGTTGGACATACACTGTGCAGAATGATTCAGGAGACAACAGGTAGTAGTTTGTCGTAAACAAACCTGTTACAGATTGTTCGGTTGACCAAAATTGTTATGCTTGGTCATGATTCATGTATGCAAGTACTTACATCGAATTATTCAGGTTGTGCCGGTAGGAACCTGCATATAGCATTTTGCATTGTATGACGCTAATGACATTTTACTTATACATACTACCATCTACGTATTAATACATATTACGTTATTTAATAGTGTATTAAATACGTTTTGAACATTACATTTATTAAAGTAACTTTCTGAGTGCATATATCAATATTAAACATTTAGTTATTAATCATACTATTTATGTTTATCCACGCATAAATAGTGAATGCAATTTGTTTGTGACACATATATACACAATTAAAACTCTTTCCTTTGTTTCCTTTATTTTTTTTTTTATTTCAAATAATGTAAGCAGAGTAACGCACTTTTGTTTACGTCACGATGCTTAACAACCCTTTACATAAATTAGCAGAGTGAATGCACTTTTATGACACTCTGTAAACAATTACGCTTTCATTTTTTTACAATTAAGCAGAGTGGCGCAATTTTTGTAACTAGCTTTTCGCCGCGTTACAAATCCAGGGAACCCTTCGTAATTAAACTCCGTTAATTAGAAGGGCTGCCTACGTTGTAACAGAATTGATCACAAATAATTAAAATAACATATTACTTACTAGCTGTGTAATTGTTTACTTTGTGTAAGGAAACAATGGCAAGGTATACAATTGATTTAAGCACTCCTCATATGTGTGTAACAAGAAGACTTCTCTTTATTCGACATTTAAGAAAAACATATACTGACTGATGCCATGACATTACTAACTCAATTATTAAATTATCGAAAGGTTTCTTTAAACTTTGGCATCAAACTAGATTCTATATAGTTATACCTCGGATCCGGGTGAACTTTCTGTATTAAAACTTTTAATTATACTCTTTTCATGATATTAGCTTGCAAGACTTTCGTTTAATTCAACATTTAAGAATGGTATTATTGCTTGACTTATATTACTCTACATTAACATATAAACTGTTACAACGTATGAAGTTAGAATAGTTACATGAAATATTAATTAATATGATATAATCTTATAAACATTAGATTTAATTTATAAGTCTTTACAAAGTTAATCATTTCTGAAAAGTCTCTTTCAAGATGTGTTGTGTAACAAATATTATTAACCCTCGATAGACAGGCTATCGAGTCACCTTTTAATTGGTATGCAGAAGACTCCTCCTGGGGTATCAGTCTTGGGAAACAGGAACAGCTACGTCGTCATCTCGGTCTGGCTTTCCTCTGTAAAGGGCTCCAAAAGTTAGCAGGGAGAACAATAGGTCATGTAGTTATCTACGATGATCATGTAGATTCTCGGATGTCCTGATCTGCATATTCTGTCACGTGCAGTAGAGTTTGTGGCTTCTGCTAGTTCACATCTCCGGGTATTACTTTGGAATAGTTTTTATACGTTGAAGTACGTAGTCATCTTGTGTTACACTTTTTGTTACGTTTCAATACTTTTTGTTTTACATAACTTTAAACTTATTGTCTATTCACATGACTACATTAATTAATACATCCAGATGCTTTAAACAAACTACATCTGGTACACTTTCTGAAGATGAAACCAAATATGATACACATATTTGAAGAGCATAGCTCTTACGTCTACACTGTACGGAGTCACCATTGCAAGAGAGAGAATTTACGCTCCCTTCGCCAGGTACTGGACAAAAGTTAGTGGGACAACTTCCGCGCGAGAATATAGTTCCTAACTATATTTAAGTTAACATTTTTATTTATTTAAACTATCCCTAAACAAATATACATAATTTAAATCAGTTGTTTAGCGACTATTTATGTCTTCAGATTTTATTATTATTAACATTAGTTTTTTATCTTATTCTTACTCACACAAGACTCTGAAAGCATGTCGAGTCTGGAATCAACAGGAAAGCGCCTGCTTACAAGCAAAGGGTTAAATACGATATTAATAACGCTTTACAATTTATCTTTTTATTTGAGTATCTTATAACTAATTAATTACTGCTTCCTTTCATACTGAGTACATACAGGTATCTTATATTAAAACAGTGAGATTTAAATAGCTTCAGACCTCGCAACCTTAAATTTTTAAAATTTTTTATTTTCTAGATTATTTTTTTTATTTAAATCGTCACATACTCCACCGCTTGAATTGCACGCTACGGTTTAGCTTTTTGAGTCTAACTCACTATTGGGCACTGGGATATTGAATGGGTTTAGTGTGTGTAATTTCTTTCACATTCTTTCTTGTACACTTTACAACGTTCTCCACATAGTTATTTCCTATAGTTACAACACAGTACACTTTATATTTTTATGAACTACCTTTTTTTTTTTTTTTTACATACTATTTACACTAAATATTTACACAATTAAAACACAAAACTCTTTCTTATCTCTATCACTTAATTTTACTACCGGTTTTTTGTTTGTCTTACTCTCTCTTCTGTAGAGTAACTTTCTAAATCTCTACTATTTAGAATTCTATCTTTTCTTCTGTGAGTCCTATATATATATAACTCATGTAGTTAATGAGTGTTAGTACCCATCTAGTTAATGATTATTCATTAATGCATGCTCCGCAGAACTGGAACTCAGGTTGATCAGGCCTCGTTTCCAAACTCTACGTTTTACATTTCTTACGCGGGTTCAGAAATATAATTTTCTTTACTACCTAGTATTCCTTTTCCTTTTTTTTTTATACTATACCGTCACTTCTTCTTATACAACTTTAGTTGCGAAATATGCGATCTCCGCACATATTTCTGAGTTGCAGGTTCGCACAGGGCTACTGTAACTGGAGTTAGGTACTTTTGGATTTGATAAGGGCCACACCATCTGAATGATAGTTTCGAGGTGGTCTTATCAATCGCACTACTAATGGGGTGAGTCTTGTACATTACCAAGTCACCTACTTGATACCTGACTGAGTTGCTATGATTACCTTTCTCGTGGTATCTTCTGGATTTTTCCAAGCTTGCTCTCAAGTTAGAGCGGGCTTTGTTCCATATTCTCTTTATCTGCTTATCCGTTATTTGCGGAGGCAGTAGATCGTGTATATTCCATCTTGTGGACAAAGGGTGGTTTGGTCTATACTTGTATAGTAACTCGAACGGGGTCGACTTGTGACCTTCGTGGTAATTGGGGACGGGGAGTACGATTAGTGGCAGTGTGTGAAGTTATTTATTATTAGTGCACAGTTTGTTTTTCCTAATTTCCTTTAAATGACATTACTCATTTAAATGATCGCCTTCGTGAAATTCCCTTTTTCTTACTTCTTAAGTACTAACTTACATTTTAATCTTAATCCTAATTTCCAAACCTTAGATTGGAATGATCCCTACTTATCCGTAACTCACAACATCCCGGCCCGACTGACACCAGCTTACTCTAACTACGGAAGTTAGCTTTCAGCAATTATTAATGATCTTTGGCACATTTCAGCCCTATCATTACCCTTTCAGTCGGCGCCGTTGTGACCTGTTACGTTACATATATAATCAATACTTGATTATATCTCATAAACTTATTTCTAATGTAATCTAAAGAGGATCCCATACTCCACTTTAGATCACTGGTTTGAGAGAAGCGGAATCTCACGAATATGATTCTCTTTTATCTCTTTTAACAATACTTAAACAAACTATGCGGGAGAGGAGACACTTCACAATAATGCATACTAGTCATACACACTAGGGGTGGTTTTCAATTGTTCAGGCTAGCACCGGTTTAACACAATAGGGAGGGTGCGTGGCTGTTTACTACATTTCCTACAATACTGAACACGCTTTAATTTCTCTTACTTGCCACCACTGCGAAGTGTTTACAATACGCAACTTTACCTTTTATTATTATTCTTTTCCTTTAATTACTTCTACACTTCACACAATTTTAGTATAACTTAGGATTTATTTAGCTCTAGTATTTAAATCAATTCTTATTATTCACTTTATTATTTATTAAACTACTTTGGGGATTTAAGAAACGCTCTTAGAACTATCGTCTATTTAATCACCATATTTATTTAGCACACTTTATATTCACAGGTTGGTTCCGTTCCAATGGCTTACTTTTGCACTCTCTACTTATGTGCCAATATTTGCCACAATTATAACAGGTGGGTTTTCTGCGAGGTGGGTACTTGGTTTCCGCTTTATCTGGGTTTACAGTTTACTTACCAGCTTTGCGCACATAGTGAGGTCTACTAGAAACTTGACTTTCATACGAGGTTGTTACATCAGGCAGTAGTGCTCGCAATTGATGTCTATTATTTCCAGAGGTTTTCATTGCTTCTCTATTTTGATCTGAGTACCATACATTTGAAGAATGGATACTGCACTGTTCCAGATCAGCAATCGTATTGGGTCTATTCATCAATGATAGTCGAGATCTATCTTCGGGTATTACTTTGAGATTCGGCCAGATCGACAAATTTTTCTATTCGCCTGGTTAAATGCTCTATTCTCTGGGTAGTCCGCAAAATTTTTGCCGGAGATTTCTCGTCTTGGAGTGTTTGAGACAATAAGTATAGTTCACTATACTTGGCAGTACAAATTTCTTTTTCGCTTTCATAATCGAGTTGACTTAGATTGTTTAATTCCACGGGCGCATCAAATCCACATTCGCGAATTGAACTTCGTAATTCCGCGACTGTTACATCAGCATGGGGTAGTCCACGCAAAAGAGCTTCGTAAGACAGCTCGTCTTTTAATAACAAATCAGGGTTAAATTGGGCCATTTTGTTCTAACACATTAGCACGTACTTAAAATTAATACTATCATATTACACATATATTACATATAACAAATTCATAAGTAATCAATTTACACTAATTAGAAAAGAAAAATTTCTCTTCTAAGGGAGAGACAGAAATCACACACATATCTTTCAATGTTAAATAGCCGATCAGCTGTTTACTGGAATGTAGGTCAGAGGGTGGCCTACATATTTAGTTAACAAAGGAGGGTGAGAGTGTGTGACAATGGGGGTGTTTGCTTTTACATCTTATTGTCTACACAATACGAGTGAATAACACCAACGATTTGAAACCGGTCGTTTTAAACTTGAGAAGGGGAGCACACTTTTGTACAACACATTTATTATTATTCCGCTTAGACAACACTTTGGCTTCGTTCATTCATAAACCTTTCTCAATTAAATAATTACTTATTTTGTTCACAAGTTTTAAATCACGACTTCTACTTAATTACTTTATTATTATTTACAAAGTTATTTTTTAATCAAATTTTTTTATAACACATACTAGTGTATGTAAGCTATGTAGTTGGACATACACTGTGCAGAATGATTCAGGAGACAACAGGTAGTAGTTTGTCGTAAACAAACCTGTTACAGATTGTTCGGTTGACCAAAATTGTTATGCTTGGTCATGATTCATGTATGCAAGTACTTACATCGAATTATTCAGGTTGTGCCGGTAGGAACCTGCATATAGCATTTTGCATTGTATGACGCTAATGACATTTTACTTATACATACTACCATCTACGTATTAATACATATTACGTTATTTAATAGTGTATTAAATACGTTTTGAACATTACATTTATTAAAGTAACTTTCTGAGTGCATATATCAATATTAAACATTTAGTTATTAATCATACTATTTATGTTTATCCACGCATAAATAGTGAATGCAATTTGTTTGTGACACATATATACACAATTAAAACTCTTTCCTTTGTTTCCTTTATTTTTTTTTTTTATTTCAAATAATGTAAGCAGAGTAACGCACTTTTGTTTACGTCACGATGCTTAACAACCCTTTACATAAATTAGCAGAGTGAATGCACTTTTATGACACTCTGTAAACAATTACGCTTTCATTTTTTTACAATTAAGCAGAGTGGCGCAATTTTTGTAACTAGCTTTTCGCCGCGTTACAAATCCAGGGAACCCTTCGTAATTAAACTCCGTTAATTAGAAGGGCTGCCTACGTTGTAACAGAATTGATCACAAATAATTAAAATAACATATTACTTACTAGCTGTGTAATTGTTTACTTTGTGTAAGGAAACAATGCAAGGTATACAATTGATTTAAGCACTCCTCATATGTGTGTAACAAGAAGACTTCTCTTTATTCGACATTTAAGAAAAACATATACTGACTGATGCCATGACATTACTAACTCAATTATTAAATTATCGAAAGGTTTCTTTAAACTTTGGCATCAAACTAGATTCTATATAGTTATACCTCGGATCCGGGTGAACTTTCTGTATTAAAACTTTTAATTATACTCTTTTCATGATATTAGCTTGCAAGACTTTCGTTTAATTCAACATTTAAGAATGGTATTATTGCTTGACTTATATTACTCTACATTAACATATAAACTGTTACAACGTATGAAGTTAGAATAGTTACATGAAATATTAATTAATATGATATAATCTTATAAACATTAGATTTAATTTATAAGTCTTTACAAAGTTAATCATTTCTGAAAAGTCTCTTTCAAGATGTGTTGTGTAACAAATATTATTAACCCTCGATAGACAGGCTATCGAGTCACCTTTTAATTGGTATGCAGAAGACTCCTCCTGGGGTATCAGTCTTGGGAAACAGGAACAGCTACGTCGTCATCTCGGTCTGGCTTTCCTCTGTAAAGGGCTCCAAAAGTTAGCAGGGAGAACAATAGGTCATGTAGTTATCTACGATGATCATGTAGATTCTCGGATGTCCTGATCTGCATATTCTGTCACGTGCAGTAGAGTTTGTGGCTTCTGCTAGTTCACATCTCCGGGTATTACTTTGGAATAGTTTTTATACGTTGAAGTACGTAGTCATCTTGTGTTACACTTTTTGTTACGTTTCAATACTTTTTGTTTTACATAACTTTAAACTTATTGTCTATTCACATGACTACATTAATTAATACATCCAGATGCTTTAAACAAACTACATCTGGTACACTTTCTGAAGATGAAACCAAATATGATACACATATTTGAAGAGCATAGCTCTTACGTCTACACTGTACGGAGTCACCATTGCAAGAGAGAGAATTTACGCTCCCTTCGCCAGGTACTGGACAAAAGTTAGTGGGACAACTTCCGCGCGAGAATATAGTTCCTAACTATATTTAAGTTAACATTTTTATTTATTTAAACTATCCCTAAACAAATATACATAATTTAAATCAGTTGTTTAGCGACTATTTATGTCTTCAGATTTTATTATTATTAACATTAGTTTTTTATCTTATTCTTACTCACACAAGACTCTGAAAGCATGTCGAGTCTGGAATCAACAGGAAAGCGCCTGCTTACAAGCAAAGGGTTAAATACGATATTAATAACGCTTTACAATTTATCTTTTTATTTGAGTATCTTATAACTAATTAATTACTGCTTCCTTTCATACTGAGTACATACAGGTATCTTATATTAAAACAGTGAGATTTAAATAGCTTCAGACCTCGCAACCTTAAATTTTTAAAATTTTTTATTTTCTAGATTATTTTTTTTATTTAAATCGTCACATACTCCACCGCTTGAATTGCACGCTACGGTTTAGCTTTTTGAGTCTAACTCACTATTGGGCACTGGGATATTGAATGGGTTTAGTGTGTGTAATTTCTTTCACATTCTTTCTTGTACACTTTACAACGTTCTCCACATAGTTATTTCCTATAGTTACAACACAGTACACTTTATATTTTTATGAACTACCTTTTTTTTTTTTTTTTTACATACTATTTACACTAAATATTTACACAATTAAAACACAAAACTCTTTCTTATCTCTATCACTTAATTTACTACCGGTTTTTTGTTTGTCTTACTCTCTCTTCTGTAGAGTAACTTTCTAAATCTCTACTATTTAGAATTCTATCTTTTCTTCTGTGAGTCCTATATATATATAACTCATGTAGTTAATGAGTGTTAGTACCCATCTAGTTAATGATTATTCATTAATGCATGCTCCGCAGAACTGGAACTCAGGTTGATCAGGCCTCGTTTCCAAACTCTACGTTTTACATTTCTTACGCGGGTTCAGAAATATAATTTTCTTTACTACCTAGTATTCCTTTTCCTTTTTTTTTTATACTATACCGTCACTTCTTCTTATACAACTTTAGTTGCGAAATATGCGATCTCCGCACATATTTCTGAGTTGCAGGTTCGCACAGGGCTACTGTAACTGGAGTTAGGTACTTTTGGATTTGATAAGGGCCACACCATCTGAATGATAGTTTCGAGGTGGTCTTATCAATCGCACTACTAATGGGGTGAGTCTTGTACATTACCAAGTCACCTACTTGATACCTGACTGAGTTGCTATGATTACCTTTCTCGTGGTATCTTCTGGATTTTTCCAAGCTTGCTCTCAAGTTAGAGCGGGCTTTGTTCCATATTCTCTTTATCTGCTTATCCGTTATTTGCGGAGGCAGTAGATCGTGTATATTCCATCTTGTGGACAAAGGGTGGTTTGGTCTATACTTGTATAGTAACTCGAACGGGGTCGACTTGTGACCTTCGTGGTAATTGGGGACGGGGAGTACGATTAGTGGCAGTGTGTGAAGTTATTTATTATTAGTGCACAGTTTGTTTTTCCTAATTTCCTTTAAATGACATTACTCATTTAAATGATCGCCTTCGTGAAATTCCCTTTTTCTTACTTCTTAAGTACTAACTTACATTTTAATCTTAATCCTAATTTCCAAACCTTAGATTGGAATGATCCCTACTTATCCGTAACTCACAACATCCCGGCCCGACTGACACCAGCTTACTCTAACTACGGAAGTTAGCTTTCAGCAATTATTAATGATCTTTGGCACATTTCAGCCCTATCATTACCCTTTCAGTCGGCGCCGTTGTGACCTGTTACGTTACATATATAATCAATACTTGATTATATCTCATAAACTTATTTCTAATGTAATCTAAAGAGGATCCCATACTCCACTTTAGATCACTGGTTTGAGAGAAGCGGAATCTCACGAATATGATTCTCTTTTATCTCTTTTAACAATACTTAAACAAACTATGCGGGAGAGGAGACACTTCACAATAATGCATACTAGTCATACACACTAGGGGTGGTTTTCAATTGTTCAGGCTAGCACCGGTTTAACACAATAGGGAGGGTGCGTGGCTGTTTACTACATTTCCTACAATACTGAACACGCTTTAATTTCTCTTACTTGCCACCACTGCGAAGTGTTTACAATACGCAACTTTACCTTTTATTATTATTCTTTTCCTTTAATTACTTCTACACTTCACACAATTTTAGTATAACTTAGGATTTATTTAGCTCTAGTATTTAAATCAATTCTTATTATTCACTTTATTATTTATTAAACTACTTTGGGGATTTAAGAAACGCTCTTAGAACTATCGTCTATTTAATCACCATATTTATTTAGCACACTTTATGTTCACAGGTTGGTTCCGTTCCAATGGCTTACTTTTGCACTCTTTACTTATGTGCCAATATTTGCCACAATTATAACAGGTGGGTTTTCTGCGAGGTGGGTACTTGGTTTCCGCTTTATCTGGGTTTACAGTTTACTTACCAGCTTTGCGCACATAGTGAGGTCTACTAGAAACTTGACTTTCATACGAGGTTGTTACATCAGGCAGTAGTGCTCGCAATTGATGTCTATTATTTCCAGAGGTTTTCATTGCTTCTCTATTTTGATCTGAGTACCATACATTTGAAGAATGGATACTGCACTGTTCCAGATCAGCAATCGTATTGGGTCTATTCATCAATGATAGTCGAGATCTATCTTCGGGTATTACTTTGAGATTCGGCCAGATCGACAAATTTTTCTATTCGCCTGGTTAAATGCTCTATTCTCTGGGTAGTCCGCAAAATTTTTGCCGGAGATTTCTCGTCTTGGAGTGTTTGAGACAATAAGTATAGTTCACTATACTTGGCAGTACAAATTTCTTTTTCGCTTTCATAATCGAGTTGACTTAGATTGTTTAATTCCACGGGCGCATCAAATCCACATTCGCGAATTGAACTTCGTAATTCCGCGACTGTTACATCAGCATGGGGTAGTCCACGCAAAAGAGCTTCGTAAGACAGCTCGTCTTTTAATAACAAATCAGGGTTAAATTGGGCCATTTTGTTCTAACACATTAGCACGTACTTAAAACTAATACTATCATATTACACATATATTACATATAACAAATTCATAAGTAATCAATTTACACTAATTAGAAAAGAACAATTTCTCTTCTAAGGGAGAGACAGAAATCACACACATATCTTTCAATGTTAAATAGCCGATCAGCTGTTTACTGGAATGTAGGTCAGAGGGTGGCCTACATATTTAGTTAACAAAGGAGGGTGAGAGTGTGTGACAATGGGGTGTTTGCTTTTACATCTTATTGTCTACACAATACGAGTGAATAACACCAACGATTTGAAACCGGTCGTTTTAAACTTGAGAAGGGGAGCACACTTTTGTACAACACATTTATTATTATTCCGCTTAGACAACACTTTGGCTTCGTTCATTCATAAACCTTTCTCAATTAAATAATTACTTATTTTGTTCACAAGTTTTAAATCACGACTTCTACTTAATTACTTTATTATTATTTACAAAGTTATTTTTTAATCAAATTTTTTTTATAACACATACTAGTGTATGTAAGCTATGTAGTTGGACATACACTGTGCAGAATGATTCAGGAGACAACAGGTAGTAGTTTGTCGTAAACAAACCTGTTACAGATTGTTCGGTTGACCAAAATTGTTATGCTTGGTCATGATTCATGTATGCAAGTACTTACATCGAATTATTCAGGTTGTGCCGGTAGGAACCTGCATATAGCATTTTGCATTGTATGACGCTAATGACATTTTACTTATACATACTACCATCTACGTATTAATACATATTACGTTATTTAATAGTGTATTAAATATGTTTTGAACATTACATTTATTAAAGTAACTTTCTGAGTGCATATATCAATATTAAACATTTAGTTATTAATCATACTATTTATGTTTATCCACGCATAAATAGTGAATGCAATTTGTTTGTGACACATATATACACAATTAAAACTCTTTCCTTTGTTTCCTTTATTTTTTTTTTTTATTTCAAATAATGTAAGCAGAGTAACGCACTTTTGTTTACGTCACGATGCTTAACAACCCTTTACATAAATTAGCAGAGTGAATGCACTTTTATGACACTCTGTAAACAATTACGCTTTCATTTTTTTACAATTAAGCAGAGTGGCGCAATTTTTGTAACTAGCTTTTCGCCGCGTTACAAATCCAGGGAACCCTTCGTAATTAAACTCCGTTAATTAGAAGGGCTGCCTACGTTGTAACAGAATTGATCACAAATAATTAAAATAACATATTACTTACTAGCTGTGTAATTGTTTACTTTGTGTAAGGAAACAATGGCAAGGTATACAATTGATTTAAGCACTCCTCATATGTGTGTAACAAGAAGACTTCTCTTTATTCGACATTTAAGAAAAACATATACTGACTGATGCCATGACATTACTAACTCAATTATTAAATTATCGAAAGGTTTCTTTAAACTTTGGCATCAAACTAGATTCTATATAGTTATACCTCGGATCCGGGTGAACTTTCTGTATTAAAACTTTTAATTATACTCTTTTCATGATATTAGCTTGCAAGACTTTCGTTTAATTCAACATTTAAGAATGGTATTATTGCTTGACTTATATTACTCTACATTAACATATAAACTGTTACAACGTATGAAGTTAGAATAGTTACATGAAATATTAATTAATATGATATAATCTTATAAACATTAGATTTAATTTATAAGTCTTTACAAAGTTAATCATTTCTGAAAAGTCTCTTTCAAGATGTGTTGTGTAACAAATATTATTAACCCTCGATAGACAGGCTATCGAGTCACCTTTTAATTGGTATGCAGAAGACTCCTCCTGGGGTATCAGTCTTGGGAAACAGGAACAGCTACGTCGTCATCTCGGTCTGGCTTTCCTCTGTAAAGGGCTCCAAAAGTTAGCAGGGAGAACAATAGGTCATGTAGTTATCTACGATGATCATGTAGATTCTCGGATGTCCTGATCTGCATATTCTGTCACGTGCAGTAGAGTTTGTGGCTTCTGCTAGTTCACATCTCCGGGTATTACTTTGGAATAGTTTTTATACGTTGAAGTACGTAGTCATCTTGTGTTACACTTTTTGTTACGTTTCAATACTTTTTGTTTTACATAACTTTAAACTTATTGTCTATTCACATGACTACATTAATTAATACATCCAGATGCTTTAAACAAACTACATCTGGTACACTTTCTGAAGATGAAACCAAATATGATACACATATTTGAAGAGCATAGCTCTTACGTCTACACTGTACGGAGTCACCATTGCAAGAGAGAGAATTTACGCTCCCTTCGCCAGGTACTGGACAAAAGTTAGTGGGACAACTTCCGCGCGAGAATATAGTTCCTAACTATATTTAAGTTAACATTTTTATTTATTTAAACTATCCCTAAACAAATATACATAATTTAAATCAGTTGTTTAGCGACTATTTATGTCTTCAGATTTTATTATTATTAACATTAGTTTTTTATCTTATTCTTACTCACACAAGACTCTGAAAGCATGTCGAGTCTGGAATCAACAGGAAAGCGCCTGCTTACAAGCAAAGGGTTAAATACGATATTAATAACGCTTTACAATTTATCTTTTTATTTGAGTATCTTATAACTAATTAATTACTGCTTCCTTTCATACTGAGTACATACAGGTATCTTATATTAAAACAGTGAGATTTAAATAGCTTCAGACCTCGCAACCTTAAATTTTTAAAATTTTTTATTTTCTAGATTATTTTTTTTATTTAAATCGTCACATACTCCACCGCTTGAATTGCACGCTACGGTTTAGCTTTTTGAGTCTAACTCACTATTGGGCACTGGGATATTGAATGGGTTTAGTGTGTGTAATTTCTTTCACATTCTTTCTTGTACACTTTACAACGTTCTCCACATAGTTATTTCCTATAGTTACAACACAGTACACTTTATATTTTTATGAACTACCTTTTTTTTTTTTTTTTTACATACTATTTACACTAAATATTTACACAATTAAAACACAAAACTCTTTCTTATCTCTATCACTTAATTTTACTACCGGTTTTTTGTTTGTCTTACTCTCTCTTCTGTAGAGTAACTTTCTAAATCTCTACTATTTAGAATTCTATCTTTTCTTCTGTGAGTCCTATATATATATAACTCATGTAGTTAATGAGTGTTAGTACCCATCTAGTTAATGATTATTCATTAATGCATGCTCCGCAGAACTGGAACTCAGGTTGATCAGGCCTCGTTTCCAAACTCTACGTTTTACATTTCTTACGCGGGTTCAGAAATATAATTTTCTTTACTACCTAGTATTCCTTTTCCTTTTTTTTTATACTATACCGTCACTTCTTCTTATACAACTTTAGTTGCGAAATATGCGATCTCCGCACATATTTCTGAGTTGCAGGTTCGCACAGGGCTACTGTAACTGGAGTTAGGTACTTTTGGATTTGATAAGGGCCACACCATCTGAATGATAGTTTCGAGGTGGTCTTATCAATCGCACTACTAATGGGGTGAGTCTTGTACATTACCAAGTCACCTACTTGATACCTGACTGAGTTGCTATGATTACCTTTCTCGTGGTATCTTCTGGATTTTTCCAAGCTTGCTCTCAAGTTAGAGCGGGCTTTGTTCCATATTCTCTTTATCTGCTTATCCGTTATTTGCGGAGGCAGTAGATCGTGTATATTCCATCTTGTGGACAAAGGGTGGTTTGGTCTATACTTGTATAGTAACTCGAACGGGGTCGACTTGTGACCTTCGTGGTAATTGGGGACGGGGAGTACGATTAGTGGCAGTGTGTGAAGTTATTTATTATTAGTGCACAGTTTGTTTTTCCTAATTTCCTTTAAATGACATTACTCATTTAAATGATCGCCTTCGTGAAATTCCCTTTTTCTTACTTCTTAAGTACTAACTTACATTTTAATCTTAATCCTAATTTCCAAACCTTAGATTGGAATGATCCCTACTTATCCGTAACTCACAACATCCCGGCCCGACTGACACCAGCTTACTCTAACTACGGAAGTTAGCTTTCAGCAATTATTAATGATCTTTGGCACATTTCAGCCCTATCATTACCCTTTCAGTCGGCGCCGTTGTGACCTGTTACGTTACATATATAATCAATACTTGATTATATCTCATAAACTTATTTCTAATGTAATCTAAAGAGGATCCCATACTCCACTTTAGATCACTGGTTTGAGAGAAGCGGAATCTCACGAATATGATTCTCTTTTATCTCTTTTAACAATACTTAAACAAACTATGCGGGAGAGGAGACACTTCACAATAATGCATACTAGTCATACACACTAGGGGTGGTTTTCAATTGTTCAGGCTAGCACCGGTTTAACACAATAGGGAGGGTGCGTGGCTGTTTACTACATTTCCTACAATACTGAACACGCTTTAATTTCTCTTACTTGCCACCACTGCGAAGTGTTTACAATACGCAACTTTACCTTTTATTATTATTCTTTTCCTTTAATTACTTCTACACTTCACACAATTTTAGTATAACTTAGGATTTATTTAGCTCTAGTATTTAAATCAATTCTTATTATTCACTTTATTATTTATTAAACTACTTTGGGGATTTAAGAAACGCTCTTAGAACTATCGTCTATTTAATCACCATATTTATTTAGCACACTTTATATTCACAGGTTGGTTCCGTTCCAATGGCTTACTTTTGCACTCTCTACTTATGTGCCAATATTTGCCACAATTATAACAGGTGGGTTTTCTGCGAGGTGGGTACTTGGTTTCCGCTTTATCTGGGTTTACAGTTTACTTACCAGCTTTGCGCACATAGTGAGGTCTACTAGAAACTTGACTTTCATACGAGGTTGTTACATCAGGCAGTAGTGCTCGCAATTGATGTCTATTATTTCCAGAGGTTTTCATTGCTTCTCTATTTTGATCTGAGTACCATACATTTGAAGAATGGATACTGCACTGTTCCAGATCAGCAATCGTATTGGGTCTATTCATCAATGATAGTCGAGATCTATCTTCGGGTATTACTTTGAGATTCGGCCAGATCGACAAATTTTTCTATTCGCCTGGTTAAATGCTCTATTCTCTGGGTAGTCCGCAAAATTTTTGCCGGAGATTTCTCGTCTTGGAGTGTTTGAGACAATAAGTATAGTTCACTATACTTGGCAGTACAAATTTCTTTTTCGCTTTCATAATCGAGTTGACTTAGATTGTTTAATTCCACGGGCGCATCAAATCCACATTCGCGAATTGAACTTCGTAATTCCGCGACTGTTACATCAGCATGGGGTAGTCCACGCAAAAGAGCTTCGTAAGACAGCTCGTCTTTTAATAACAAATCAGGGTTAAATTGGGCCATTTTGTTCTAACACATTAGCACGTACTTAAAATTAATACTATCATATTACACATATATTACATATAACAAATTCATAAGTAATCAATTTACACTAATTAGAAAAGAACAATTTCTCTTCTAAGGGAGAGACAGAAATCACACACATATCTTTCAATGTTAAATAGCCGATCAGCTGTTTACTGGAATGTAGGTCAGAGGGTGGCCTACATATTTAGTTAACAAAGGAGGGTGAGAGTGTGTGACAATGGGGTGTTTGCTTTTACATCTTATTGTCTACACAATACGAGTGAATAACACCAACGATTTGAAACCGGTCGTTTTAAACTTGAGAAGGGGAGCACACTTTTGTACAACACATTTATTATTATTCCGCTTAGACAACACTTTGGCTTCGTTCATTCATAAACCTTTCTCAATTAAATAATTACTTATTTTGTTCACAAGTTTTAAATCACGACTTCTACTTAATTACTTTATTATTATTTACAAAGTTATTTTTTAATCAAATTTTTTTTATAACACATACTAGTGTATGTAAGCTATGTAGTTGGACATACACTGTGCAGAATGATTCAGGAGACAACAGGTAGTAGTTTGTCGTAAACAAACCTGTTACAGATTGTTCGGTTGACCAAAATTGTTATGCTTGGTCATGATTCATGTATGCAAGTACTTACATCGAATTATTCAGGTTGTGCCGGTAGGAACCTGCATATAGCATTTTGCATTGTATGACGCTAATGACATTTTACTTATACATACTACCATCTACGTATTAATACATATTACGTTATTTAATAGTGTATTAAATATGTTTTGAACATTACATTTATTAAAGTAACTTTCTGAGTGCATATATCAATATTAAACATTTAGTTATTAATCATACTATTTATGTTTATCCACGCATAAATAGTGAATGCAATTTGTTTGTGACACATATATACACAATTAAAACTCTTTCCTTTGTTTCCTTTATTTTTTTTTTTTATTTCAAATAATGTAAGCAGAGTAACGCACTTTTGTTTACGTCACGATGCTTAACAACCCTTTACATAAATTAGCAGAGTGAATGCACTTTTATGACACTCTGTAAACAATTACGCTTTCATTTTTTTACAATTAAGCAGAGTGGCGCAATTTTTGTAACTAGCTTTTCGCCGCGTTACAAATCCAGGGAACCCTTCGTAATTAAACTCCGTTAATTAGAAGGGCTGCCTACGTTGTAACAGAATTGATCACAAATAATTAAAATAACATATTACTTACTAGCTGTGTAATTGTTTACTTTGTGTAAGGAAACAATGGCAAGGTATACAATTGATTTAAGCACTCCTCATATGTGTGTAACAAGAAGACTTCTCTTTATTCGACATTTAAGAAAAACATATACTGACTGATGCCATGACATTACTAACTCAATTATTAAATTATCGAAAGGTTTCTTTAAACTTTGGCATCAAACTAGATTCTATATAGTTATACCTCGGATCCGGGTGAACTTTCTGTATTAAAACTTTTAATTATACTCTTTTCATGATATTAGCTTGCAAGACTTTCGTTTAATTCAACATTTAAGAATGGTATTATTGCTTGAGTTATATTACTCTACATTAACATATAAACTGTTACAACGTATGAAGTTAGAATAGTTACATGAAATATTAATTAATATGATATAATCTTATAAACATTAGATTTAATTTATAAGTCTTTACAAAGTTAATCATTTCTGAAAAGTCTCTTTCAAGATGTGTTGTGTAACAAATATTATTAACCCTCGATAGACAGGCTATCGAGTCACCTTTTAATTGGTATGCAGAAGACTCCTCCTGGGGTATCAGTCTTGGGAAACAGGAACAGCTACGTCGTCATCTCGGTCTGGCTTTCCTCTGTAAAGGGCTCCAAAAGTTAGCAGGGAGAACAATAGGTCATGTAGTTATCTACGATGATCATGTAGATTCTCGGATGTCCTGATCTGCATATTCTGTCACGTGCAGTAGAGTTTGTGGCTTCTGCTAGTTCACATCTCCGGGTATTACTTTGGAATAGTTTTTATACGTTGAAGTACGTAGTCATCTTGTGTTACACTTTTTGTTACGTTTCAATACTTTTTGTTTTACATAACTTTAAACTTATTGTCTATTCACATGACTACATTAATTAATACATCCAGATGCTTTAAACAAACTACATCTGGTACACTTTCTGAAGATGAAACCAAATATGATACACATATTTGAAGAGCATAGCTCTTACGTCTACACTGTACGGAGTCACCATTGCAAGAGAGAGAATTTACGCTCCCTTCGCCAGGTACTGGACAAAAGTTAGTGGGACAACTTCCGCGCGAGAATATAGTTCCTAACTATATTTAAGTTAACATTTTTATTTATTTAAACTATCCCTAAACAAATATACATAATTTAAATCAGTTGTTTAGCGACTATTTATGTCTTCAGATTTTATTATTATTAACATTAGTTTTTTATCTTATTCTTACTCACACAAGACTCTGAAAGCATGTCGAGTCTGGAATCAACAGGAAAGCGCCTGCTTACAAGCAAAGGGTTAAATACGATATTAATAACGCTTTACAATTTATCTTTTTATTTGAGTATCTTATAACTAATTAATTACTGCTTCCTTTCATACTGAGTACATACAGGTATCTTATATTAAAACAGTGAGATTTAAATAGCTTCAGACCTCGCAACCTTAAATTTTTAAAATTTTTTATTTTCTAGATTATTTTTTTTATTTAAATCGTCACATACTCCACCGCTTGAATTGCACGCTACGGTTTAGCTTTTTGAGTCTAACTCACTATTGGGCACTGGGATATTGAATGGGTTTAGTGTGTGTAATTTCTTTCACATTCTTTCTTGTACACTTTACAACGTTCTCCACATAGTTATTTCCTATAGTTACAACACAGTACACTTTATATTTTTATGAACTACCTTTTTTTTTTTTTTTTTACATACTATTTACACTAAATATTTACACAATTAAAACACAAAACTCTTTCTTATCTCTATCACTTAATTTTACTACCGGTTTTTTGTTTGTCTTACTCTCTCTTCTGTAGAGTAACTTTCTAAATCTCTACTATTTAGAATTCTATCTTTTCTTCTGTGAGTCCTATATATATATAACTCATGTAGTTAATGAGTGTTAGTACCCATCTAGTTAATGATTATTCATTAATGCATGCTCCGCAGAACTGGAACTCAGGTTGATCAGGCCTCGTTTCCAAACTCTACGTTTTACATTTCTTACGCGGGTTCAGAAATATAATTTTCTTTACTACCTAGTATTCCTTTTCCTTTTTTTTTATACTATACCGTCACTTCTTCTTATACAACTTTAGTTGCGAAATATGCGATCTCCGCACATATTTCTGAGTTGCAGGTTCGCACAGGGCTACTGTAACTGGAGTTAGGTACTTTTGGATTTGATAAGGGCCACACCATCTGAATGATAGTTTCGAGGTGGTCTTATCAATCGCACTACTAATGGGGTGAGTCTTGTACATTACCAAGTCACCTACTTGATACCTGACTGAGTTGCTATGATTACCTTTCTCGTGGTATCTTCTGGATTTTTCCAAGCTTGCTCTCAAGTTAGAGCGGGCTTTGTTCCATATTCTCTTTATCTGCTTATCCGTTATTTGCGGAGGCAGTAGATCGTGTATATTCCATCTTGTGGACAAAGGGTGGTTTGGTCTATACTTGTATAGTAACTCGAACGGGGTCGACTTGTGACCTTCGTGGTAATTGGGGACGGGGAGTACGATTAGTGGCAGTGTGTGAAGTTATTTATTATTAGTGCACAGTTTGTTTTTCCTAATTTCCTTTAAATGACATTACTCATTTAAATGATCGCCTTCGTGAAATTCCCTTTTTCTTACTTCTTAAGTACTAACTTACATTTTAATCTTAATCCTAATTTCCAAACCTTAGATTGGAATGATCCCTACTTATCCGTAACTCACAACATCCCGGCCCGACTGACACCAGCTTACTCTAACTACGGAAGTTAGCTTTCAGCAATTATTAATGATCTTTGGCACATTTCAGCCCTATCATTACCCTTTCAGTCGGCGCCGTTGTGACCTGTTACGTTACATATATAATCAATACTTGATTATATCTCATAAACTTATTTCTAATGTAATCTAAAGAGGATCCCATACTCCACTTTAGATCACTGGTTTGAGAGAAGCGGAATCTCACGAATATGATTCTCTTTTATCTCTTTTAACAATACTTAAACAAACTATGCGGGAGAGGAGACACTTCACAATAATGCATACTAGTCATACACACTAGGGGTGGTTTTCAATTGTTCAGGCTAGCACCGGTTTAACACAATAGGGAGGGTGCGTGGCTGTTTACTACATTTCCTACAATACTGAACACGCTTTAATTTCTCTTACTTGCCACCACTGCGAAGTGTTTACAATACGCAACTTTACCTTTTATTATTATTCTTTTCCTTTAATTACTTCTACACTTCACACAATTTTAGTATAACTTAGGATTTATTTAGCTCTAGTATTTAAATCAATTCTTATTATTCACTTTATTATTTATTAAACTACTTTGGGGATTTAAGAAACGCTCTTAGAACTATCGTCTATTTAATCACCATATTTATTTAGCACACTTTATATTCACAGGTTGGTTCCGTTCCAATGGCTTACTTTTGCACTCTCTATTTATGTGCCAATATTTGCCACAATTATAACAGGTGGGTTTTCTGCGAGGTGGGTACTTGGTTTCCGCTTTATCTGGGTTTACAGTTTACTTACCAGCTTTGCGCACATAGTGAGGTCTACTAGAAACTTGACTTTCATACGAGGTTGTTACATCAGGCAGTAGTGCTCGCAATTGATGTCTATTATTTCCAGAGGTTTTCATTGCTTCTCTATTTTGATCTGAGTACCATACATTTGAAGAATGGATACTGCACTGTTCCAGATCAGCAATCGTATTGGGTCTATTCATCAATGATAGTCGAGATCTATCTTCGGGTATTACTTTGAGATTCGGCCAGATCGACAAATTTTTCTATTCGCCTGGTTAAATGCTCTATTCTCTGGGTAGTCCGCAAAATTTTTGCCGGAGATTTCTCGTCTTGGAGTGTTTGAGACAATAAGTATAGTTCACTATACTTGGCAGTACAAATTTCTTTTTCGCTTTCATAATCGAGTTGACTTAGATTGTTTAATTCCACGGGCGCATCAAATCCACATTCGCGAATTGAACTTCGTAATTCCGCGACTGTTACATCAGCATGGGGTAGTCCACGCAAAAGAGCTTCGTAAGACAGCTCGTCTTTTAATAACAAATCAGGGTTAAATTGGGCCATTTTGTTCTAACACATTAGCACGTACTTAAAATTAATACTATCATATTACACATATATTACATATAACAAATTCATAAGTAATCAATTTACACTAATTAGAAAAGAACAATTTCTCTTCTAAGGGAGAGACAGAAATCACACACATATCTTTCAATGTTAAATAGCCGATCAGCTGTTTACTGGAATGTAGGTCAGAGGGTGGCCTACATATTTAGTTAACAAAGGAGGGTGAGAGTGTGTGACAATGGGGTGTTTGCTTTTACATCTTATTGTCTACACAATACGAGTGAATAACACCAACGATTTGAAACCGGTCGTTTTAAACTTGAGAAGGGGAGCACACTTTTGTACAACACATTTATTATTATTCCGCTTAGACAACACTTTGGCTTCGTTCATTCATAAACCTTTCTCAATTAAATAATTACTTATTTTGTTCACAAGTTTTAAATCACGACTTCTACTTAATTACTTTATTATTATTTACAAAGTTATTTTTTAATCAAATTTTTTTTATAACACATACTAGTGTATGTAAGCTATGTAGTTGGACATACACTGTGCAGAATGATTCAGGAGACAACAGGTAGTAGTTTGTCGTAAACAAACCTGTTACAGATTGTTCGGTTGACCAAAATTGTTATGCTTGGTCATGATTCATGTATGCAAGTACTTACATCGAATTATTCAGGTTGTGCCGGTAGGAACCTGCATATAGCATTTTGCATTGTATGACGCTAATGACATTTTACTTATACATACTACCATCTACGTATTAATACATATTACGTTATTTAATAGTGTATTAAATACGTTTTGAACATTACATTTATTAAAGTAACTTTCTGAGTGCATATATCAATATTAAACATTTAGTTATTAATCATACTATTTATGTTTATCCACGCATAAATAGTGAATGCAATTTGTTTGTGACACATATATACACAATTAAAACTCTTTCCTTTGTTTCCTTTATTTTTTTTTTTTATTTCAAATAATGTAAGCAGAGTAACGCACTTTTGTTTACGTCACGATGCTTAACAACCCTTTACATAAATTAGCAGAGTGAATGCACTTTTATGACACTCTGTAAACAATTACGCTTTCATTTTTTTACAATTAAGCAGAGTGGCGCAATTTTTGTAACTAGCTTTTCGCCGCGTTACAAATCCAGGGAACCCTTCGTAATTAAACTCCGTTAATTAGAAGGGCTGCCTACGTTGTAACAGAATTGATCACAAATAATTAAAATAACATATTACTTACTAGCTGTGTAATTGTTTACTTTGTGTAAGGAAACAATGGCAAGGTATACAATTGATTTAAGCACTCCTCATATGTGTGTAACAAGAAGACTTCTCTTTATTCGACATTTAAGAAAAACATATACTGACTGATGCCATGACATTACTAACTCAATTATTAAATTATCGAAAGGTTTCTTTAAACTTTGGCATCAAACTAGATTCTATATAGTTATACCTCGGATCCGGGTGAACTTTCTGTATTAAAACTTTTAATTATACTCTTTTCATGATATTAGCTTGCAAGACTTTCGTTTAATTCAACATTTAAGAATGGTATTATTGCTTGAGTTATATTACTCTACATTAACATATAAACTGTTACAACGTATGAAGTTAGAATAGTTACATGAAATATTAATTAATATGATATAATCTTATAAACATTAGATTTAATTTATAAGTCTTTACAAAGTTAATCATTTCTGAAAAGTCTCTTTCAAGATGTGTTGTGTAACAAATATTATTAACCCTCGATAGACAGGCTATCGAGTCACCTTTTAATTGGTATGCAGAAGACTCCTCCTGGGGTATCAGTCTTGGGAAACAGGAACAGCTACGTCGTCATCTCGGTCTGGCTTTCCTCTGTAAAGGGCTCCAAAAGTTAGCAGGGAGAACAATAGGTCATGTAGTTATCTACGATGATCATGTAGATTCTCGGATGTCCTGATCTGCATATTCTGTCACGTGCAGTAGAGTTTGTGGCTTCTGCTAGTTCACATCTCCGGGTATTACTTTGGAATAGTTTTTATACGTTGAAGTACGTAGTCATCTTGTGTTACACTTTTTGTTACGTTTCAATACTTTTTGTTTTACATAACTTTAAACTTATTGTCTATTCACATGACTACATTAATTAATACATCCAGATGCTTTAAACAAACTACATCTGGTACACTTTCTGAAGATGAAACCAAATATGATACACATATTTGAAGAGCATAGCTCTTACGTCTACACTGTACGGAGTCACCATTGCAAGAGAGAGAATTTACGCTCCCTTCGCCAGGTACTGGACAAAAGTTAGTGGGACAACTTCCGCGCGAGAATATAGTTCCTAACTATATTTAAGTTAACATTTTTATTTATTTAAACTATCCCTAAACAAATATACATAATTTAAATCAGTTGTTTAGCGACTATTTATGTCTTCAGATTTTATTATTATTAACATTAGTTTTTTATCTTATTCTTACTCACACAAGACTCTGAAAGCATGTCGAGTCTGGAATCAACAGGAAAGCGCCTGCTTACAAGCAAAGGGTTAAATACGATATTAATAACGCTTTACAATTTATCTTTTTATTTGAGTATCTTATAACTAATTAATTACTGCTTCCTTTCATACTGAGTACATACAGGTATCTTATATTAAAACAGTGAGATTTAAATAGCTTCAGACCTCGCAACCTTAAATTTTTAAAATTTTTTATTTTCTAGATTATTTTTTATTTAAATCGTCACAACATCAAGCTCAAGCTACACAAGTGCGAGTTTGTAAAGTCTCAAATGAAGTTCCTGGGACATATAATCTCAGCTACAGGTATCAGTACGGACCCAGAGAAGCTCAGGAGTATTGTGGAGTTCCCGGCGCCCAAGAACCTCAAAGCACTGCGAGCATTCCTTGGACTCACGGGATACTACAGGAAATTTACCAGCAAATACGCCGAATATACAGTCCCCTTGCTACAGCTGGTACGCAAAAATATAAAGTGGAAATGGGGTTCTGAACAGAACGATGCGTTTGAGAGGGTTAAGGGCCTATTCCAATCTAATTTACAATTGTTCCATCCACAGCAGGGTAGGAAGTACGTAATGTACACTGACGCTAGCGAGTACGCTATCGGCGCCGTGTTGCACCAAGAAGACGAACAAGGTAGTCTTCATGTTGTAGCATACGCCAATAGAACGCTCAAAGGCGCTGAGTTGCACTATTGTACTTCCGAGAAAGAAATACTCGCCATAATAAACGCACTCAGAAAATTCAGACACTACCTATACGGTACCCATTTCGAGATTCACACTGATAATCAGGCGTTATCATTTATATTAAAATGTCGATTAGCAAATTCCCGACTAACACGATGGGTGTTAGCTATTCAGGAGTACTCATTCACTATTAAATATTGCAAAGGATCAGAGAATACCACCGCAGACACTCTAAGTAGATATCCGCCCGTAGAAAAGGAGGAGGTATATGAAGCAGCTGACGACGAGTTGAGAGTGTTAAATATGCAATACACGGTCGCGCCTGAAGTTACTAATATGCTACAGAACTTAGGACGCGAGCAGGACGATAACCTCGCACTCCTTGCTAAAAAGCTAATGTTAGCAGCTCACCCGAATCCTCACTATCTTATACAAGACAATATATTTTATAAATTGTTACAGGGCGAATGGAAAGTGGTATTGTCTCCAGCGATGCTTGCGTGTGTAACACAATCTTTACATATAAAAATGGCGCACGCATCTCCTGTAAAATGTGTCAAAATATTGCAGGAGGATTTTACAATTACCAACATGTACCGTAGGGTAAAGAAATTGCTGAAAACATGTTATCCATGTCAGACAGCGAAAGTACCAAACTTGCACACTTACGTTCCCATGGCCAATGTGATAACGGAAGGTAAGGGACAGATGATCGCCATCGACTTTCTGGGACCATTACCCAAGGCTACCAGAAATCTAAAACACGTGGTAGTTTGCGTCGATGTGTTTACTAAAAAAGTTAGCCTTTATGCGATCCCTAGGCCCACCACAAAGTCCGTTTTAAATATTATACTTAATAAGTATATCCCACAACATGGACCAATAAGGAACGTACTTAGTGACCAGGGAAAGCAGTTCCAAAACAAACACTGGGCAGCCACCCTGGAACGTAACGGTATCAAAGCAGTCCTAACCTCGATACGACGACCACAGGGAAACCTTGCCGAAAGGGTGAATCGGGAAATCGGTAAAATGTTCCGTATCTATTGCTATAAGGAACAAAGTAAATGGCCCGAGTTCTTACCATTCTTCGAAAAGGCAAAAAATGAGAGTTATCACGATACCACGGAATACACACCAGCAGAATTAGACTCTGGAACCACGCCAGAGAGGTTTTGGAATAATTATTTAAGTAAAAATCAACTTGTGAGGGAAAGAATAGTTGAAAAAGGGCGAAAAAGGGCAGACAAATTTAATACGACTCATAAACTAACGAACTTTGTAGTAGGTGAGAAAGTACTGCTCAAGGCGAATCCTGTAGGCCGAAGAGACATAAATGTGGCCGCCAAGTTTTTTCGTTTATATAATGGTCCCTATCTGTTGGCTCAACAACTCGCGCCTCACACGTTTATCGTTATGACGCTCGACCGAACGAAAACGATCGGTAAATACCATGCGAGCTCTTTGAGAAAATACTTTGAGTAGCATGGCGTTCCAAAACGCGTCACGACGAAATAATAAGACTTTAAAAAAATAAATAGTATTTAGAGTTAATAATAATTGTATTATAATAATTAAAATTAAAATAAATAACTTGTGATGTATAATATTATTAATAATAATTATAGATAACTTGTGTATTAATAATAATGCTTTTCTATCGCGGTAAACAGCGGGCGTGTAGAACTGAACGAGCACACAGCAGGAAATAGTTACGTCACGCGATAACCTGCTGACCGACATTTGAAACTAGGTCAAGCAATTAGCCGCGCGACAGGCGATAACGGTTGTAAATAAACTGTCAGCAAATTCCTTTGCACACGCGCCACTGTTTACAAACAAAGATATCAGCCGTTCTAAAAACATTAATACACAAATGATTGCAAATGTAATATTATTAATAAGTGTATTTAGAATTAAGTTGTATGTAATGAAATAACATTAACACACATGTATGTTTTTCTTTTGAATAAGTAATACAATGTATAGGTAATAAGTATAATGATTACAGAATATGTGTGTAATGATTAAGAAAAAAAAAATAACTGTAATTATTACATTCATTTTTTTTTTAAAGCGGGTGTGGGAATATATAACAGCACCAAATATTAACTATTTGGGGTTATATGTTTACCGCATACTGAAAGCATATTTAAATAAAATATAACAGTCAAAACTCCATTTGAATATAGAGCGTTGAAAATAATGCTTTGTAAAGCAACGCATACGTGGTCATTATGTAATCAGTTCGCTGTACAAGGAAGCGACCACACCCAAACTGTTAATTATTAATATCTCGGAAACTAATAAATAAAGGCGAAATCCAACATAGCCAAAATGTTTACCGAAATATTAATAATAACGAGTGCAAATTTTACGTGATATAATTAACAAATGAAAGAGTTAATAAAATTAATTGAATAACTTCTGTAAAAATAGAGTTACAGTAATGAGATTTTAGTATGTTATAAAGATTATAATTTCTGACAGATTGTATATTTTAGATTTCACACAACTTGGTTTGCAACCAAGTTATTGCAAAATTAAATGAGCACAGGATATCCGGAGCGACAAATTGGTTCCGCCGGATAATTATAATAAGAATATTAGAAATAATATCAATTCTCCGTCTGTGGGAACCTAACTTCATTCTCACGGACCAAGGGAATTAAAAATTTTATGTGGTAGGGAGAGTGTGTCAGCCAATGAAATCACTTGACGTGAGCCCCGGCCACCGAGGTGTTTTCACGCTGAAAGATCACTCTTTTGCCAGTACTCACGAAGTTTAGACGTAGTCCTTCGATCGTCTAGTAACCAAAGTGGTGAAGATCAACAAGAAGACTCTACGTGGTCAACACACACGCAATTACGAACACACTAAGTACAGATCATCTGTATAGCTCGTAATTGTTGCGTAAAGGCGAGATACTCTTCAGTACATCAACCAAGCTTATTGTGTACTACCAGTTAGTCATAAGCACGCAAGAGGTCCACCAGACTTCAAGACCAGACTTCAAGAATACAGCAGAGAAGCCGTCTAAATCATTGGTGAGCAGCTGACGAGCAGAGCGACCACTCGAACGGAGCACACACACACACGCTGACGTGCAACGTGCGAATCGACGAGGGACAGGAAGCAGTTCCAGCGGACAGCAGCAGACGTTAAAATATTCACAAACAGCAAGGAAGCAGAGTGTTGCCGAATTTTGAACTCCACGACCGAATCCAGCAGTTCTAAGCAGATTACTTTCTCTAACCAAGGACTCGAATCGACGAGGGACAAATCGGAACGACATCCTCTTCAGTAACAGGAAAGCAAAATCCACTTATTTATTTTTCAGATCAAATTTTCTATTTTTCAATTAAAACATTGTAATTCAAATAACTCAGGTGCCAAACAAAAAGCAAAGACTCTAGTAATTAAAAAGTAAATTCATTGTGATAATCTGTATAGCAGTTTAAGTTATTAGTACGTTATAGTTAAGAAATAGAAGTAGTATAAAAGCGCTATACAAATCTTAACTGACAATCTAATTATTAGATCATACTGCAGTATATCAGAAGTAGAATCACTAGAAATGAAATAACGTGAACTAGACTGTCACGTCTAATTTATTTTAATTAATTATTCTAATTAATTTCAGAGTTTTATATTTTGTTTCATAAACATTTAGATTCAATTTAATTAAATAAATTTAATTAAATTCAAATCAATTAATAAATTAAAATTTAAATTGCAATTAACTCGCCAAAGAACGAGTTCAGTTTCTTTCAACTATTGACCAATCGAAAAACATCGATTCATTGTTTAGACTATAAGAAAATCATAAAATAATAACCATTCTATTCTTGTGTGTTGTTGGTGTAATAAACAACGTTTTATTACCCCATATAACAGTGTTTTATTGTTGTACGATAAAGCCTACCAGTCTCACAAAACTCTCCCCCTTTAAAGTAACCTATTTTGTGTGTTGTTGTAATAAATTTGAGATTACTAGCTTGCGAACTTCAACTCCAAAATCCACACGCCCTAGTCGGAAGAATCTGCAAGATCAGACAGCAGGTAGGTACTCACACACAACACAACATAACAATAACGCATAGAAGTAGAGTTATAATATATATATATATATATCCTTAGCCAGATATACAACACCGTCCGTAGCCAAAATAAGTACATTACGAATTGAAAATATACCGGGCTTACGTCGGCACTCAGACAATTTCAGACACGGTCTATCAAAGTTGCGCCTCAAACATTTAATTTTAATAATGATAAATGCGCCATATTTCCTGTGGATTATTAAAAGAAAGAGAATTCTGAATTTAAACATGCAAGTAATACACATTGCGATGTTTATCCAATAGCTTAAAACATGACATTACATCTGTATACAAATTACAGACACAATTAATATTTTTAAAATTAAAAGCCAAATTAAGACAGTAAAAAATATTAATTAAATGGCAACAAAAATTTAAAAAACAAGTACTACATGGCAAATTTAATGATATATGAGGAAGATTTTAATATCATGGCGGGAAGTGTGGCATTTTTGCGCAATAGGACATGTTAAAGGTGCTGTCGATAGTGTTGTTGCAACTTTAAAAGAGATGGATTCACAGCTAGTCTTCTGGCAAATACAACAAAAGCAATCTTAGGCCACGAGACGCTCTTCTTATGAGCATGTAAAAATTTAAAGGAAATAAAAGTTTCTTATTTCAGGAAAGCTAATGATGATAATATAGACGGAAACTAAATAAAAGATCTGAAACAACTGTAAAAATTACAGGCTTCCACATCTATTATGTAAGATGTGGTCGCTTAAGACCTGAAGATGGTGGAGACACCGAAAGGCCTCGTCAAGAACGAAGTATTTAGCAGTGTGGCAATAAGTAGTGACAAAGTTTCTATTATGTAAGGTATATGAAAGTGATGATGATGTCGACATATGCACAAAAATTTGAGTGAGGAAGAAATATATATAGGGCAGAGGTTTTGAGTTTCCACACAATTTATATATGTATGTATGTGTTTCTATTCACTTGGGTATTAGAACTCAAAATAATTTAATTATAAATTAAACGGTGCTATCTCGCGATAGTCAAGATTTTTCCACATAGGAATCAGGTGTATTTGCCGAAATACACCTGGGTGAACGCGAGGACACGTCAAGATACAAGAAGGTGTATGTAAAACACACCGAAATCGAATTAATAATAGTTAAACCCATTATCGAGCACTGAGATAATCTCTATCGGTGAAACGGCGTGCGTGCGTGTGTCGCGAGAGTTCTACGTGTCATCATTGCAGCGGATTCAGCAGGCGGCGAGTGGGAATGGAGCAGTTCAACGGTTCGACAAGGATTTCGTCGAACAAGTAAAATAGACTATAAGAGAGAAAAACATTCAAACCGTTTTATAGACTCTATTAAAATTTAAGAATAAATAATTTATGTTCAAATCAAAGACCATATTAAATTTGTTTTAAAATAAATACCTAACTCCAGATAAAAAACTCTGATATTATTTGTTGTATATTACTATGCCTTATATTTGTTTCATTGAATAGTAATAAATGGCGCTCCAACCTGGTTGGCACGAGTAAATAGTAATATATTGTAAAAATTTAAAGGCAAAGGAACCAAGTATTAAGACCAGAAACCAAAAAACCTGGTACCATAAAGATAATATTGTTGTAATAACCACTATTATAGTGATAATTAATGGAAGGAATTAATGTTATGCCATGAGCAATAGAATGACTCATTGAATACCAAATGAAGAAAAAAAAATCTATATAAATGCTAATTACTATGTAAACAAGAGACAGATTATTCCAACAACAAACAAAGAAAAGAGTGCAAAGAAAGGATGAAATGTATATTATACCCTATACCTAAGCCACATAATGTGGAATGAGCTTTAAAATAGAAGAAGAATCAAGTGTATACAAGTATTAATTAATTTGAAACATTATGAAGTGAAGAATCCAAGGATGTTTATTATTAGTCGAAAGAGACTACTTTTAATGATTTTTAATTTTTATGACTGGATGTAGAGAAATTCCATCAGTCTTATAATTGAACGGAGATGATAATTCCTCTGAGCTCAGCTAAGTGAAGTATGGTCAGCAGAGAATGTAGCCGAAATGTGCCACTCTGAACTGTTCCAACTCACATGTTAGGGAATATTAGGGAGTGAACACATCCCGGTGATGAAGCACCGAATAAGAAAAGAAGAAATATATATAATAACAATGGTATACATAAGGATTAAGGATTATCTATTAATGAATAAAGAAGCAAATGAAGGATATACATATCAACTGAAAGAACAATGGTGGAAAAATAGGTATATACAGGGAATCAGTAGTAATTATTTCATCCATACTAAAAGTATGATCTGAATTAATCACTTTTACAGGAGAGCATATGTAGCATAACAGAATTTTCACCTTAAACATAACTTAATACAACATTAAAAAGAAAAAAGAAGAAACAATCAATAGTGAGTGATAACTAAATGGTTAAAAATGAATTAAATAAACTGATCATTATAGTCAATCAAATGTTAAAAATAAACTCTATAACAAAAAAAACTCTTGGTCCAAATAAAAGAAACCATCTATATAAAACCCTCAGTTCATCATCAGTATACCCAGTAGGATATGGAGCAGTAATGAAAAAATAATCATTGACAAATTATTAAATTAATGACATCAGAGGACCTAAATACCAAAATAATAACATACTCATAGAAGGAGAAATAAGGAACAGACTATTTCAAGCTTAATACAAAGAGTGCAGAATTAGGAAAGGTTATTTCCAAAATCTCATGAAGGACATGTACAAATTAATAAATTTAAAACAATGAAAAAACTTAAACCCAGTAACCCAAGTTAAAGGATACATTACAAATGAAGTAAAGGTTGTAAAATAGATATAGAAATAACTTCAGAATAAAGAATAGAATGTTAGATAGAAGGAGTTAAAGACTACCATTAGAGTAGAAAATAAAAAGTGACATACCATAATAAAACATAATGAGAATTAAAGACTACCATTGGTGTAGAAAATAAAAAGTGACATACCATAATAAAACATAATGAGAATTAAAGACTACCATTAGAGTAGATAATAAAAGGTGAAAAGGTGTTATATAATAATAAACCATAATAGTGAAATACAGGAAATGACTGCAAATATATTAGTTATAAGAGTATTTAAATGTAAAAAATATAAGGATTGTTGAACATTAATATAGATATGAAAACATGAACTTTCAATAAATGTAATGGAAAATGTTAGATATAGAATGTTGTGTTATGATTAAATAAGGTAGTTGAAAATAATAGACATAAGATGACTTATTATAACTAAATAACGTAATAGAAAATGTTAGACATAAGATGATTTAATTATAACTAAATAATATAGTTGAAAATGTTAGATATAAGATGTTTTATTATAATTGAATAATATAAATGAAAAGATTAGATCTATGATGTTTTATTATAATGAAATATTATAAATGAAAATGATAGATTATAAGATGTTATGTTATAATTAAATGATGTTAATTAAAGTTAAAATTTTGTTAAGGTAGGGAAGGCAAGGAAATAATATTGATATCTGTTTGAATTGTAAACCATAGAAATAATAAATTAGCAAAATAGTTAAAAAACCAATAGCAAAGCAAAACCGAATTTTAGGCCAAACTCAACTTTTACCATATAATCAAGTCCAAAAGGATAAATTAAATAAACCTGTATAAAATTAGCAGAGATTAGTCAATTTAAAATAAAGATACTTAAATACAGTCATCACAGAAATATATAATAGTAAATATAATGATCAGAAGATAAAATTAACTTTATTGGAAATGTGTAATATAATGCCTAACAGTAGACACAGTACAAATAAAATGGAAATTAATCAGTATTAGAGTGTTATAACAACAAATTGTTAAAGACAAGGAATAATGATTAAATAAGTAAAATTATTTAAGGACAATGTTAACATAAAACGACTTGTAAACCATTTAATTTCTAATTATGTGAAAAATAATAAGGCCTATAAGAAATGTCACAAAATGTCAATTTCAAGCTTATTTGAAACCAAATTAGGTCATATTGTATATTCATTTATGTAAAATTAGAACAGGAATATTGCTAGGTACTTAAATTTTCATAAAATTAACAAATAATTAAGTTATAGCCGTAAAATAGTAAAAAATGTCATATATTTCTATGAGATCAGATCTAAACCAAGACGAACAGCTGATTTCAGACAATGGGACAAGATGCCAAGATATTTCAGAAATTACTATATTAAACGACGATTTGAGTGAGCAGTTGATTGTTAAACGTGAACCTGAACGGATGAGAACGTACAGAAGGAAGATCCAAAAAATACAAATTACTAGAAAAAAATGAAGGTGTAAAATAAAAATTTACTACAGAGGTTATAAACCGAAAATTACTAAAAAATAACTTAAACAATAACGAAGTGAAGAACGAATTTCAGTTATAATACGATCCAACACCAATGCACTAAGAATCATCCGCCATATTGAAGTTATTAAATTAACACCAATTTCATGGAATAACGAACTCAACCAGATTTGAACACTGAATACGACACCAATAATCCTACACCAAACTACCTCGCCGAGTAAAAGAGAACACTACAACCAACTATCCAGAGGGACTACTTCATCGCAGAAGAAGATATCCATAACTGTCTTTGAAGGAGAACGAAGAACGAGGAGTCGGCGTGGTTGGCGAAAATCCGAAGTCGATGGCCGCCATGTTTCCAGTTTGCATAGGGAGCCGTACACAGCCACTTTGAATAAACGACGACGTGACGTCATGCACTGCTGAATGGTTCGAAAATTTCTTTATTAAATGACATTATATTCAGAGATATGTTACTTTTACGTAATAGTATTTAAGTTTTATTTAATTGTAAGTATTGTATCTTGTGACTTGTCCTTCCCTGACCATTTCTACAGTTCAAAGAACTCTATTAATTAATCTTGTAAATTAATGTATTTTTCTAGTTGACAATCGACCTGTGAGTTGAGTTTTAGCCGCAGCCATAGTCGATGTGCGTAAGATTGTCGCACCGCTTTTTTTAATTAATTAAAAATTAAATAAATAAATAAATAAATAAAAACCTTATTAAAAATTTTTTTTTTTCAATAAATTAATAACTTAAAATTTTTTATCAACGTAAAATTTTATTTGTGATAAACAAACTTGTTATTACTATGTATATATATATATATATATATATATATATATTACAACTTAACCGAATCTCAAAGATTTGGAGTTATATGTAAAGAGTTTTGAAAATCAATGTTAAAATAAATTTAAACCGTTACAATCACGCCACGTGCAGTAACGAGCGTTCAAATGAATTGTATAGCGACCAACGGCAGCGTCCGGTGGCATTACGTAACTACATACAGTTATAACAATTGATTCAGGTGCCAATAAAACAGAGACTCTAGATTAATAAGATACATTCATACTGTGATAATCTGTATAACACGTATAAGCTTAAGTAATAATCAATAGATAAGAATTAGACATATATAAAAAGCGCTATATAAATACTAACATTGAATTACTTAGAGACCTATACTGCAGTATACGTGAATCAATCCAAGTAAATGAAAGCACGTTGAACTAGATTCACAGCTAACTTATTTTCAGAGTATTTAAATCATCTAAAGTAATAAAATCCGTACGAAAGTACAAAAGAATTGAAAATTCCATAGATTAAATTGTTTTAAAATTAACTTCTTGAAATTAATGAAAAATATAACTCGTATCAATTGAAAATAATAAGCTCGTCTTCTGAATGCTAATACCCATTCAGAAAACATCGTACAACATACAAATTACTGTTTAGTATGTAAGGATTGCTCTAGTTATACGATTTTCATACATATGACCTATTAGAGTAATAAACTCCAATTTTATCCACCACTGTATTTTTATTGCTGTACTACAAAGCCTACCAACATCACAAAACTATTCAAAATAACTATAACAGTACTTTGCACACTTGAATTAACCTACTTGCGAATTCAAAACACAAACTCCTACGCCCTTAGTCGGAAGAAGTCGCAAGAACGCATAGCAGGTAGGTCACTTCACAAAACAACCATTTATAACCTTATATTAATAAAAATAAATGTAAGAGCAAGCAAAGAACTTTATATATGGCGCCCAACGTGGGGCTCGATATTTCACAAATTTGGTAAAATATCAAATCGAAAATTAAATTTAATTAAAGTAAAAATAATTTAAAACAAATTTGTAAAAACAAATTTTGCTTTTTTAATTAATAAAACACCTGGCGTCCAACTCTAACAATCCCAAAGAAAGTTTTGTGAATTGGTATAAGTACAGCAATAAAGTGTCTAAAAATATTGTTTAAAAATGGATACAGACCAAATGTTAAACAATTGTTACAAGGAATGGAACAAAACGCGGCAAAAGCTGAGCAAATGAATGCAGAAATAAAACAAACAACCGCGGAAATGAAACGCGAGTTAACAGATAATAAGAACGCGAAATTTGAACAAAGTGCAGCCAACGCTGAACTAAATATCGCGGAATTAACAGCAAAAATAGATGCACAAAATACAAGTTCGAAAGATATACTAGAACAGAGTAACGCTCATATAAACGCGGAAATAAGACAAACCGATTCAAAAATGAATGCAAAATTCGAACAAGTAAATAAAGAAATAAACTCAAAAATTTATCAAAACATGAGAACTAATTTAGAGTTAAAGCGCGAACTAACCGCTAAAATCGAAGAGACGGTAAAAAGTAACACAGAATTAACTGCTAAAATCGATGAAAGCGTAAAAGGCTTAGATTCTAAAATCACCGAAGTCGGCGAAAAAGTTCATACGGTAGAGACGAAAATAAACGAACGGTTTAAGGGTTTTGAGACCACGATGCAAAAATCGTTTATTGAACAGGTTTCGCGCATGGAGGGGGGTTATGACAGTTCTAACGCGGAAGTGACGTCATATGGCGGGAAATTCAAAAATTGTGGTGGTGGGGGTAAACATCCGGTGCATTGTGCCGCCAAATCCGGAGGTGGGGATGGCTTGGGTGGGTAGTGGTGGTGTGCCACGTGACGGTGGTGGGCGTGCCGAAGTCGTGCTTCGTCCGTCGGCCGAGTTGTCGGCTTTCGGCCATATTGTCGGTGTCGTCCATTTTGTGAGGTTATGTGTGCGTTGATTGGTGTAGGCGTAGCCGCCGTTCGCTTTCCGCCGTCCGGCGGCGGCCTGGCCGCGGCCTGGTCTTGGCTTGATCGCCGCCTGGAGTGGTGGGGTCGGCGGCGGCGGCCATGTTGGAGAATTGTCGAGGTTGTCGGTTTGTGGTATGAGTGTGCTGGTTAAGGGTCGGCGACGTTGCCGACTCGTGCATGTGTTATAGCGTATGGGTTTGTATATTGTCACAAGTCACGGTTACGCATATAACCTTTGTCTTGTACAAAAGCAAAAAAAAATTTTAATTTTATTTTTAAAATTTTCAAAAAAAAATTTTAATGTTTCGTTTTAATGTTCAATATTTTAAATAATATTTCTTGTAGTGAGGTTTTGTTGAAATTTTAAAGTTCTTTAAGTTATTTGTGTCAATAAATTCGCTTCTGATTCACTGTAAATAAATCTGGAGTTAATAAGATTGTCCCACGTCACTAATCGATTGGCGATTTTCTCCTTTCTCAAGTATATTACTCCCCTTGAGTAATGGTCGCCTTTCTGTATATCCTGTTGTTAATTAAAACTCTTATATTAACGTGTGAAATAAAATTAAAACCAGATAGTTGAATTATTATTATTTATTGACAATATTTGTTAGAATACCGATTTAAAATCGATGATTATATAAAGCTCGACTCTTTCACAGGGGTAATCGATTATCAATACATGTTATATTATACAAATATTTTCGAATGGTTCTTTGAACGGTTATAATTATAATAGTCAGAGAAGGGGCAAGTATAGAAAGTATAACATTCACAAAATAAATCTTAATAATTAATAATTACAAAATTAGTTTATTATATATAATGTTTATAAAATTGAAAAGTCAAACCAATGCCGTGACGACAGATCTCATTCCTGGTTGACGCTTCGCATAATGGGATTTCTCAAAATGGCTGCTTGTTCGCTGCTCGGTAAAACTGGAATCGGCTTAGTGAAATTTTCTTACCATAAAGATGCCTTTACAACTGCTTCCTTGTGTCCGCAATATTGAAGAATGTCTATTGGGTTGTTATAAGTGTCCTGGTTAAGTGTTCTGTGTTCACTGACTTTAAATGTTTTATATTAGGTGTGTTCACTTTGTCTACGTGTCTGTCGAAAAGTGTGAAGTTCGTTTGGTTATGTTATATTTCGTGTTTTATAGTTTTATTAGTTTATTTCACTTATATTCTGTTCCGTATTAATTGTTTTCACTGTTTGTGGTGGTTGTGTTCATTGATTTTAAGTTTAATATAATAATTTCTGCAACTCTCGGTTTTTCACTGCATGATATGCTTAACTCGTATACGCCATTAAAGTATTCGCTATATAGGTTCTTAGCGCGAGCTTAAATCAACCGTTCGCTTCGAATGTTAATTAAGAACTGTTTTACTTCCTTCGTCTTCTGAAATATCTTGCCAAGTTAATATTAGAAAAGTATTGTTTCAATTATTATTCACTTCCTATGCATGTGATTTAAAGTACATTATATTCAGAATATATTTTGGTTATCGATTACTTTCATGAATTAGTAAATACATAATCGGTTTCTTTAACTCCTGCTGCTTAATTTGACATACAATAGTCCATCTTTATAAAGTTTTTTTGTCAAAATTGCTGTATTTCTCTCATTTTGGAAATATAGGCTCAATATCTGCTTCCTGTTCTTGTCCAAAAGTTTAGCCATCTTATGTGTTATAAATATGATTATAATAAATCTCAGATTGATATAAATCTTTACCTTTCCTTAATTTCTTACAAATTTATCAATTGATCATTCTTTTAGTTATAATTCATGAATTTACTATTTCTCCTCTCAAATGGTTAGATTTCACATTTGCAAATTTTTTAATAATTTTATACCTCTTTTTATATTATTCTTTTAAAGTATAGTTTTAGTTATAATAGTTGGTGATTGATTCACCTTATATAAATCTCATTAGTTTACTTGGTTTATTTAACTTCCTTACTCAATTATTATGTTATTGGAATTTCCTATTTGGCCTAGATTTTATGGTTTTACATTTACTGTTTTTTGAGTAATACTATTTCTATACCCCTTCTGACTTTTTATATTTAACACAATATTAAATAAAATCTCCTTATATAACTATTGGAACATGTAGCATTGTATTCATGCTCATAATACAAAAACAATATTGAAAATTAATTACTAGTCTTTAAAGTTAGACATTTTAGTTCTAACTATTTTTAGAAACACATTACAAACATTTTATAAACTAGTATGGTATACATACAGAGACATTTTAGTCTGTATGAACACTGTTATACATAATAAACATTCTTATATTAATTATAATTCTTATTCTATACACCACCTTTAAATGTGGAGTTCATAGGCTTTAAACACAAACATAATTAGCCATTTAATTTTTATTTTTTCTTAAACTTAATTTGTTTGCAGTCCTTTCTGTTTATATGGTGTATTACATTTTAATCCCTGTCACAGTAATTATTCCCCATCTGCTCTCTTTATCATTTACATTTCAAAGAATGTTTTTTGATAACAGGTGGCCTCTTCTATGAAACATTAAAAATATTTTCATAATAATACTTCATGATATGTCATTTCTGTATTTATATAAAACATTAAAGTTATTTAATTGTACATAGTTAAAGTATCGGTTACACCTTTACTTGAAGTTTATTATATTGAAATCACTTGCACTGGTTCACTTACACTGTTGGGTCTGATTTATATTTGAGTTTTACAATATTCTAAGACTAAACTTTTAGTTATAATGGACTGTGAAGATTTGTTTATTTTATTACATAATAACTTTAGTTGGTGCACTTCTATTACACTACTAAACACTTTTGTTTATAATTATTTTACATCTCTATGAGGTTTTGGGGTGTTATACTTTCTTGGGTGACATTAAAATTTGGTTCGGGGTTTGTTATTGTTAGTAATAGGTTTTTCATGGGTATTCCTCCTAGTTCTCCCATCCTACCTCTTTTTTTCTTCACTTCTTCCTTCTTGGGTTCTCCAAGGTAAGTTGGTTTTATTATGTCCGTTGGTTGGTTCGGGGTATTTTCTTTATTACCTGCTCCTATCCTACCTCTTCTTTTCTTCACTTCTTCCTTCTTGGGTTTTCCAAGCTAAGTTGGTTTTATTATGTCCGTTGGTTGGTTCGGGGTATTTTCTTTATTACCTGCTCCTATCCTACCTGGGTATTATCCTGATTTTATTTTAGTTTCTTCGGATTTAATTTTCTTGATACATTTTTGTTGCAGTTTTATGATTTAATTTTACTTTTTCCTTTATGGTGGTATTTTCCTTCGATATTTAATTATTTTCCTTTGAATTTTCCTTTGAGTTAATGTAATTTCAATTTATTTATGATCAGAATGGAATTATTACTTAGTGGATTATCTGTCATGCTACAATATGTAAGGGGTTTTTCCGGAAGTGCGGCCATGTTGGAAAAGCGTCGTCGCCGTTGCCAACTTGTGCCCACGTTGCCAACTCGTGCATGTATTATAGTGTACGGGTTTGGATATATACTGCGTTTTCCGGGCGGCCATGTTGGAAAAGCGTCGTCGTCGGCGTTGCCAACTTGTGCATGTGTGCTGGTTTAGCGTCGGCGTGCACGTTGTCAACTCGTGCGTGTGTTATAGTTGTAGCAATCATTCGTCTCCTGCCGAATGCAACAATCCGCGAATTGTACCTTGCCCGACGCACTGACGTCACGCCCTCCCTTTTACTAACGCTGTCGTTTGCTTCGTTAAATCTCGTCATTCTCCTATCAAACGCTGTGAGCGGAGCGGCCCGTCACCGGACTTTCGTCAAGTATGGGAGCCTCAATAACCAAGGTAACTATGATTGTTTTTGAGCTATCGTAAATCAATGCTACTGGCTAATAATTTTGTATATTACGTTTGTAACAAAAAAAAGAAAACTTGTAATAAATGTAAAAAGATTGTTGTCCATAACCAACCAAGATGTATCTTGTCCGTAATGGTCAGCCTCGCCAAAAACTAAATTTCAGTCAGTCAACTTAATGAAAAGACCTAAGATATGTAAGATTCAGTGTCAGTACTCGTTATATATGTAATTTGAAGTCCGTAACCTTCTAATGCTATTTTGTAATATTGTAAATTGTAACACGCACTGTATGGATGCATATGTGCGTGTTAATCGAACGATGTGGGTATAAAAGTGTACTAAAAGATGTGAAAACTTTCAGTTCGAAACTTGGTTCAACGTTCCGGACAGAAGATACGAGAACACGAACTTCGCACAGTTTTACACGATCTTCCAGCACAGACATAGCAGTGGTTCCAACCAGGTACTGAGGAACACGCAGCCGTAGCGACCAGATACAGCAGGTTGCAAAAGGACTTATCTGGACTGCCAAGTAACATTTTTACTTAATAACTTACGGTGGTAGTTGCTGCATAATCACGAAGCAAAAGCGAGACAAACTAGTTACTCATCATACGTGTCTGAAACAATTTTGTAAACTTTTGCGATAGATAAAAGTGTCAGAAATTTATAAGTAAATCACAGCGTGTACGCTGAGAACCATTTTGTAAACTAGCATTGATTTATGCGACACCCCTATATTTAGCATTTAACATTTTCTATATTCAGTTTTTCAAAAAAAATTGCTCAGTACTGACCGTTCCTGACTGGCACATAATTAGGCAAATTTTAGAGGCTCGTAATGTTTTTGAAATAAACGGGTCGCATTCGACTCAGCTCACAGATCGTTGCTTTCAACAATTTCTTTTACTCGCACCTGCTCCTTTTATATAATTATGTTAATTATAGAAACACTTGAGAAATAAGTTGCAACACAGAAAAGGTGTCTTAAGCATTTTGATGTATTTAGATATTATATAATGTTATCTATGTGTACTGCTACCGCAGCATAGTGTACGGGTTTGGATATATACGCCGCCGCCGCCGTCGGGATATCGTCGATGTCGTGTATTGCATTGTTGGCAACTTGTGAACTGCGTGTCTATGTGTTAAGTAAATATATATATATATATATCTTGTAAAAATAAAAAGATGACTCGGTCCTTCAGTTGAAAATCAATGTCAAACGAACGTAAAAAAGGGTAGTGTCGTGTACATTTGTTGTTGTAAGAAACACACATGATATGCACTGCATAATTCAACGTCAATTCACTTATATAAAACACACAATACTCATGGAAAATAATTACTGTTTATGTAATATCTGAATAATAGGACGCCACAAATGATGTAATCGGTTCCCACCGTGATCTTCAAATGTGGAGTTATTTATTACAGCTGGTGAGTATATAATATGAATGATAGGGACAAGTGGCAGTTGACTTCCGCTGAGACCTATACACGTGCAGTTATTTATAACTTCTTACATCATGATGCTGTTTGTCCTTAGTCGTATGCAATTTTTTTTTTTTTTTTTTTTTTTAACAACAGAACACATGCTGCTGCTGATGATGTAATCGACTCCGACTGTCTGGCCATCTGTTATCGCAGCGTGTGAACGTAGTGAGGGCGGGGGGCTTTATTAGACGTACATAAATCTTGTGTAATTACAGAACGCGAGCCGCTGATGGTAATAATTAATTGCCTCCGTCTGTCAGAGCATATGTTATCGTTCCGTGTGAACGAAGTTAGGGACGTACATAAATTAGCGTGTGAAATAGAACGCAAGCCATGCTAAATGTGCGTCTTTGACTTTGTGTGTGTGTGTGTGTGTGTGTGTGTGTGTGGGGCAGCTGTTACTTTTTTTTGTCGTTGGGTGTGCATTAGTTGTTATGATGATGTAATCGACTCCGTCTGTCTGTCCATCTGCTATCGCAGCGTGTGAACGTAGTCGCACATAAATTTTTTTTTTAATAATAGAACACAAGCTGTCTGACACCATCTGTTATCGCAGCGTGTGAACGAAGTGAGGGACGTACATAAAGTAGTGTGTGAAACAGAACGCAAGCCAAGCTAAGTGGGCGTCCATGACTTTGTGTGTGGGAGCTTTTTTTTGTCTTTCGCGTACATCCTTGAGATACTGTATATATAGGCTGTACGAATTGCTCTCAACGGCACATCGTTCGTCGCGAGACTCAACTGGAACTCGTACAGGGTGAGTTTGATTTTTAAATATTCTTTAATTTCTAAAGTATATTATAATCGTGCAATTATTGTTTAATAAAATTGATTTTTTAAATTAGTTCTATGTAATAACACATGAATGCACGTTGTGCAACACTCGTTCTAGCTTGTATATTGAGTGATAAATAGTGTTAATGTTCGAAGGACTTTTGAAATTAAAAAACAAAAAATGTTAAAGCAATACTGTTTAATTAAAAATAATTAAATACATGTAATCAAAATATATTACAATTTAAAATACATAGTATGTAAACGCACACAGTAGTGAAAATTACAAAATGTAAACATGCGCAATATGACAATTGTGTACGAAATACAGCTACTGTGAAAACTAATTACAAGTGCACTATGACATGACAAATATGTACAAAAAAAATGAAATAAACACACACAGTAGTGACAATTATAAAATACAATTGTATACAATTATATCAAATGAATTATGTGTAAGCACATTATATTATAACATTATGTAAACGCATACACAATTGTGTAGAATTAAATCAAATTGAAATAAGTGTAAGCACATTATATTTTAAATACTATTTGTAAACGCATGCAATGACAATTATGTACAAATATATTTGTTAATTTTAAAGATGTCTATCCGGACTTACTCTAAAATGTACACCACGTAAGCATTGTTTTATTATCTAGACATAAGTACATTGACAATTGATTACAATTAAATCAAATGAAATATGTGTAATCACATTATAATATAAGTTAAAATATATTATGTATAATTAAATGAAATACAACTAAGTACAAGTTAATATATATATGTAATCTTACGCGATAAATGAAGATGTCCATTCGGTCCTACTCTACAATGTCTACTATGTAAGCTCTATCCTTTTCTCTACGATAAATTAGTTGCAGTGAACACGGTACTAAATTTTTTAATTCGTCATCTTCGAAAACGCCTGCGTATCTCTTTGGTAGATATACACAGTATTTTAGTTTAGGGTCTCTGTAATCTTGGAGAGTGACGAGTACGGCTTTCCCGTACTTCTATTGGATATTTTACGCCGATTATTAATTCCTTAATTTTTTTATACTCAATTGCGCTAATGGTTGCAAATTTTGCAGTGAATGATGCAATTTTAAAATAAAGAATTTATATTTTCTTGCGCGTCTCTCAAGGACTGAATGAATAACGCTCGTGCACAGCGAAATAAATAGGGAGGTAGTTGTGGAGGTGGAAACCGGAGAGGGGGAACCACTCAACGCACAGTAAGCGTTTATTTTTAACCGTGTGAACAGGATGCGTGCTGATTTCTCACGGTTCGATGGGTAGGTGGGGAGGAGGGGAGTCGGTTATTTTTTTATACAACTAGACAGCACTCGTGCTTGTTTGAACATGTCGTCGACGCTAATTTATTTTTAGACAGATGATGTAATCGACAGAAAGGCGACGACTGTTATTTTTTACGTAGGCGCTAAACAATAATGTATCCAATTAGTAATTTATCAGAAACATATTGATTACTCTAAAATCTGATACAACCCACTCGCGTAAAGCGTGTACTCTAGTATTTGTACATATATCCGGAAATAAGCGGTGCGCGAGACAGGCTGTTCCATGTATTGATTGTAATTGTTCGAGTTTGGGACAACTGAAATCTTCTAAATTTATAATATTAAAATGTACGATACGCTTCTGCAGAAATCTTTTTTTTTGCAACCCTTTTACGAACACGAAGTTAAAAGGAAACTTATACTTTTCTAATATCGGCACAAGATGTTTGTACGATGTGTCCCCGTCCGCCAACGCTAGTCCCCATGATAATGGTCCGTCAACCATCTGTTTGTCCTCACGTGTTTGTGATTCGAAACAATCGTGTCTGCTGGAGGTGTAAATATCCAATGCCTGCTGGCAAATGCAGTGACATCCATAACGGCTAGTTCCTTAACGAGTTCGTTTCCATCGTTGTCGATGAAATAGTGAAAGTCAAGTATGACTGCTAATTTATCCTCGCACATCGCTTTTTTGTTATAAACAACGTGTTTGGTGTTACTAGGAACGCTGCAGATCCGTCCGTTTTACGGAACAGACACGTTGTATGTTGTGAAACGCTCGTAAAGAATTTTTTCGGAACGTTTATTTGTACCTTAAATTTTCGTCACGGATCAGTGCAACAAATTTACATGTCAAAACGTTGTATACAAAAATTTCTATAGAGTACAATACTGTGTGCTTTAAGTCACTGCAACGTATGTATTCGTACGGAGATAGCATCTCCATGCGTCCATCTACAACGCGTGCTGTTCAAACACTGAGGTATGCGAGATTAGCGGAGGTCGGAATAAACACTTCTGTCTCGGCAGCATAGATTTCAAACCTTGTGTTCACTAGGCGATAAAATTAAAGCGTGAAAACGAACTAGAAATACGCTCTCATGTAAGCAGTGTATGCGGTTCTACATAAGGGACACGTATGTAGGGTTATGGCGCAATTCACACGTGTGATAAAATGTCGACAGGGAATAAGTACAACTTCTACGTTTTGTGCGTAACAGACTTTGCGCATCGTATCACGATTCGAGCCTCCTTCTATTTTTTTTATATTCTCTTTGATCGTGTCGGTGCGTTGTTCGTTCTCCGCTGTCACTGCTGCTGTTGGTGCTTGCGGTTCGGTAACGATACCCAGTGCCTTGATGATAAAGTTTTTATCTTTCATTAACATTACGTAAGAGAACGCGGGGAAATGACGTGCATGTTCCATCCAAGCATATTCTCCACGTTCCCATTTGTTTAAACCGCCTCCACAGCAAAAACAAATCACTCTATCGTTGCATCCGGTGTAAAAGAAACCCGCTTCTGATAATTCTTTAGGCGTTATCGTTAACGATACAGGCCATTCTTTAAAACTCTTTAAACGGTTTTCCAAGCTTCTGTAACGCGGGTATGGAGATGTGATTTTTTGAATTATATAAAGTCAAAGTACTGTAAATCCTCAGAATAAATAACATTAATTCAATCGACTCAATATATACCTAGTTCAAGTGGATGGACAAGTGGATGACTGTTATTTTTACTGTCAGGTAGAATTTTCTTTTCATACAGAGATATTGTTGGCTAACACGTGGGCGTCGTTTTCTTCGTTTATGGCTCGCACGAACGCTGTGAGCATTTCTTCGTCGGTGACGACTGTAGTGTCGTTCGTGTCGGCCGGTTTGATGACATTACCGTGAGCAATTACGATACTGTTTTTTAACTATATTTCCAATATTCACGGCGTGAGCGACGTCTTCCCATGCGCATAGTTTCTTCGCTGTAGGATGTTTGCGATATATTTTTCTCTCTCCTTCGTTGAAACTTTCCAGTTGTCTGCGCATAATGTACCAGATGTTTTCGGATATTTTGTACAGAGACAGACAACGAATTTTGTTCCTGTTTATGGAGTTTGATGCGATCTTCTTAGCCAGTACGTTCCTCACTTTGTCGAAACTGTATTCGATTTTGGACTGTAACAGTCTACTTCGTTCTTCTGCACGTTGCCGTTCTTCTTCCGCGCGACGTCTCTCTTCCTCTGCATGCTGTCGTTCTTCTTCCGCTCGTTGTCTTTCTTCCTCTGAGCGACGTCTCTCTTCTTCGTTAGTTTCTTGAATAGTTTTTATCATGGATTGTAAATTACCCATTTGTGTTGTTAACAAATTATTTTGCATACTAATTAACTCCTTCAAATGTTCCTCGTACAATTTTTCATATTGACTATATTTCATTAAAATTTCTTTCATAATGGCATATAATTCACGCAATTCAACGGCTTTAGGGGTTCCCATTTGCATCAACAAAGAAGCGAAATCTATTCCATTTAACACATAATATTTTTCTGTGCATTATCTTCATCTTGGACTTCGTAATATTCGATGTAATCATTTTTCTTTAACCATTTGGTAATTCCAGATTTTTGATTTTTATATTTACCTGTATATCCGAGCCAATTCAATACATCGTCTGTAATTTTTATTTTACCCTGTATGGTGCAGTTCCTGAAAAATCTATTTTTCGTATCGTTTTCAACGTCGATGCCGAATTGCAAACAGATCTGATACACCGACAATTTACCTACATTACGTGAAATCAGTTCTTCCGGCGCTAGACTTTGTACACGGAGTACGAGTTCCCTGTTTTCGTGTGCTACCATGACGGATGCCTAATACATACTAATACGTTCGCACCAACCTGTTGGTCTAGCGCGCGCTATGTCGAGCCCTACAAGGTCATTCTGCCCAACAGGTTGGTGCGAACGTACGGGGGGAGGGGATAATAATAAGACGTTTCCCCCTCCAAGGTTACGGGTATTACGAAAATAAAATACATGAAAATTGATTACATTTTTTTTAATAAACAAAATCACATACATGCAATGCATACATAATTGTGCGTTGATAGGCGGAGGCGTGGCGGCGGTTTGTTCGCCGTTCGCGGTTCGCCGTCCGGCGGCGGCCTAGCGGTGTCCTGGTCACCGCCCGGAGTGGTGGGGTCTGCGTCCATATTGTCGGGTGGAAGATGATTGGTGTGGTCGGCCATGTTGGAAAAGTGGCGAGGTTGTCAAGTAGTGTAAGAGTGTGCTGGTTAAGCGTCGGTCACGTTGCAAACTCGTGCGTGTGTTATAGTGTACGGGTTTGGATATGTAAGGGGTTTTTCCGGACGTGCGGCCATGTTGGAAAACCGTCGACGTTGTCGACTCGTGCGTGTGTGCTGTTTAAGCGTCGGCCACGTTGTCAACTCGTGCATGTGTTATAGGGTACGGGTTTGGATATGTACGCCGCCGTGTATTGCATTGTTGCCAACTTGTGAACTGTGTTATTTTCCATGAGTGATGTGTGTTTTATATAAGCGAATTGGCGTTCAATTATGCAGTGCATATCATGTGTGTTTCTTACACTTTTTTACGTTCGTGCGATAGAAATTACATATCAATAAGAATATAGTATATGTTGACGGGTGGCGCTAACTGTGTTATTCGTACGTTCCCGACCATTAGGTTAGAGTTCGTATCCTTCGGTATGATCTTGGCGTCCACGTATACTTTGGTAGCAGCGTCTCTCATAGACTGTATGCGATGGACCCGCGCTTTGACGACAGGGCTGTTCTTCTTGTTCGGTACTGTCGTGAAACGCAAGCACGTGTAGTCTACGTACTGCTTGTTGACAGCGTCCCCAAGATCGACGGGAGCGGCGACGATGACGAGATTACAACCTTTCATGTCTATTCCTCGCGTCAAATCGTTGACCAGACAGTGGTCACGCACAAACCGCAGTGGAACGGCATCGTTACCGTCGTGCGGTTCGTCCAAGTTGTGTATTTTTTCCCCGCTACATCGAAGTGTCCGTTCTCGGTCATCGCGATACCGATATCCTCCCGCAGACTGCGTCGTGTCTCTATTCGCGCTCTGACAGCGCTCTGGTATCTGCCGAACTTGTCAACGCTCATCTCGTGAATGAAGCGCGTCGACCGCTGTGCACGATATTTTATACGATGATGTTGGCTTCACGTCGTTCTTCCACTATGGAAACGATTTCGTTCGTGTATCCACCGTTTCGGGCGCGTTGTGACGCTATCAACAGTCGCAATCTGTCCACAAGTTCGTTCGGATCGTCCCAGTGAACGTAATCGATTTTGTCTTTTTTTTCTCGAGAGCATGATATACGTTCTGTCGGTATTATTATGTCCGTGTCCTTTACGTTTCGGTGGGAACAGCCGTGATATTATCTGTTTATGCTTTACACCTCTGTTTGTGTTTACCTGCGCGTTCACTAAATAATGATGCTTGTGAGCGTTGGTATCACGTAGCATATCTTTGTACGCATTCACATCCATCTCGTTGTAAACGTTCTCTTTAGGGTGCTTCATGAACATGAGTTCGTATAGACCCGGTGTACCTTTGTAACGTTTACCGTTGATAAAGATTGAATCGTCTGTTTCGATTTCCAACGGTGAATTACCGATCATCCATTTTCCGCTTTCGTGTCTTACACCGTACGTATAATCCATCAAACGATCGCGTTCAGCCGACACGATCATACGCATGTACTTATTCGCTAACAATTCACTGTCGTATTTGTCCTGGAAATATCTACGCGCTTCTCGCTTCCCTTTCGGTGTGTCTAACATTTTTTCGATGTTGAGACTAGGATCGTCCTCGTCGTCCTCGTCCGATGTTTCACCTATCACAGAAGTTTTCAGGAAACGTGGTGTCAACTGCTGTTGCGGTGACGGACGGAGCGGTGTTCCTACATCGATATTACTACTACTTGAACCCATCAGATCCTCCTCCTCCTCCTCCTTCTCCTCCTCCTCCTCCTCGTCACGTTTCATCTTTTTCGCACTCGTAGGCTTTTCATTTGTTGTTTTACGTTTTTTTTTCAACCAACGCTTGCGAAATAATTTGTAACGGTTCGAGAATCGGTTTGTAACTTTGGTTAACGTTTTTTCCTCTTCACGGATCCCATGTTTTAACACACGGTATTTCTTACGTATGTCATTGCTGATAGTGTCGATATCACGGGCTAGTTATTTCTTCTTTTCATTCATCTTGATAAACGGCAGTACACAGACTAAGAGACTTGGTGACTCGAGACATCTGCAATTACCTGAACGATCGACGACTGTTTTAGTTAACGGTGAACAGCTGTTAAGTGCATTTATGCGAACAGTCTACAACTGTTTTTCCAGGACATGTGTATTTACCCGAACAGTCGACGACTGTTTTAGTTAACAGTGAACAGCTGTTACGTGCATTTATGCGAACAGTCTACAACTGTTTTTCCAGGACATGTGTATTTACCCGAACGGTCGACGACTGTTTTAGTTAACAGTGAACAGCTGTTACGTGCATTTATGCGGACAGTCTTCGAGTGTTTTTTTTATTTTTCTGAGACACTTATATTTACCTGAACGCTTGACGACTGTTTTAGTTAACGGTGAACAGTTGTTACGTGCGAACAGTCCACAATTGTTTTTTTATTTTCTAATCGTTAGGTGCGACTACTATGAATCTGTAACGGTTTCAGAATCGGTTTGTAACTTTTGGATAACGTTGCTTCTTCTTCACGAAACCCATGTTTTAATGCACGGTATTTCTTCCGTATGTCATCACTGATCGTGTCGATATCACGTGCTAGTCGTTTCTTCTTGTCGTCCATCTTGATAAACGGCAGTACGACAACTAAAGTCGTTGACAGCAGGACATGTGTATTTAGCTGAACGTATGACGACATTTTTTGTTTAATCGTTAGGTGCGACTATTATGAAACGGTCAGAACCGACTCTGTACCTGCCGGTGTCGATAGAAGAATCCTTGTCCACAACGAGAAAGCCGTAACGATCTTTCCACGCTTCAGCGCACATGTTCATAAACGTGTCATATTTCATGTCCGTGTTGACGTGATCGTTGTACGCATGTTTCAAGTTGCGATCGTCCTGTTTGAACAATACTATTAGATTGGCATTGTCACGAACCAACTGTTTTGGCACTTGACTGTACGTCTGACAAAGGTAAAACGCGTCCACACCGCTGTGTCGTCCCATAGAGAAATACTTGCGTATGTTGTGTTGTCTTTCACAAGACACGTCGTCGAACACCATAATAGAATTGGGATCGACCTCGTCGGGAGGCGGTACCTCTTCGTTATCGTTGTAGGCGTGATAACCCATTCCTTCGTTAGAAAGTCGTGTCATCAGGGTCTCCAACATCTGATATTGCGTTGAAATAATGATTTAGAAAACACGTATAAGTTCGCGAATCTCAATCCGTTTACATCGAACAACAGGTTGAACATGACGTTAGTCTTTTCCGCACGCGGAAGGTACGCAGATGATCGAACGAACGGTATCGGGCAGAAGACGTCCGTGTTTACGTTTTTTTGTGCCACAACCACCCCCACCACGATCGCTGCACAATTTCGAATAGTCCACGTCCTTTATTTTTACTCTGTGCGCTTGTTGCAATATTTTCATGTTGTCGTTCTGTGCACAGTCTATTTAATAGTCGCACTAATCGCAGCAGTCGGTAGATTTGCAACTGCATACACATGTGTCCGGACCCGTTTCACAGTTCGGATCCGACCAAACACATTCTTTGTAGTGATCGAATCCGGTGCCGGTTGGTGCTATTCCGTCGAGTCGGAACCTCGTCACACGATTGGTAACCCTTTGCCAGTACTCGTACACTGTCAAGATCCTGCGCATGCGTTCAACGTCGTTTGCAGTCGTTTTCACGATGTACTCATCGTAACCAGGATACGACACAATGTCTTTTACACTGTACACAGCGTGCATGTTGTCATCATAACGCATCGACGTATACTGGTTCTATTTCCGCGAGTCGACTCACCGATACCGTTCTAGTACGACCGCCTTCCATCACGTGACTGTCATGACGCCACCGCTCCACATCCACTTATATCATCTCGACCGAACGGAAGAACAACGCGTTCTCCTTGCGATTGCGCAAGTACGTTAAAACGTGAGCTAAACTGATTTTCATACGCCCATTACGCACGAGGCTCATACCGATGTAATATCTCGTGAGCGCGTGTTGTTTCGTGTCCAACGCTCTTACAGTCTTAACAGAATTCATGTCTTTGAACATGACGCTACGTATAACGTTGTCGCGGTACTCGTGCATTTCCGCGACTATAACGTTATCGTTCTCAGGTAGGCGCTCGCACATGTGTTTAGCTTTGAGTTCAGCGATTGGGCGTTGACTTCTCGACTCCGTATGCTGGTGTATCAGATACGAGCTCAACAACCAAAATTCGTCCGCCATAGCGCCCGTGCAATGCTGCCACACGCATTCGTACCAACGTCGGTCTTTCACCGTGTACCCTTGTTCGTGCGAATACCGCGGACCAAAGTGTCCGCAATACATGCGGAGTGTAGGCAACGCCTCCTTCAGAAAGGCTCCGAAAACAATCCCTGCGCCTTGTTGTTCACCAACGCGAACTGTTTCCCTCTCGCTAGTGTCGGTAACGAGGACGGCAGGCAGTGCACATCAAAACTTACGTTGTAGCTAGGATCCAGTGCGCACTTTAGCGCTATCATCATCACGCTTCTGTATATTTCCATCGGTGTACGTATCGGAATAGTGCGCTCCGTAAGGACGATGCAACAAGAAGCGTGTGGTATCGAACTTCCGTAGGCGAGCATGTCCGTGTATACAGTCGCGTAGTTTATCCGTCCGTGTGAATCGTGTAGCCGTGCACGCGTTGAACGGCGTTATACAGTTCAGGAATCGGACGGAAACGCGAAAGAAAATTCCATCCGTGACGTACGGTACACTTGAACATATTCTTTTCGTAAACCACAAGTTCTATCGGTACATTGTTCCGTTCGCACTCTACGATAAATTGAAACCACCGTGATTTGTTGTGTATACGATCGAAGACTATCATCAACAGCACGATCGGCGGCAAATCACCGCTGCGTTTTTTTATGTGACGCCAACAACGGGCGTGATATCTGTCAACACCGAACTTGTAATGTGTACAGTAGTTGCCGCAAAATCGTCTTTTCTTCACAAAATACACGGAACATAAGTTGGACCGTATCGCGCTTCGTGACGGTTTTGTTATTGTGAAATGTTTCCCATCATCGGATCGATAGACGTCCATCGTGTCGATGATCTGTGATGGGAGTGATACGCTATTAGTCATGATCGTGATATTTATAGTGTATACTCATATTGTTTGAGGAATTTTTTTAATTTTAATTTAATTTATTTTTTTTTATCATGGGTGTCTTCACTCACACTTTTGGAGTGACTACTGTCGTTCAGTAGTAGTACTAGTAGTAGTACTAACACCTAGTACTATTAGTACTACCCAAACGGGTGTGTATGTGAGTTTATGCCGGCTGTGAAAAGAGCCGTTTTTTTGCGTGCACTGACTTTTACAAGTTCTCGCGGACGAAATCACATTTAGGCATTGACGCTTTATGGACTTGGACGGGATCATCACCCACTGTCCAATCCATAATTCGTATTTTGCACACATAGCATCTCACGACATCAGCATCGGCTTCGTAAATAAACCCGGCTTTTGCCAGATCATAAAATTTCACGTTCACATTCGGATATTTTCGAAGGTATTATTTAATATTACCTCGGCGACGGATATTATAAAAGCTTTTTAGCCGGTTTGCAAATGAATGTGTGTGCGCGTCCATGTCTGAAGCAAGAATGCTCGTTTTCTATGATAGATTTCATCTCCTCAGAGATAGCTGCGCGCGCAACCGGTAGCGGGAGAGGGGGAGGGGATAGCTGCGCACGCAGTTGTTAGTGGGGGATCGTTGACGGCAATTGTTCGGTATCATGGTGGTGGGAGCGGATAGCTGCGCGCGCAGCGGTCATAGATAGTATAAGTAGAGCGACGATCACTGCCAGCGTTCACCTTCGAGTCTCGCGCAGTCTAACTTTCACGTGCCGCATATAAAATATTGCTTATTTTCTAACTTCGTATCACTCTTCTATTGTTCTTCAAGCGAGCAAGTAATTGTTATAGTTTCGCGTTTTTGTTGTTGTTATTAATTTACTACGAATGCAGTCGTTTGCTGTTGATTGTAAACATTCGTTACGCGGCGCGTTGGTATCGTAAGTTTACACGCCTGTCACGGATGACGAAGAATGCGTCAACGATGTCATAACCTTTTTTGATGAAATGCACGATACGTTACGTACGGACATTCTAAACGAACTGACACGTTTGCTTACTATAAAGTGGCATATAACGGTTAAAGCGAGATTTGTCAAGTACATCGTAAACGCTGACATGGACCAGGACGAGGAAGTGACGACTGTAACTTATTTTCACGGACGATGTCATACGACGCTGATCGGTGACCGAGATGTATTGCCCGATCGTTTAGAAGCTTCGTACGAAAAAATCATCGAATCGATTTATAAATTCACACGCGAGGGTAGCGGTTGGGCGTTAGACCACATAATCTCCTTAGAACTCGTTCTCTCACGATACCAACCGCTAACCGCCTCCAGTTTCATCCGTACACCCCCTGAATTGTCTCGTACTAAATCCATCATCAACCTGAACAATACAGGAGATCAAATGTGTTTCGTATGGTCAGTGTTGGCCGCTCTGTTTCCACAACACAGAGACACCAATCGCGTATCCAAATACAAACCACATATCTGCAGTATCATTACTTCTGGTATAACTTATCCCACCCGACTATCTGACATTGTGAAGTTCGAACGAGACAATCCTAACGTTTCTATAAATGTTTTCGGTTACGAAGAAAATGAAATTTACCCTTTAAGAATAACTCCTTCCAGTGGCAGACGTCATCACGTTAATCTATTATTTCTTACCGCTGACGATCGAAAACATTACTGTTTAATAAAAAATACGAGTCGCGTATTCTCTTCACTAAGCAAACACGACGGGCGTTCTTTCTATTGCAATTACTGTCTGCATAGATTCTGCGAAGAACGACTCCTTACCGAACATGTCCCCCACTGTTCACCGTACGGCGAACAGAAAATTCGTTTACCCATGAAGGAGGAGGAGAAGGTGATGTGATTCAGAAATTACACATACTGCCATAAGGTCCCTTTTGCGATGCAGATTTTGAATCATTTATCGTCCCTTGCCATCGCTGCGACGCTCCTCCGCACACATCGTCCACCACAACGGAGTCGTTACATCTTCCTTCAGGTTTCTCCTACCTCATAGTCGACTTCGAGCGTAATATTTTCAAACCCCAGGTCGTTTATCGCGGTGAGAACGTGGTAGACACCTTTCTCGATAGACTGGTCGCTGAAGAGCGAGATCTGTTCAGGATCATCCGATCCATTGTCCCTATGACTATGAGTGACCGTGATGTGTTATCTTCCGCAAATGCCCTCGTATGTCATCTCTGTGAAAAACCACTGACCGAGGACGACAAAGTGCGCAACCATTGTCATCTGACAGGACGATACCTGGGCGCAGCTCACAACATCTGTAACCTTAACTTCAAGACTCTGCGACACATACCCGTCTTTTCCATAACTTACGAGGTTACGATGGACATCACTTAGTACAAGGGACATGACTTAGTAAATACGACAATCTCGCTTGTATCGCTACCACTAGCGAACGCTTCGTATCAGTCTCGTTGGGTGGTCTGCGTTCCGTAGACACGCTTCAATTTCTGAACAAGTCCTTGGACACACTTGTTGGAAACTTGCACGCGAGCGGTGCGGATTTCGATTTAACGAAGCAATGTTTCGAAGAACAATTCGAGCTACTCTTACGTAAGGGCGTGTACCCTTACGATTACATGACAGGTAGCGAGAAATTCGACGAAACACGTCTGCCCGCACGCGAACACTTTTTCAACAGGTTGAGTGAATCGCCAGTATCTGACGAAGATTACGCTCACGCGCAGAACGTGTGGCGTACTTTCGGAATCAGTACACTGGGCGAATATCACGAGCTGTATCTTAAAACAGACGTGCTGCTGCTGGCCGACGTCTTCGAGGCGTTCCGTGAGATGGCCATGCGGTACTACCAGATCGATCCGGCTCATCTTTACTCGCTTCCTGGCGTCGCTTGGCATGCGATGTTAAAGATGACCGGTGTGCGACTGGAGCTGTTGACGAATATAGATCAGCATCTCTTTATCGAATCGGCCGTTCGCGGTGACGTTAGCATGGTACCCAACCGCCATGCCAAGACCAACAACCCGCTAATTGTCGATCAGTACGACGCTGCAAAGCCGACCTCTTTCATATTGTACACCGACTGGAACAACCTTTACGGTGCAGCCATGTCACAACCGCTCCCTTACGCCGACTTCAGATAGCTAGATCGTAACGAGATCAACTCACTGGACGTGCGTACCCTGTGCGATGACGGTGACATGGGCTACATACTCGAGGTCGACTTACACTATCCACCCGAACTTCATGACCTCCAATCCGTTTATCCACTGGCGCCTGTCCAATCGTTCCTGACGTACTTTCACCGTACTCTCGACGACTCCACACACGACTGCACTATACAGAAGGGTATAGCGGTTCGGAAACGCCTTCGTCGTCCGTTCCCAAGTTGCTGACAACTTTGGACGACAAGCAAAATTACATTCTCCATTTTCGAAATTTAAAATTGTATCTGAATCTCGGTCTAGAATTGAAACCGATACATAGGGTGTTGAGTTTTAAACAGAGAGCGTGGATGAAACCGTTTATCGATTTCAACACGCAAAAGAGAGCAGCAGCCACCAACAGTTTTGAAAAGGATTTTTTCAAACTGATGGTCAACGCCGTCTATGGCAAATCGCTGGAGAACGTGAGGAAACGAATAGACTTTTAACTAGTCTCTAACGAACGACGGCTGCAGAAACTTGTTTCCAATCCTCGGCTAAAGCGTATGATCCGCTACACCGATAACTTGCTCGGACTGGCCTTACGAAACAGGACGATATTCCTTTCCCGTCCGGTGTACGTCGGCTTCACAGTACTCGATGTCAGCAAATTGATAATGTACGATTTTCATTATCGGTAGGATGTCGCCAAGTACGGACGACGATTGACATTACTAATGACTGACACGGACAGTTTGCTTTACAGCATACGGACTGACGATGTGTACTCGGATATGAAAGAGGATCTCCACCTTTTCGCTACGTCGGACTATCCCACGGATCATCCTTGTCATTGCGACGACAACAAAAAAGTCGTGGGGAAGTTCAAGGATGAGACCAATTGAAAACCATCAGGGAATTTGTCGGACTCAGGGCGAAGTGTTACTCGCTCTTGTTGTCCGACCGCACCGACAAAAAGGTGGCGAAAGGTGTGCCGAGGACGGCAATAAAAAAAAGGTTACGCCATCGATTGTACAGCGAGTGTCTTTTTGACAGTCGTACGGTTTTCACCTCTGCTGAGTGTATACGAAGTAATCATCCTAAGCTGTACACGCAACGTATAACAAAATTTTCCTGTCTCCTTATGATGATAAGAGGTACATACTGGACGACGGTGTAAGTACACTCGCGTACGGGCATTACAGGATACGTGCAATAACCGACGACGCTGCTGGTCCTAACGCAAAGAAGAGAAAGTACGCGGACCAATAACTAACGGTAAGAATAAACTCAAATTTCACGTATAAAAAGTACTAGGGGAGGGGGAGGTAGGCGTCGACAGTTAATTTGTTTAACAGAGCGCTAGCCCTAGTTATTTATAACTGCTTACATCATGATGGTGTCTGAGCATATGTTATCGTTGCGTGTGAACGTTGTGAGGGTATTATTCACACGTTTATAAATTTGTTTAATAATAGGAAGCAAGCCGTTAGTGATGTAATCGTTGTGAGGGAGGAGGAATATGCGTTTAATTTTAACACGAAGGGACTCTGTCTATAGTAGACTCCCACCGAGCATATGCATATGAGACTTTTGTTTCACGATGATGTTCATCATTACACACACACACACACACACACACTTCATTATGTTCTTTACCTACTTATTTTACAACTTTCGATACGTTTTACAGAATGAACAACAACGAAGTAACAAAACATATGCCGGCAGAGCAACGTCGAGTACGATGGTAAATATAACATTTTTTTTCTTTATTTATAATGTACAAACAGAATATTCCATTCGATTGACACGTTGTTTTTTTTTTATAGTTCACAACGGTTACGGCGTGCTTTGCGGTGATATGCTCAACCTGTCTCGAGTCGGTAAGTCCGTTTTCATTAATAAACTCTTGTCCTATTGCGTTTACCTCCGGTGTTCAATTATATATTTTTTTTTCAGTGATGCCGACGAGACACCTGCTGCTGCTACTGATGTGAATCCCCCCCTATCTCCAGAACTCGGCTCGAGTCTGTAAGACAATTGTCATTAATAAACTCTTGTACTCTTGCGTTTTTTACCTCCAGTGTTCAATTTATATATTTTTTTCAGTGATGCTGATGGTCCAACTGCATTTGCAAACCGGCTAAAAAGCTTTTATAATATCCATCGTCGAGGTAATATTAAATATTACCTTCGAAATTATCCGAATGTGAACGTAAAAGTTTATGATCTGGCAAAAGCCGGGTTTATTTACGAAGGCGATGCTGATGTCGTGAGATGCTGTGTGTGCAAAATACGAATTATGGATTGGACAGTGGTGATGATCCCGGCCAAGTCCATAAAGCGTTAATGCCTAAATGTGATTTCGTCCGCGTTTTCAGTGATGCCGACGAGACACCTGCTGCTGCTACTGATGTGGATCCCCCCCTAACTCCAGAACTCGGTTCGAGTCGGTAAGACAATTGTCATTAATAAACTCTTGTACTCTTGCGTTTTTTACCTCCAGTGTTCAATTTATATATTTTTTTCAGTGATGCTGATGGTCCAACTGCATTTGCAAACCGGCTAAAAAGCTTTTATAATATCCATCGCCGAGGTAATATTAAATATTACCTTCGAAAATATCCGAATGTGAACGTGAAAGTTTATGATCTGGCAAAAGCCGGGTTTATTTACGAAGACGATGTTGATGTTATGAGATGCTGTGTGTGCAAAATACGAATTATGGATCGGACAGTGGTGATGATCCCGGCCAAGTCCATAAAGCGTCAATGCCTAAATGTGATTTCGTCAGCAAGAACTTGTAAAAGTCAGCACACGCAAAAAAAAACGGCTCCTTTCAGGCCCGCAATGCAGACAATATGTATTTGGAAAGCCCAATCGCACTTTCTATAGGCGCATGCATATTTGAGGTATCTTACATTGTTCATAAAGGTTTTACTAATCCATCCTATTTGTAACAACCACATGTCACTAATACTGTTTCTTTTTTTTTGTTACAGATGGAAATTTCCTACATAATGCGGATTGTGACTTATTACTTTGTATATATATATATATATATATATATATATATACCTGATTGTGGCATGTATATTTTGTATATATATTTTTTATGTTTACATTTTTATGTTTATATTTTGTGTATTTGTAAATATTACACTTATATTTTAAGTTGTAATTAGTTTTATTTAGATGTAATTTCGTACACAATTGTCATATTGCACAGGTTTACATATCTGTAATTGTAACTACTATTTTGTAATTGTCACTACTGTGTGCGTTTATTTTAACTTGTAATTAGTTTTACTTAGATGTGTTTCGTACACAATTGTCATATTATGTATTTTGTAATCGTCACTACTGTGTGCGTTTATGTATTTTCGTACACAATTGTCATATTGTGCATATTTACATATCTGTATATTGTAATTGTCACTACTGTGTGCGTTTATTTTAACTTGTAATTAGTTTTACTTAGATGTGTTTCGTACACAATTGTCATATTATGTATTTTGTAATCGTCACTACTGTGTGCGTTTATGTATTTTCGTACACAATTGTCATATTGCACATGTTTACATATCCGTATTTTGTAATTGTCACTACTGTGTGCATTTATTTTAACTTGTAATTAGTTTTACTTAGATGTGTTTCGTACACAATTGTCACTACAGTTTTGCTTTATATAAAATAAACTTGTACATATTTTTTCATTGTATAAGTGTATAATTTCAACTATCCTTTTCCATACATGGTGTGCATTGATTTTCAACTGAAGGACCGAGTCATCTTTTTATTATTACAATATATATATATATATATATATATTTACTTAACACATAGACACGCAGTTCACAAGTTGCCAACAATGCAATACACGACATCGACGATATCCAGACGGCTGCGGCGGCGGCGGTGTATATATCCAAACCCGTACACTATACACACGCACGAGTTGACAACGTGCACGCCGACCCTAAACCAGCACACATGCACATGTTGGCAACGCCGACGACGACGCTTTTCCAGCATGGCCGCCCGGAAAACGCAGTATATATCCAAACCCGTACACTATAACACATGCACGAGTTGGCAACGTGGGAACAAGTTGGCAACGGCGGCGACGCTTTTCCAACATGCCGCACTTCCGGAAAAACCCCTTACATATACAAACCCATACACTATAATACATGCACGAGTTTTCAACGTGGCCGACCCTTAACCAGCACACTCATACCACAAACCGACAACCTCGACAATTCTCCAACATGGCCGCCGCCGCCGACCCCACCACTCCAGGCGGCGATCAAGCCACGACCTGGCCGCGGCCAGGCCGCCGCCGGACGGCGAACAGCGAACGGCGGCCACGCCTACACCAATCAACGCACACATAACCTCACAAAATGGACGACACCGACAACATGGCCGAAAGCCGACAACATGGCCGAAGGACGAAGCACGACTTCGGCACGCCCACCACCGTCACGTAGCACACCACTACTACCCATCCAAGCCATCCCCACCTCTGGATTGGGCGGCACAATGCACCGGATGTTTACCCCCACCACCACAATTTTTGAATTTCCCGCCATATGACTTCACTTCCGCGTTAGAACTGTCATAACCCCCATACTGAGGGGCGATTTAAAGAACACATCGGCAGGTGCGAAAAACAAACCGCTGATGTAGCTAAAAAAGTAGATACGTTCGAAGTACGAATCAAAGTAGACGCAACGGAAACACAACGCCAAGTCACTAGCCTTGACGCGTCAATAGTAGAAACGCGTTCTAATATAGACACAAATGAAGAGAGTGTATTACAAGTACTTAAGACGAGATTTCTAAAGTACGGCAGGAAGTACGCCGGAAGTCAGTCCCAAATATCTTAGTACAAGGGCAAGCAGACGAAAAGAACCGACTGTATTTCACTGGCGAAAATAACGAAAACCCGATCGAGTTCTTGCTAACTTGCGAAAACGAAATGGCAAGAGTAGGTTAGCGATTAGAAGACCAAGACCGGATACAGTGGGTCGTTAACGCGATGCGTGATTCAGCGAGGAGGTGGTATAATATAGTACGTGATAAAATTACCACATACGCGGAATTCAAACAGAAGTTCGAAAGCCGTTATTGGAATTCGCACACGCAGAGGCTTTTGCGAAATGAATTTGCATACGGACGTTATGATCGGAAGCAGGGTATAACGCCCGAAAATTATATTATACAACAAGTTGAACGCGCTAAGCATCTAACACCAGAGTTTTCCAAAGTCGACATAGTCACTAAATTGGCGTACCACTTCAGCCATAATATACGTGTAGCCGCATTTACACAAGGAATACGCACGGTTGATGAATTATTAATTTTAGTATCGCAAAGCGAAACTGTTTTTGATTTCGGCGGGTGGAGGTATAACCCGAATTATAACCAAAATAACGATGGGCAGAATAGACGGGGCAATATAATACCCAAACCGATCAGAGGCCCAGTACCAGTTCGGCTCCACAACAAACACCGCCAAAACCGCTAAATAAACCCTTTGAGTATAAGGGTAAGCCAAATTTCGGCAGGCAGAAACCACAAAACAGAGACAACGATGGAGCTCCAACGGGAGCCATTCAAACAGTCGCTATATCCAACACCGGTACGCCCGCACAAACGAGCGAAGCAGAAATCGTTAGAGACCCAGTCACTAATGTAAAACACTATCACCCTACAAAAAACGTGCAACCGGGCACATCCAAAAAAGATGTGCAATAAGTCCCGCAGAAATAACTAAAAGTAAAAATGTTAGATGTAAGAATAATATTATATATGAAACATGTGATTTTTGTAATGTAACTTGTGTGCCCGTTAACAACGTATTCCCACCGGATATAAGGCAGCCGTTTTGGATTCAAATCCAACCCTACGCACAGCGACTAGCACAGCGTGTCCGGTATTACAGGCGCATGTCAACGGTGTTCCCACACAACTGCTACTGGATACAGGCAGTGTTATATCCGGTGTCAGCGAAAGGTTTTTACGTGCGAACAAAAAATATTTTCGTACAGCCCCGTCGCTTCCAATCAACCAATTCTACATACGCACAGCTACAGACACTAAAGAAAAAATTGACACGCAACGTTATTTAACAATCACGGTACAAAACGTGCAATTTGAGGTGTGCGTAGTAGAAATAAAAAATTTAATATGTGATGTATTATTGGAAGTAGACGTATTGCAACAGATACACGCGGAAATCAACATCAGTGAACGCCTGTTAAAATGCAACATTGACGACACTAGTTACATTTTCAATTTGAACACATCACACAAACCAATACAAGAGTACGGCGACCCAATTAAAATTACGCGCCCGCCAAAACACGTAATTGAATACGAAAGGGGTGAACAGGGGGAACCGGCCTTAGATTTCCAAACTGAACGAAGATTGTCATCGCTTCAAGAAGAGTATAGCGATATCTTCAGCGAGCAATATTCAATCACGTCAGTTTATCAACATGAATGAAAATCAGTTCGTAGCACTGGTACAAACGCAGACAAACGCTTACGCCCGTACAGCACACATACAGGCGTTAGAATGCAAACCACAGCAGGAAATTCACTCACAATGCGACAACTCGCGCACCACTAGTTCGACACAGGTGCATAAACGTACAAGCTATTAACGGCGCCAGCACCGTGATCAAAAATTAGGAAAACGGAAGCGCATTCCTGAGCGCGCGTGCCCGAAATTATCTGTCACTGTCAGTGAAATTCTTTTTCTTAAACGTTTTGCTATAAACTACTACCCATGCTACAAACATTGTTACACAATAATTGTTATGCACAAGATGTTAATCAATTAGAATTAAGTTGTATATGAATCTTGTATGATGAAGGGTATTTATATCAGTGTATATTTTAGTAAATAGATAGAACAATGTATAATTTGTAAAGCATAACGAATGTAAATGTAGAAAAAAATAAAATAAAATAACTGTATATTCTACATTCAGTTTTTTTTTTTTTTAAACGGGTTGGGGGTGTATGTAACTTAATCGAATCTCAAAGATTTGGAGTTATATGTAAAGAGTTTTGAAAATCAATGTTAAAATAAATTTAAACCGTTACAATCACGCCACGTGCAGTAGCGAGCGTTCACATGAATTGTGTAGCGACCAACGGCTGCGTCCGGTGGCATTACGTAACCACATACAGTTATAACAATTAGGGACACGCCCTAATTTTAAATTATTAATATTTCGGAAACCGATAAATATAGGCAAAACCAAAACAGCCAAAATGTTTGCCGAAATATTAGTAATAGTGTGTGCAAATTTCACTTCATATAATTAAAGATTAAAAGAGATAATTAATTTTATTTAATAACTCCCCTAGTGAGTGAGCTACGGGGTAGAGCTTTGAATATGTCATAGTTGTAAAAATTACCAATCAGATGTATATTCTAGAATAAGCATAACTTGGCTTGCAGCCAAGATAATCGCAATACAAATTGCAACAGGACATCCTGTCCGACATTTGAAATCCGATGTTTTTTTTCAGAATATTAAGACTAATAACAATTCTCAAACTGTGAGAATTATTTTCGCCCACACAAGTGAGGTGAGTTGAATTACAAGGAGAAGGGGGGTGTCTCAGCCAATCAAATTATTCTAAAAATTTGAATGAACCGTTAGATTCGGGCTGAACACAGGCACTCAACTGTAACGACTCGACCTGTGAAGACGTGTACTTACGATACTCTTACCTTTTTTCAACAAATAAGCGTACAGCTTAAAACATTAACCTGTTGACTTACGCATGTAAAGAGATCAGTTATATAATACGTGAAGACACATCGAGAGTACAACAGAACGAGGCCGTCTGGTACGTGGTACAAGCTGAAGAATTGACGAAGCGGAGCGCAACCCAAGGCGAGATACACACACCAGGAGTGCACCGTATACCGGACCGAGGGGCCTGGCGCCGTTGCAGCAGTTAAAACCACAGACGTTAAGCCATCAACAGTTGCAGAAGGAGCTGAGTGTTGCTGATTCCCGAACTCTTAGCCTTGGAACCCAAGACGCAGAGGAAATCATCGCCACTAGCAGATTGGACCAGGTAAACCAAGGAACCCCGGGAGCATCTCATCACGATCTTCAGAACAAGGGAAGTCAAATATAATTATATAATTTATAAACTTTTCAAAAGGTTATGCTTTTTCTTTTAAATCATTGTAAAACTAAATTGATTCAGGTGCCAATAAAACAGAGACTCTAGATTAATAAGATACATTCATACTGTGATAATCTGTATAACACGTATAAGCTTAAGTAATAATCAGTAGATAAGAATTAGACATATATAACAAGCGCTATATAAATACTAACATTGAATTACTTAGAGACCTATACTGCAGTATACGTGAAACAATCACAAGTAAATGAAAGCACGTTGAACTAGAGTCACAGCTAACTTATTTTCAGAGTATTTAAATCATCTAAAGTAATAAAATCCGTACAAAAGTACAAAAGAATTGAAAATTCCATAGATTAAATTGTTTTAAAATTAACTTCTTGAAATTAATGAAAAGTATAACTCGTATCAATTGAAAATAATAAGCTCGTCTTCTGAATGCTAATACCCGTTCAGAAAACATCGTACAAGATACAAATTACTGGTTAGTATGTAAGGATTGCTCTAGTTATAAGATTTTCATACATATGTCCTATTAGAGTAATAAACTCCAATTTTATCCACCACCGTATTTTTATTGCTGTACTACAAAGCCTACCAACATCACAAAACTATTCAAAATAACTATAACAGTACTTTGCACACTTGAATTAACCTACTTGCGAATTCAAAACACAAACTCCTACGCCCTTAGTCGGAAGAAGTCGCAAGAACGCATAGCAGGTAGGTCACTTCACAAAACAACCATTTATAATCTTATATTAATAAAAATAAAGATAAGAGCAAGCAAAGAACTTTATAATATATATATATATATATATATATATTGTAACGATTCATATTGTCGTCCTATCTGAGCGTTATATGAAAGTGTCAAACAGAGCGAGTATAGCGAAGTAAGCAAGAGAGAGAGCGTATAATTGCAGCCATCTCTGTCTAACCTCGTCACTGCTACGACAAATGCCGGTAGAGACAGGAAATTTTACTCAATTGAATTTATGTGTTGAAACTGCAATATCTTTAAAACCAATAAATATACAGCAATTCTTAAAACAGCATAGTGTTCAGCAATTAAAGCTCTATAAGTAGCCAAAGTATCAACCAATATAATTAACATTTAGAGAAGATATACAGAAGAAGAACGCCAAGCGAAATAACTCGAGAATTAGGCTAGGTACGAATTAGGTGTTTTCACACACACACAGATAAAGACCTAAGCAACAATATTCTGTGGTCAGATCTTTGAAAACACGTTTGCAAATACCTGTAATCAAACGATTTGCAAACAAAGGAAGTACGATTTTAGCCAGTAATTCTGTGCCGTCTCAGACCTGACAAGGGCGTTTGTTCGACCTGTCCGATATTGTTTCAACTGGAAAAACGCATGATTTATTTGGAACAACCAATCAGAATCCTGCATTTAGAACAGACGCCAACTCTGACGAAGGGTAGCGAGCACTCTTCGCTCGGATCTTCAATGCGCTAGACGTGTGTAAATTACGTGCTTAATTTCACAAACACGCAAAGTTTCATTTAAGTAAAAAGTTCGAGAAGTAGTCCGCAGTTGCAGAGGAACTAGTACAGTTCGACAACAACTCTCGCTGTGTAACACCACATTAATTAATTAAATAATTAATTAATAATCCATTGTAAAGTGACTGGTGCAACAGAGAGCTACAGCATCTGTAATTGCCCAGATCATCGTTCAACAGGATTGGTCAACATCATTTCTTCTTTGCTGAACCATCAAAAGGAGGATCTCTAAGAATTCCCATCTACGGTCGACGCATCAAACAGTAAGGAATAGATTCATTGATCAATGAAATAAATAATAAATAAATAAAAAATAAACATTTTTAAAAGACACTAAGTAAGTTGACACTTTGTATTTAATTAGTAAGATTAGTTATAACATAGTATAGGAGTGTTGAATGGAAAGTGAGGTGTAGTATTGAACGTGCAAATTATTGCAGACCTGTTCTTTAGCACTGGTTTGGGAGATATAAATTTTCTTAATTAAACCAGATAAGAGCAATAGGTCGTTTGGACGTTTTAATCTTCACTTTTCACGCACACTCATTAATTATAAGAGTTAGGGTAGCAATAAGTCATACAATTAGCATTTTTCAAGAAGTTAACAAAATAATTAAAACGGTAATTAAACAAACTTCAAAAAAAATTTTAAGTGTTATTTGTAACGATTCCCCTTGAATTCCACATTCACTGAAGGAATCCTGAGAAAGTGTGTCTCTATGCTCTGAGCTAAGCTGAAACCGTGTCATTTGTATCTGGGATTGGTTCTGGCGCCCAGGTAAAGTAAAATCACGGGTAAGTAACGTTTTATCTATCATTAAATATATTATATAAGTGTGTTAGATAAAAAGTAGCGTTGTAATATATATATTGTTACATGCCATTTTGCCATGCATCTTGTTAACATAAATAGGCTCTAATACTCCTACCAAAAGTACCAAGAAACATAATAGTTTTGTTTCAAGAAATAATTAATTAAATATTTTTTATTTTATTATTTAACTCATGTTAGCTAAGACTATAATAATTATATTTATAACAGTTAAAATAATGTTAATAATAATAATAAGTAAGGAAGACAATGTTTTGGAACTTACTTATAGTGTTTTGTTGTATTTATAAAAACTGTATTGTATACAGAAAGTTAAGAGGAATTGTTATCTATTACTAACAGTTATTAGTAATTAGTTTAGGTCATATTGATTAATATTATATGTGATAATATTAATAACACTAATGTTTATATTAATAGGAAAGTATCAAAATAATAGTAATAGAGAGTTGTAAAACTAGGCATGTTAGCTTAGGTAGTTCAGGAATTTTGAATAAGAATTTCTATTAAAATTAGAATAAACAATGTCAGGTTAAGTGATATGATTACTAATTCTGTCCAATAGTTTTAATAAAGTGAAAAGTACAAGAAGAACTAATAATAAATAATTTTGAGACAAATAATTAAAAGTGTAAAGTTCAAGAAATATGTAACAGAAGATAATCAAAAGTGGTGTCAAAATAATCAGTGTTTCGTCAGAAAATCAAAGAAACTAATAAAGTGAAGATCAAAGATCTTATAAAAAGTTATAACATTTTAAAGAAAATGAAAGAAAAAATATTAAAAGTTTGTTTATGTTGAGGCTCAGATAGCACCATAGTAACATAAAATGTTACATTAGAAACGAATAAAAGCTGTGATAGGCCTTAGCAACTGAAATGTTATAATAAATTAAATAGGGAGTTGATTATTGGATCTAAACGAGAAAGGTTGACATTAAAATAAGAGTGACTAATCTAACAGGTTGTAATTTTTCTATCAGTGAACATAAAGCTAAATTAAATAATACTGCTAAACAAAATTAATAGAGTAAAAGAAGTACAACACTATTATAAAGAAGTAAACCAAGGAATCTCTGAAGAAATACCATCAATCTATCCAGGAAAAGAAGTATTTCTTGATAAATTATGAAACTGAACAATTATCTTCAAAGCCTAGGCCAATCTTCTCAAAGACATTGTTTACACTTTTAATTAAAACAATTTTGAACTGTCACTGTGAAAATAATCTATGATTAATATTATTTTTATTATAAAAACTATTAATATAGAGTAATACTCTCATATAAAGTGAACTAGATCTAAAAACATTTAAATCAACATAACCTGAACACTGAACATTGTAAAACTATTAATATAATCATGTTAAGACACTTTGTAATTATTAATAATCCCATGTATTATGGTACTTTTCCAAACATATCTGTTGTTTATATCGTAGTCAAAAGGACCTAACTTAACACATTCTATTTGTATTGTATTTAATAAATATAAAATATGAAAATGTGTATATCCTGAGATATAAGAATTACTACTGCTACTGCTGCCATACTGAGCATATGTAAAAAACAGCCGGTCAGATTTTGTTAATGATTATATTTGTCTTTTAAAACAATTTCAAGGAAACATTAAAAGGATTTGGGTTTAATATATTCAGATAAAAGGTTTTCGTTTCTTTATTTAATGGGTACAAAAATGTGTATGATATTATAAAAACTATATCAGTGACTGTGAATTTGCTTCATCAACTAGATTAAGTTGGCAACACGCTCCACTAGGAAAGATGGCAGCCTATTTGAATCTGATTTGCTGAGCTTTAGTTATCACAATCATCTATTAAATAAAAGATTAAAAGAGGTTGAATTATAACTGAAATAGAAACCTTTATGATATTTTAACAAATATAAAACTCACTATTTTACAAATAAATTTTATTTGCAACCTTTGATTGCAAATTGGCGCTCAACAAGTATTACCCTGATAACATACTCATCCTATAAATATTAACAAAGTACACATTAAACAACTAAGATATAAACAAAGTACTTATTAAGACCAGACAGAGTCTTATCGTTACAAATTGGCGATCCCAACAGTGAGGCTTAAGATAAAGATTGATACAGGAATTATCTTTACGTCACAATATATATATATATATATATATATTACTATAATACTTATAACTATTTTACCTCAAGATGTATTTTTTCTTTAGGGACATGTTTCGGGAGATCCTGTTCTCCCATCTTCAACCTTCGCCATCTTGCTTCTGGTGCAGTATTTGTGTGTTGGCTTCTGGATGTTATTATGGTGGTTTGTTGGTCTTTGGTCCTTCAATGTTGCATTATTGTGTGTGGTTGTGGTATCTGTTTTTGTATTTTGTGTATTTTCGATGTTGAGTGCTTTGAATATTGTGTCATGTTTTGTATTGATTTGTATTTGTTCTGGTATTAATTTGTTTTGTGTTTTATGTTTGTAAATCTGTAAATTTTCCCAAATGTTCATTATGGTGCCTTTGTGTGGTATATGTTTTATTAGTGTTACATTGGTTATGTCTGGGAATTCATTGTCAATAGACAATGCCAAAAACATAATTTAACACCTAAATACATCAACATAAACACAAACAACAAAAATATGACTGCACAAAAAACTATAAAACAAGCACAAAGGCTATGGATACAAAACGAAATTAATCAATTATACAGTAAGAAAAATAGCATAACACTAGACATATACAAACTACACTTAGAGCTAACAAATTTATTACATCCAATCACTTGGAACAATAAATACAATAACATAGAAAATAAAATAAGATTTGAGAAAAACAAAAAGACTTATACAATCAACAAAAAACTTAACACATTAAAACAACAAAACAAAAATCAAGAACAAAAAAACAAAAATAAACACACATTTTACCCTCGAACCATTAACCTCAGCAATACAGAATTTAACAAAAAAGAAACAGAATATTTAAACAATATGTCAAAAACTAACATAACCCAAAATGCAAACAAAAATCTAGAAAATTTAATAGTAGAAACAGAATTTGCCATTAACCTAATAAAAGACAATATACAAGAAGAAAAAAGAACAGAAGCAGCACATATAATTAAAAAAATAATCACTAGCGAAATTAAAAACAAAGATAAACAAAAGAAAAACAATAAAACAATAAAAGAAATTAAAAATAAAGTAAAGAACAATAATTTAATAATAACTAAAGCAGACAAAAGTCAAGCAACAGTAATCATTGATAAAACAGACTACATCAAAAAAACCGAAGACTTCATCAACAATAATAAATGCGTACAACTAGATAAAAACCCAACAGAAAACTATCTTAAACAAACAATAAAACTAATAAAAACAAATAAAAACATTTTCAACAATAAAAACATAGACATATATATAAACAATAATCCAGAACCACCTAAAATGAACAGCCTAATAAAAATACACAAATTAAACAACCCAATACGTCCATTAATCAATTTCAAAAAAGCTCCTACATACAAAATAGCAAGAATAATAGCACAAAAACTAAAAAATAACCAACTAACAAATAACCATCATAACATAAAAAATACATACGAATTAATAGACAAACTAAAAATAATAAATATAAATGAAAATACATTTTTCACATCATATGACATAACAAACATGTACACTAATATCCCAGTAGAAGAAACAATTGACATAATAATAAACAAACTTATAGAACAAAATGAAAACAAACAATATATAACCGAAATAAAAAATAGTCTCCAACTAATACTAAAACAAAATTACTTTGAATTTAATAGCAAAATTTATCAACAGAAAGAAGGTTTAGCAATGGGATCACCATTATCAAGCATAATAGCAGAAATATTCCTACAACATATAGACACCAAAATACAAAATATCATAAAAACACATGACCCAGATGGCATATGGATAAGATATGTAGATGATGGACTATATGTATCAAATAACAAAAACACAAATGCAGAGAACATACTGAAACAAATCAATAACATACATCCCAAAATACAATTCACAGAAGAAAAAGAAAAACATAACAAAATCAACTATTTAGACATAACCATCACAAGATACAACAAACACATACAATATGCAATATATAGAAAACCAACTTCCACTAACATCATTATACCTAACCATTCTGACCACCCACCACAACATAAAATGGCAGCATTTTATTCATTATTTAACAGAATGTACAAAATACCCCTAAACAAACAAGAAACTGACAAAGAAAGAAATATAATACACCAAATTGGTTATGCAAATGGATACAATAAAAATACTATGATCAAAATAGAAAATAAAATCAAATACAAAATAAAAACTGAACAATTAAGAATTAATCAAACTGAACAACACATAAATAATAACAACAACAAAAAATGGGCCACATTCACATATATAAATAATAAAATGTCAAAACTAACAAAACTATTTAAAAACACAGATATAAAAATAGCATACAAAACTAATAAAAATAAATTGCAAAATATAAATAACTCACACAACAAAGATAATACGACAACCAACGGTATATACAAAATTGAATGCCAAGATTGCAATAAATGTTATATAGGACAAACAAAAAAACAGCTGAAAAAACGTTATTTTGAACACCTAAATGCATACAAAAAACCAAACATATATAAATCCAATTTAGCCACACATACAATAAACACAGGACATGAATTCCCAGACATAACCAATGTAACACTAATAAAACATATACCACACAAAGGCACCATAATGAACATTTGGGAAAATTTACAGATTTACAAACATAAAACACAAAACAAATTAATACCAGAACAAATACAAATCAATACAAAACATGACACAATATTCAAAGCACTCAACATCGAAAATACACAAAATACAAAAACAGATACCACAACCACACACAATAATGCAACATTGAAGGACCAAAGACCAACAAACCACCATAATAACATCCAGAAGCCAACACACAAATACTGCACCAGAAGCAAGATGGCGAAGGTTGAAGATGGGAGAACAGGATCTCCCGAAACATGTCCCTAAAGAAAAAATACATCTTGAGGTAAAATAGTTATAAGTATTATAGTATTATATACATCAAGAAACGGACTGTAGCAGAAAGTGAATGAAATAATATAACCATACAAGGTAAATAAGCCTACAGTGAAAAAACGAAAAGTGAGGTTATAAAACAAAGCAAAAACAAAAGTGTATAGTGAAGAAAAAATAGTGAAGTGAATAGCAAATAAGTGAAATCAACTACCAAATAACAGATAACAAATCATCTCTCACATAAATATACATTAACATGTACACAAACAACATAACCACAATTCCATATAACCACATTACCAAATTGTTAAACAAATTCCAAACACGAAAAAAACAACTAATGAACACAAACATAAACATATACTTCAATAGACAATGCCAAAAACATAATTTAACACCTAAATACATCAACATAAACACAAACAACAAAAATATGACTGCACAAAAAACTATAAAACAAGCACAAAGGCTATGGATACAAAACGAAATTAATCAATTATACAGTAAGAAAAATAGCATAACACTAGACATATACAAACTACACTTAGAGCTAACAAATTTATTACATCCAATCACTTGGAACAATAAATACAATAACATAGAAAATAAAATAAGATTTGAGAAAAACAAAAAGACTTATACAATCAACAAAAAACTTAACACATTAAAACAACAAAACAAAAATCAAGAACAAAAAAACAAAAATAAACACACATTTTACCCTCGAACCATTAACCTCAGCAATACAGAATTTAACAAAAAAGAAACAGAATATTTAAACAATATGTCAAAAACTAACATAACCCAAAATGCAAACAAAAATCTAGAAAATTTAATAGTAGAAACAGAATTTGCCATTAACCTAATAAAAGACAATATACAAGAAGAAAAAAGAACAGAAGCAGCACATATAATTAAAAAAATAATCACTAGCGAAATTAAAAACAAAGATAAACAAAAGAAAAACAATAAAACAATAAAAGAAATTAAAAATAAAGTAAAGAACAATAATTTAATAATAACTAAAGCAGACAAAAGTCAAGCAACAGTAATCATTGATAAAACAGACTACATCAAAAAAACCGAAGACTTCATCAACAATAATAAATGCGTACAACTAGATAAAAACCCAACAGAAAACTATCTTAAACAAACAATAAAACTAATAAAAACAAATAAAAACATTTTCAACAATAAAAACATAGACATATATATAAACAATAATCCAGAACCACCTAAAATGAACAGCCTAATAAAAATACACAAATTAAACAACCCAATACGTCCATTAATCAATTTCAAAAAAGCTCCTACATACAAAATAGCAAGAATAATAGCACAAAAACTAAAAAATAACCAACTAACAAATAACCATCATAACATAAAAAATACATACGAATTAATAGACAAACTAAAAATAATAAATATAAATGAAAATACATTTTTCACATCATATGACATAACAAACATGTACACTAATATCCCAGTAGAAGAAACAATTGACATAATAATAAACAAACTTATAGAACAAAATGAAAACAAACAATATATAACCGAAATAAAAAATAGTCTCCAACTAATACTAAAACAAAATTACTTTGAATTTAATAGCAAAATTTATCAACAGAAAGAAGGTTTAGCAATGGGATCACCATTATCAAGCATAATAGCAGAAATATTCCTACAACATATAGACACCAAAATACAAAATATCATAAAAACACATGACCCAGATGGCATATGGATAAGATATGTAGATGATGGACTATATGTATCAAATAACAAAAACACAAATGCAGAGAACATACTGAAACAAATCAATAACATACATCCCAAAATACAATTCACAGAAGAAAAAGAAAAACATAACAAAATCAACTATTTAGACATAACCATCACAAGATACAACAAACACATACAATATGCAATATATAGAAAACCAACTTCCACTAACATCATTATACCTAACCATTCTGACCACCCACCACAACATAAAATGGCAGCATTTTATTCGTTATTTAACAGAATGTACAAAATACCCCTAAACAAACAAGAAACTGACAAAGAAAGAAATATAATACACCAAATTGGTTATGCAAATGGATACAATAAAAATACTATGATCAAAATAGAAAATAAAATCAAATACAAAATAAAAACTGAACAATTAAGAATTAATCAAACTGAACAACACATAAATAATAACAACAACAAAAAATGGGCCACATTCACATATATAAATAATAAAATGTCAAAACTAACAAAACTATTTAAAAACACAGATATAAAAATAGCATACAAAACTAATAAAAATAAATTGCAAAATATAAATAACTCACACAACAAAGATAATACGACAACCAACGGTATATACAAAATTGAATGCCAAGATTGCAATAAATGTTATATAGGACAAACAAAAAAACAGCTGAAAAAACGTTATTTTGAACACCTAAATGCATACAAAAAACCAAACATATATAAATCCAATTTAGCCACACATGCAATAAACACAGGATATGAATTCCCAGACATAACCAATGTAACACTAATAAAACATATACCACACAAAGGCACCATAATGAACATTTGGGAAAATTTACAGATTTACAAACATAAAACACAAAACAAATTAATACCAGAACAAATACAAATCAATACAAAACATGACACAATATTCAAAGCACTCAACATCGAAAATACACAAAATACAAAAACAGATACCACAACCACACACAATAATGCAACATTGAAGGACCAAAGACCAACAAACCACCATAATAACATCCAGAAGCCAACACACAAATACTGCACCAGAAGCAAGATGGCGAAGGTTGAAGATGGGAGAACAGGATCTCCCGAAACATGTCCCTAAAGAAAAAATACATCTTGAGGTAAAATAGTTATAAGTATTATAGTATTATATACATCAAGAAACGGACTGTAGCAGAAAGTGAATGAAATATATATATATATATATATATAGTGAAGATTTTAAAAAAATATTTAAATCGCACAAATAAAAAATGTTGCTTTCTAACAAGTAAGAGTATTATCCACCCTTACCTATACCTAGATTCCTGCATCAACTTGAAATTGTCCCGTACCAACACGCAAAGAACGGTGTTATTTAGCTAATAATAATAATAATAATTACGTTAATTATTTAAAATACAACTAAATAAATAAGGAAATTTTTAATTCTTAACAAAAGTAACATTAAGTATTACAATTTAATTAATGAATAATTAATACTAAATAAAAGTACGAACTATTTTCTCAGTGCGTAAAACCGCGCCAGCTTACTGACCCCTCGCCGCTAAACTATGCACACATTCGCTAGTGAAACTTCGACATGTAAAGATGTCAGTTTTGTGTTGTCCACACACACGTAGGTGTATGCCGTTAAAAACGATTATATCCAGTTTGTGATGATATCGTTTTGAAAAATGTAGCGTGGAAATAATAAAAAAAATATATAATGTAGTGTGTGAAGAGTTATAAAAAAAAAAGAAAGGAAAGCTTAGCCGACACATCTCTTAAAAAATAAAACTGTAAGTGGTAAGATATGTTACTTACCAGGCAAAATAAGAACTGTAATTAAGGTATAAAATGTGAACAACTAACTCCAGAAGTGGAAAACTCCAACTACAACAGTATGAACTTCTAGTAAAAAAATCCGATCGTCGGGACTACCAGATACAATCAACCTAATGGAGCATCAAGAGGAACCATGTATTGCACCCTAGAAGACGACAGAAGATGAACATCATGGACACCACAACAACCTCATGTTAAATTCAGGTGATATCCAAACATAATATATGTAAAAATTTGTTTCAACAAGAGAAGTAACAAAAGAACAGTAAAGAACTTTTGGTAATTTAAAGAATAACTTATAAGATTTGTAATTTCTGTAATGAAGTAGTAGTAACATCACGATATCTAAATGTAAGGTAATTCTATAATTTACAACCAACATTATTCTTCAAATAATTTGGTTAAAGTTGTGATAAATTAAAACATAACAAAGTTGAGACCCGGATCCGAGGTACTTAAAACAATATCTACATGAATACTTTTGAGATAAAAGAAATAAGAAATTTAATATTTTAAAGCATTAAATGCAGAATTTACTGGAGTAATTCTTTTAAAAGCAAAGTAAACCATGAGATTTGAATATAATAATAAAGAGATGTTTTTGCTAACACCTAGCGAGTGAATAAATTTATGCAATCCTTGACTAATTCCTATGTAATAATGTGTTATAATTTGTTAGTAAGTAAGGTTTACTAACAACGGCAGCTAGTTTAATTAACAGGTAACGAATTGAACAGTTCCCGACTTTTGTGGTGTCTTAACAAGGGAGACGTCACAATATATTGTTACGACGGTCTAACTGATCGTCGTATGGTACAGTGGAAAACAAAATACAAGACACCAATTACGTCACTAAAAACCAGCTTTTAATTATCACATTTAAACAGTTTGTAATCAACAAGATAGTCTCTTACAACAAATCAAATAAAAATTGTTCACACACAATAATAATGTCAACGAGTATGAAACACAATTGTATTACAATTGTCCCGCACAATTATAAAAGACATAACACTTCGCCACAATACTTCGAACCGCACTACAATAGATCGCTACTCAAACTGAATTAAGCGCCACTGAAGTTTTGTATTTATATCCCGCTGAGATATCTAGAACAATCCATACTACGCATCAAGAACGCTACTAGAAAACACCAGAACGTAATTGTCTGCGGCCTTGCACACAGCGCGCGCGGACTGGTGAAATCTGGATAGTCTCCGCGGACGCGTGATAAGTGTCATGTAATTGTCCTTCATCTCAAAGTAGCAGCAATATGTACGGACACACACATTACAGCCGGATTTCACTGGAATAGCCGAGAAACCCGTAGAATGTTTTGTAATGGTGCAACACTTTTTCCGCATTACGTACCAATGTGTGTGTGTGTGTGATATAATTGGATGAAGACCACCCTGTTAAAATTAAGCTGAAACTTTAAAATAACGGTTTTGTTAAATTGGTGAAGCATTTGTGACAAGTGCTAGATTCTTTTCTTTTGACAGAAAAAAGAATTATCAGATAAATAAATATGGAACTTTTATAAAATCAGATGTACCAATCGGAATTCAACTCTTGTCTTGATACGAATCTCGGTAATGGGCAAAGTTGGTATCGAAATGCGAGGTACGTGCTGTAAGGTGTCTTATATTGTTTCCAGACTATTACACAAACTCCATTACAACGATTTATAGGCTTGTTCAGTCTCAATCACGATATTCAGTCAGACGATGAGAAAGATAACCGTTTTCATTTTACATGCTAGATACATTTCTCCTGGAATAAGACATAACAACGCTGTTATTTGTATTTTTGTCTTAATTGTAACCAGAAATATACCGAGTAGTTATTTTTTAAATGCAAACAATGTTAGTCTAGGCCTATATATATTTAACTCAGTACTCACACAATTTCCTCTTTATCACAATACAGTTAACCAAGTCATTAATATATAATACACTTTTATTGAATTATTCATCATCTTTTAACATAGATCAAGCTCGGTTAGATTAAATACATTAGGCCTATGTATGGGTTAGACTGCTATTGAAATGTATGAAGGAATTAATATTAAAACACACTAATTGTAATAGCCTACTACTGTGTTATAAGTAAGAAGGATATGAGGCTAATTCTGAAGTAATATCATTTTTAAATAATGTTATAAATACTAAATTTTCTTGAATAATTAAATAATGAATAGTCGGTATGATGTAGCCTGATTTGATTCACAGAACATTAGACAAGGGACGAGGAGACTAGCATTGCGAAAACCTAGAAGAAATTGTTGAATTTGTAACTGGAACAAAAAGTTTAATGCAGCCACTTTTATATTTCTTGAGTCTATTACTTTCCTATTCAAGACTTGTTTTATTTCTATTTTTAACTGCCAATTAAGAAACGAAAAATTGTAGTTTTGTCCTTATGATAACATCTAAAAGAGCAAGAACCGTATTTGAGATAATGACGTTGGAAATAACAGACAAATAACAGATAATAAAACTTCTGTAAACATTAGAAATTGTGCTGCTTTATTGATGTTCAATATGACTTCTTTAAAAATCTTACATGCCAACATAACTGAGGAAATAATATAACTAAGACCTACAACATGTAAATTAAATGGGAAAATTTGTAAAGAATATGAGAGTTTTGGGATCAGCTGCAGATAAAATGAACGGAACGAATGGATTGAAACAACTTCTGAAAAGAATGCCTCATGGCCTATGTCAAAACAATTCAGACCTATTACCAAATTATATTTTCTGTGGAAAAGAAACCTTAGGAAAATAAATGGGGGATATACCAGTCAAAAGCGTAATAGGCCGCGATTATTAAATGACGCAAAACAGTAAGTAGCAGAGGAATGTTTTAGGTAATTTTCTATCCTAAACGTTAAAAAATTAGAATTTGCAGTTATATAATATATTAGGATTTTGAAATGTTAATGGACCCACTGGGTGGAAGTGTTACCAGGAGTTGAATGCAGCTGCAGCAGGTAAAATAACAAAGGGAGCAAGTAGGCCTATATATTTTGTGGTTATACATAAATGGTTCTTGGCTGACTACGAGAAACCGAAGACATAGATGCTTTATACGCTACGTTGTCTGAATCAAGTGTGCATGTCTTGTGAAATGTATTTACACATGTATTTGAATACCAGGGAACATGTTTATCGCAAGCAGTGCTAAAGCGCCGATGAAATGAAAATTTTGGCTCTCCTGCACCAGTAGCATAAACTTCAAAGCAAGACGGTACAAAACATTACACTAGTCAGATCAAATTTGTAATCCGTGTTATTAAATATAAATGATATGTATAATATTGAACTGTGGAAATAAACTAAAAAAATACAACTACCATCCAAAATACGTAATGATTCTATTTTACATACTGAAAATATCAATTACCTAATACGCTATTAAAATGTAATAAATTTACTGTATTATTATTAATACCCAGCGGTACGATTGTTTTGTTGAAGCCTTGTGACTTCGCTTGCAAAATCAACATTGTATGCACAAATAAGTAGAATGACCACAAGGCGGCATGATGCCTGGCCTCGGTATTCATAATGGTAACAGAAGAGTAGTGTTTTATTAATTTTATTAAGATGATGATTATGACGATTGTGATGACGACGACGACGACGATGATTGTTATGGTTATTATGATGATGATGATGATGCTTATTATTATTATTATTGTTGTTACTGTTGTTACAAATAAACTTTAAAAAGCAATTGCCATATATATTTATTATACACGTCTAATGCCTTAATAAATGATAATATATACATTGTTTCTATACAGAGTATAAATATATAATATATGAATGTAACATTCTAATTACATAACATCATTATTATCACAATCAAACACAAATGGCGGGATATAAAATAAAATATTGAAGTAATAATTGAAATTATTTGAAAAAACGGATAGCCCCTACTACTACTACTACTACTACTACTACTACTACTACTACTACTACTACTACTACTACTACTACTACTACTACTACTACTACTGCTGCTGCTGCTGCTGCTGCTGCTGCTGCTACTATTACTGCTGATAGCAAAGCCATGAGAAATCGGCAGAAATATTGAAGATTGGCGTTAATTGATGAACAGCAACATTATACAACCGGGAGAATTTTATTGAAATATATTTAACATGTTAATTTGTAGCAAACATTTCATTAACTAACAGAACTCGCTCTATAATATCGTGCTTGTGAAGGTAGTGTGTTAACTTATAACATCCTCCAGGAACTATTTACAGTATTGAGAAAAATACTATGTAAAAAATTATAGGAAACGCTATAATTAACCGTTAGAAATATATGAATTAATTTTGATTTTGGAGACGAATTATCGTCTACACGATAGAAAATTTAATTGTTGTCAACATAATACTGATTATGATTTACTAAGAGTGTAGCCGCGCTTAGCTATCATTGTGTTCAGCAATGTTAATGAACCAAGCGATATATCATTCAGTGATCAGAGTAGGAGCATCATAGTAAACTTTGTAAATTTTGTGAGCATCACAATATACTAAAATTCAGAAAAGAAGTGAAACAGATAGAATTAAAAAAAAGTGTGGTAAAGGAAGTAAATTCTGAAACAAACGTCTGCCTACGAATCTATTAATAAGTGAAAAAAATCTGAAGTTACATAGAATTTTAACAAACCACATTGTTAGAATGTTCAATCCGAAGTCTAAAGATAGAATGTTTATACAATACAGCATAAAGTCATCACACTGTATTGTCTTAAAGACAAGAATGAAAATGATTAAAATAGAAATTGCACAGTTGGGGAACCCGGGGTGGAACGGAACCCCGGGGCAGAACGGAACACCAGTTTTATTTCGCCTGTACGGTGGCACACTCTATGTAGTTGTGTAGGAACTTTTACTACAATGCTACTAAAGAGATTGGCGCCATAGTTGACATTCTGAGTGCGTGTGTTTACTGCGAGCGACGATTCAGCATAATTTTCGTTTACAATTGTAACGTTTGGCTATAATCAAATCCAAGGTAAGCAAAATAGTTTTACTTTTATTGCATTTGTTGCTGACATATCTGCAAGACATAACATATTTCTTTACATATTCATGTATTTACTGTCGTATATTTCATAAACTAATCTAGATAAAATTTTGATCTGAACATAACCTCTACGCACGGAGCGGAATGGTCCGGGGCAGAACGGACCGAGGTTCCGTTCCGCCCCATTTTCAAATTTCGTTGTTTCTTGCTCTTACAGTATTTTTATTTGCATTCTACCATTTTGGTGACATCATTTATAATCAAAACAGACATTCTACCGCCCTTACCAAACCGTGGGAGGAATTTAAGCTCCAGAGAGTACAAAATAAATCTATATTTTTTGTGTCTCTACTGATGTATATAGTCATCTAGTTTGTTTTCTTAGATATACGACGTAGTATTGGTATTTCAACCAGAGCCTCGCAAAAGCTGTGTTTGTTGTTTTTACTGTCATGTAAAATAATTCAGATTAAAAGTTACATTGAAAGTTGAATGTTTGAAAAACATACTGTTCCATGATGTCATCGGAAATAGTTAAACACTGATTTTATGTAGGCCCTAATATACGACACACTGAAATCTCTCTCTCTCTCTCACTTTCTCTCTCCCTCTTCTCTTTCCCAAAACACACACATACACACACACACACACACCATATCTGTAGAAGATATTGTCAACTTATAAAATACCCGCTTTCCCAGTAGAGAAATAAGTAAAAAAAATTGTAGGAAAAGGGAATGAATCATATACACCAAATCTAAACGCTACAAATTGCTGGTTCTAATATGGTTTGTTCTCTTTTCTTTTTACAGATGGTTCGAAAATACGTACGTTCTACAAATCGACAAGAATGGTCGGTGGAGAATATCCAGCTGGCTGTAGCTGCTGTTTCAGGGAAGGAGATGAGATTACGGAAAGCATGTGCACAGTTTAATGTTCCTAAAACAACGTTACAAAGAGCGGTTCAACGTAAACTAAAGGATGACAATTTTAAAATTGATAAGTCCAGAGAAAAGTTTAAATGTGTTTTTACACCTGCACAGGAGTTAGAGCTTGTTCAATATTTAAAAGACATGGAAGGAAGACTGTTTGGTTTGACGATAAACGATTTCCGTGCGCTTACTTTCCAGTTAGCTGAAAAGAACAAGTTAACTCACCCATTTAACAAATAGAAGAAGATGGCCGGTGAGGATTGGGTGAAACAGTTTCTTTCTGGGCATTCAGATTTAAGTACGCCGAAACCTGAGGCAACATCTGGGGCCCGAGCAATGGAATGTAATCGACCAAGTGTTGACAAATTTGTTGGTTTGCTTAGCGAAATTGTTGACAAGCATAAGTTTACACCTGATCGTATTTTTAACTGCGGCGAAACCGGTATCTCTGTCAATCCTAAAGGACACACAAAAATAATTGCACCAAGAGGAAAACGTCAAGTGGGTGTTTTAACTTCATCCGAAAGAGGAGAAACCGTAACAGCTGAGATATATGCGTTTCGGCGGCCGGTGGCTATATGCCTCCAATGTTGATCTTTCCTCGAAAACGTAATGTCATCACATTTTGGCAAGTGGCATCTCTTTTCGGGTCGGCCTTCGTAAGTGCAGCATCCATGAAAACGGCAGTGGAAGGATTTGAGGCTACTGGAATTTGGCCTGTCAACATGGGTGTCTTTACAGATGCAGATTTTTTGCCATCCGAATCTACGCATAGGCTTATTGAAGCAGATAACAAGTCAGAACCTACAGCATCTATTTCTACAGTGCAGATAAATCCGTCACTATCCACAAGCAGCACTATGAATGCAACTGCTACTGAACCATCGGCATCAACCGCGTATCCTAACGTTTCCCCAGCAGATGTCTGTGCTGTTCCAAAAGTTCAGACAAAAGAAAAACGTAAAACTTACAGGAAAAAAGGACGATCAGTGATACTGACTTCATCTCCCTACCAAAAAGAAATTCATGATTCTATTTAAAAGTTGAAAAGGAAGGCACAAACATTCCAGGAAGGAGTAAATTCAATGAAGGAACCGAAGCTTAAAAAGAAGCCCATCTTCACTAAGAAAAAGGGAAATAATATGAAAAGTCAAAACAGGTGACAGCGATACTAATTGTCTTTACTGCAATGATCTCTACTCAAGATCTACTGAGGGGTGGGTGGCCTGTGGTTTCTGTTACAAGTGGGCTCATAATTCTTGTGCTGGTGTCGACAGCGAAGATGACGAAACACCGCATATTTGCAAAAACTGTGTTACTAGCAATTAAAAATTATGTTGTGTTGTTTTTTAATGCAAATTTTTTACAATGATTTTTACAGTAAGTTATTATTAATTTGTTTCTCCATTTTAATTATTAAAGGTTTTGGCTATTAAATGTTTAGATTATTAAGTTAAGAAATTATATTTTCGTATCTTAATTAACAGGAGGGTTATGAAAAGCGCAACAGAAATATAATGTTTGTAGTGATAATTTTTAGTGATGCTCCTGTAATTTTTATATTTTTCGTTAACTTTAAGAACTAGATTTTAAAAACATTATATATTAATGTTTCAGTGAAATAATTTAAAAGCCTTGTTTAGTGGAAATTCATAAAAATTTAACTTTCTTTTAATGTAACTTACAAATCTAACAATTCTACAATTATGGTTCAACAAGTACATTTGTTGCTGTTTGAGATTTTATCTACTTACTGTACATACATGGTTTTTTATGTTTGGTGTATCATTTTGGTAAGACAATAAATTGAAGATTGTGTATACAAATTTTCACCAATTTCTTGCCTTAAATTAATTTTTTACAACCACTTATGTATTAGGGTGTCCGTTCTGCCCCGGGTTCCCCCTATTTGTTTAATTATAGAAGATGTCATGAACAGATAACGTGTTTTCCTATGTTATACTTTTTACAGTTACTGCCAACATCCAGTCCACTACGGACTGGATTCAGGAAACACTCAATAACTTAACTAACTGGGAGCAAAACACGGGTTTTAAATTTTCAGAATCAAAATCTGAATATATAATTTTTTCTCGCAGCAGAAGACCACATTCAAGAAATATAAAGTTGTCACTTGGAACCAAAGAAATTAGACGATCAAATCAAATCAAAATATTAGGTCTCACGTTCGACCAGCGACTCAAATGGGGTACTCACATAAGGACATTAAAAGGTGAATGTTTAAGGAGAATGAACCTTATTAAATCAATCGCATCATGCAACTGGGGTGCCAGCAAAGACGTAATCATGAACACCTACAAAGCCTTTATAAGGTCAAAAATGGATTACGGAGCAATAATATATGACTCACCTAAACAAACCATTTTAAAATCTCTGGAGACTATACACACATCCGCCAGTAACAAGAGAAACCTTCAATAAATCTACTAGTGTACAAAAATATATAAATTTGGTGATTGTAACTAAGCTTATGTCAAAATATATCCGTCAAATACTTAAGGGTCCTACAAAAAGTCTAAGAGAATTTATAAATCTATTCAGATGGCACCAAAGTAATATTTGGTAGTTACTTTGCTTTGTGGTGTTGCGAAGATGCACAATCGACAAACATACGGATTCACTAAACACATGCACATTAATCAAGAAAGTGTTTTAATAAGGACAGCATATCAACATTTTTTAATGTTCTGTTCCACTTTATTTCTTTCAGGCCAGAACACAATTTCAGTTTAAAATTAAATTAAAGATTAAGATTATACCATTATAAGGTTTGTTATACATTTGGTATGGTTTAATCTAAAATACGCAGCAAAACACATTTTAACAGTAGTTAATTTTCCATTGATCACGGTACTTGTAGCCTCTGAATTCTTCATACTTTTGCCTATTAATGAAACTATAAATATAGTTAATTAGAAAATTATACTTTAATACTAGTGTTAAATGAAAATCAATATCTTATCTATATTTGCACAATAAGGAAAAATGTTCTTATCCCTACTTAATAAGAACAACGTTTTCATTGGAGAAGGGACAGCTAACAGTGACGCCATGTGTTTAATAGTGGTTGTGGATTGGAAACTTTCTTCTGTGCCATATAATCTACCCCTGCTTCCTTGCTAATAATCAACAAGCAGGAAGCTCCTATTTTACACAATAGCAACATCGTGTATGCTTGTCATGCGTTTGAGTAGGCCTACTTCTTACGAGTACGATAATCCTACTCTACTTTTGGACGTATATTTGATTTAATAAAGAATGCTAATTCATTTACCCTTCAATTTTATTGTAAATGTTTCAGGCAAACGTTTACAACAATATTTATTTGCTTCGTTTAATACTTTATGAGTATGTGTGTATGTGTGTGTGTGTGTGTGTGTGTGTGTGTGAGCGCGCGCGCGTGCGTGGCTGATAATCTAGTAGCATCTGACAACTGACAAGAATGTAAATCTGTTATTTACCTGCTGAGTTAATAATACGAGTGTGCGTGTGTAAGATAGTGTAAAACATTTTAGGAAGTATCTACAAATAAAGGTAACATTTTTTTATTATTATTCTTACGATTTTTTTTCTTTCGATCTTTGATTATTATTTACATAACGGACAATAATAATAATATTGGTACGCCATTACAGAACGTTCTACATGCTTCTCGGCAATCCCAGCAGAGTCCAGCTGTAATGTTTGTGTGCGTATGTGACACTTAACATGCGAGACAGTGTTACGTAATACAGAACAATCTCGTTCATTCGATAGTGTTGTTCGACAAGCTTCTCAACTAGCCCAACGGTACGTATTTCTGCCAAGGCCGCTCTGATGTATCCACTAGAATTGTCAAGTGTTTGTTAAGGACGCCTATTTGGAATCTTAGGTGTTCGGTTTTATGTCGGCCGATTTACACAGTGCGTCTCAAGTGGTGTGTTATTAAACGGTGGTTATAGTGCGGAATTCTTTATAGTTGACATTATTATTTGTGTAGACAGATTATCTTGAATTGTTGTAAGAGTATAATCTTGTTGAATAACCTGTTGATTACAAACTGTTAATTGTGAGAATTAAAGCTGGTTTTTAGTGACTTCATTGGTTTCTTGTATTTTGTTTTCCACTGTATCATGCGACGATCAGTGAAACCGTCGTAACAGTGGAAAAATATTTTTAATTGGAAAGTCGCTTTGTTATTTCATCTCCAATATGGTGTCGTGTTGCTCCTATAGTAGACATCGTTTCCTATTACAGTAATTTATAAGAAAAAATAACACAGCCGTTACTTTTAGTATTTATTTTTTATAATTTATTAAGATTATCTATCCAGCTTTGTATACTAATAGTATTAGCCCTACCTCTTCCAAATTACGTCCCCATTTTGACATTATTTTCCTTTTACATTACCCAAAACAGTACAATTTAGTAAAATATGTCACTCCTTATTACTTTTTCAACTATTAAAGCTGAAGTTAGTAGTGTAACGAATCTTTGGGAAGTAAAATACTTCACGTAGTACAGGATAATTTGCATTGTAAAACTTTCGGTTTCCTCAATTATTTAAATTAAATAGTATTTTATTAAATCCGTGAACGCTTAAAGTCGTGTAATAATTGAAGTTTGTAGTGTATGCGACGCTGGGTAGGGTATCTTTTCTTGAACTTCTAAAGCGTCATTTCTGGCGGTTAAAGTTGACGTTTGTCGTGTAGCTGCTCGGTACAGTTTGTAGTCAATACGTAAACAGCTGTGTTTAGTGGTAAAATTGTAACGCCTGGTATAAATGTACTATGGAAACGCAACTGATATGCGTAAGCAGAATCGAATTTTGCAATTTCTTTTAATTGTCTTAGTATTGTCGCAGTTTGGCGAAATACTAGTAGCAGTGATTATGCAGTGTTTAAAGTTTAAAACTGAAGAAGCAGAAACATCTGTCCTGTTGAATAAACATTCACATATTTTTTACATAAGTGTTTCTATTTACAGTAATTTATAGTAAAAATTGTATACACTGTACAAAGTTAATAGGTATTAAAGTACTCAAATGATACTTTTAAATAGTCAATGCAACTAACTACTTAAGAAAAGATACTAATAGCAACCTTAATTTATAAAAAAAGTGTATGATTATATAATTTTTATAGTGAAAATTGTTCGTTTATTTAATCCAGTCACACAGAGGAATATACTGAAGCCTATGTTAATCTAAATCCAGGATGAAAACAGCTTTTTATGTAAGAGTGGAGAAAGACTGCAGTCAACAGTTACACCTATTAAATGAAGGAAAAAAGTAAAAATATAATACAATAAAAATTTACAGTGCCAATTAATTTTTAATTCGGATAATTATTTTGAAATATGTAATAGGCTGCAGTGGCAAACAACCAACATAGACACATATTGCTTTTCATTGTGTATGTTGTTATCTTATAGCCAATAACCTATTACAACACAAACCCGATACCTCCTTTCGGCACTTACAATCGATTTAAAGTTTCTTGTTAACACACGATAATCCTGCTGAAAATATAAACGGCGCAAACAGAGCTGTCTAATACAACTAAATGAAGAGGAAATTATTGTTTCGCTACGTCCTGTGTTCGTCAAATACGTTATATTTATTTAAACTTTTTAAATATTCATTCATATTAAAACAAATACAATTCAGCGGTATATAGGTTATACTGCAGAGAAGAAGTACTCATAAACTAAAGGGAAATCTTTACGCTAGACAGGCTGTTTTGTATTTATTGAATTACGTGTCTCCTTGTCATATTTATAGTCTAGTATTTTTGAACGTCTCATCCTTCGAGGCTCAAGTAGTGGTCGGAAAAGGTCTTACGGACCCTTAGCAGTGACAAACTTTTTAACTTTTTGCCCGCAGTAAAACATATAGGCCTAATGTGAAATTTGTATTTAATAATAAACTTATGTCATGCTAGATATTATTAGGGTACGTTAGGTTATTAGATTAGACAATATTAGGTTAGATATCCTTGTAAGGAAGATTAACCATAAATAATAATAAGGTAGATGGTGAGATATGATAGAAACATATTTACTACAGAAAGTATGTTTAGTATGTATAAACTTAATTAGAAAACTTAGTAAAAAAGAAGCAGCTCGATATTTACATACATACGTAATCCATTTGGTAACCGAAAGCGGAACAACGCCGATATACGGTACTACACAATTGCAGACAGAAGTAGTTGAAATTGATGGAATTAAGTTCAACCACTTTATTATTCAATCACAACAAAAATATTTAAATAACATTACCGGAAATGTAAATATGTGTTCCCTTAGAGTTTAGTTCGGAATATACACTTATTGTGTAGTACTTGTTACTTTACAGTTCAACATGTTCTAAGAATCTAAGACTCCACAGCAGACTCTATAATTAAAAAGTTTCAGGAATTTCAATAGATGGATGAAAATAGTGCTATGAACCTCGCTCATGAACAACATGTTACTCTGCACTTATGAACTACTCGCTTAACTATAGTATCTTATTAACGAAAAACAACTATCAAGTTTTGTGACATTTGTTTTTGTGTTGGAAATAGGTACGATGTTAATACAACATAGAAAACTGTTTCCAGTTGCCTTACGTTCTACGCCTGAAGTAATTTTTGATTAATGTTCAAACTGCTTAAACAGTCGAGACTGTACTAATATGGTATAAAACTAACTAGCAATTTAGCTTCTGTAATTAACACTTGTGCACGGTAAAGGAACCAAGTAGGCTACAAACTTTCCAAGTTTACAATACAAATTCCAGCAACAATGGCGAAACTACTTAACTTTACGTTGACCTCATCAAGCTAACGTGAAACTTGTTAATTTATTATGCCGTATAATGCGATTTTAATAAAAAATTGTATGTAACTATTATATTTTACTTAAATCTTGTTTCTTAGTCAAAACTAAATAATAACTAAACATAATTTATAAATATGCTTTAAGTGGAAACAAACATTAAGTCTGTAAACCGTAATTAAACAAATATTTAAAGTAATTTTCTTTAACTTCTTAAACAATTGAGTTATATCTCGTAAACAGTTTGTTATGGACATGTTACGAATAAATTTACTACGTAACGTTACTGTGGACTAGTAATATAGTGGTTAGAACTTAGGAATTAGGGTATTCACTACGAAGTCTTTCTTTTTACTTTCTGTCATGCTATATAGAACTGGTCTAACGATATCAGGATTAGGAGAGGAACAAAATTTGCAGACATTTGCTTGTAATCTATCGTAGTGGAATACAATACTGTACTTAGAAACACGGAAGCTGAACCATGCTTTATCCTGAACTAGCAGAGCCCAGGCCGATTAAAATTTTATAAATGATACAAAATAGTTGTGATGCTTACTAATTTATTCCACAGGCTTACAAACAGCATTTATTTCACACAAAGGTATGCCCTGTTTACGACCACTACTGTTTTCTTGACCTTGTGGATCGAAAAAATAATCACGGAATATTGTTTCACTAGAAGCACGAATTTATTACCCTTCATTAAAAACATATGAAATTGGCTTAGCCAGAATAAATTATATTTTTTGGTAACAGGATTGATTTGTTCTAAAAATGTTCACATTTTAGGCGTTAAAAAACACAGATGCTAGACCGTAATTATTCGGGAGGCACAATTAACATATAGTGTAACTATGCATTTTGTTATGGTATAAAGTATGTAATAATAGACATATTCTCTAATGACAAACCCTAGTCTATATTCTCAAGTAGCTAGATTCACACTAGAGAAAGCATTGATTAAATAATGTTCACAGTAAACGTATAGGGATTGTATACCTCATTTTAAACGGCTTAACTGTTTCATGGCAGCATGCTCTTAGAATAAATTTTGTACATTTTTCTGTGCGACTTATGAAGGAGGCTGCTCTGTAAGGCCTCTTGTTCTGTTCTATGTTCGTGATAATAGTGCGCATCACTGTAACTGAAGCTATCAGAAACCATACAATTCAACTTATAGAGGAGCTACTTTTTACGGTCTATAATAAATACTAAATAATCGAGAGCACATTGACTGGACCTAATTTTCAATTCAAAAATAATATATTGTAAAATTATTTAAAATACGAGAAGAAGCTATAAATAGCCAATGGCAAAAAACGAAAAATAAATCATTTAAAAGTTGATTGTTAAGAATAATTTTTAACGTTTGATAAGCAAATATATTTATAAAACAATGACGTTATACCCTTAATAGTAGGCCTAAGCGGCAAATAAGTGTTAAATAAATTTAACTCATATTCTAAGAGACATAGGTTACATCGTTTCATCAAACTTATTTTTAGCAAACATTTAATAACGGAATCGAATAATAACGTATACTAATTTTGGAACGAAGTAGCATATTGCGACAAAACATATATTAGGCATAGTAATAATTGAACAACATAGTCAGTTATCTGGAGCAAGGTTGTATATTTTGAAACAAATTTTAAAGTGGTCTGTAATTTACAAATAATTTATTTTAATTTTATAATTGTCTTTGAATTATCAGAACTGATCCGTTTAAAATGCCAATTGTTACTTGAACGTTGTATCCAAATATGTTGATTCGTCTTAATGCTGGTCTGTGATCCGTCGAAATCTGCTCCCTCGTCGTCTGCTAACCTCCGCACACTGACGCTTCGCTGACACTCCTCTTGTAGGCACGCACACCGACACACCGATAACAGTTTACTCTTTATCTCAAGGTACTGGACTTGACTGTAATTTAATATTTATTTACTATGGTGCTTTAAGCGTGCATCTTCCCGCGTCTTGAGGTGTCCTCGCGTTAACACAGGAGTATCCCGGATGGATAAACTTTCCCTATGCGAAAATCTTGACTCACGCGAGACTAGGACTGTTTAATATAAATATTTTATTATTTGAGAAATATTGAGTTCGTACCAATACAAGGTATTAGCTAACGGGTAACTCGTCCTAAATTGTCCTTGATAACTCTTACATAAGAACGATTCTGTTCGAAAAACTCGCACAGAGAGCACGTCCGTATTATTCGAGCTGCTGGATGGAACTGCCTAGACTTACGTTGCCGGAGACCCAATCTTAATGAAAATTGGGGCCGCTGATTGGTCGAAACACCTATCACGTGATTGATGGATAGAACTGCTAGACAAATTCTTGAACAGATTGGCAGATTTCTGCAGAAGCAAGTATAGATTTTATCTATAAATTTTCTGACTTCTAAAACATAAGGAATCTATAGAAGTTGATTTTTACAGAACAAATCCCTATTAAAATAGTATGTAACAAGTCTCTGACACACAACAAATATAGCGCTATTTAAGACGTTTGCGCTGTCCACATCTCAGTTCAATACGTTAATTTATAACAGAGTTATTCATAAAATACTAATGACACACGCACTCGCGCACTCGCATATTAAACTCGCACACGACATGATCACAAATAAATTTATGGGCATTTTGATACATAATAGTCTTTTACCCAATTCTTAATTCAAAACTTATCTCTAATTATCAGAATCAAACAAAAATCAAATTTTAACATGTCTATAACGTCATAACATGATATATCAGCATATAGTCCTGGCTACAGTTTCCTTTACTGCAATGTTCTATTGCAATATGTTGACATAACTTTGCTGTGACAGTTCGAATTCAGTGAACTGTATAATTCTTAATTACGTGATACAAACATAACTTAAGATTAGTTATCTACAAGTTACAAATGGAATCATATTTGTTATTAACATAACAAATTAGTCAGAACCAATGGAACGTAAGCTGTAATATTTTATAGATACGTATATGTTATTCAGATTTATATGTTTGATTTTAAGCTATCGAAATAGTGAGTCTTTAAAACAGTTAACAACAATACCGCACATACTATCTTACATCGTAATTTTTTTATGTGAAATTAATTAATACTGTACGAGTATAACAGTAAAATAATACCATAGTATATGCTAATTAGAGAATTGATACGGTTGAGACCACTTTTTAAGTAATTTCACATAAACTTGTAGACAATATTCGTTTTTACTTGTTTGACATGACGTCCCCATCGTCAAATAATAACTACATAACTTACCTCCTGTAGGTCTAGTAACGCGTAGACCTGCATTTGACAAAGTGAATCACTAGATCAGTGTTTTAACCTCATGTGTTGACTCCGTGTACCGTGAGAATTTTTAGTTCTGGTTTAAAAAATTATTAACTTAGTTACTAATTAAAATTTATACTCTAATTAAGTCGTAGTCTGCCATTCATTATTTTGTTATTTACTGTTTATCTTTATTAAGTTGCGCGTTAAAACAGTAAACGTAGTTACCAAACATTTACTTTACAACATGAAGTTAGTTACCATTTTGTTAAATTACGTGTTAAACGTTTTATTTTCACTGCTCTCGCTTACGTACTTTATTATGTTGGAAATTTTGATCGAGAAAGCTAACTCAAGAAGATAAGAATATAATATCTGTATAAAACACGTTGCCTGCTTTATCTACAAATGGCCCTCAGTGGGTAACACGCGTAGTTAACTAGGTATGGGTGCTCTCCAATATAAAGTGCGAGTTCACATGAGTATGATATCTAGTGAAAGTGTCAAGTATTTAATTGTGTATTTGTGTGTTTGTGTTTGTTGTGTATTGTTGTATTTGTGTAATTGCTTTTGCAATTATTTGCTTATCTTGGCGACCTTTATTATTGTTTCTGTATAGCACGAATTGTACAAATTCATAACTGAGGGAACTATTTCATTACGGGTCTCGTTGTTTCTTTAGGCAGTGTTAACAAAAATTTGTCAATTTCACTCGTGCTCAATAATTTATTATTTTGTTATTAAGTCAGAATCTACGCAATCCTTGTAACAATGCTTTATTCATTAAAAACCTAATAAAATCAACAGATCTGATAATTTGTGAATAATCGGGTACGATAAAATTGTTGGATGGAGAATTATAATTATTTATTTGGCATTTATATAGGCCTACGTAAATACAAAATACATGTTAATAGTATTTTTTCAAGTGCTAATCGGTTTGTGGTTTGATCCGGACTGGGTTTTTGTTGTTTTCTTTATTTTTAAATTCCATCCAACGTGACCTGAAAATTGTCGTCCAGTCCGTATCAATAGTTTGTTGGAAAGTGTTAGTGGCATTTATAAGAAAACATTGCTAAAAAAATATGTGACAGTAAAAAGTAATATTTATAAACAGAATAAATATAATCTAACCATAAATTAATTCTGATAATACATTATACGAAAATGAAGTCAAACATCTTAGTAAGGAGCAATCTTACGTAAATCACTTTTGATTTAACAAAACAAATAAAGTTTATTAATATTAATATTTTTAAATTTTTAGTCAAGTACAGCTTCAAAATAATTTGTTTTCTTAAATGTGAGTGACTCGACCTTGCAACTTATTTATTAGTCTACGTTTTGTGCCAACTGTCGAAATGCATCCAAAAAGATTACTGTAACAATGAGAGTATAAGCACATAACACAGTAAGGCACACACTAACGGAGCCATTAGCGGATGATTAAATAGATAAAGCTATTAACACATGCATATTACGCCTGAATTTTATCATGAGACCTTCCTACTATGTCCTTTACAGTAACCAAAACTTTAACGGTTAACATTTTGTTTGAGACAAGTAAATTAATTTGTTGGTGTTGTGCTTCTTCTTCTCTTTCATTTTTTACTCCATTTTGATTAAGGAGGTACTTCTGCTTTACAGCCAAGTTTACTATTGTGTACAGTTCCTCTGTCTCATTCATTATTGGCGGATTCTGCTTCTAGCTTCCATCTTCTTATGCACTATTATGTCGGGCTGTTTTAACTACTCTGTTCTTATCAGCGCTGTTGATATGATCGTCCAAAAGTTGTTGGGTTTCTAGTTTATTTTCTCCAGTTTCGAAACATTTGTGTATCGAATGTCCGTAAATTTAGATGTAAACAAAAAAACAGCAAAAATTTCAAAGTACTTCTTTGCCCTTAAACAAATCTCCAAACTATTAATAACGGTTTCGCCATTTATTTATTTTTGTTTGTTACACGTTACAGATAATTAGCTCGTACATTTTAAGATTTAAATTTAAATTTGATTTTGTCGTATCGATGTTAAATGTATACTTTTATGGTTGAGTTAGTGGAATTAGAGTTTGTTAGTTAATTAATAGACGAGTACATAATTATGAATGTTCGAACATTGGGCACTGCGGTTACGTGTGGATTCTAACTTGCGTTTAGTAACTTTTGTTGAAGACACAGTGATTTATGAAAAACACTCGTATCGGTATTCCTCAGTCTAATTTGGGTTTAATTTTATTTAGTAGAATGTTGCTTAATAGTTGAAGCATTTGTCCTCTGTTTAGTCTGACAGAGGACATTTGGTGACGCCAAATTAATATGCGAAAGTGCGTAAGGCGAAACAATATTAAGCCCATATATACACTTGCAGAAGAAATTAGTTATTATTGCTCTGACAAATATATCATCAAACTGTAAAAATACTGAAGAATTACAATAGAGAAACTTCGTTCTGTGTGTATGTCTGCGCGCGCGCATACCCCACACAGATTGACATCCACAGATAGTAATAGTTCTTTTTTAAGTAAAGGTGTTAACTTACTGGCGTTTAAAGTTAGTAAACTTTGTTATAGCAACACTTAATGTTTAATAACCCACAAAATGACTATGAGTTGTGGCAGCAGTCGCCATTCAAACTGTATGAAAGCGCCGGCTGGCAAACTGTTTACCAAACATCTGCATATAAAGTGAAACGCTGGTCGCCGATACGAGGAACACCGAACGGTCAAGCACAAACACTCCCTTTTAGTGCTGTTAATCATTTATACAGCAGAGTTGTGTTTGGAAAATTAAAACAACTCAGCAAACCATTCAGATTCACTTGTTTATTTGAATGAGCAGTTAGTTGTAAAGTAAAAGTAAAGTTATTTATGGATCATCTAAGGTAGAGTGAATGTTTACGATATCTTGCGGTTAATTGCGTTTTCCTTCCTTTGACATAAACTGTAAACTTTATTTGAACAGAGAGTTAGTGTAACACTCCTACACTTGTTAGACAAACAATCTCAATATAACCAATCAATTTTTTGTACAGCGTGGATAATTATACTCCAATCCATACGAAACGTGTTCAATTTCCAATTTAACTCGCCGCCTTTGCAAATTCATTTGTCCATATGAACATAACACTATTGTTACAATTATTTTTTCATTTATCTAAAAACCTAATATTTTTGTATATCCTTTTATCTTCTTGCTCATTATTAACAGGTATATTATATAAAATATTAACGCCTACATGTGTAGGTATACTATGAGTAGGCGTATTTGAGACTTGTACCAGTAAAAATTTAAATATCACGAAAGATTACGAATTTAAGTACGTTTGGATAACTGTGTCGAACTTTTACTTGCTGATAATTTAAATGTTAGTATAGGCGATACGTGCCTCCTCATGTATTAGAATAATATAATAGGAATCATCAGATATTCCAAAAACTATGTTTTTGTTAATAACAGCAACTAAGCTAAAACTCGAGAACTTCATCTTCAAACCAAAGATTTGAATTATAATGCACTTAGCGTTTCAGTTCGTCTTGCTCTTTGAAACAAATATCGTCCAATGAGAAGTGTAGCGGTCTCAATTGATCACCCATGCTGAGAAGATCACAAGACGTCACTGGTTATGACGTCAGAGATTAAAGACGATAAGGAAGCGCTGGTAGCTGGTTTCCGATGTCGCCGTTGTGTTCAAACCTTGTAAAACAACGGAACGTGTAGCGAACTTAAAAATATTAATTCCAATACATGTATAACAGGAAATGTCTGTTGTAACACGGTAATATTTCACTAAGTATAAACAATTGCATAGTTTATATATTAGCGAGACTAAACAGTACACACACACACACACACACACACACACACACACACACACACACACACACACACACACAAATAAAATTAGCTATTATTGCACAGGACATGTTTTATTTGGAAATTGTGCATGACAAATACACGACAAAGGTCACAGTCTTTCACAATCATAGTCTTTAGGTCATTCACAATCACCTAATCTGTTACGAATTGTGTTTCAGGTCTCGGATTTTCATAACATATTTATTTGTAAATTAATTAATACAGACTGCTCTGTGTTCCTTTGTTTAGTTATCACAAAGTATAGAATTCTGTGTGTGTGTGTGGGGGGGTGCGTGCGAGAGAGAGAGAGAGAGACTAATGACTCATAATCATTTCTAATGAAAACTGATTACCGATATCATCGAACTGTGCGAGCGGATGTTTCCGTGGTCGGTAGCTTCAAATTCCAGAAGCTCATTTTTAAACACGGCGAATGAAGCGTTCAAAATTGGATGGTCATGGCATCGCTTACTTTTATTGTCACTTGCTTCGGTCTCGTAGAATTAAACGACTAATAAAAACTATACGGATTTAATGTAAACTCACTTGAATGTCAAAAATAACTTAGGTTGTGTGTTAAACAGAATTCGTAAAGTAAATTATATGCAATCAGAAAGACAAGACTAATAGCAAAAATATTTTTGCAGTATGCAATAAACGTTATGTTTCGGCTTGCACAGAGTGGAGTATCTCAGTACAAAATTAGTTTCTATCTGTTTCATGAAACTATGAAACTAAATTTATGTAACTTTCTAATAATAATTAAACTTTTTAAAATTCGTTTTAAAGAATTGTTTAAAGGTGTATCAATTAATTAATTTTAAACAATAAAAACAAAATTATTAATTATTTACACTATAAAAAGGTGTCTAGTTTTCATTACACTTTATATACAGTAAGAGATAAAATACATAGTATAGTAGCCTACTGACTTTTCTGTAGACACGTAAGTACTTGCTTAAACTACACCCATTCCATGAACTGAAATAACAACTTCATAATGACAACCACTTTCATTTGTAAGGTAGGCGTATATATTTTTTTGGCTTGGAATTTCACTTTTTGAAGTTGTACTTCTTAGGCGCGTCGAGGGTGAAATTTTAGTATGTAACGAAATGCGCGCGCACCATGCAACGAAAAGTTAACAGGATGAAGTTAGCCGTGGACAACGAGCCTGAGGCCGAAAAACAAAAACCTTTCGGTCGCGGCCCCGATGGACCTGCTGCTGCTGATCGTGAATGGATATATAATTAAATAACTTTATATACATTGTGCTGTGAAATATTTTTCGGTGACAAAAATTGTGTAATCAAATTTTAATAAGTGTTTAAAATATTTGAGGTTAATTTTTCGTAAGTATTAATTTCAAAAGTCTTTTTTATATTAAATGAATAAAAGTTTCGATACGTATTCTATTGTTATGTTTGCTTTAATCCAATAATCTAATATATATTTCTATATTTTAAATTATAGATCACACTTAATTATTCAGAAGTCTATCGAAAAGTAAATCAATTGCTATAAGTATTCGTAAGTATTTTGAGCTATTTGATAAAAAATTAATTTTTCTTACTAAAATATTATAATACTGAATTTAGATTAATTCAATTGAATTAAAGGTAATTGTGCACGATCTACCCTAAGCTCAAATTGCGGTGAAATATTTCTTTTCCTATTCTTCTGTACTATATAAACACGAGAAAAATAATTTTAAACGGCGGTCGAACCTATTTACGGAGAAAAAAAATTAAATAATTACTCACATAAGAACGCATGCAACAGCGGGTAAACGCCATATTCAGTCTGTGTACACCGGTACAGGACGGGGCGTGACGTCACCGCTTGTACATCAGCTGTCGCTCCAAATTGGATTTTGGGATGTATATAATTCTTGGAAAAATTAAGGCGAACCATTTTTCAAACATTTACAAGCGAGTTGGATGAAAAGCGAGTTGAGCCGATACCTGCCGGTTAGGTTCGGAGTGGCAGCCCGAAGGGCCGCGGATATACTTCATTGTTTCATATAATTCTTGCAAAAATTAAGGCGAACCATTTTTCAAACATTTACAAGCGAGTTGGATGAAAAGCGAGTTGAGTCGATACCTGCTGGTTAGGTTCGGAGGGGCGGCCCGAAGGGCCGCGGATATAGTTCATTGTTTCATATAATTCTTGAAAAAATTAAGGCGAACCATTTTTCAAACATTTACAAGCGAGTTGAGCCGATACGTGCCGGTTAGGTTCGGAGGGGCGGCCCGAAGGGCCGCGGATATAGTTCATTGTTCCATATAATTCTTGCAGAAATTGGACTGTATGAAAAGCGAGTTGAGTCGATTGCTGAAATCCGGACAAATTTTGCTAAACGCCCAAAATTATCAAACGCCGACGTAATGCTGACTTTTGATTGGTACTTAGAAAACAATCAACGGTTGAGTTCAAAATTTTGTAATCTCTGATTTGTAATTGGTTAAGACGAAAGAGCGGTTTGACCGTTGAGAGAAAACGCTGCCGTTGCCGCGTCAGGTAGTGTTGTGTGGGAATGTATTTTGTGATTTTCAGTGCTTTAGTTTGTGTTTGTGTAATTGTGTGGTGTTATTAATTATGGTTTAATTATTTCTGTTGTTTAGGGTTATTTACTATTATTAACATTTGTAATATTGAGCCGATAACTTCGCCGATTACTTTATAAATTTATGAAGTACAGCGCTGAGTACTCCGCGTAATGTGATTTTCAGTGCCTTAGTTTGTGTAATTGTGTGGTGTTATTAATTATTGTTTAATTATTTCTGTTGTTTAGGGTTATTTACTATTATTAGCATTTTCAACATTATAAATGTATTAACATTTTAATACACAATGGCCTGCTACATTAAGGTAAGATTTTCATCTTTTCATAATTATATGCATGGATTCCATGTCACCGTGTGTGTGTGTGTGTGTGTGTGTGTGTGTGTGTGTGTGTGTGTGTGTGTGTGTGTGTGTGTGTGTGTGTGTGTGTGTGTGTGTGTGTGTGTGTGTGTGTGTGTGTGTGTGTGTGTGAAATATTTCTTTTTCTATTCTTCTATGTTATATAAAGATGGGACAAATAATTTTAAACGGCGGTCGGACCTATTTACGAAAAAAAAATTAAATAATTTCTCCCATAAGACGCCAAAAAACGCCATATTCACTGTGGCAAATGATATTGGACGATTTAGTAGTGGAAAAACACGTGTTATTTGCCGCGTAAACTTATGAAGTACAGCGCTGGGTGCTCCGCGTAATGACGTAATAACTCGTCATCGCTGTGCATTTGTGCGCCGTCGCTTAGTTAACATGGCGGCCATTCACTTTACATGCGCGCTTATGGGAGTAATTATTTAATTTTTTTCTCCGTAAATAGGTTCGATCGCCGTTTAAAATTATTTTTCTCGTGTTTATATAGTATAGAAGAATAGGAAAAGAAATATTTCACCGCAATTTGAGCTTAGGGTAGATCGTGCACAATTACCGAATTAAATTTTTATCTTTTAGTGTATAATAGTCATATTAATTTTATTTTATGCATATATATTATAACTGTGGTCGTTGTTTATTCGTTGTTATTTATTTATTGAACCACTTAAAACTATACAATAAGATATATTACAACAATACAAATTGATGTTTATTTATTTAAATTTGTGGAGCCCCACGATTTTTGGAGCGCCAATTACAACATGACAAAATACATCGATTAAAGTTAATTTAACTTGTGTAGCCTCATGCTTTTGGGAGACAATTATTTATACAACGCAAGTTAACCAATTTAAATGCATTTACATATTGTGAATTGAATTCATGTGTGTAATCGTAATAAGAAGATGATACGTTATTTAGGTTTAAAATCGTTCCATTATTTATTTATTTAAACAACATCTCTCATATCGGATATTAAACAATAACTCGTTATTAAATCGTTTATACGAAGTTTTCGTACATAACTTATTGCTAACAAATTACATACATAAGTTATATACAACTCTTATTATCTAATTGTAATTACTATAAAATGTTTATTTTGCTCTCGGCTTAGGCCTACTCATGGTGTGTTCATATTTTTGCAATTGCTGATTCATTAGCTTCAAAAAATGAATTTACTTCTACTCAATATTCTTTTATATTACTTTGTTTTACTTTCTACTGCATATGCATTTTTTTTCTTTATCATCAAAGAGTTTACTAATTACGTTAAATCAAAAATTACTTATTTCTCTTATCATTTAAGTTACTAATTACTTAATTTGATACAAGAAATACTATTCTAATTTTTACTGCTTTTACATTTGTTTATTTTAATATTGGTTGAATGTCTTCCATTCAAGCTTTAATTAGTGTCTTTCAACTGTCTGTAATTAAATGTTTTTTTATCACCTCGTTTGACGTGGTTATTCATCTGTACGTCCTTCGGGTCGTGTCCCCTGGTCGTGTTCTATGCATGTGCTTCTGGTCCTCTGCATGTGTTTCTGGTCCTCTGGTCGTGTCCTCCGTGTGTGCTGATTAATAGTCGTCTCGTCTCACGTCATATGCTGCCGGTGTGTCTATAGACCTCCTCGTATGTATTTTGCAGCTCTGGTTGTATAGCTAGTTGATCCGGTGACTCTTACGATAATTGTGAATTTGTGTCGTCGACTGACATAGCCTCCTGCGGCAATGGTTTAATCGAGAAGAAGAAACTTTATTAGCGCGACCTGGTATTTATAGTCAGGTCGTGCAAAAATTCCTGTCTGAACACTTTTCAACTTGTCAGATTCTGTCGAGGTGTTACTACCCCCACTCTGGCTCACTTCACTATTTTCGCCTATTTTCGTGAATTACGAAGTTTGTTTCACCTCACTCGATGCTCAATCGATCACTAATTTTTATGTGATTACTATACGTAAATTGCACTACTTTATGGTATTCACAAAAAGAGTTATTCATTTTTTATGTATAGTAATTGCACTTTTCGTCATCTCTGTATGGTTTTTTAACATTTTATTTATCTATAATTTCTACACACTTTGGTGTCTTATGTTTTATCCTATCGTACATAGTTTTCTTATAATTAACAATAAACATATAACTATTCTACTTGAAAAAGGGTTGGGTACATTTCAGGAACGGACAGGTTTCACATACACTAACAAAATACGCGCGTACACAACGCTAGCGACAGGTGTGTCGAAACTGCATGTCCATGCATGAATTCTGTACTCCCTATTTTTACTACGATTCGGCTTATGCTATCTGAATCATGTTTAATAATTCACGTTTATTCATTTTTATTATTTATTTATTATTTATTTGGGCAATGCACAGTATCATTACAGTTTGTACTGTTGCAATATACTATATATTATATACAAAAAGAAGTATAACTTCTAACGCGCGTACATAATATTTTTTTTTTTTTAATTTGGTGAAGCACCTGCTGTAAATAACTCCCAGTCCCACTTCTCTCCATTTTTTGAGTTTATCTTTGTGTACACAAAAGTGTTTGTATTCAAAAGTGATGCAGTTCAAAATATTGCCTTCTTTTATCATATTTTTAAGTGACGTCCTACCTTTAAATAAATTATTGCCTCGGTTGTTGTTCAACTCACTGTTCATATAATTAACAACTAAGTTCAGTCCATGTGATAACCTTCACTTCCAGTAATTACGTAGGAAACTGCCCTAAACGAACAATTTCCGTCACCCACAATTTTCTTCACACCGTGTGGTCTTGGAAGTGCTAATTTATGAACGATTCTAATACATGTGGATTGCCCACCAAAGCACACACCCAACATTACACTTTTTTATTTGCCACTGTATGTCAACCGGATCATAAAAAAATTGCACTTCACACCACTCACCAGATACCTTCACATCAGCTTTATCATCATTTAGATTTCAGAAAATTTTTAAATTTTCATGTTCTTTCTTTTTCCTCACTTTGCCACTGTCATCTTGTAATATACAGTATTCATTTCTTAAAACTTTGTTAACTGTAAATGGTCCACTTCAGTGTAGGTTTAGTAAACGTAACTTACAGTGTAAAAATGTAACGTCAGTAAAAGTTAATTTATTTTTTTAATTTTGTAACAATTTTCACCAAAACTCTACTCCCAGGTTTTATTTCATTTTTCTTTGTTATTGTGTGTCTTCCGTCATACTGCCTCTTCTGATTAATCTGAGCTCTCCTGATATTTTTTAATGCTGCGTCATCAATTACTTTTTTTAATTCTAATATTTTTTGTAATTTTTTTAAATTTCTTTATTTTCTTCATTAATACCTTCCTCTACTTCATGGACATCTCCGGCTACTTGAAGAGGCTCCTCGTCTTCATCGGTCAAATTATCTTCATCCACAAGGTCTAATGGTAAAACTGGTTCTTTGTTATATAACATAAAAAAGGTGAAAATCCGGTTGTTTTGTGTCTAGATGTTCTGTACTCAAATAATACACTCTCGAGAGCATCAGGCCAGATATTAATGTTTCCCATTAAGGTTTTTACGTTTATTTTTATTGTTTTATTTTTACGCTCTACTAATCCATGAAACTGTAGATAGTAGGATGATATTACTCTTTGTTTTGTCCCCGTCAGTCCATGGAATTCTTTATAAACTTGATTTAAGAATTCACAACCATTATCGTGAATTTGTAATTTAGGCCAACGACTCTTCGATCGTGCCTCAACCTCGTCCTGTCCTTACCTCACGGACGAAGGCCCACCACCTGTTAAACGCAGACACCCAAGAGCCCTATTAGATACCCTGCCCCCCATAAGGTCACAGAGCCCATCTATCCCATTCCCCTGATCTTTCTCAGTTAACATTCACCCACACCTGCTCCGTGCCGGTGCACGCCGACAGATGAATTGGGGGTTGCGCCCGCTTTAGGTGAGCCAAGCGCCGCCTATTGCTTGTGTTTTCTCCCGCGCTTCACTCTCTCGCCTGCTGCGGAATAGCCAAGAGGCAGTCTCACGGGACTCTCGACGGACTATCGGAAGTGTAACGATCCGTTGTGGACGTACAAATCCTACCTTCTCCGCGCGAGAGTCCTCCGAGCCTCCCCACCAATCAGCAGTTGCGAATCGCTCCGCGATTCGACAACCCAGAGCAGTCATCCTCTCCCTCCGCCAAATAAATAAAAAAGGGGGTTCCTACCATAAAAAGAAGCACTAGACCCGCTACCAAGTACTACCAAGAACATCAGGTAGTCATCGGAGACCATTCGGGACGCTGCAACCATGGGGGCGCACAGAATCTGTGCCCCCTGCATCTGGCATCTGGCATCTGGCGCATTGATCAGTTTTTACTTTGACTTTAAAGACAAGTAAACAGTACACCACAAGAGTTACACCTTCACAGAATTTTTACCATTTCTGTTTCTATGTTGAGTTTTTCATTCACGTCATATCAGTTACATTTATTCGGTTGAGTTATTCTGCATTGCGTTTTCGTTTTCCTTAAATACACTCCTTTTAAACTTCACTTTCAAATAACTTTCAAGTCCCGTTTGTTTTCCTTACTCTTCACTTCCTACCAAACTGACTCTCCTTTCATGTTACAGCTAACAACACTCAGGCCCGGATTTCCCACTAGGCACGTGCCTAAGGGCGGTGGGCTCAGGGGGGCGGCACGAGGTGAAAAATTATTTGTCAAAAATTTCATGTTTTCGGTTTTTTGCAAATGAGATATTTGCAATAGGGATAGTTGAAGTGACTATTTTCAGCAACTTTTTTTCAGCAGTCAAGGAGAATTGAATATATAGAAGTTACATTTTGGGGGGGCGCTAACAATAGTGCCTAGGGGCGGCACGCTACCTAAATCCGGGCCTGAAAACACTCCTTTTAAACTTTGCCTTCAAACAACTTTAAAATCCCGTTTGTTATTCTTACGTTCATTTAAATCAATCCTACATTAAAGTACGAGTAGGTATTATACCACCTTACTTTGCTGAATGCCTCTGAAAAAACGACAAAGCAATGGGCAGGTCCATCCAAATGCTAAGCGCGCAAGGTTGCTGAGAGCAGCTGATACACCCGAGGAACGTGATTCCCGGTTTGAACACCAACGGAGAAGGCAGGCTGAGATTAGGGCTGCGGAGACACCTGGGGAGCTTAGGGAGCGCGTAGACCAACAACAAAGAAGACAGACAGAGATTAAGGCCGCGGAAACACGTTCCAGTGAATGTTTGGTTTGCAGTGACAATCAATAAGTCACAAGAGCAAACTTTATGTACAGCAGTCGTAGATTTAAAAACTAAATGGTTTTTATCACGGACAATTGTATGTAGAGTGTTCTCAAGTCAGCAAAAGTAGCAATCTCTATTTGTTTTGATTGCAATTAAAAAATGCAGTCTATAAAGAAACACTTCAGTAAACAAATGTGTGTAACTGTGTATGAACATGTGTACGTAAATCTATATTGTTAACTTGTGTATGTAATGTATTAAGTCTGTAAATTTGACTGATATAGATTAATGAATGGTGATATATGTAAACTATATTAATACAGTAAATTATTTACAGGAAAAGTACATCTTAATTTAGTGTCAACTCCCACTTCGTAGACGTAGACAATTAATATTTATATTAAAACACTTATCAAAAATCAAATATTCGCGTGCGAAGCCGCGAGTAACAGCTAGTAAACAATAAGCTACGCATGTAATGATCAACTGGGCACGCTGATAAGCTTAGAACGTTACGGCCGTATTGAGTTGATCATTCATGTCGTATGGAGTACGTCATGGTGACGTCATGTGATCAACCGGCACGCCGCATGGTGAATTCAGAAAACGACACCCTACACGTTCCTTTGTTTACAATGCTTCAACATACACAGCGACAGCGGAAACCAACTGCCAGGGCCTCCTTATCTGTGCGTCATAAGCCAGTGACGTCATGTGATCATCTCAGTACGGGTGACCAACTCAGACTGCTACAAGAAGTATATCCACACATCTTGCTTGAATCGAAAACACAATTGTACTCTGCAGTTGTAGTAAATAATTTATAGGGAAACCTGGGGCAGAACGGGGTACCAGGTTTAATTTTCTAGCCAGTGCTGCCATCTCTAGGAGAACTTCTCAACTACGTTGAGGCATGCTCAAATTTTGTACGTCGCATCGCCGCCATTACGAGGTTGGTTGTATTCAAACCTACATCAACGTGATTTTGCTAGTGGTTTTTGTAATATTCAGATGTTATTTACCTCAAAAGTAAGTAAAAATATGTTAATACCGCTAGTTCATACTTGTACCATTCTGTTAATTAGGTCATAAGCTACATTTCTATATGGTTTCAATGGTTATTAGAGTACGCAGTTATCGCCTAGTATAAAGTTAACCTAAAACGAGACCACGGGACAGAACGGGGTAGTACCCTGTTGTGTCCCACATTATTCATTAGTTCCTTTAACTTTTTGTAACGAATTTTTTGTTGTTTACAGCATGGTCCGAAATTAAAAAAGGAAGTCCAACAGACAAGAATGGTCTGAAGTATCAATGAGAGAGCCTGTGTAGGTCGTTTTGAGTAATAGTACCCATGGGCTACAAGAAGGCGTCTGCTCAGTTCAATGTGCCACAAATTACTCTGGAATGCCATTTGCAAAAAAACATCAAAATCAAGATTATAACAATGGGTCGTTATTTTTTAAAAATTATTTCTACAACAATGGGTCGTTTCACTTGTGTTTTCACTCCTGAACAGGAAGCTCAAACGATGGAAGCTCAACTTTTTGGACTCAAAATAAATGACCTTCGAGAATTAGCCTATGAACTGGCAGAGAGGGTTTATGGTCAGACACCCAAGATTGACTCTGCGGAAGCCAGAAGCTACATCGGCTGCTCGTGCTATGGGGTTTAATAAACCAATGGTTTAAAATTCTTTGACTTGCTTATCAGTATTGTTGACACTCAGAAGCTTACAGGGGACAGAATCTTTAATAGTGATGAGACTGAAATATCTGTAAACCCTAAAGGTAATTAAAAAATAATTGCTCAGAAAGGACTCAGGCAAGTAGGGGCTCTCACATCTGCCGAGAGAGGTGAAACACTCAGTGGAGATTTGTTTTTCTGCAACGGGAGTGTATGTCCCTCCTATGATAATTTTTCCCAGGTAGCGGATGAGACAGGAGTTTCAGACAGGTCTTCCAACAAGTGCCATACCACAGGTTTACGAGTCTGGATGGATGACTAAGGAACTTTTCTTAGAATGGTTTAAACACTTTGTGTCGTTCACAGGGGCAAAGAAAGAAAAACTAGTTCTTTTAATCCTAGATGGCCATTCTGCGCATTAAAAGCTTACAACTGATTGATTTTGCAAGAGAGAATGGGGTTATACTGTTGTGTTTGCCACCGCATACTTTACATAAGATCCAGACTTTGGACGTAACCTACATGAAGCCCCTGAGCAAATATTACGAGGATGAGATTTGAAAATGGCTAAGATCACACCCAGGAAAAGTAGTTACACTGTTTCAGATTGGGGTACTGTGTGGTTCTGCATATCTATAGGTCTCTTTGATGTTAAATGCTGCTAACGGATTCCAAAAATGTGAAATTTGGCCTGTTGCTAGAAATGTCTTTGGCAAGGAAGATATCTTACCATCAGTAACTACAGATATTGAGTTTGTTCCTCCTTCGACCTCCGTAGATGTGGCAACTCCGTCGACTTCAGCAGACGTTGCAACACCGTTACGCCTATCCTCACAGTCATCAAAAGTGTCTCCTAGTTTCAGGTTTTCAAGTCCATCCTCCGTATTGCCCATTCCCAAAGTGGCACGGACCAATAAAAGAGTATCCACGAAGAAAGGCAAAACAGCTATTTTAACCTCTTCACCCTATAAGCTGGAGCTAATTCAAGCCGAGGGAAAGAAAAAAAGATGGAAAACAAGCCTGTGAAGGCAGCAAAAACGTCCCTTAACTTAGAACAAGCCGTTGATTAAGCTGCACCACCAAAGAAAAAGAAAGATCCAGCAAAGCCTAAGAAAACTAAGGCAAGCTTTAAAAAGTCAATGCAAGTGAGACAAACTTCTTCGTTCAGTGACGGTAAGGAAATTGAAGAAGACGATGTCTGCCTCTACTGCCACGATTTCTCAGCAGAGGGCTGGATAAGGTGATGTGTTTGTCACAAATGGGCTCACAATAGGTGCTCAGGAGTTGAAAGTAAAGATGAGGAGGCTGTTTAGGAGTGTGTATTTTGTGAATGAAATTAACAAACAATTTAGAGTAAGCCTGATTATTGAACCATTTTAAACTGATTATCTGATTTAGTGAGTTAATATGAATGAATTTAATGGATTACTTATTTGTTTGCGTACCGTATCACTTATTATATGATATATAATTACCTTAATATCCACTTTAGCGATACACAGTTTCGTCACTGATGACGCGTTTCGGGACTAAGTCCCATCCTCAGATACATAATTAATAAATTAAAATATTAAAATCACGACCATGATACTGGTCAAGTCAAAATAAATAAAATAAATTATAAATCGCATGTAATAAGTTTTGCTAACCACGGCTGGAGCTCCCGCATGAGTTCACCCGCAACCGCGATTGTCACGCGACTGGTCAAAGATTAAGACAAACTGATTGCAGTGTCGAACAGGTAATTTGACGCAAAATTTACCTGGTCATTTAATAAACTGTTTTTGGTGTTACTATCTTTTAAAGCTTTATAAATTTCAAATTCCTCCAGACTATCCATCCGTCTACCCTTTTTACAAATATGCAACGCTGTTAAATTTTCTTCGAAGTTCGTATATTTATGTCCGCTTGATATTAAATGTTGTGCAAAGTTGGACTTATTATTACTTGGCTTAGGAATATGTTCTAGAAATCTTTTATAAAAACATCTGCCAGATTGACCGATATAGAACGCATCACAATCATCACATTTTATTTTATATACACCACATTGCTTTTTTAATGGTAATTTGTTTTTGTTTTTGAAATAATTTCCTAAATTATTGTTTGTTTTAAATGATAAAATATAGTTATTATCTTTAAGAACGGGTCTTAAAATATTTGGCATAATACCTGTGAAATTAGCCGAAAGATATTTATAATTTTTGTTACTTGCTTTTATAGAGTTTGAATTTTTATTTTCTAAACGTTTCCTATGCCTATTTATTATTTTGTCAACTATTGTAGATTTATACCCGTTATTTATTGCTATTTGTTTGATAGTGCTAACCTCATTTAAGTAGTCCTCCTTTTCGAGGGGAACATTTAAAAGTCTGTTGACAAGACTGTTAAACACTGCCACTTTTTGTGTAACGGGATGATATGAATCATAGTGTATTACTGTGTCAGTACTAGTGTGTTTTCTAAAGATTTTGTATTTTAAATTATTCCCGTTGTGTAAATATTTTAGACCTCACTGTATTACACAACGGGAATAATTTAAAATACAAAATCTTTAGAAAACACACTAGTACTGACACAGTAATACACTATGATTCATATCATCCCGTTACACAAAAAGTGGCAGTGTTTAACAGTCTTGTCAACAGACTTTTAAATGTTCCCCTCGAAAAGGAGGACTACTTAAATGAGGTTAGCACTATCAAACAAATAGCAATAAATAACGGGTATAAATCTACAATAGTTGACAAAATAATAAATAGGCATAGGAAACGTTTAGAAAATAAAAATTCAAACTCTATAAAAGCAAGTAACAAAAATTATAAATATCTTTCGGCTAATTTCACAGGTATTATGCCAAATATTTTAAGACCCGTTCTTAAAGATAATAACTATATTTTATCATTTAAAACAAACAATAATTTAGGAAATTATTTCAAAAACAAAAACAAATTACCATTAAAAAAGCAATGTGGTGTATATAAAATAAAATGTGATGATTGTGATGCGTTCTATATCGGTCAATCTGGCAGATGTTTTTATAAAAGATTTCTAGAACATATTCCTAAGCCAAGTAATAATAAGTCCAACTTTGCACAACATTTAATATCAAGCGGACATAAATATACGAACTTCGAAGAAAATTTAACAGCGTTGCATATTTGTAAAAAGGGTAGACGGATGGATAGTCTGGAGGAATTTGAAATTTATAAAGCTTTAAAAGATAGTAACACCAAAAACAGTTTATTAAATGACCAGGTAAATTTTGCGTCAAATTACCTGTTCGACACTGCAATCAGTTTGTCTTAATCTTTGACCAGTCGCGTGACAATCGCGGTTGCGGGTGAACGCATGCGGGAGCTCCAGCCGTGGTTAGCAAAACTTATTACATGTGATTTATAATTTATTTTATTTATTTTGACTTGACCAGTATCATGGTCGTGATTTTAATATTTTAATTTATTAATTATGTATCTGAGGATGGGACTTAGTCCCGAAACGCGTCATCAGTGACGAAACTGTGTATCGCTAAAGTGGATATTAAGGTAATTATATATCAATTTAATGGATTTTGTAAATGAGTGAGGGAAGGAGTAAAGTAAGTAAACAATGAGATCATTCAATTAGTTCTTACAAAAATTGATCTCTTTAAAGGACAGATAAAAGAATTCTAAACATTTTACTAGTCTCAAGAAAATTTAATGTAAATGTAGCATGTCTTTGTAGTTCTCACGTAAACAGTCTTAACAGCTTCGTAAGCCATACTACATACATACACGTGTTCGGGTCCCATGGTTGTTCACTATCACCATGGGGAATGTTCCTATCCCTCAAAAATTTCTTAACTACATTAGTACCAAATTCTTATAATAAGTAAGATTTTTATATTCACTCTTACATAAATTCTACTACTTATAATACGTAGGCCTATAATAATCTCTAAGGTAATCATACGTTGCACACACAACGTGAACACAGGCATTCTGACAAGGTTCCAGAAGCCTCTGTAGAGGGGGGGGGGGTGACTTTAAACACCTTGATAGTTTTCTTTGTTATACTTTAAGCCAAAAATAATCATTACAACGTTTATTAACATCTACCGGCTCTTGCATTATTTTTAACTAAATCAGTGTTATATTTATCTGTATAACTAATATCCCCATGGTAGTGGATCTATTGTTCCATCATTTTCTTCCATTATAATTCTTTTACCATAACCGAACCTATTATAATAGTTGCTTCTTTTACTTAGCATCTTTGACTACTTGGTTATAATCAACTTTCTCAACTTTACCTTTATATTCAACTTTCAGTATTTCTTCAGTTTAACATGAATCCTTCGATCTTACAGTTTTCACCTTTAGCTATTAATATGATCATCTTTACAAAGTTCAACACACCATTCACTCAAATTGCAGGCGCCCTCTTGGGTTTAAAATTTGTATTCTTAGAAAGCGATTATCCATCTGAGTGTATCCAGTATACCAAACAACCGGAGTCTAGCATTTGCTACTGTGAAGGTAGCCACAAATCAGTTTTTATAGTCTTCTAAAACTGCTCCTTGTTGTGTCATATAGACCTGTGTATTATGCTGTCGTTAATGACATTGATGATAGTCCTGTGCAAGATTCCATCCAGTAGTGTCTTAAAGAGCTCGAAAAGGTCAGCTACATACTTGATCTAAGCCACATTCAATTACTCCAAGTTATAATCCCTTTAATTACTCTTTCTTTAGTTTTGTAGTCGTTCTGCCAAGAGGAGGTCTCTAGTTTCGTGATAGAGGGCCTGGTGTTTCCTATACAGATTTTAAATCGCAGAGCACTCTTCAGAGGAGAAACATTTGAACAGGAACTAGTTTTTACTCATTGCTTATATAGACACTGGTAAAATAAATTACAGTGGTACGACAGTGAAATGACAGGAAAATGAATGGCATTGGTATCGACGATGTAGTCATATTCAAACATTATTCACATTCAAGTTATTTTTAAACAGTTAAGCATACCAAACTTTAGGTTTATTTAATAGATACAATAATTTCATGAAAGTACAACGTAAGCTGCTGATAAGGAAACGGAAGCGGGAAGGATAAAATTCCAGTTTCTCAAAATAACACGAAAAGTTACCGATGTTAAGAAAGACAGTTCAGAAACCTTCAACTAGAAAGAACGTACCCACTTACTACTCATTTGTACAAGAAAATGTTGCTAATTTACAACAAAATGATTTACCTGTAAATAATAGGCAGGGAAAAACACCACATAAGTATGGTAAGATGTATTTCCTTCTAAAACCAATACATTTCTAGCATCCGAGACTGATATGATATATAAGGTACGTTCAGGTCACAGCAGTTTTGATAGACAGACAACGATCAAATGAAAAATGTGATGTCGTAAAACCCTTTTGTAAGAAAAGGATAACACAAACATGTAATGTGAATCTGACAGATGGGACAGATGGAATACATTTGTAGTAAATCATAAATAGATATTTTCTGCCAGTTGTTCAGGCAAATGGAATACGGTATTCATATCTTCCAAATTCACAGTTTAATTCACAAGAGCGTATTGCAATTTTTAAAAAATATTTGTTAAAAGAAGTGTGGTACTATGGGATAAAATGTTTTGTAACAACTTTATGCACTGTTTAACAAAAACAATATAAAATTGTTCTGTTTATATAAGTACTTCTATACTTATATTTTACTGATACAATATAGTCTAGTTGTATGATTCATAACTGAATGGTTTATAAGTCATTAATAAACATCAGTTCTGATAGACATGTTGTTCATACTTTTTCCATAAAACATTATTAGTTAGAAAAAATTCACATTAATTATTTACGCTCTATTTTATTTATTAAACTCACGATTGTTTTGTGATTTTATTCCTTGTTTTTCTGTATCTCTGATAGTCTTTTGATACAGCATATGTTAAAAAATATGAAACCACTACTAACTATGAAACTTTAAATATTTACTCCTAATAAACCAACATGTAATGTTACCAAAGATCACGTTAGCATATATTTACAAATGAAAGTTTATTCAGTCGCCTGACATCTGGCAGAATTCAGGACGTAATTACAATGTGTTGTCACAATTGTAGTATATAATTTTCAGGAAGACAAACATAAGAAATAATACATTAAATTAAATGTCAACTACGGCACTGTCAATCTTTTCTCAACTTCTTCCCCTAGAATTAAGATATAAATTAATAATTAATTATAGGTAACATCCACGTAACAGGAAATAAGTACGTAATTTTGTACCGTCAACAAAGTATGAGTTTGGAAGAATCTCGTGCCGTTCTGTCACATAAAACAGATACTTGCCTCACACTCGTAAGTATTACCTATATTCATGAGCCTTGTCAGTAACTTAACAGTTTTGTACAAATATTTTTTCACAGTTTTATAAGTGAATTCTTTTGCACAAATCTTACTATCATGCCTGTAAATTTATATACATGTTAGAATACATGTTTTCCCCAGATAAATGTGACTTATTAGTGTAGAGACGTCAACGGTGTACGATTATCGACAGATATGACCGAAACATACAAACAGGTGAAGTGACAGTGTTTTCATAACAAAGGTAGCGTCAAGTGAAATGTGATTGTATACCTATATGTTACCAGCAAAGTACAAAATCAGGCATTTTATAGTATGCCTAGGAATTTCATTTAATGCCTGAATCCAGCCGGCAAAGTATGGAATAAAACACATTTCATACATTGCCTAGGCATTATATAGAATGCGTAACGTCTTCTAGGTAATATATAGAAGACAAAGTGTGCGCTGTGGTTTCATGTCACAACATAAATCCCCCTTCCCTCACCCCGTACCTTGCCTAACCTAATTCAGGCAACAGAAGATGCAAGTACTTAAACTGTAAGCATTGATACTGTAGAGCATTCTAGCGCAGCCAAAACTACCGACCCAAATTACCCTTTAGACGCAGCCCAAGAATCCTGCCCAAATCCGACAACGGCAAGCTGTGTTTGTTCAAACGATACTTTTGGTTCTGAAAAGTGTGTAGAGTTTTGCAGAGTATACATAGTATGTGTGAACATTTTTTGAACACTAGTGGCAATAGTGGAGATACGTGTGACGATGGCAAGAAGCTGTGTACTCTCTGCTACAAAGCAAAAAATGCAACTGAAGAAAGAAAAAGGTCAAAATCATTTCTATAGCTTCAGGCAAAGAAGATGAAATCTGAGTCTGACAAAAAATTCCTCCAGCTCCTGTAGGCGCGTTTGTTCTTGTTCCAAAATAGACAAGGGGCGAGGAGTCTTCGAAACATCCTAGCTATCGTCGAGAGTGCGACAGAAGACGTATTTTACAAACTGGGAACCACTAACGGATTGTTAAATCAGCTGTACACAAGATCGCAATTCACTGTATGCCCAAGACCACTAATGGGGGTTGAAGATGTTCCTGAACAAAAACCGCACTTCGTTCTGCTGCTACTGCCCAATCATCAGGATCCGGACAAGGGTTCGTGAAATGTGTGTGCAAGGCTAAATGTCAAAACAAATTAATTGTGTAAAAAATGAAAGAGAGTGTACTTCAAAATGTCACAGCTCTCTGTCTTGTTGTAATAAGTAGAGTATATTCCATATATTTAGAATTAATAAACACTAATAATATCTAATGTATTTTTTTAACGAGATTGGTATAACTTTAATAGAACATAATTGGTATCTGATCATACCAATCACATTGGTATCTGATCAGATTGGTATCTGAACATAATTAAGTAGAAAATAGATAATGTCAAGCAAAAGTCCTCCAAAGGACTTAGAGTCATGCAAAGTCCTCCTCTGTGTAAAATCAAACAATTATGTGTTATTTCGTAATAAAATGTTTTCATTTTGAACGTAGTAAGCTTATTTTACACTTTGTCTAAAGAATCACTGGCATTATATAGAATTCCTAGGGAGTGTACAGAATACCTGGGAAAAGTATAAAAAACATCTGAAAAGTATTCTATTCTATACTTTGCCAAAAAACTCCAGGCATTGTACGAAATGCCTAGGGATTCTATAAAATGCCTGGATTACATACTTTGCTGGTAACATATACACTTACCGCGGATTGAAATCAACCAAGTGTGAGCCGCGCTGCAGAGTGTTTGTATGAGGACAAACAGTTTCTCTGCAGAGACATACTGTATGGCAAGATACCCGGGAAGTTGTGAAACTTCAAGGAAACCTTTCAATATTTCAATGTTGGAATTCACTTGAAGCAGCTAATCTAATTTGTATCTCATAAAGAAACCAGTTCTTACACAAAACCATAGATAAATATTATTTATAAGCGTGTGTAAATAAATGTACTTATTTTATTTGTCTAGCAGCTTACCCATACAAGACTAAGAACAAGTTTGTTTTAAACTGAACTCATTTTTAAAGAGTAAAACTATAAGAAATTCTTAATCTAACAAAATGGTCACGTTGAAAGGACACAATTTGAACAACACCTTTAGGTCTTAAAAAAAAATTGAACAAAACATGTCAAAGATAGTGTTTTCTGTAGTGCTAAATGCAAATTTGTTTAAAGAACATGTACACTTTTAATAATGTGCAGACACTAAGCATGTGTCCACTTGATGTCAAATATAATAAACATAACATCACGATAAATAGGATGAGGACGATATATTGCAGGGATTACGTTTTGACTATTCTGTTGCCGCTGAGAGTAAATTATACTTGCTTGGAAAGTTTTTTGTACCTACATAAGTTATTGATATGCTACTGATGCCTACTAACACAGTAGCACAGTAGCACCTGCAACATATCTTGCAATAACTTTACAAGAGAAAGAGCTAATTTTTGAATACCTTGTCACCAATTATGAAGCAGAGTGACCTTTATTGGTTTGTGAGTTACTTTCTGATTTGAAGAATTAAAAGTTTCATCATTTTGCTCAAACCACTGTACACCATCTGCAATCAGAAAAGGAATAATTTATATGTAAAAACAGTGCAGAAAACACAGTTCATTTTTATTAATATAGTTTTAAATTAGTTAAATCGTTATTAAAAGAAAAAAGTAAAACTAAATTCATTACCCTAAGTAAATAATGCTATAGATATTTTTGTATGCTTCTTGCAGTATTAGCGGGTTCTAAATAAATAACGCCGTTCATGTATACGTATTTAAAGTATTAAAAATAACAAATCTTGTTTTGTTTACTTACAAAAATATCGGTATGGAGAACCATACATGACTTCCATGTTCTAAGATTTATATTTAAAATCATATTCGAAATGAAATATTTCCATAGAAACTACTTCTTTCTACTTTTTGCTTCAGCCTTAACCACAGTACTGTGGTCACTAATGTATACCACCTCACGTTTTCGCACTCGATTTTCACTGATGATGGCAGTCCATGGCACTGCCGAAAAGTCTGGTTTTGCAGAAAACATTGGACTACGGCTAAACAACCCGGGAAGGAATTTTAACAAAGAACTACTTCTTTGTTGCCGATAACGTAGTACACATATAAAAAATTCTCCCCTCCCCCTTTAACTATAATTTTCGTTAATAGAAAATTACCCCCACCTCGTTCACCTAAACTCTTCATTTATAGATATTTCATCTACGTTTCTACAGTGGATTATTATGAGCTACTTATCAGGATACTTTATTTATCAAATTTAAGTACTTTACTCTTGTTAAAACATAAAACTTGGCAGGTAAACAACCCCTTTCTGTAAACCGATCTTCACCAAAATCAGTAGACCTTCAGTCCTCTACAATGCAGGGATGCATGCAAAAAAATATTTGATTCTGTTTGAATGTGCGGCAGTTGTCGTTCGTCATGGAAACATTTCTCTTGTTACAACATAAAATGTTGGAGGTAAACTACCCCTTTCCCATAACCGATCTTCACCAAAATCAATAGGCCTTGAGATCTCTAGAATTCAGGAACGTATGCAAAACATTGTTTGATTCTCTTTGAATTTACGGCAGTTATCTTTCGTCAAAAAAAATTACCCTTCTTAAAACATAAAATGTTGCTGGTAAACTACCCCTTCCCCTTAACCGATCTTCAACAAAATCAACAGACCTTGAGTTCTTTTTATTTCAAAAAGGTATGCAAAAACGTAGTTGATTCTGTTTGAATTTACGGCAGTTATCGTTCGTCATATAAAAATTACCCTTGTTAAAACATAAAATGTTGCAGGTAAACTACCCCTTTCCCTTAACCGATCTTCACCAACACCAATAAGTCTTGAGAACTCTACAATTTAGAGCTGTATGCAAATAATCATTTGATTCTGTTTGAATTTGCGGCTGTTATTGTTTGCCATAGAAAAAAATTACCCCTGATAAAAAATGTTGCTGGTAAACTACCCCTTTCCCTTAACCGATCTTCACCAAAAACAATTAGTCTTGAGTACTCTACAAATCAGGACTGTATGTAAAAATTATTTGATTCTGTTTGAATTTGCGGCTGTTATCGTTTGCCATAGAAAATACCCTTGTTAAAATATAAAACGTTGCAGGTAAACTACCCCTTTCCCTTAACCGATCTTCACCAAAAACAATAGGTCTTGAGAACTCTACAATTTAGGGATTCTTCGTCTTGCTGCTGACTACTACACATCTAGGCTGAGGAGCTCTCTTCTCTTCCGAGACTGACGTGGATAGCGGACTTTCTAACGAAGAACGTTGCTGGCGGTTGGAACTCCCGCCCTAGCTTGCGCCGGCAGTAAGGTCTTCATCGGCTGAAGGTGTTGAAAACCCTAGGATCACCTACAGTGCCGGTCCAGTAACAGCGAAGAGTGAAGCTAAGCTAGCTGCGGCCACGTACTAGTGGGTCGTGTGACCGCCTTCGACGTCCCTTGTTAGGGCCGCGTGGCAGCAGACAACACTAGTCCGGGTGAATCGGTTGCTTCGACTTGTGTACGTGGTAGTGTTCGTGTGCGCGTGTGCGAGTCTCTTGACGGCAGTAGCCGTTCGCGGTCTGGTGTCGGCTGGTGTGTGCCAAGTGTAGTGTGCCTCCCGAAGCCAAAAGGCGGCCAAGTGCAGTGACCAGTGTTAGTGCTGTGTGGTGTTAGTGGCTTTCGCGAAGCTCCGGACCAGTGGACCTGTATTGGGATTACTACGAGGGCTCACTCGAGGTAAGCCTATTACTGTTTTTCCCGCGGTTTTTGGTGGCATCACCCGCTTAGCTTGGCGTAGGCTAAGTTAGGTCCCTGCCGGTAGCGGTCGGTCGCTTCGCCTAGTCGTGGTGCGGCCTCCAATTCTAAGCGGATTAACAATTCCCGTAGGAGGGTTTCGGCCCGAGTATCTCTACCAAAACGCGATGGGCGACCGTCGCGTTGCGGCCGGACAGCGGAATATGGTCCTGCTAACGGCCACTCCAATGCTTCTTCAGTAGGCCCCGACCCTGTCCCTGACTCGGTCGGATCGTGCATTGGTCCTTCTCAGGGCCACCAATCGGTCTCGGCCGTGTCCAACGTTGTCACTGGGGGTACTCCTGCCCCGACGTATACTGCGTCCCAGCCCACGCCTGGGTCCTCCTTTACCGTAGTGACATCAAAGAAAAAGCGGAAAGCGGAGGAAACTCCGATCCCCGACGCACCGGAGCTTCTCTTCTGGATGCTCCTTCCCGTCGAAGCCGGGAACGTTGAACGTCGAACGCGGGGGGTGGCACGGCCATAGCGGTAAAACTTTGCATTGCACATCACCGCGTGGTCTTGCCTCCTCGCCAAAATATCGAGGCCACCGCCGTTGAACTCTCCGGAGTTCTCGGAGGTGTCCTCCTGGTTTCGGCTTACAAACCGCCGACCAAACCAGTTCTAGACGCCGACCAGTTCGCAATTTTCAGAGCGCATAGGAAGGTTATTCTTGCAGGTGACCAGAACTGCAAACACCCCGACTGGGGTAGTCGACTGAGTACGCCATCCGGGAGGGCGCTTAGCAGGTACTTTTACGACCACCACCTACGAGCCTACGGATCCGGACTACCGACACATTATCCCCGCCGACCTGGAGCCAGACCTGACATACTAGACATTGCAGTTGTCAAGGGAGTTGTCAACCAGATTGAGGTATCCGTGTTAACGGAGCTGTCCTCTGACCATTGTCCCATCGAGGTGAACGTACCTACCCGTCACACGATTGGGAGAGCAGCACGACGAGTGGTCGAGTGGGACCGATTCGGGCCTGCCTTTTGTCGCAGACTTCCCGAGGAAGTTCCGCTTGATACCACTCAGCACATCGACGATGCGGTCGCCTTGTTCGATGATGCCGTGGTCTCTTCCGTCGGCGTGCGCTCACGGATGAAGCCTAATCTCACGTCCGATTATCACCGGATCCCAGAAGAAGTCCGTCTTCTCGCTTTAGAGAAGAACAGACTTCGGAGACGGTGGCAGCGGACGCGAGATCCGGACAACAAGGCCAGCTTCAATCGAGCGGCCGGCAAGTTACGTCGTGACTTGCAGGCCTTCCGGCGAAACTGCTGGGAATTTGCGGTCGCCAAAATGGCAGAGGATGTACCAGAGGGCAACTCCTCCGTTTACAGGATTTCTACCGCGATGACCGGGAAGAGGCGCCGTCCTCCACTCCCGGCCAATTTGCTCCTAACCCGTCCGGGGACCCAGACTCCGATGAGGAGATAGAAGCCGAAGTTGAGGCTTCTCTCGGCAGCCCGATCACATCCGAACCTGAACCCACTTCGGTGGAAGAGGTAACGGACAGGCTTTTAGCGCTTCGGCCCCGGAAGAGCCCTGGACCGGACGGTGTTACTAACACCGCCCTACAGAAACTTCCGGACCGGGGAGTTCGCTTCCTGGTCGATTTGTTCAATGCCTGCTTCCGATTCGGCTACTTTCCTAAGAAATGGCGTTCGGCTACGATCACGATGAGCCCGAAGCCGGGAAAAGACCACAAGTTCGCCGAGAACCTCCGGCCTATCAGCCTGCTGTCGTCCAATTCGAATGTCTTCGAACGACTAGTCCAGCGGCGGCTAATGGATCACCTTCAACGGTTCGATATTCTGGTCTCCGAGCAATTCGGTTTTCGTGCTGGGCACTCCTCGACGCATCAACTGATGCGTTTCGTGGAGACCGTGGCCGAGGCCGGTTGCTCGCGAGATCAGACCGTCGCCGTTTTTCTTGATGTCTAGAAGGCTTTCGATCGTGTTTGGCATCCAGGCCTTCTTTACAAACTCACGGACATTCTGCTTCCGGATTGCTACTTCATCTGATTGCTATCTTTCTTCGGAACAGAACCTTTCGCGTGACAGTAGATAACACCTTTTCTTCGGAAAGGGCTATTACTGCTGGTGTACCTCAGGGAAGCGTCTTGGGCCCCCTGCTTTTCTCTGTGTACGTCAACGACGTGCCCAAGTTGCCTGGCACCAGGTTGGCCATGTTCGCCGACGACACGGCGGTGTATGCTGTCGATCGTCGCGCTGAGACGGCCGTTATCTGGCTCCATGAACAATTGGACGAATACGTTGAGTGGGCAGAGAATTGGAGAGTTGCTATGAACGCGGCCAAGAGCACAGCAGTAGTCTTCTCCAGACGCTTTAGGCTCCCTGACAGACTTTACGTAGGCGATACACTGTTGCCCTGGTCTCGAGAGGTCAAGTACCTCGGGGTTCACCTCGACCAACGTCTCACCTGGCGGACACATTCTGCGCAAGTAGCCCGAAAGACCGTCCATCCTCTCTATCAACTCAGATCCATATTGTGCAGCAACGCCATGACCCGCCGCCTAGGGAATCTTATCGTCTCCACCTATGTGACGCCGATGGTTACCTACGCGATGCCCGTTTGGGGCTACTTGGCCAAGACCCACAAGCGAAAGCTTCAGTCTCTCCTTGACCGAGGATTGCGCTGGGCATGCAAAGCCCATTATCTGACATCAAACAAAACGATTCGTGACTCCCTGCGTGTCCGTTCCCTGGACGCCACTATACGGACACTGTCCCGAAAATTCTATCGTCGCCCCGCCCGATTCCAGGGCAACCATCTCATTAGCGCCCTCGGTCGCTACCAATCTGTGCCAGGAGAATCTTGGACCCGGCCTCGGCGAACACTCACCCTCAATTAAGTAATTAATTGACAACCCACGGCCGGTAGCAGGCCACACGCTATATCCAGATCATCACGAGCTATATCCAACGTAGTATACGAGCGGGCGACGGGCAAGCCCTTCGTCCCGCACAGCCCCGGTCTGCGCGCTGTATGCAAATAATCATTTGATTCTGTTTGAATTTGCGGCTGTTATCGTTTGCCATAGAAATTACCCTTGTTAAAACACAAAATGTTGCAGGTAAACTACCCCTTTCCCTTAACCGATCTTCACCAAAAACAATAGGTCTTGAGAGCTCTACAATTCAGGGCTGTATGCAAAAGAGTAGTTGATTCTGTTTGAATTTGCGGCTGTTATCGTTTGCCATAGAAAAAATTACCCTTGATTTAAAAAAAACCGTTGCTGGTAAACTACCCCTTTCCCTTAACCGATCTTCACCAAAAACAATATGTCTTGAGTACTCTACAAATCAGGGCTGTATGCAAAAAATTATCTGATTCTGTTTGAATTTGCGGCTGTTATCGTTTGCCATAGAAAAAATCTACACACACACACACACACACACACACATTTCGAAAAATTACTTTTTTCATGTTTTGAGTGTAGTACAATCATAATCTGCAATAATCTCGAACACGATTTTTTTGCCATCACCATACTTCCATTTCCTTAAGGAACATGGAAGTAAAAGAGAGACTGGGAAGTTATGCAGAAAAACTCATATGGAATGTTGACAACTCATGTCAGAGAATACATGTTAACGTCATTAAGTCCACAGCAAGTTTTTATCTCAAGTCCAATGTAAGTCCATCTCTGTAGTTCACGTCGAGAACTCATCAATCAAATTAAAATATGTTAATTTAATGCTCAGTTAATCAATTATTACAACAACTGCGTAAGCTGTGTTTATACTTGAATTTTAGTGTCTTTTTGATTCTAAGAAGTCGATTTTTTAAACATAGTCTTTTTATTTCAACTCCATGTTTTTTCATAATTTCTTTCTCTCTATCATTATAGATTTTCTGAACAATTAATAATAATAATAGTACGTTAAAATAATATTTAGATTAGTATAACATACTATATTTCGTTGCTGAAATTTACAATGATTTGTATCATAATTGTTACAAAATTATTTTCTTTTCCTGTTTATGTCAACAAAAATATCTATAAACTTTACTACTTTTAAAAACACTTCAATAGTATTCCAACACCCAAGTAGAGCGTCTAGAAAACAGGCTTTATGCTCTCATAAGAAATAAAAGGGGATGCTAGATAAAGTTTGCAAGGAATCATACATTTTTTTAGATTGTGGGTTGTTAGGGCTACTGGCAAAATTTAAACAAACAAAACGAGAAAATAAATATGTATGGCCACACCAAATTCTTGTTAATGGATGTTTAAAGGATCCTCAATTCCCTAAAATAAATTATGATTCAAGAAGAATATATACAAGCAAGGACATATGTAAGAAGAATGAAGACATAATAGGATAAAATAATAAGGAATAATTTGTAGTTCTGACATAACTTTGCTTTTTAGAGTACAGGTTTGTTACCGTCTGATCTGATCCCCGTCAGTACTGCACGCCACGTTTACGCTTAGGTAAAAATAGTAGGTTTTTAATAGTCAATAGTGTTTTATCTTAGTGTATTTAACTTATTACATTAGTTAAATTTAGACTGTAAGTATAATATGCCTAATTACATTCCCGTAGCAGCCACAGTATGGGGCATAGGCGCTATATGAAGAAGCAAGACGGTGAGGATCGGAGTTTGACGTCTTTTGGACCTTTGCGTCTCTAATGTTCCACAAGATTTGGAGTAGTACGTAGCACTCATTGTTTTTGTTCAGATAAAAACGTCGATGAATACAAAACATCTTCAGCATCCCAAAAGACAGTAAAAAAATAAATGAATCTTATCAGCAGACAGACGTGTTTTCGCCTTTACTGGAGTTGCACCTTTTGCACTCCACTCCACTCTCGACCTCTTAGTTTCAGAAGTTGGTGTACTCACGATTCATAACATGTAAGAATTCACATCTAAATGAGTCATCCTCTGTTGCAAAGCGATCGAAAAGTCCCTGAGAAATTTTATGTCTTACACCTTGTGATTTTCATTCAGAATTTATGGCACGCATCTTGCAGAGATTATCCACAATAATAATTACACGCTGCGCAGTGGACACGTGCAACTCCTGTGACAAAAGTTAAACAAACGACATTATAACACGGTGCTCACGTCACTACAAGGCACTACAAACATTCGTGACAAATATAGGTAGATTATCTGATAGACAATCTGGTGACAGACATATTAACAGACAAACAAAAGACAGATAGACAGGTAGAAGATAGATAAACAAATAGAGAAACAGACCAAAGAGAGACAGAAGGAAGGATAGATATACAGACAGATAGGAGGGAGAGAGAGAGAGAGAGAGAGAGAGAGAGAGAGTGAGAGAGAGAGGAATTGACGAACAGACTGAGAAATACGGAGCGAGAGGAAAGTGACGAGAGTAACTCGGAGACCAGCTGTACGTTAAATATGTTTAACATCAAACGTACAAGCACGCATGAATGCAAAGGGACTGTTATCATAACACACGTTCATTAGCTTTAAAATATGTCGGCGTTTTTTAAACGGTATTGCGATTTTAAAATGCTGAAATTCATTCACAACAACATATAATTAATTGTGTTCCGAATGACATTAGAGCATACTTTATGTGTACTTGAGTGTAGTGGTGTCGATTAACGGGAATGATTAAAGTGAGTTATTTTGCAAAACGTGGTTTCGAAGGATGAACTGCTCAAAGCAGATTAATTAACAGCGTGGTAACTTATAGGTCTAATTAGCAAAAGGTAAAATTAGTTAAACAAAAATTATGAATTTTTTTCAAATTGTTTGCAACACTTTACAGTCTATTTTCTACTAGAGATAAAGTGAATATGCTAAATTTCTGGTTAAATTCTTCTGTTAAAGTAATAAGGGAGACGTTATATTTCTTTGTCTTTTATTTAGATATAATTAGGTCTATATGTGTTCGCACAAGATGAATATATGTTAATAATTGTAAATAGCTTTTAAATATAGTTATCGAGACAGAATAAATCAAATACTAAATCAAACAATTAATTGCTTTAATCTACCAGATCGCTTAATCGTGAAGTTTATTCCACGGAAAATGTCTGAATTGCGTCATTGGTTCCGAGCTGGTCACGGTCACTGTTCAAAGACGAGTAAACATATCACGAAGAATCAGGATAGGCACTTCTTGTAACAAACTCCACACCATCCATCTTATTTAGACTCTGGTTAAACAGATTGACGTCCAGCAAAGTTAGTTTAAATATTCAATTTAACTAACAACAGTGGCACAGCGTTTATCAACCAGGTGGTATGAGGCTTATGAATCTGTAAATCAAAACTGATCACTAGGTTGTCTTTTTAGAAATGATCATAAACACTTTAGCAATGTTCATGATAGTTTATAATTGTATTCATTCAGAAACTAAAATTACCATATTTATGTCGTGAGTGAACATGACTGAAACCAACCTATTGCCAGTGGCTCTAACTACGTAGATGACACTACTTATAGTTCACAGGTTTTGGTTGTATAAATGTGCAGAATTTTATCTATATTTATTAAATCTCTATTAACACTGGAACAGTGAACAGAAAGCCTTAAACGTCTATCGTATTAGACAATAGAAAATTATTAATTTTCCATACACTCTCTTACTACAGTGTGTGCGTAAACATGGTTAATGTGATTGTTTGTAAAGTTAACACAGACCTTAAATGTTTCCTTGAACACCCACAATTACTTAGATGTAAAAATATCTAAGGATTCAGGCCTCTGTAAAAATATAACTGGGTGATGAAAGCGTCTGGGAATTTAACCGATAACGGAGTGATGCCACTTTTATAATCGACCTAATGTCTGAAGCAAAACAAAAGACTAGAATTAACGAATATTTTATTCATAAATTTAGAATTACAAATTTGTTTACCATGAACTGACCAAATATTGTTTGCAATAGCGATGGGACCAAGTAATTTCTATGAAATATTCAATTTGCTGCACTGGCTACAATTTTCAGTATCTATTACTTCATAAACGACATGTTATTATTTCTGGCGTTATCTGAAGTAGCATAATGAAAGCCAATAATCAGTTACAACACAGACCGAAGACCCTCTTCCAGCACTTCAAAATTGATTTGAAGCCACTCGTTAACAAAGCCACTTGTTAATCCAGTTGAAAACATAAATGTTGCGGAAACAAGCCTGTCTGAAACAACTATATAAAGAGGACATTATTGTTTGGTTACGTTGTGTGTTTTTATAATTTTCATTTGAACTTGAAACTTATTTATCTTTTCACCCTAAGTTAATTAGACAATAACGTTTGTCTACTAGTCTTTATATTTAAATACTTGAACGCAAGTTGTCTAAGCTAACTTATATGGGTAAGTTCTTCTCAGTAAGTGGATAAAAATAGCGATAAATGTCTCGCTCATAGACGATTTTTAGCTCTGCACGTTTGAACAATACGCAACTACAGTTTAGTATTGACAATTAAAAAAAAATATGGGCATGTTGTGGAACAGACGCCAGAAGTGAGAGCTTCAGTGTTGAGTGGTAAGTGAACTGATTGCACGTGTAAAAGACTGCTCGTAAGTATTTTGAGTAAGTTATTTTGCTGTAAAGAATTAAGATTTAATAAGAGTGAACGGATAATTACACGAGACGAGGGCAAAGTATTATTTATATGTCTATTTTAATAAAAGAAATCCATATTTTCAGTAAACGTAATTAGAATCACAACATACATCGAATTATTTTCAGTACACATATGCCTACATATACAAACAATATATAGCAAGTCATTCAGGGGCCCTACCACGCTATGGCTGCAGTCCTACTAACGGCCTGCACACTTATTATCTATTATTATAGTAATAATTTATACAATTATATATTATAATTTATGATATATGTGTATGTATGTATGTAGGCACACACACACACACACACACACACACACACACACACACACACACACACACACACACACACACACACACACACACACACACACACATTTTGTATATACGTATGTATATTGCAAAGATACATATTTTCATATTCGCCCAGGGTAATTTATTTTTATATATAAGATAAAGATAAACAGTTAGAGAATTCTATGAAATGGTCGATGGTATTGCATTGGTAGCCCCCTCAGTCCTGTAGTGGCCAACTTTTACATGGAGAAGTTTGAGCGGCGGGCCATTTCATCTGCCCGACTGAAGCCGAGATGTTGGTTCCGCTACATTGATGGTACGTTTGTCATCTGGAATCATGTAGAGGAGGAACTCGGCCGGTTTCTGGCACACCTCAATAGTGTTCATCCGCGGATCCAGTTTACCGCGGAAAGAGAAGCGGACAATCAATTGGCCTTGGTTGACGTCTTGGTCCTTAGAAGGACCAATGGCAGCCTGTGTCACAAAGTATACAAGAAACCAACGCACACCGACAGATACCTCCACAAGCTGTCCAATATCATCCGAGTCAGTACCGGACAGGTTTCAAGACCTTAGTGGACCGGGCGAAAATAACCTGAACCCCAGTATGTGAACGAGGAGCTGAGGCATCTCTAGCAAGCGCTGCAGGCAAACGGATATTCCGTCGGGGAGGTGAGACGTACAGTCCTGCCGAGAAGAATAGCCAGGCCGGTGGAGTCGGTGTCTCAAGAGAATGCTGGCTTTGCTGTGTTGCCCTATTTCCATGGGATAACTGATCGTATTGGCAGGTTGCTGAGTCGGCGCGGCGTGAGACCAATCTTCAAGCCGACCAAGACAATCCAGCAGTTTACGAGACCAGTGAAGGACGTGAGGGATCCGCCTCGTTGTGCGGAAGGTATGCAGTTCCTTGCTCGTGCGGTCATCGGGACTACGAAACGCAGTGTCCATGAACACCGCATTAATGAACACAGCCGCTACTGTCGTTTGAGCCAACCGGAAAAGTCTGCTATAGCAGAGCACGCACTCGTCAACGCTGATCATCGCATAGTCTTTGAAGAGACGAGGCTTCGGTCGTCGGTGAGTGCGTATTTCCCTCGCTCGCATATGGAGTCTGTCTAGATTCAGAACATGCACCGATTACAATGAAGTTGGCCGTCAGAGCTGTTGGGTTGTGCGTCGTGAGACGACCCAATGGGTTCCTAGTACCGAGCCTCCGGTAGGGGCTCCTACCTAGTGGTCATGTCCAGACGGAATATATTTATTTAATTTATTTAATGGTCGCTACAACGACATGCTCGTACTAGGTCGACTAGTACAGTATTTGTCGAGGCCGTTTCCAAGAATCACCTGGACGTGTTCGGTACTCGCCAAGGCCAGCTATGAGTGGGTTTGTCTGGGTCCTCGCAGCTTGGACGTAAAATTTACGTGCAAGTCGTCTTGCAGTGTCTTCCAAGGAGCGGACACCGAGTCCTCTTCTCAAAAGACGAGAATAAAACCGATAGGGAACGTTGGCCGCTAGCCGAAGACCTCTATCGAGAACGCTTTGCAACCTTTTTTTATGAACGGTGGCGAGGTAGCCCCAGACGGGAATAGCATAAGTAATGATCGGCAAGAGATACGCGTTGACGATCAGCTTACACAGCTTGCGGGTCATAGCCTTGTTAACGAGTATCGGAAACAGTTGCGCGAGACGAGATGCTTTCTTTCGCATCGTCTCAGCGTGGGCACGCCAGGTGAGCCGACGATCTAGGTGGACACCGAGGTACTTAACTTCTCTCGACCAGGGCAAGTACGTTCTCACTCGGCCTCGTGGTTCTTTCCGGCGCTTTGTGAATAGCACCACGGAGCTCTTGGTTTCGTTGACGGCAACTTTCCAGCTTTCCGCCCACGTCGAATACGCATCGAGTGCGCGCTGAAGTCGTGGGATAGCTCTGTCAGCGTTCCGATCGGCGGTATAGACCGCCGTGTCGTCGGCAAACAGAGCCATCTGGACTCCAGGCTCTCTGGGGCGTCGTTGACATACACGGAGAACAGGAGAGGCCCTAGCACGCTACCTTGAGGTACCCCGGCTGTAATGCGTCTCTCGGAAGAGACATGGTCGTCTATTCGCACGCGGAAAGTCCTCTCCGTCAGAAAGCTAGCAATCAAGCGAAGGTAGCAATCTGGGAGCTGGATTTCCCGGAGCTTGAACAAGAGCCCGTCGTGCCAGACACTATCAAAGGCCTTTTCCACATCTAGGAAACAGGCGACAGTCTGCTCTTTCCGACAGCCGGCGCCCGTGATGTATTCCACCAGTCTCATCAGCTGATGAGTGGTGGAATGCCCCACACGGAAGCCGAACTGTTCGGGGACCAGTACATCGAAATTTCGTAGATGGTCTAGTACTCTTCGTGGTACGAGACGTTCGAGAACCTTTGACGTGGCTGACAGTAGACTAATGGGCCGGAGGTTGCCGGGACGGGAAGCATCCTTTCCCTGCTTCGGGATCACTATGACCGTCGCCTTACGCCATTTCTGGAGAAAATAGGCCAGTCTTAGACACGCGTTGAACAGCGCAACCAAGAAAAGTACTCCTTGCACCGGGAGTCGAGTAAGAGCGGCGTTCGAGACGCCGTCCGGGCCAGGAGCTTTTCTCGGTACGAGTTCGACGAGCCGATCTGTGACCTCTTCCCTAGTAATGGGTTCGGGCTCCGCAGTGATCGGAAGAGACAGAAAGTCTTCCACCTCGTTCTCGACTTCTTCATCAACGTCCCAGTCCATGGGCAAGTTAGGTGCGAACTGTCGCTCAAATCACGCGCCCAAGTACTCGGCCTTCGCCTCCGGGCGAGCCAGGATTTGACCGAAAGGTCCAGCAATGGCTGGGATGCGAGGTAGGCGCCTCTTCCCTACCAACGCCGAAGGTATCCGGTAAGGGCTACTTTCGTCCGATCCGTCCCCTGCTTGGGCCACGGCGAGTTCCCAACAGCGTCTCCGGTAGACCTGCATTTCACGACGTAATTTACCGGTCGCCCGGTTGTACGCTGCCTTGTCGGCCGGATCACGGGTCCGCTGCCAGCGTCTCCGGAGGCGATTTCTCTCGCAAGCGAGAGCACTCGTCTCCTCTGGGATCCGCTGCCAGTGGGGCGTGACGCCAGGCTTCATCCTGGAAGACGCGTCGATCGCAGATACGACAGCCTCGTCAAACGCGGCAACTGCCTCGTCGACTTGGCGGACGGTTTCGAGTGGTCCCGCCTCTGGCAATCGGCGACTTAACGCCGGGCAATAGCGGTCCCATTCTACCACTTTCCTGACATCTCTGCGTACGATTGCTGGGTAGCGACGTGTATCAAGATGGGGAGATGATCGGACGATAGTTCCGTTAGCGCTTGGATCACCGCTATGTCCAAGACATCGGGAACCGCGGGGCGTTGTGAGGGGTAGAACGTAGATTGGGTAGGCTCAATCACTGTTGTCCTGCGAGAATCGGCAAACCTGCGTAAAAGTTTCCCGTTTGGGGCAGTCAAGCGACTGTTCCAAACGCGATGTTTACAGTTCAGGTCGCCGGCCATGATGACCCTCCTGTGTGCATCAAACGCGACAGCTAGATCGGGGTGAAGGAGCTCTTTTTGCGGGGTTTATACGCCGCGACCATCAGTACACCGCCTAGAGTGTTTAACAACTCCACAGCGGTGCCTTCGAGGTGAGTCATTGCAGGCTGACGACTCGGTGATGCTCGAGATTGAGCCTCACCGCGACGGCAGTACCGCCACCAGCAGTGCCCGGTCTGTCGTTTCGATAGCACACATAGTTGGCCAGTCGGAACCGATTCGCAGGGGTCAAGTGGGTCTCATTGAGAAGCACTACATCGGGTTTGAGTCGGGCCAGTAATTCTTGGAGTTCCTGGATCTTGTTGGACAACGCGTTGGCGTTCCAGGAAAGAATTGAGAGATCACGTTTGAGGACCCGACTCATAGAAAACCTACACAAGTGGCGGCTTCCACCAAGAGCATGAATCTCTCGGTTGTATCGGCAGTCTCCAAGCGGGAGCGGATGGACCTGAAGGTCTGGGCAACTTTGCGGAGGTCAAATTCCGCAAGGAAGTCTTTGACGACCTGATAGTCGTCCGGTTCGGTTTTTGAGGCAGAGTGCCCGGAGACTGTGTGCGCATAAGAGCGCCGAGGCTTATCAATCGGGGGATTGGTGGAAGCCAGGTGTTTCTTAGGGCCAGGTGTAGCACCTCTAGCGAAGGTGCTAGGAAGAGGGACAGATGCGAGTTCGTCGGGCTTCGCACGCTGTGCAGGCTGTCTGGACTGTGCGGCCGGGTTGGCAGGAGCCCGGGAACGAGCGCCACGGGGCTTTCTATGCCGCTTCTTTTTGCCTGCGTTAGGAAACCGCGGGGGCGAGAGGTCAGGCGAGGCTGCTTCTAAAGCAGGGGCAGGATTCTCCGGTGCTGGGGAGGGTTGAGAATTCTCAGGCTCCACAACCGTGATGTTTTCTTTTGGCTGGGTGGTCTCACTTTTAGATGCCACGAGGTTTCGGCGCTTTTTCGCCACAGGTGGGACATGGGCCTGTGAAGCAGCCTGAGTTGGAGTTGCGAAAGACACGACAGCCGTAGCAGGAGGCGAAGGGCCTGGCTGCTCGGTTGCAGGTCTAGAACCAGCTTCCGGATACCTCGGTGGTGGCAGGCGCCCTTTCGGCTTTCGCCGCTCGAGCTCCCGCTGAAACACCGGATATGCCCGGTAGTTGGCGGGGTGACTTCCGCCGCAATTGATGCACCTTTTAAAAGTAGGTGCATCGCAGTGTTTACTAGCGTGAGGTAAAGAGTACCTCACGCACGCCGGAGCGTTAGAACAAGTCTCTGAGTGGTGCCCGAAGCGTTGGCACCTATAGCACTGAGGCAGAGCCCCGGGAGCGCGGCTTCTTTCCACTTTTACGCGGAAACCAAAAAGCCGCGTGAGAGAGAGTAGGCTTTCGCCTGCCTCGCTGTTCTCGGCCATGATGCGAACCAGGGGAATTGGACGCCTTAGTCCGGCGGGAGCAAATACACGATGTACCGCGCGAACCGGATAGCCCAGCTCGCGCGGCTCATCGAGGATTTCCTCGAGAGGAGATTCCACGTCTAAGCCTCTGGAGCACAAAGGACAGAGGCTTCACGTGTTTTGGGGTAAAGGTGTGGAACTGCAGGTTGGCGGATTCGACAAACGCTATGACGCTGCGGTACTCGTCCATTCCTCGGACAACGATCTTGACAGTATCGCCCCCAAGGAGCTTCAAGTCAACGTTGGCCGGGGAAAGTCCGGGAGCCACTATCAGTCGCCGGTAAAAACCGGTGACGTTGTTCACGCCGTGAACGTACACGGGCGGGATGCGATGAGTGGTCGGCGGTGCTTGGGCAGCGCTGGGCACAGTCGGCCCCGGGCCGGATTCGCCATCGGCGGGGACAACTTCTATGGCGGACGCCGAGGAAGAGGTTGAGGAGGACCGATTCCGCCTCGGTTTCTTAACCGGGCGCCCCCGTGGCCCAACCGCCACGAAAGCGTCGGTCTCGTCACCGGGCAGCGGAACCGTCCGGGATCTACGACTTGGTCCGTATCCATAGCCGGAGAACACGGCGAATCGCTCGTGTGGGGTATGGAGGAGGCGAGCGACTGCGTGCTCGTTGACGCGCCCGAACCGGGCATTTCTGCCAACGAGCGGGAGGTTCGCCGACCAGAGGCAGCCAGGCTGCCTCCGGCGGTAACCAGGGACCTAGGGTCCGGCCCGATCCGGATCGCAAACGGGGCTACTGGAACGCTCAACCTTTCTACGAGCTGGGCTAATTACCGGCTTCGTTAGATACCTCTCCTAACCAAGAGAAGTGTCCACCGGCCTATTTACCTAGGCGATATCAAAGCTCGCTTACCACTGGTGGGGGCTCGCAAGGATCGTCCTAAGCAGCGCTACCTAAGAGCCTGAGCGTCAGCGGGCTAGATGCGCTGCGCGACCTTAAGCTCTGGCAGGCTGAAAATGCTTCCTCTTCAACGGCAGTTGGTGGTCCTGAAAAGGGTCACTCGGCTGGTGGTCCTTAGAAGGTCCGACGAACTCAGCTGTGTGCGCTAGCTACTCAGTTCACCAGCCAGCTGAGTTGTAGTCTTCGTTCTTCCAAGGCGAAATCCAGCAAGCAGGGCAGCAGAAATCGATTGACTGTTCTCTTCAAGCGAAGGCAGCAGGGCAGCAGCTGAAAACAGCGAGAAAGCTTCCGCAATCGTCCAGAGAGAGCTGGTCCAAGAGAGCAGGTCCTTCCAGAGCGAGCAGCTGAAGTGGTGTGGGGATGAGTTCCTCATATTATTGACTGCTCTTTGGACGTGAGTTGTGGCGAACCAATAAGAATTTGCCTTTCTTCTGATTTGCTGGTGATGTCAGATAACACCTTTGTGCGGACTCCAAAAGTTTTTATGTATGTGTGTCCTACTCATAGTCACTAGCCCACTACACTACATTCTGCTTCTGCTTCTCGATCAGGAATTACCTCCTCTTTTGGACCAGCTCTTCTCTGGACATCTTCGGAAGCGATTACGCTGTTGTACAGCTGCTGCCCTGCTGCCTTCGTTTGAAGAGGACAGCTTCACTACATCTGCCGCCCTGCTTGCTGGTTTATTCACTACAGGCTTCAATAAGGAAGAAGATAACGACTCAGCTGGCTGGTAAACCGAGTAGCCAGCACAAGATCAGCTGAGTCTCGTCGGGCCTTCTAACGACCACCAACCCGAGACTCCCTTCTCAGGATCAGGCGACGTCATCAAGCCTGTTGAAGAGGAGGAAGCACTAGCCTGCCAGAGCTCTATTTGCGCAGCGCATCTTTTCGCTGACGCTCAGGCTCATAGGTAGCGCTGCCCCGGACGATCCTTGCAAGCCCCCACCAGTGGTACGCGAGCTTGGATATCGCCGGGTAAAGAGGCCGGTGGACACCTCTCTCAGTAAGGGGAGGTATTCAACGACGCCGGTCATTGGCCCAGCTTGCTAGACAGCCGGAGCGTTCCAGTTCAGCTACTCGAGGTCCGGCTCGGGCCGGACCCTAAGTCCCTGGTTACCGCCAGAGGCGGCCTTACTGCGTCTGGTCGGCGAACCTCCCGCTCGTTGACGGCCATGCCCGGTACGGGCGAGTCAACGAGCACGCAGTCGCTTGCCTCTGCACAGCCCCACTCGAGCGACTCGCCGAGTTCTCCGCCAATGCCTGCGGACCAAGTTGATCCCCGGACGGTCCCGCTGCCCGGTGACGAGACCGACGCTTTCGTGGCGGTTGGGTCACGGGGGCGCTCGGTTAAGAAACCAAGGCGGAACCGGTCCTCCTCAACCTCTTCCTCGGCGTCCGCCATGGAAATTGTCCCCGCCGATGGCGAATCCGTCAAGGGGCCGACTGTGTCCGGCGATGCCCAAGCACCGCCGGCCTCTGGTCGCATCCCGCCCGTGTTCGTTCACGGCGTGAACAACGTCACCGGTTTTTACCGGCGACTTATAACGGCGCCCGGACTTTCCCCTGCCAACGTCGACTTGAAGCTCTTCGGGGGCGACACAGTCAAGATCGTTGTCCGCAGAATCGACGTGCAGGTCATGGCGTTCGTGGAATCCGCCCAGTTGCAGTTACACACCTTCTCCCCCAAGCACGTGAAGCCTCTGTCATTCGTGCTCAGAGGCTTGGACGTGGAATCACCCCATGGAGAAATCCTTGATGAGCTGCGCGAATTGGGCTATCCAGTTCGCTCGGATCATCGGGTATGTGCCCCAGACGGACCAAAGCGTCCACTTCCCCTGGTTCGCATAATGGCGGAGAAAAGCGAGGCAGACGAAAGCCTACTCTCTCTCTAACGCGGCTTTTTGGGATCCGCGTTAAAGTGGAAAGAAGCCGCGCTCCCGGCATTCAAAAGGTGCATCAACTGTGGCGGAAGTCACCCCGCCAACTAACTGTCATGCCCGGTGTACAAGCGGGAGCTCGAGCGGCGAAAGCCAAAAGGGCCCCTGCCACCACCGAGGCATCCGATAGCTGGTTCCAGACTTGCAACCGAGCAGCCAGGTCATTCGCCTCCTGCTACGGCTGCCGTGACTGTCGTCACTGTTGTTAACAAGCAACAGAAAAGAACCAAAAGCCCGAAGCAAACACCTGTGGTACAGCCAAACTCAACTCAGGCTCCTTCCCAGGCCCCTGCCCCACCTTAGGCGAAAAAGCGCTGTACCACCGCGTCATCTGTAAGTGAGACAGCCTTGCCCAAAGAAATCATCTCGGTTGTGGAGCCTGAGACAACAACTCAGTCTTCCCAACACCGGAGAACCCCGACCCTGCTGTAGGAGCAGCCTCGTCTGACCTCCCACCCCCACAGTTTCCTAATGCAGGCAAAAAGAAGCGGCATCGTAAGCCCCGTGGCACTCGCTCCCGGGCTCCTGCCAACCCAGCCGCACAGTACAGACAGCCTGCGCATCGCGTTACAAAGACCGACGCAATCGCATCTGTCCCTCTTCCTAGCGCCTCCGCTAGAGGCGCTACACCTGGCCCTGTAACACCCTTGGCTTCTACCAATCCCCGATTGTTAAGCCTCGGCGCTCTTATGCGCACACAGTCTCCGGGCACTCTGCCTCAAAAACCGTACCTGACGACTACCAGGTCGTCAAAGACTTCCTTGCGGAATTTGACCTACGCAAAGTTGCCCAGACCTTCAGGTTCATCCGCTCCCGCTTGGAGACTGCCGATATAACCGAGAGGTTCATCTTGGTGGAAGCCGCCACTTGTGTAGGACTTCTATGAATTGGGTCCTCAAACGAGACTTCTCCATTCTTTCCTGGAACGCCAACGGGTTGGCTAATAAGATCCAGGAACTCCAAGAATTACTGGCCCGACTCAAACCCGATGTAGTGCTTCTCAATGAGACCCACTTGACCCCTGCGAACCGGTTCTGCTTGGGCAAATACATGTTCTATCGAAACGACAGGGTAGGCATTGCTGGAGGCGGTACTGCGGTAGCGGTAAGGCTCAGTCTTGATCATCACCGCGTCCTCTTACCGCAATTGACTCACTTGGAGGTCACTGCTGTGGAGATGTTGAACACTCTGGGCGGTGTCCTCTTGGTAGCGGCGTACAAACCGCCGCAAAAATAGCTCCTTCACCCCGATTTAGCGGTCGCGTTCTATGCTCACAGGAGGGTCATCATGGTCGGCGACCTGAATTGTAAGCATCGCGATTGGAACAGTCGCTTGACTGCCCCAAACGGGAAGCGCTTACGCAGGTTTGCAGATTCTCGCAGGGTGACAGTGATTGGGCCTGCGCAACCTACCCCTCACAACTCCGCGCGGCTCCCGATGTCTTGGACTTAGCGGTGATCCAAGGAATTTACTGCCCGGTCCATGTGTCCGCGCTAATGGAATTATCGTCCTTTCATCTCCCCATCTTGATACACGTCGCTACCCAGCACGTCGTACGCAGAGATGTCAGGAAGGTGGTAGAATGGGACCGCTATGGACCGGCGTTAAGTCGCCGATTGCCAGAGGCGGGCCACTCGAAACCGTCCGCCAAGTCGACGAGGCAGTTGCCGCGTTTGACGAGGCTGTCGTATCTGCGATCGACGCGTCTTTCAGAATGAAACCTGGCGTCACGCCCCACTGGCAGCGGATCCCAGGGGAGACGACTGCTCTCGCTTGCGAGAGAAATCGCCTCCGGTTACGCTGGCAGCGGACCCGTGACCCGGCCGACAAGGCAGCGTACAACCGGGCGACCGGTATTTTACGTCGTGAAATTCATGCCTACCGGAGACGCTGTTGGGAACTCGCTGTGGCCCAAGCGGGAGACGTATCAGACAAAAGTAGCCCTTACCGGATACCTTCAGCGTTGGTAGGGAAGAGGCGCCGACCTCGCATCCCAGCCATTGCTGGACCTTTCGGTCAAATCCTGGCCCGCCCGGAGGCGAAGGCCGAGTACTTGGGCGCGTGTTTCGAGCGTCAGTTCACTCCAAACCCGCCCATGGACTGGGACTTCGATGAAGAAGTCGAGAAAGAAGTGGAAGACTTTCTGTCTTTTCAGATCACTGCGGAGCCCGATCCCATTACTAGGAAGAGGTCTCAGATCGGCTCGTTGAACTCGTACCGAGAAAAGCTCCTGGCCCGGACGGCGTCTCGAACGCCGCTCTAACTCGACTCCCGGAGCAATAAATACTTTTCTTGGTTGCGCTGTTCAACGCGTGTCTAAGACTGGCCTATTTTCCCCAGAAATGGCGAAAGGCGACGGTCATAGTGATCCCGAAGCAGAGAAAGGACGCTTCCCGTCCCGACAACCTCCGGCCCATTAGTCTACTGTCAGCCACGTGAAAGGTCCTCGAACGTTTTGTACAACGGAGAGTCCTACACCATCTAAGAAACTTCGATGTACTGGTCCCCTAACAGTTCGGTCTCCGTGTGGGGCATTCCACCACTCATCAGCTGATGAGACTGGTGGAATACATCACGGGCGCCGGCTGTCGGAAAGAGCAGACTGTCGCCTGTTTCCTAGATGTGGAGAAGGCCTTCGATGTGTCTGGCATGACGGGCTCTTGTTCAAGCTCCTGGTAATCCAGCTCCCAGATTGCTACCTTCGCTTGATTGCTAGCTTTCTGACGGAGAGGACTTTCTGCGTGAGAATAGACGACCTCGTCTCTTCCGAGAGACGCATTACAGCCGGGGTACCTCAAGGTAGCGTGCTAGGGCCTCTCCTGTTCTCCGTGTATGTCAACGACGCACCCAGAGAGCCTGGAGTCCAGATGGCCATGTTTGCCGACGACACGGCGGTCTATACCGCCGATCGGAACTCTGACAGGGCTATCATACGACTTCAGCGCGCACCCGATGAGTATACGACGTGGACGGAAAGCTGGAAAGTTGCCGTCAACGAAACCAAGAGCTCCGTGGTGCTATTTTCAAAGCGCCGGAAAGAACCACGTGGACGAGTGAGACTCGGTAGAACGTATTTGCCCTGGTCGAGAGAGGTTAAATACCTCGGTATCCACCTAGATCGTCGGTTCACCTGGCGTGCCCACGCTGAGACGATGCGTCAGAGAGCGTCCGCTCGTCTCGCGCGACTGTTTCCGATACTCGCCAACAAAGCTATGACCCGCAAGCTGGGTAAGTTGATTGTCAACGCGTACCTGTTGCCGATCATTACCTACGCTATTCCCGTCTGGGGTTACCTCGCAACCGTTCATAAAAGAAAGTTGCAAAGGGTTCTCGATAGGGGTCTTCGGCTAGCGGCCGAAGCCCCATATCGGTTCCTTTCTCGACTTTTGAGAAGAGGACTCGGTGTCCGCTCCTTGGATGACACCATAAGGCGATTTGCACGTAAATTTTACGTCCGAGCTGCGAGGACCCAGGCAAACCCTCTCATAGCTGGCCTTGGCAAGTACCGTACACGTCCAGGTGATTCTTGGAAACGGCATCGGCAAATACTGTACTAGGAAGGCCTAGTACGAGCATACCGTTGTAGCGGCCACTAATTAATTAATTAAGATTCCGTCTGGACAGGACCACTAGGCAGGAGCCCCTACCGGAGGCTCGGTACTCGGAAACCATTGGGACGTCTCACGACGCGCATCCCAACAGCTCTGGCATCAAAGTCACTAGCCTTACCCACAGTTCAGTGGTCACTGACTGTGAAACCTTGGTCAGCGTGTTGCAGACATCTGCACTGAAGATGGCCGTCGAAGGCACGGCCGAAACGTTTGCACATAACAACCTTACAGCTCGGCAACCCAAAGTTCTGATAACTTAGTAGAATAATTGTTGATATTTTATTTTCCAACAATATAATTGTCACGATAGAAAATGCGTCACTGATTTTAAATTGTTTTTATGAATTTAATAATTAGAAATTTACGTAAATATATTAGGTTATTAATAAAATAAGTAAAAGAAAAGGATTTCAAAAGTATTTAGCTCTATTATTTAGCTGAAATAGTATGAGTACACTTTCTTTTATAATAAATAATTTTATTTGAATATTTTCTCCATTCTTGTAATAATATTTAAATATCTGGAACATGTTCACCTTCTTAAACATATTGCTTTGCTTAAAGCACACATATTGGTGACAATTTTGGGTACCTATGTGTAGAAAAGAGGATTGATTGACCTGGCTACATTGCTTTTTTGTTTCAATTATTTCGTGGGGCAGTAATCACTTTCCTGCCGTAGGACCGCGAGGTGTACGAGAGTGAGCCGTGCACCATAGTGCTGTACATAAAATTTCACTTCAAAAACAACTATCAGTTTTTGTGACATTCGTATTGTGTTGGACAAACCTTGTCATTATTACCATTACTACTAAAAAGAATACTGGTTCAAGTTGTTAAACTTACATTCTACTCTTGAGTTAATTTTTGATTAATGTTCAAACATTCGAGACTTTAGTAATGGTATAAAACTACCGGCAACTTAACTTTTGTGTTTAATACTTGTGCACGGTAAAGGAACAAAGCCCAAACTTTCTAAATTTGTAACACAAATTTTCAGTAACAATAGCCGAACTGTTTAACGTTACGTTGATCTCAATCACGAAGCTGCCGTGAAGTGTATTAACAGTAGTGTGCCCTGTGATGCGATTTTAGCAGAAATTTAACGTAATTATAATATTTCATTTAACTTTTGTTTTCAAGTCAAAAATAAATAGTGACAAGTGCTAATTTATAAACATGTTCATATTAGAGGCAGAATCGTGAACTGTAAATTAATTGAAGTTTTATTAAATCGTTTTTATTAAATTTTGGTATTAAATTGTTTTTTTAAATTGTGTTTAAAATTTTTTAATTAACTTGTTTTTATTTAACTATTAAACAATTGTTTTAGTTTAGATATAGCTCGCCAACAGATTGCTACGGACATGTTAAATATAAATTAAGTTCCATTTGTTTTAGTAACACTACTGTCTGGACTAGAGGTAGGCCTATACTGGTTAGCACTTGCTTCCAGTACTAAATATATTTTAACAACATTAAAAGCAGTGCATATGATATGCGATACAATTATCTTTCGGTTCTAACTTATTGTAAGAGTTACAAATGAGTAATTGTGTAACAAAAATAAACTTGTGTTGATTATATGTGAATACTAAAAAGAAAAATACTAAAAATGAGTTTATTACTACTACTACATACTTTTTATTATTACTACATACTTTTAACCGAACGAGCGAAGCGATTCCCTAGTTATAACTCTACAGTTTAGCATTTCTCTATCTATTGAATTGGGGTACGTCTTAAGATAACTTTTGATTGCATCAACCGATTTTTGTAAAACTTCAAATCAGTGACTAATAAAAGCTGGTAATTAGACACTTCATTGGTGTGTGTATTTTTTTACACTGTACTGTTTGATACTTGAGACTGTCATAACAGTGGCCAGAAGTGCGACGGAAAATCTAAGAGTGGAAGCAGAAGACACTTTGTAGAAGAATACGTACACTTTGTAGTGTACGTTGTAATTAATCTGTAAACATGGATACCAGTCAGATGTTGGAAGCTTTCCAAGCGCTGCTACGGCAAACACAGTAAATACAAAAAGCAGAACGACGACAAGAGGCAGAAGAGACAGAGGAACGACGAGGACAGAAGGCAGAAGAAGCAGAGAAAAGACGCCGGCAAGGAGGCGGATGAAACAGAAAACGACAGGATGAAAAACGCAGACAGGAAAGAGAAGAGGGAGAAGAACGGCAGAAAGCACTAATGCTGGAAACAAAAGAAAATACAGAAAATACTAATTTTGGAATCTGAAGGACGACGAAGGGAAGAACGTAAGCGTAAAACAGGTGACAGACATAAAAGCGTTGATACAGGAGCAAAAAGAGATGCAAGAGGAGAGTTGGGCCTCCTACGTGGCGACTTGTGTGAATTTTGCGGTGATCTGCATGGCCAACAGGTAAGAAAATCTTTTTACAGTAGAAAAATCTGTCTCAAATATAAAACAAACAATGTCAAGGCCCCAACATTTGATAGAAGCACTCACTGGACGACGTATCTTTAGCAAGTTGAAGCCGCTGCCATCTCAGAAGCTCTTGTTCACGACCTCGAGTTTGAAGCTGCAAGTCACCATTCTGCTACATTAATGGATTTATGTCATCACAGTGGAGTCAAAAGATCCCAGTATCACATTGCCGTTACGATTGAGGTAGAAAAGCAATGTGGTAGGACAAACAATTCAAAGGTTTTAGAGCGTCACAACGATTTGAAAGATGGAAAAGAGACAGTATATCGAAGTGTTACAACTGTGGAAAATGTGGTCATCTACAGACAGACTGTTGGGAGAATAAAATACCAAGAGATAGTTGACATTATTGTGATTACTGTATCATAATTAGTGCGGAACTCTTTACAGTTTACATTAATATTGCGTGTGGACAAATTTAACTTGAATTATTGTACGAGAGTACCTTGTTGAATTTAACTTTTCATTTGTGACTGACTTAAGCTGGTAGTGACTTTATTGGTATCTGTATTTTGTTTCCACTTTGCCTTCCTACGATCCGTAAGATAACCGTAACAATATTTAAATATTTACAAAGTCTAAACGGTCATAAGGCTAAATGGAATTTCAACTCCTATTCGAATGTATTGTTTACTATAACATTTTTAAACTTTGGGGTACGAACGCTAAAAATGGAACTCCAAAGTTAAAAAAAATTATAAACAGATTATGAGGGGGTTCAAGTTATCACGCGATTTATTCAAAATACAAACTTGATATCTGTAACAATTTGACAGAATTAATATCTCTTAACTCTCCTTTCAAATTATGCGTCATTTTCAAAAAGTTTGTAAGCTATGTTTACACAAACAATTGTATATAGCCTATTGTAATGAGTTTTGTATATCTGTATAAAGTATTACGTATAGGCCTAAAGATATTTATGGAAACATATATAAACATCAAAGCTAGAACTAAATTATTTGTTTATTTTTTTTTAATTAGGGACTGTAAAAAAATAAAAGCAATGCAGTAGTTTGGAAATTTTAGTGTTAAATGTATGATTGTCTGCCTGCTTTGCAGTCGTGATGTTACTAAAAGAAAATAGTAGTTTAGTTGAGGTTTATGTAACTTTTATAATTACAACATTTTTCTTATATTGAAATTTATGTAATTTAATAATAAATGTATTTCTTTAAAAACAGTGAGTGAATTCTCCAGCTCAGGGAGCTTACTATTTATTCATGTGCGTAATTAAATCAATAACATAACAATTCTTTTTCTCTATCCTATCTTTTTTTTTCAAATTTCTTAAACGTTTCTGTCTCTGCAAAGACAGGTACATCCCTGTTTGTCTTTACCACCTTCTGAATATTTTCTGGTTATTGTTTTTTGTGCAATTTGTACAACTACACGTCTTATTTAAAATAGTGCATCAGTTTCCCGTTCCACTTTGGTCTAGCCTGGCTAGTTCGGTGTGAACATAATCCATTGCTTATTAAAAAGTATAAAATAAAAGCCGTTTAGGTAGTAGGCCCTACTATGCCTTAGTTGGACTTTCTTTGTCGTATGCAGGGTTTCGCTCCTTACTCCCAACCGTAAACTTATTGCATGCACATTGCAGCTAAAATTTAAAGACTATCGCAATAAATTTTACCAGTGTTAACATAATAATACGTTACGTATAACATGTATTTATAATATTTGGTCTTAAGTTCTTAAAATATTGTGTCAGAAATAGAAATAGATTTGTTATGAATCTATTCGAACGACTGAATTAATCGATTAACGTGTCATAAGTGTTACGTTGACACAACCGAATCTTGTAGAAATCTCGATAAAGTTTATTGATAACTGGGGTTTAAACAGTAATTACTAAATACGTAATCTAGTGGGAACTGCGTCTGCTTATTCTCCTTTAGAAATCAATTTGCCTTTTCCTTGTTAAACGGATTCTATTAGGAATAGGCCTATAGATATTTATGGGAAAATACATAAACACATAAAGTTAGGACTAAATAATTTGTCAGTTAGGCATTGTGGTTATAAATTTAACTAAAAATAAAAAATTCACTAGTTCAGAAATTTTGTGTTAATTGGATTGTCTGCCTCATATTTATCATTTTACTAAATTAGTTGGTTACGTTTTTAATGTAACCTATCTTAGTTGTTAGGTACTGCTGGTTTAAAGCTTCCCTATTATAGAAAATAACAGGCAGTATATATAGAATTATTTATAGACATAGTCTGTTGTACCAAAAATTTGATAATTTATGAACTGCAATAGAGATAAACCTGCAAAATCCACACAATCCAGAAATACGTAATAAATAAAGATCTCTACAATTTCTACAAAATATGTGTCGTAAGCGTATAGAATACATCTTCTAATACGTTTTGTAGAATTTAATTTCCAAAAATAATGTCGTTGAAATAACCAAATAAAATTACTTAGTAATATATCTATACGGTGTACCAAAAGATTGTTGCAGAATTTACCCGATCAAGCAGCGGAACTGCATGTTTACCATACAATGTGAAATGCAAAATTTTTCGAGTACCGTCTGTGCAAAATGCAAATCTATCGTGTCTCTATGATCAAGCTGTTGTTTCCTAGTCGCAGCATGTAATATCATAGACAAAACTTACATTCTCGTGTAACACGTTTACGACATTAGCCAAAGGTAACATCAGTTACGGTTTCAGAACACATGATTTAATAAAATCTCGATGGACGGGAACGGGTGGTTACTGCCAATATTGTATTCAGTTAAATACTACTGAAAACGATTTAGTAAGATATAAGTTTTACAACAATATGCGATCATTCGTTACAATCGAAGTGACTTATTCAGGATCAGGATCTATTTCAGTTACGTATATATACAAGGTAATGTCTTTACCTGCAAGATCGTATTTTAAACCTGCTGCTTATAATTGTCAATTATGCTTAATTATGCTAAACTTGTGTTGATACCACTAATACTCAAGCCGAGTATTACTACTAATACTTTCAAGCCGATAGGCTTGAAAGCGCTCATGGAAGTGTAAGTGAGTATTAGTGGTAGCAACACAAGTTTAGCATAAGTTAGACTTAACCACTAAATTGCATTTATCGTTTAAATTATGCTTACTACAGTTTATGGATAATAAATCACTTATTGATTGTAATACTAAAGTTTATAATGTGTTTACATTTCAATAATGTAAATACGTTTTACATTAGAATTATTTTTAATATTTCATACTTTAATTTATAATTAAAAACAGAACTGCAATAAAATATTTATCAGAAGGAGAAGGGACATTCGAGTCAACGTAAGAAGATTCTATGCAACATATAATCGGCATGAAACATGTAGGCATGAAACTGCTCTCATCTAGTGGCATCTTACTAAGCAATAAAATGTTTAATCAAATTAATATATGCTTGCATACACATGGTGTTCATGGGAATGAGAAAGTCAAACATATATGTATCTAATTATCTAATCAATCCTCCTGAAACTTTATTTAGGAAAAAGTGAAACTATTTATACGTAAAAAATAATACGTAACATACCAAATAAAGAATTTTTTTAGTCTAAGGGTTCTTCCTGTAAATTCCATCGTTAGGGAAAATACATTCCATAACTGGCAAAATTGTGTACAATTTGAATACAGAAAGAATTGCTTACTGAATTACTGGAAAGTAGTTATCATACTAAAGTGCTGTAATGTCCTGAAAATGTTCTATTTTTGAATATTACAATATAGAATTCAATATAGACTGAGTAAAATTACAATATAGAATGTTTTTTATGCTTTTTAGGAAATTGATGATCTATGAAATAGGTGGTATACTGTGCTCAGCTTTCATAATATACAACCAAAATAGTCTATTACATCGTAGATTACGATTACTGGCAGTAAGTGATTCTGTAGGATACTGAAATATTTTTTAGCTTCTAATGTTTAAAAGGTAGTAGACTTGGATTTTTCTTCCTTCGGTTTATTTCATTTACTAAATAGAATATTTATTTCTAGTCAGAGTTGATGTAATATTTCGGCAAAAAATTAATTTATTTAATTACATAGGATTTTATGCCGTTTACAAAACATATTGTTACAACGGTTTCACGGATCGGAGTATTGTATAGTGGAAACAAAATACAGACGCTAATTAAGTCATTAATTACCAGCTTTAATTAATCACAGATAACAATGTGAAATCCACAAGGCACTCTCATACAATAATTTAGCTTAAGTAATAATGTCAACGATTAAGAGTTCCGAACTAATTATAACACAGTAATCACTTTCTACAATCACTCGATCCTCACTTTACAATCACGCCAGGTGTAACTAACTTCTAAACCGGCCGCTCTTGCTTATGTAGGTCCCGCAGGTGTGCTAAAATAACTTTCTATTCTTTTGGCGGCGTGCCAGCATAATTTGTGTAGTTAAGAGTGCTCGAAATGTCTGGGAGGTACTTTTGTACACGGCCTTGACAGAGACACTGCACCTGCTCGGCTAGGCGAGAAACGTTACTTTTTACATTACTGCATCGGGTGGCAAAGTTACTCGCGTCCGTAGCATCCTTTAAGCTACACGTGTCACCTGGGTAGCGCTAAATGAGTAACAGCGTTAGGCTGCTTCCCAAGGCCTAGACCAAATGAAGCGACACACAAAGAGAGATAAGCAAATCTGCTCTTTTAAGAGCAAAACTGACTCACGGCAAAGTTGCAACATTCTTCATTGGAATGCTGGAGGACTGTCGTGTCAAAAAATGACTGAAATAAAGAAAATAATTAAGGACAGAAACGTGGATGTTTTAATAATCAACGAAGCAAATATAACTGTGGATAACATAAAATATTTCAAAATAAGTCAGTTTACTATATTCGGATTGTACAAAAGTAGGCAAGTGGCCAGTGGTATTCTTGTGGCTGTCAGAAATAGTTTGAAATCCAAATTTAAAATAATAACAGAAATGAATGAGCAAGACACATCAGAAATCATAAAGCTTGAAATCTGGAAAGAAAATAAAAGACTAAATATATATGGAATTTACAGCCCACCCAAAAATAAAAATCTTAATCTGGACAACATAAATCTGCAAGAGAAAACTATAATGGTCGGAGACTTTAATGCAGCATCACCATCCTGGGGATACAACTACATAAATGAGGCAGGAAGGGTCGTGGAGGATCTCATTAGCTCCAGCAATATGGAATTGCTTTACAAAACAACAGACATCCCGACATTCTTACACTATTCAGGGACAACAACTAATCCGGACTTAGCCCTAGCCTCAGCAGATATCAGTGACCACATTTGTAGAACAGTAATAGAGGACCCAGGATGCGGCCATAGAGCAGTGCAGCTCACATACAGCTGGAGATGTAGAGTTCAAAAACAAACTGCAAGAACATCATGGAACTTCAAAAAAGCAAACTGGACAAACTTTGGGGATTACCTGGAAGAAAACATCCATCTGATTGATATAGAGGGTAGACCAGGAGAACTGACCAAACAACTTATCAGTCTAATCCTTTCCGCGGCAAAACAAAACATCCCTAGAGGAAAAACAGTTAAGTACAAGCCATTCTGGACACCACAATTAACAGATTTGAAAAAGGCTAGAGATCAGGCAAGAATAAAGGCGGAAAAATCCCAAAATCCTGCTGATGTGAAAGAGTGGCGAAGATATGCGGCAGTATTAAGAAGACAAGTATGCGAAGAAAAACGAAAATCATTCACGACGTTCCTGAACAACCTGAACTACCGCACTGATGCTGCCAAAATTTATAAACACATGAACATGCTAAACAACAAATTCCCCAAGTCAAGTCAGAGACCTATCATAATAAATGGCAGAGAAATCACAAACAACAGAGAGATAGCAGAAAGGTTTAATACATTCTATTCAACACAATATAAGATTGCTGCAGAGACTAAAGTCAATGAGAAGAAACTTAAACTACAAGAAAGGTATCATAATACAAATACAACTTCAAGCATACGGGAGTTATTTGTCCAAAATTTTACAATGGAAGAATTGAAGGAGGCAATAAAAAAGCTTTAAAATGGCAAACAACCTGGACCGGATAGAGTGCATCCTGAATTTCTCAAGAACCTGAAGCCTGCCACATTAAGTACATTATTAGCAATATATAACAAAATATGGAACTCAACAGAATCTCTCCCTTCAGAGTGGACAAAAGCAACAATTGTTCCCATAATCAAGCATGGCAAACCAGCAGACTCAATAACATCCTATAGACCCATTGCTCTTACATCACAATTGGCAAAAGTGCAGGAACGAATGATAGCAACTAGATTGAACTATTACTTGGAAAGAGAAGGACTGCTTGCCCCAGAACAGGCAGGCTTCAGAACAAATCGATCAACATCACACCAAATAGCCCGTTTAACACAAGACATTAAAAGTGCATTCAACAGAAAGGAAAGTGTCCTAGCGGTCTTCGTAGACTTTAAGGGCGCATATGATACGGTATGGAGGGAGAAACTGATAAATAAAATAAAGCACCTTAACATCACAGGAAACATGTTTAATTGGTTGAAGAGATTTTTGAAACAGCGCTGGATTTCAACAAGATACAACGACAGCCATTCCAAGTACAAACAAGTAAAAATCGGCCTACCACAAGGAGCTGTGAATAGTACAATCCTCTTTAATATCTATATAAATGACTTGGTCAAACGAGTGAAAGTGGTTGAAGGAATACAGATGTGCATGTTTGCCGATGACGTGCTCATCTGGGCCAGGGGATCAAACAAGAAAGGACAGGACATCACTCTACAAAAGAACATGAACAAAGCCCTCCTCGGCCTGCAAAGGTGGGCAGAAGAAAACAACGTGCAGATTAATGCAGAAAAGTCCGTTTACCAGTACTTCTCATTGAAACATAGAAACCCTGACTTTTCACTAAAAGTAGGCGAGAACTTCCTACAGAAATCTGAAAATACTCGTTACCTGGGTGTTAACCTGGATAATAAGCTTAACTGGACACACTACATTGACAGCATAACCAAGAAGGTAAACAAACGAACAAACCTTATAAAACGTCTCACCGGAGTATCATGGGGATGTTCACAAGAAGTTCTAAACATGACGTATAGAACTTACATCAAGCCAGTAATAACTTATGGCAGTGAAGGAACCATCACAAGCACTACTGCAAATGAAGGCAGACTAGAACGTTTGCAGACCAACATCCTAAGACTCATCACAGGTGGCGTCAAATCAACTCCAGTTACAGCATTACAACTATATACAGGCAACAAACCAATAACAGAGGAAATTAAGCAACAGGCAGCACTGCTAAACCTCAGAATTAAATCACTACCTGAGAAGTCATGGGTTCATGAGAGGATGGAACCACAGAGACTCAAAACGCAAAAGATCTGGCTAAACCAAAGTAGCAACTACCTTCAATACCACAGCATACCAACAGCAGTTAATAAAGTGATCCCCTTGGAAAATCCACTAGACTTTCATAGGTATGAAGTACATCTCAGTCTGATAGAAGATGTTGAGAAGAAGACAAGATCTCCAGAAGAACTAAAACAGATAACACTAACAACCATCAATGAGAGATTTCCGGAGGAGACCTGGCTGCGTGTATACACTGATGGATCCTTGCTGGATAAAGTGGGTTGTGCTGGAGCAGGAGTGTTCTCCTCATTGTTTTCTCACTACATTGCAGTGGGACAAAATAAATCAAGTTATGATGCTGAGGTGGAGGCTATCAAAGTGGCATTGCAAAACCTCATTTGGAGGCCAAATTCCTTTTCGAAAGCTGTCCTTTTAGTGGACTCTAAGTCTGCCATCCAGGCAACATTCTCTAATACAGGAGCAGCATCCAGGAGCATACTGGAAGCAAGACGACTCACCAGGCAACTTACAGCACTTAACAAGGAGATAGTTATTCAGTGGATCCCATCTCACATAGGCATCTCAGGAAATGAGACAGCGGACACCTTGGCAAAGCGAGGGACAATGCTCTACCACCGAGAAAGTACCCATGACTTCAGCACCCTAAAAAGACTAATGACAAGGAAAACAAACTCTCGCTTCCTGGAAGAAGCAAGAAACATATCAAAAAGAAAAAGATGGTCAGGGATTGAACAGTTATGGAATAACAACTGTAGAAAACCCAGGAAGGAAGCAGTCGCCAACTTTAGACTGGAAACTGGCCATGACTGTCTCTCAGCGCATCTCTACAAATTAAAAGTTTCCACCACAGAAGAATGTGTATTGTGCAGGAGAGAATACTCAAAAATGAACAAAAATCATCTATTGGAGTGTGTGAAGCTGAACCGGAAAATGCAAGAACTCAGAAATTACAGTGGTCTTTATTGGGAAGCTCGGTACCAAATGGGTTAAATGTACCAAGGGGGAACCATTGGAAAACAACAACAACATTACTGCATCTGCCGATTTTTCGAGGGCGTTACGTAAATTCACAGAAATATCTTAAGCCGTGATTTATAAATAACCTCGTTTAACTTTATTAACAGGGTGAATCGGGGCAAACTGTGGGGAATAATGTCAAAGATAGGGATCCCACAACATCGGATTAGAGCTATACAGAGTCTTTATGTGGAGAATAAAATCTTAATTGAAGCAGGGAAACCAAGGAGTGCTCCTAGATTTGGTCTGATCAATTGCGGAGTACGACAAGGGTGTCCTTTGTCACATTCTCTTTTTAATTTACATATTGACGAGTCATACAAAACTGACAAATGTGTCTTTCGGAACATTTTATGATTGGCCACTCTGCAATTGACACTTTGTTGTTTGCGGATGATCTGGCTCTTCTGTCGGACTCGGAAAATAGCTTGCAGATGGGCATACATTTGTTAAATCTAATCTCCAAAGACTCTGGATTACAAATATCCACACTTAAGATCAAAGTGATGGCTTTTCGTGCAACTGATTCCGTACGAACAAAAATTATTATGGACGATACTGTCCTGGAACAAGTCCGCAATTTTGAATACCTGGGCTACAGTGTGTCTTATAATACAAGCAACGACGTTGTAAATGGGTTGCATAAGTTCAACCTTATGTGCGGGACCATCAGGCGAACTCTTCAGTCAGCAAGTAAAGAAACACGCATAAAATTCTACAAGGTGATGGCCCTTCCCACACTTCTTTATGGGGCTGAGAATTGGTCTTTAACGAAAAGGTAGGCCACACGTATCCAAGCGGCCAAAATGAGATCCCTCAGGCACGTGGCAGGGTATACTCTCCATGATAGTAAAAGAAAAACAGATATACTGCAAGAACTGACTATTATGAATATACTCAACAGGATTGCCCAATACCGACTGAATTGTTGGGAACATCTTTTTCGAATGGATGACTGCCGCATCCCCAAACAATTATGGAACTATAAGCCGAAGGGACGGAGAGGTGTGATACGTCCGAGGAAGCGCTGAAGGGACCAGCTCTAGACTTTGCTTGTTTGAGACCGGTACAACCATCCTTGGTTTAACCATTGCAGACGATGATGATGATGAATTTTATTAAAAATTATTACAGAGTTAAAAAGTAAACAAAGTACAATCTTCTATATAAACGCTTCTTACGTCTTTATACATTTTTTAAATATCTTGAACATTTTTATATTTATTTGTACAAAATTAATTGCTCCTAAGAAACAGAAATGTATATTTGATAGTCAGCATATCTGACTGGCCATTGGCATAAAAAAATAAAATAAAACTTATGATTTAATTACACTCCATAGGAAATGGAAATTGTGATATGGGTCAAATAATTACGTTCAAAGTAACTAGGTTCCCAAATTATAAACACATATTTAATGAAATGATTTATATGCCCGCGATTGTGTCTGTTTGTGGACAATTACTAACTTTAATCGTATGAAACCCTGAACGACTAATTAAAGTAGGACTACTCTTTGCAATCACAAAGTAGGACTACTCTTTACAATCACAAAGTAGGATTACTCTTTGCAATCACAAAGTAGGACTACCCTTTGCAACACAAAATAGGACTACTCTTTGCAATCACAAAGTAGGACTACTCTTTGCAATCACAAAGTAGGACGACTATTTGCAATCACAAAGTAGGACTACTCTTTACAATCACAAAGTAGGATTACTCTTTACAATCACAAATTTATATTAAAGATTTATCTTAAAAAATGAATATAGGCATATGTCCTTAATCCAGCTTTTGCTGTTAAGAAATCTAAGGTATGCTCTTAATTTTGTTGTTAATTATAATTCTTAAAAATGTATCTATTCAACCGAAATAAGATTCCCTCTCTACCAAGTGCCAAATGCCCGAGAGAGGAGATGAGCGCGTAGAACATAGGCCACCATTTTTATTTATTGAAGAGAAATAGTCTTAAAAGCGGAGACACATTTAGTGTTGAACGACGTGAAGGTGAAGAAGGCAAAGTGAAACCCCTCCAATAAAAACCAAAAGAAGGACACCTGTGGTAAACTACCCGCCTGCTGGGATCTTCGGTGGACACCAAGAGAAGTTTCATTCAAAGGTATTGAACCTACGAAGACTATGAAGTAGAATGTTAGAGAAGTACACTTGTTACATCAGTTAACTTTATGTACTACAGTCGCTTTGAGCAAGAGGAGGAGAGACATATATATGGAGAGGAAGGTTTTAAGTTCATGTCATCGATGTTATCAAAATAGACAAAATCAATTAACAGATTAATGTGGACCTTTAAAGCCATAGGTGACCTTTAAAAGATTAGCATGCTGCCCACCAACTTTAAAATTCAGGAGAAGGAGAAGAAATATTATATTATTTAACATGAATTTTCTTCAGATTTCTGAACCAATCACATTTGCATGCCACGTGTCTGCTTCTCTCATAATCACTTTTACTCATTGTTACATATTTTAATTCCATATTCTAGAAACGCCTTTGCATTTTTTACGCTTCACAGTTATAGGTGTAGGTAAATACATTACAAAATATTGAAAAAGAGTAGTCATTGTTACTCAATCCGCAAAAAAAGGATAAATTTTCTCAAATCTGCGCTGCAATCATTTTCAGAAACGGCATTCCAATAATCGTATAAAGTCATACGCAGACATTCGAATACGCGAATATTGAATTTGCGAAGAAATATTTCGTATTGAAAACAGATACTAAAAAAGCTTTCACCTGTATTCGGCAAATGCAAGAACGAAAGCTATACTTTGTAGGCTGCTATTAGTTTTTTATGCACCATCCACTCGTTTTTCAATTTTCTTAACATAACAGCGTACCGTACGTTTTTAATACACTAGCGATCAACGGCTTTAAAACTGTTCAATTTTTTAGTTCTCGTGTTTTTAAAATGTTGATGGATTATAACCACTTTCGAAATAAAATATTATCGTAATTTTATACTGATTTTTATACTGCTTTGTGAGTTTTCAGTTATTTATGTTCGATTAGAAATTTAAATAAAATTGGAAACATTTACATTTTAAAATTAAAATTAAGCAGATAAGTGAAGATTATAAAATGTAAATACCGTGTTTATAAACACAGAAATTTTATAATACTTGATAATCAATAAAATATTTTAAGTAACATTTAACTCGTGTTTTGCTTTCCCGTAGTATAAGTACAAATAACTTGTATAGGCCTAATTAATATGGCGTGTGAAAAATTAGCATGAATAATTATTTAAAATTAGTTAATTTACAACATGCGTTTTCCATGTATAAGTTTAACACTTACTTTCATTTAACATTCTGTAAACCGTACGAATGCATATCAAATAATAATAAAAATGAAATTAGCTGAGCTAAAATCAGTTTATCTATTTTGGAAAAATATGAAAAAAGAAATACTTAAGAGTCCTTACTTACCGATATCAAAAGTCGTTAATTACGGACGACTTCGGAAAAAACAAACGTGTGTGGGCGCGGACGCGCGTGTTTTTTACAATATAACAGGTCAAGGTGTGTCCATAAATTTTCGAACGTTTTTAGGAGAGTGATTATCACCTTTATTTGCATTTAAAAGTATAAACATACTATGTGTTATTCTCTTCACACAATGGTATTTAAGTATTTTTGCATTTTAATTTGAAGTTAATAAACAAACGGTTCTTTAATAAACCTATATCAAAAGTAACAAAGTTTTGTGTTCTTTAAAATAATTGAATCAAAAATTTAATTAGTAAAATGGAAATATACAATAGTTACTGAATTTACATAAACATGTAATGTGTTTATGTATTTCAAGAATTTACATATTCTTGTAATGTGAAGTGTATTAAGATTGTAGTCTTTGAAAGCTGTTCATAAATTTACAGTTTTCATGAATCATGAATCATGAATAAATTTACAGTTTTAAACTATCTTAAAACGCTGTTACCTGTTTAAATTTAAATATGTTTTCTCATATAACATTCATATAACATAATTATTTTTCTAACTTTCCAGATGTCGGTGGGTTTAGACGATTCTCGGTTCCGTCTGGAAGATCTCAAAATGGCCTCTCCCGTTATCGTGTTCCCTTTGCCCCCCTCGGTCAGCCAGAATTTTATTGAGGATGTCAAAAGTCGATCTTGTCTCAGCTCTTGGTAAATTTACGTAGCAGCCATCGCAGAAATTCTTGTACGATTGCGCTAGTTCGATTAAATCTCCTTTAGCTGCTTAACTAGACAAGTTGACGATCAGGGCAGTCTGGTTATGAGATGCTGTATTGGAAAGACAGAATTTCAGCTTTGCATACGGCCAATGATATCGTAACTCGTAACTTCTGCGGAGTAAAGCGCATTTATGTAGTTTCATTGGTTGGTTATAAGGCCTCTTCTCAGGCCTACTACTTTAAATAGTAGTAGTTCACGGGCACTATACACTGCAGCTTACTGTTGTAAATATCTTAATACTCCTTTAATTAAGAACTGTTTAACTGTAATAATTAAAGCTGGTGATAGTGACTTAATTGGTGTCTTGTACTTATTTTGTTTTCCACTGTACCTACGACGATCAAGTAGACCGTCGTAACAGTGGTGTCAGAAGTGGGATAGAACGGTTAACAGTGGAAACAGTTGACACTTTGTACAAGACGAGGTAATTCGTAACTAATCGGTAAACAATGGATGCCAGTCAGATGATGGAAGCTTTCCAAGCGCTGCTGCGGCAGACACGGGAAGAGACAAAAGAAGAACGAAGACAAGAAAGAGAGGAAGCAGAGAAAGAACACAGACAGGAGGCGGAAGAAGCGGAAAGACGACAAAAAGAAAAACGGAGGCAGGAAAGAGAAGAGGCTGAGAAACGTTAGAAAGCAGTAATGCTAGAGACAGAGGAACGACGACGACAGGAGGCAGAGGAACGGAAGCGTGAAACAGAAGACATCAAAGCATTAATACAAGAGCAGAAACAGATGCAAGAACATAGTACCGCAGAATTGGGTCTCCTACGAGGTGAGCTTAATAAACAAGTTACTAAAATATCAGAGGTACAAAAATTAATGACATTAAAAATAGCTGAAATAGAAAAACCTGTCACGAGTGTGGAAAAAGCTATGTCAACAAAAATAGAAGACTCGATTACAAATATAAAAGAGCAGATTAAAAATGAAGTCGAGCAGTGCCTGAAGTTACAACCAAAACAACTTTTTGAACAGACTGTACCAATGATAAAGACAGAAAAAGACGCAGAAAATAAGTTAATAGAGAAAGTCACTTTGCCTGCAGAAGGGACAGTTCATGTCAAAGCTCCAACCTTTGACGGAAGCAGTCACTGGGCAACGTACCTCCGCCAATTTAAAGCTGCTGCATGCGCAAATAACGGGACAGAGAAAGAGAAGGCAGTCTCACTCGTTTTCGCATTAAAAGGAGCCGCGGCAGAACTACTACAAAAAGTCCCACCTGACAGTCAGAACATCTATGCCGAATTGATAAAAGCTCTAGAAATACGCTACGGTGATAAACATTTGCGAGCTGTGTACTACGCTCAGTTGAGAACAAGACGACAACGTTCCGGGGAGAGTCTTCAAGAGTTTGAAGCAAGTATCAACAGATTGATTAGATTGGCCTATCCTGAATAGGATACCACCAGAAGATTTCCGAATAAGGTTTGCGGTGCAGACATTTATTGATGGTATCGGAGATTGTGAACTTCAGCAAGTGTTACGAATGGCAAGACACCGAAATAGCTCAGAAGCTCTTGTTCACGCCCTAAGAGTTTGAAGCTGCCAAGTCAGCGTCCCGCTACATTAATGGGTTTGTGCCATCACATTGCAGTCAGAAGATCGCTGTATCACATTGCCGTTACGATGGGTGCAGAAAAACAATGTTGTCGGACAAACAATTCAGACGTTCAAGAGAGTCGCAACGATTTGAAAAAAACAGAAGACCGAAATGCTACAACTGTGGAAAACGTGGTTATCTACAGGTATACTGTTGGAAGAAGAAGATACCGAGAGAAAAAAGTGATCGCACCAATTGGAGAAGTAAAGGCCCAGAACAGCACACAGTTTCCACGCTACATAATACCAGTGGAAACTCGATTGTTAATGGATTTGCGGAAGGTAAACCAACATCATTTACAGTTGACACGGGCGCAACAGTGTCCATTGTGCGCCCTGACTTAGTTAGCAACCGCCAGCCTCTAGTTAGCTCTTGTACAATACAGACTGTGACTGGAAGCCCCGTCAAGGTGCTAGGAAAGGTAGACGTATGTGTACACCTGGGTCTTCTCGAGTTTAGCCACCAAATGCTCGTAGCAGACATTGTCGATGAAGCGATTCTTGGCACGGACATTATGAATGCCTACGGATTCGTTGTGGACTTAAGAGAGAATGTCCTGAAGGTTGGCCAAGAGAAGATAAACTTTGCATGGCTAAAATAACAGGGTCTACCAACCATTCGATTAAGCGAGTGGCATTAGACGAAGAAAAAGTCAACCAGTCTGGTCAAGAGGAACCCTCCCTATTGCAAGCCGAAATGGAGGAAGAAGTAGCAGAGGAAATACAAATAAGTGTAAAGACAAAAGAAGTGATTGGAAAGCCAATTATGGGTGTCGAGACAAAACTCTTGCTTGTTCCTGAGCTGATAGAAGCGCCCGAGGGAAACGTGGCTGAAGATGAGGTTACGCAAGAGGTCGTTGACGATAACCAAACAGACTTGGATCAACCAGTGGCGTATAGATCATCAGTACACGACACAACCGGCATGACTCCAGCAAAATTGGTGTTTGGGCGGGAGATTCGTTTTCCTGGGGACTTAATGTTCGGATCACCTGAGACTCAGTCCCAAGAGCCACAGAACTATTCCTCGCAATTAGAAAACCAACTGCGAGAGAAGAATCGCTTGGTAAGAGGACGGCTGAACATTGCCAGTGATAACATGAAAACTCGGTATGACATTCGCAGCAATAGTGTGGGTTTCCAAGAAGGAGATCAGGTCTGGTTGTTCAACCCAAAGCGCCGTCGTGGTCTAACTGGATAGGACCCTCCACTGTGAAAAAAAGCATCAACGATGTTGTTTATCGGATTCAACAGGAAGGGCAGCGAAAGCTCAAGGTCGTTCACCTAGATCGCCTGGCTAAGTACTACTTCAGAGACGGTTTGCCAGTTCGGGACAAACAGGCTTAAGGAGGGGGCAGTGTTACGACGTAACAGAACAATCTACGTGTTTATCGAACGTTCCAGAGAGATCCAGAATGTAATGCTGTGGTGTACGTGCTTATTGACGCATTCGCGAGATTTTTCTGGAGGCCGCCAGCCGCGCGGACTGTGTCAAGGCCGCAATTAATTACGCCGTACACTGGAGCTAAGACGCAATTAGGAACGTTCTGGTCTGTGAGCAGAGGTAAAAATACATGGCGGCAGCGGCCTTAGTTTTCAGTATAGTAGCGATATATTTTCAGTGCGGTTCGAGGTTTATCGGGCGAAATTACTGTGTACGTTCAAGTGGTTATTAGTGAAGTGTTGCGGTTTATAATCGGGCGGTATAATTGTAATACAATTGTGTTTAATATTAGTGACATTTTATTGCGTGTGAACAATTTTTATTTGATTTGTTGTAGGAGACTGTGTTGTTAATTACGTACTGTATAACTGTAAAAATTAAAGCAGGTGATAGTGACTTAATTGGTGTCTTGTACTTTTGTTTTCCACTGTACCTACGACGATCAAGTAGACCGTCGTAACAATATCTTGAGGTACAGTCGTTATAAAACATATATAACGGATCTTTACAGCTGTCGCCGTTTCTCCGTCCCCAACTTCCATTGTAACCTATCGTAGCATGTAGGCTGTTCTTCTAAATTTCTCGCAACCATTGCTTCCTCTACGTCATCTCGCCAACTCCTCCGTGGACGTCCTCTTTTCCTACTCACCGGTGGTATCTATTCCAGTATTTTGCGGGGCCATCGGTCATTTTCCATTCTCTTCACATGCCCAAACCAAGTCAATTGTCTTTTTCTATTCATCTATTATTGTCCTGTCAATATTCATCTCGGCTCGAATAGTCTCATTTCTAACCCTGTCTAATTTTGATCTTCTACAACTCCTCCTGAAGAAGTCCATTTCCGCTGCCATCAGTTTTTTCTTATTTACGTTTGAAAGTTCCAAACATCTCCTCCATAAAGGATTACACTTTGCACTACGCTATTATATATATGTTTCTTTGTATTTCTTGTTATACTTCTTTCCCACAGAAGAGAATTCAGCGTTCTTATAACGGTTCGCCCCTTATTAACACGTTCTTATTTTTCATCTTTCCTGCTTCCTTGTTTGTTGAAAATAATGCCTAAGTATTTACTTTTTTCAACACCTCTTATCCTGTCCACATCCAATTTTAAGTTCTGAACTTCTTTGTTGCCCACTATCAGGTACTCACATTTTGCCATGTTCATCGTCAAACCAGCTGCGTCATATTCTTCTTTTAACTTTCTGACCATATACTGGAGGTCTTCGTCGTCCTCCGCTACCACAATCTGGTCATCGGCAAAATATAGAGTGAAAAAATTGTCATCTCCTACTCTCAGCCCCATGCTTTTACACTTCTTTGTCCATCTTACTAGAGATCTGTCTAAGTATATTTTAAAGAAAGTAGGGGACAAGCAGCATCCTTGTCTTAGCCTTTTGTAGTTTCGAATGGGAGAGTGAGTTTGTTTTCCAGTTTGACCCTGGTGATATTTTGTTGATAGTATCTTCTGGTGGCTGCAATCAAATTTGCATTTATTTTCAAATGTTCCATCTCCTTCCATAACTGTGAGATTGGGACGCTATCGTATGCCTTTCCTAAATCTATTAAAGCTATATGCGTTTCTCTATTATGCTGTACTCTCTTTTCAACTGCTATTTTGATTGTAAAGATGTTGTCTACCGTGGATCGCCCCGCTCTAAAACCTGATTGTTCTTCGGGCTGCTTGGTCTTGTTGTCTTCTTCAATTAAGTTTTTCAAAATCCTTGAATACATTCTCCCGATGGTCAGGATCACAGCAATTCCTCTGTAATTTCTAGGGTCCAACTTTGAACCCTTCTTATGGACTGGAGAGATGTTCGCTACTCCACTAGCACTTCTTCTCCAATTAGGCATCTTTCGAATAGTTTTCTGACCATTTCAAACAGCTTGGGGGCCCATATCTAACTAATTATGGGTTTATTCCTCCCGGACCTGGTGATTTCCTCAATGTTGTACCTTTTATTGACTCTTGAATTTCTTCAATACTTAATGTAATTTCTCCAGATCCTTTTATTTCATGGTCGTTAACAATGAATTTATTCCTTGTTTCAACCAATAGCTCCCTAAAGTGTTGTATCCATTTTGTTTCAGGTATGCTGTTCAAAAACATCTGTGTCCTGTTTGTAGTTTTAATGGCTTTAATTGTCCTCCAAGCTTCTGAGCTTTGTGTACCTCCCAGCTGATTATTATCTATGCATTCACATCTTTTCTCCCAAGCATTATTTTTCTTCTTCACTACTTGTTGTTTAACTTCTCTATTAATTCTTTTATATTCTTCTTTAGTCTCTTCATCTTTAGTTTGTAGTAGTTTCAAATATGTTTCCTTTTTCTTTTTGATTTTCTCTTCTGTTTCACTATCCCACTAGAATGGTTTATTTTATTTCTAAACTTGTATTCCTAGGGCTTCCTCAGCCGCTTCTCTAATACATTTCTTTATATGCTCGTATTCTTCTAAAGTGGATCTGGTTGCTGTCATTAACTTTTGTTCTAGTCTCCACGAATACAGCATCCGTGTACTATCGTGATGAAAGCTCTTCAAATTATATTTTGCGTCTTCAATTTTCGGGCCAACAGTTTCTGCTCTATCTACATGAGCTCCTATGAAGGGAATATACAGTTTAGCAACGACCAATCTGTGATCTGACCCACATTCAGCTCCCCTGTGCACTCTCACATCCCGCACTCCCAAACCAGATCTTTGTCTCAATATTACATAATCTATTATAGATCTTAGACCTCTTGTCTTCTGGTACCACGTATACTTATGGATGTCTTTGTGAGCATAGAAGGTATTCATTATTTTCAATTCATATTGTTCACATAAATCGATTAATCTCTCACCATTGTTATTAACTGTCTCTTCTCCGTGTGTGCCAACTACGTTATTGTTTCTTTGTTTTCCGACTCTTGCATTAAGATCTCCTGCAAGGATTATTTCTTGATTGTTTGGGATGTCCTCTATGATTTCTCTTAGAGCTTCTTCAAAATTGAACTGTGGCTGTGGTTTGAACAGTGGGATCCTCAGTTAAAGCATATGTGCCAATGATTGTAATAATTCTCCCTCTTAGCTGAATTCTCATTTTTAAAAACCGTTCATTAATGGGCTCCCATGATTTTACCCGATTCCGATATTTATTATGAATAAATATGGATATCGTCTACCAAAATCCCTGTCCACCATCCGAGGCTTGTTTTTGTTGAGTTTGTTAGCATCTTATGGCTTTTACAAGTGTAGTTTGCTGGCCTAACGACTTAACCCCCACCCTGGAGGGACAGGGTTTGATTTCAGAGTGTCCTCTTAGATAGGTTGCCTTCTCTGCGGCTGAGGAGCCCTATCTGCCCCGCCTGTTGGTCCGCGGGAGGTATTTTATTTCCCTCCTACCTACACCCCGATCTGGCAAGAACCAGATCGGTTAGGGAATTCTCCTATCCCCCATCTGGGGACGCGCCCTCTAGGGGTTACAGGCTCCCCCGAGGTATATATATATTGCGATGTATAGGCGACGAATAGAATAAGAGAATAAGTAGTCGAGATATATGTTACTGGAATGAAGTGGATTTATTAATGTTGCTATTCTTTTATGACAATGTACTGAGGTTTTAATACAGTTTATAAAAAATAATTAACCTGTCTCTTTGACCTTTGTAATACAACTAAAGGTTTACTATCTATAAAATAAGATAAATTATTTTTTAAAAGTTTTTTTCTTATTTATTATAAAGTCTTTACTGATGTGATAAAGTCTTTCTTTTATATCATTTTTTTTTAATTGTGCATAAATAATATAGGTTCACTTCCCTTTTCTTTTGACTTCAGATCCTTCAGGCGATGGGTTGATCCTCGATGATCTTGGATCTGGATGTACATGAGTTGATATACTCTTTCTTGTTTAATATTCCTTGCAGTAACTCTAGAAATTTATAACTTGTGTTAGTCCTGATTAGCAGACCGATCGTCATGAACCACGCGGCGCTTTGTTATCGATCGGAGAAACTGATCTATACGTATAAAGATATTGTCATCGACTGAATTCTCGTAATCTGATTGGTTTTTCGGTAATCCCTACTCATGATTTTCTCACAGATAATAAATCTTCTTGTCCAAGAAGGCTTACAAACAGAACAATTCTTGTTCAACAAACCTGATAATTTTTACTACCGAAATTATAGCCATAAAATATTTTACTTAAATTATGCATACATTTAGTTACTGATTTTGAAAATAAATATTGTCTCAGTACAGCCAGAATTTATAAACACAATCAAATAGTAAAATAAGCATGCAATTATGCACCAAAAATGGAAAAAAATATGCACCAAAATAAGCAAAAACAATTACGCAAAAATATAATAAATAATTCGTTTCGTAGAAATCCTACCTTATTCTTTTATTCTTAGTTGGGGGGAAGATCATCCTGAGATTTTCTTGAGTGAAGCTTTTGCGTTTGTCACTAAAGAATGATTTATACAGTGAAATTTTTTTCAATGTCCCATGACGTTAGAAGAGCTTGTAAAAAGCAACACAGTTCTCCTTTAGTGAATTCCTCTTCAGTGTCTATTTCTTCACCAAGAAGCTTTTTAGAAATTTGACAGTCTTTTGTAACGAGGACTGAGCATGTCGATCGCAATTTACCAACACCGTGAGTTTCCGAAGATAATGTTACTGAACTTTCCTCTATCAGAGAAAGTGAATGTTGCAAGGAATTAATTCGAGCTTCCAACTGTGCTATAATATCAGGTAATTTGAAGATGCTGTTATGGATGTACTGTATCTTTCCTTGATGCCGTTTCCTGCAAAACGTTCTGGGTTGTGGTTATGGTGCCTTTACAGACACTTTCTTCACGCTGGAGACAAGAAGATCCAAGTCATTATACTGGCGTTTAACAATTTCAGCGACACGATGTAAACCGTGAGTTAGGCACGTCAGGGGAACTAATTTAGGTTAAAGAACTTGGGAATTAAAATTCCATCTGGCGCTTTAACACTATATGGAGCAGCATCACTGAGTAATAACAATACATTGTCATACCGTACCCCTTCTTGCCACAAGAAAGTTAACGAGTCATTGTATAATTTTGCAATACTAGAATGATTTACTCGCTCAAGTATTTGTATATTAAAAAGAAATTATCTGCTGCCTGTTTTCATAGCACCAACTACAGCACTACACACGCACTGTCCTGATGCATCTGTGGTTTCATCTATAGAAATCCTAATTTTTTCTAGCTTCATTTTATCCCGAATATTACAAATTACGTTTTGAAAACACTGTAGTTTCTACGCAATGTAGATTCGTCCGGCACCTTTCTAAACAACCCCAAAACTTCACATTATTCAATTTCCACAACGGAATGCCGAAACTCACTAATACTAAACATAAGTCTTTGGAAAACGTATCACTTGAACTCGATTGTTCATTAAAATTGGATTACTTGTAATCAGTTGCTGATTTAACTTTTATTTACTCTTAACCCCGTCTTTATACACACAGTGTCTTTATATCTATCCTATGCTTTTACTCTCTGCTAAATTCAATAAACAGTTAGAATGCCCATTGCAATATATACATATACATGTACACAACACGTGTTATATCCTACAATGACAAAAATAATCGAAGGTGAATTATCAAAGACAAAAGTTTTGAATTAGGCTAGTTTGTTGTACAAATTTGAATGACAGTAAAGAGTATTATTTAAATTGAAATACTCAACAAAATATCAACAAAAAGGTATAATTTTTCCATGCGATAGGTAATATGCACGAGGTATAAAAAGGTATTTTTCAACCAAAATAATACTGGGAGGTGCAAGAACATACACTGGAAGGATGTTAGGCAAAAGCCTACACGTGCCAAATCCATGGCAATGTTTGCATTTCTAGAGAAAAAACTTGTTTTTATGATTTTTACAAGACATGGTTTGATTACCTTTATATCTAACTTTTTTTGTAAATTCTGGATAGTATAATTTCTTTATTAGAAATTTCGTTTTACTAAAAGATAAGTTTCAGTCAATTTTATGCTTAAGATTTCAAACAATACAGTATATACTAAATTAACTATTTTATATAGTGTAAAAGATGGCATTCTTTACTACAATGGGATGAAGTAAGTAAATTCTCAACTTGTAAAATTACGATTTTGTTTACAAAAAATAAACTTAAAAAAGTTCTATTCATTTTACATAATTTTAACCTGTTTTATAAACATTACATTAATTTTATTATTTCTATGCCATTCATTATTATTATAAGTTTATTCAGGGATTCACGTAGTCACGAAGTTCACCTGTACAGATGAAAAAGGCAGTTTCAGCAGAATAAACTGTAACAACGTAAGCCTTGAGATTTCCACCACGGAGAGAACATTCAGATTTATTTTATAGAGCCAAACTGAATGCTGGGATACGAGTTCGATAACTAGTAAAAGACAAAAAGGTACTGCCTTTAGTACTTTGCCTCATCTACGTGAATAATAAAACAAAATTTATACGTTGTAACTTTTGCAATATACCGGACTGGTAGTAACAACTGCAGCTTAAATCCATGATCAATTGTTCTCTGCGACGAAACTTCCTTTTCTCATATGTGCTATAAACATTTGAATCAGTATTCAATTTATTTTAAAGCACGCTACCAGAAAGGCAAATATAAAATATAATTTTGTTCATCAAGAAGATTAGACGATTTACAAGTAATTATAGGTAATAATTTTAAATGTAGTTGAAAATTTTATAATCTACTACCAAGTGGATTCAATAGACACATATCTTGATGACACGTATAGACACATACGGTGACCTGTGTTTCAATAAATAATATGGATCAACAAAACCGTGTAGTTTAGGCTCTGCGCGCATACTTACTCAGAGTCATGTAAAGAAAATGGTCCTAATTCAGCTTCATAATTAATACACATAGTACAATGTACGTACATGTATGTACATGTACATGTATGTACTATGTATTTTTTACTTCCGTTCCTAAAAATCTTATACCCGCACAAAATTTTAATGATTCGTGACATTATTTCTTACATAAAATTTTGATAATTAATTTTTGGCAGGTAATTTTTAAAAGAGTAAAATGAAGGTAACATAAGTTAATCAATTAAGGTACCCCGCTTGACATTTTCCCGCTTAGTAAAAGAAAAGAATTACAAAAGTTTATTTATTTGTTGTTGTTGAAAAAATAGGATTGAGATTACTATTCTAGTAAAAGATAACCTTACCTTCAACACGACAGGAGCGTTAATGGTTCTGAGTTATTTTTAAAAAGTACAGGAGATTGATAAAATTTTGCAGCTAACAGGTTATCAAAATAGTGAGAGGCCAGTTGAGAGCAGTTTTCTAACTCTGACTAGATTGGAACGGTGCAAATAGTGATATCAGTAAAAAATGGTAAGTATAATTAAGAAAAAAAAATTAAAGTGGAACTTTCTGTTAACACGTACTAATTTGTATTAAAAACACATACTCTTTAAAACAATCGTTTTAAATTTTAATATTATTAACTTGTCTACGGAAGATGTCATTCACGTTTGGTCTTGTTTTCCTACAATAGGCAGGCTATAATATTTTAAGTAATTTCAAATTCAGTGTAACATTCACGTGATGTACATATCACTGAAGAATAAAGAAATCATTGCTACTGGATGAAAAAACTACAAATTCAGTTGTTTCTAAAAAGCAAGAACACTAATTAATATTATAGTAATATAATTATTGTGAATGCAAAATTAATGTTAGGTTTGTGAAAGAAAGGTAGCACGCGGGTGAAAAATATCATGTAGGCCTATTTATAGCTCCACTATGTGCTGATGTAAATGCAGAACATTCTTGAATATTCTTTAGAGATATAGACTAGAGCAGGTGATTCCGAAATCTGATTAACAAACGTTAACAGATTGTAGGTTCATATATAAAGAAACTGCTTGTGCACTCCACTATTTTTAATTATTTTGAGATTCGAAAATGATCTGAAATACTCAAAAGCGCATATCGAAAGTATTGCTAACAATCGAGTGCAACAAGTGGTTTCTATATTTGTAATGTTGAAATTTATAATGTTATGTTAATGGTGATGAATCCGATGATGAAGTAGGAGTGGAAAGCTAGGAGGAAGACGAAACTGTATATTTGAATTCCTACATTCATTTTACATCAGAAAAAGTAATTATGTGTTTACAGTGTTGGTTCAGGACATAGCTTTGCACGCGTTAAATGAGCAGGAAAATGACACAACTCTCGACGTTTGTACGCTTTCCAAAGGACGGAAGATTATTGCTCCAACATCGTGCGTCCAGTTGCCAGTTGTAGCTGTAGCTGCATACACCTAATTGAAGCGATTAGAAATTTTATTGATTTGTTTTTGTTGTCGCTTGTCGCTGTTAAAGTGGCAAATGTGAATTACTGTGTCCATACACATCTGTATCTTGTATTCTGTATTATTTTAGTTGTTGGTATAAAATTGGTACACTGGTGGCGACACTTTTAGTTGTTGCTTACATTACAATGTATTGGACAACCGTAAACTTAATTTTTCTATACTAGTGTCTTTGTTTATTGAAACTGGTACTAGGTTGTGAATAACAAATTCTCTGGTATTTAATTATTATATTTTGCTGTTATAATACAACCCAGACAATAACCTGGGCGATTGCCATTATAACAATATTATAATGTTCTTTATTACGTCCATGCTTTCATGTCGATTTTATTACTCTGAATTTTAAATAGTAAACATTGATACAAATTTAGGATCCTTAAAAATCTAAATTACTAGTATTTGAACATATTTACAACTATTTCAAAACTATTTCCTAACATTTCCACCCAATTTTGAAACAATAATATAAATTTTTAAATGTTTTAATTTTTGATATTATAAATCTATACTGCAGCTCAGAAACCTAAACAACTATTATTTGAACATAGTTCATACCAATTTTTAGTATTTTCTTCAAATTTTAACAACCTTTTTAATATTATTTTGAATGTTCATCACTTCTTTCACAGCACTTAACAATTATTATTTAAGGCACTTTCACTTGTGAAAAACGTAGGCCTACTTGTGGTTTAAAAACCTTTTTAATTCTGACAATTTAAGTTTCATAAAATTTTAACATTTCAATATTTTCTGTTATCAGATTTGCATTACTTTAAATTTCAATGTCATGACACGAGATTCGTAATAGGCGCTTAACACGTTGTTCATGACTAACCCTTTAATGTTCAAGATAATATTGCTACGACAGCACAGAACAATCTACGCGTTTATCGAATGCGCCAGAAAGATCTCGACGTAAGCGTGTGGTGTACGTGCTACTAGACGCATTTTGCGAGAATTTTCTCGACTGAGCCAGGCTTCGCTGGGGCGCTCGGACTGTGTCAAGGCCTTAGCAATTACGTAGTTCGCGAGAGATAAGACGCAGTTTGGAAGCTTCTGGTGTGTGAGCGTAACTATAAATACATCGCGTCGCGGCCTTAGTTTTCAGTTCAATGCGAGATTTTTGACTGTGCGGTTCGAGAGTATTAGTGCGATATATTTACAGAGCGGTTCGAGTTATTACGGTGTACGTTCAAGTAGTTATTAGTGAAGTGTTGCGTTTTATATTCGGACGGTATAATTGTAATACAGTTGAGTTTTAATATTAGTGGACATTTTATTGCGTATGAACAATTTTCATTTGATTTGTTGTAGACACTGTGTTGTTAATTACGAACTGTTTTACTATAACAATTAAAGGTGTGATTAGTGACTTAATTGGTGTCTTGTAATTATTGTGTTTCCACTGTACCTACGACGATCGTGTAGACCGTCGTAACAGTGGTGTCAGAACTGGGATAGAACGGTTAACAGTAGAAAACTCAATGGCAAACATAAGAGAACAAATTAAAATTGAAGTTGAACAGTGCATGAAGATTCAACCAAAACAAATTTCTGAACAGACTGTACCAGTGATCAAGACAGAAAAATACACAGAAAATAAGTTAACAGAGAAAGTCACTTTGCCTGCAGTAGGGACAGTTCATGTAAAAGCTCCAACCTTTGACGGAAGCACTCACTGGGCAACGTACCTCCGCCAATTGGAAGCTGCCGCTCGCTTAAATAACTGGACGGAAGAAGAGAAAGGCCTCTCACTCGTTCTTGCGTTAAAAGGACCTGCCGCAGAGGTAATACACAAAGTGCCATCTAACAGTCAGAACGTCTATGCCGAATTAACTAAAGCTTTGGAATTACGGTACGGTGACCAGCATTTGTGCGAAGTGTACCGTGAACAACTTAAAGCGAGGCGACAGCGTTCAGAGGAGAGCCTTCAAGAGTTTGAAGCGAATATCGACCGACTGACGAGATTGGCTTATCCCGAAGAATCGGAGGACTTCCGGAAGTGGATTTCTCTCATTATGTTTATTGACGGTATCAGAGATCGTCAGTTACAACAAGTGTTAAGAATGGCTCGGCATGATAATAAATCAGACGCTCTTGTTCATGCTCTCCGTTTTGAAGCTGCCAAGTCGGCGACCTACATTAATCAAAGTATGCCATCACGTTGTAGCCAAACGGATCCAATACCACAGTATCGTCATAGCGGACAGCATAAAGAGACGATTCAAAAACAACAGTTTAAGAAGTCAGCAGCACCACAACTATCTTTCGAACCAAAGGACAAAGACAGAAGACCGAAGTGTTACAACTGTGGGAAACGTGGTCATCTACAGGTAGACTGTTGGGAGAAGAAAATACCGAGAGAAGAGACTGATCGCACCAATTGGAGAAGTAAAGGCCCAGAACAGCACACATTTTCCACGCTACATAAGATCAGTGGAAACTTGATTGTTAATGGATTTGCGGATGGTAAACCAACATCATTTACAGTTGACACGGGCGCAACAGTGTCCATTGTGCGCCCTGACTTAGTCTGTAACCGCCATCCTCTAATTAGCTCTTGTACAATACAGACTGTGACTGGAAGCCCCGTCAAGGTGCTAGGAAAGGTAGACGTACGTCTACGCCTGGGTCTTCTTGAGTTTAGCCACCAAATGCTCGTAGCAGACATTGTCGATGAAGTGATTCTTGGCACGGACATTATGAATGCCTACGGATTCGTTGTGGACTTAAGAGAGAATGTCCTGAAAGTTGGCCAAGAGAAGATAAAGATTTGCATGGCTAAAATGACAGGGTCTACCAACCATTCGATTAAGCGAGTGGCATTAGTAGAAGTAAAAGTCAACAAGTCTGGTCAAGAGGAAACCTCCCTGTTGCAAGCGGAAATGGAGGAAGAACTAGCAGAGGAAGTACAAATAAGTATAACGACAAAAGAAGTGATTGGAGAGCCAACTATGGGTGTCGAGACAAAACTCTTGCTTGTTCCTGAGCTGATAGAAGCGGCCGAGGGTAAAGTGGCTGAAGATGAGGTTACGCAAGAGGTTGTTGACGAGAACCAAACAAACTTGGATCAGCCAGTGGTATTTAGGTCATTAGTACATGACGCAACGAGAGTGATTCCAGCGAAGCTAGTGGTTACGCGAAAGATTCGCATTCCTGGGAACGTGATGTTCGGATCACACGAGACTGAATTCGAAGAACGGGAAAATTATCCTTCGCAAGGACGGCCACCTAGATCGCCTGGTCAAGTATTACTTCGAAGACGCTTTGCCAGTTCGGGACGAACAGGCTTAAGGAAGGGGCAGTGCTACGACAGCACAGAACAATCTACGCGTTTATCGAATGCGCCAGAAAGATCTCGACGTAAGCGTGTGGTGTACGTGCTACTAGACGCATTTTGCGAGAATTTTCTCGACTGAGCCAGGCTTCGCTGGGGCGCTCGGACTGTGTCAAGGCCGTAGCAATTACGTAGTTTGCGAGAGATAAGACGCAGTTTGGAAGCTTCTGGTGTGTGAGCGTAACTATAAATACATCGCGTCGCGGCCTTAGTTTTCAGTTCAATGCGAGATTTTTGACTGTGCGGTTCGAGAGTATTAGTGCGATATATTTACAGAGCGGTTCGAGTTATTACGGTGTACGTTCAAGTAGTTATTAGTGAAGTGTTGCGTTTTATATTCGGACGGTATAATTGTAATACAGTTGAGTTTTAATATTAGTGGACATTTTATTGCGTATGAACAATTTTCATTTGATTTGTTGTAGACACTGTGTTGTTAATTACGAACTGTTTTACTATAACAATTAAAGGTGTGATTAGTGACTTAATTGGTGTCTTGTACTTATTGTGTTTCCACTGTACCTACGACGATCGTGTAGACCGTCGTAACAATATAAAGGATTAAAACTCTTTTGAAAAATCCGAATTTTCTCAATTGTTCCTAAAATCAATAATTCAAGATTCAAGACAATACATAATTCAAGATAGGCCTAATACAGAAGATTCAAACTTTTTTGAAAAATCCTAAATTGTTTCAGTTCTTTGTAAAATGGATTTTAGCGGAATGCGAGACTAGGGTAAACTTTTCGTATTAACTGTTAAAAGAAAGTTAAAATCCTGTTAATCAACAAATTAAAAAAGGATACTTTTGATTGCAGTGCAATTAGAAATGTTCGAAGTAATGAACGGTATTATATTAACGGCACCAGCTAAGGATATCGGCTTCTAAAAACGTTAGTTAAGGAACCACTAATATAAACGTATAAAGAAATTAAATTTGCAAATGATCAAAAAGTCTTAACAGTATAGTGAGTACCAAACAACAGAAACAGACTTTTTCATTAAAAATTGTGTGTGTGTGTGTGTGTGTGTGTGTGTGTGTGTGTGTGTGTGTGTGTGTGTGTGTGTGTGTGTGTGTGTGTGTGTGTGTGTACGCGTATATGGTGAACGTGTGAAGGAGTTGAAATAGTTTGCTTTACATTAACAAAATAATTGCATTACCCCCCCCCACACACACACACATTCACTCAACTAATTCATCTGTTGTGTTTGATATTTTCTCTTGTATCCGTACACAGGTCCTGATGATACCAATAAATATTGTCGAAACGTCGACTCAAATAATTTAAAATTTGTATTATACTTCTTTGACCGATCCTCATAATTAAATTAAATTCAACGTTAAAATTCATTGATTGACGGTCACTACGAAATTAAGGATTTGTTCATATTATTTATATTGTAATTAAGTGTATTTTGTGATTCTATGACAACACGGTAATTTATGTAGGAATTTAAAAAATGTTTTAATGAATTAAAAAATCCCGATTAACTTACCAATTTTTGTTTAGTAAAGTAACAATTATAGAGCAATGATACAATAAACGCTATTTTATGTATAAAATATTTTTGAAATTTCCAAAACGGAACACCATAATTATTCACATTTTGGTTTTAATTTGGTATCAACTTTAGTTTAATTATTCAACTGCGTTTAATCTGATATCCCACAAGGGATCTACAATAATTTTATCAAACGATTCCCCAGTTATTGAACCCGGTCGTTCCAAAATATTGAAATTTCCAAAATTTAACACTGCATTCAGACTTTAGTTAAAATTAATTTTAATCTCATACGCCACATAAGTTTTTGTGATTTTATCAAAATTTTCACCCCTCACAATTTTGGCTCTCGTTCCTTTCTTTCGAGGGGGGGATCAATCGCCAAACAATAGGGTTCTGTAGGATGAGATTATAGACACGCATGCCGAGTTTTACTAAAATCGGTTGATTCCTTCAACAGTTATCGTGAGACATACCTCATATAGACAGACAGACAGACAGATAGAACACACAAACGCCGAATGGACGAATTAAAAATGAGTACTCGCTTTGCTCGTTCAACAAAGATCGATCAGCGTATTAGACAACATACAAAGAAATTAGGAACAAAACACCGATGTTGCAGTTTTGCAGAGAAAACCTGATAAATTAACATATGAAAATACAACTTGGAAATGGTGTGCTTTTTAAAGAAAAGAACTTTTGTTGGTTACTGTAATTAACTACGTGTGTAAAATTGTTTTCAAGAGGAAGTCCCTAACGTCGAAGAACACTAACAAGCAATGAAATAATACGTTTAAAGAGGCTCGTTTGCGTGTAGTAAAACGTTTAGAGTCTCCGTTTTGTAACGTACAAACCATAAACTAGGCAACTCCCCTGTTTTATTTTTACGAGTCGTAAGCCAGCCATTTGCGTTCGCTAGTATAGTAACTTTTATGTTATACTCTACGCAAATATCCCGTTTCTACTAATGTTCTTAGACGATAAGAATATACGACGTGTTATTTCCCTAACATGTACGACGGTAAGATTTGCTCTGGTTACAGAGAAAACTATTTTGTACAGGCAAAAATTTATTTGTGTGTAGATAAAACAAAACTCAATTCGCTATTCACTGATTGTGAAGTTTATATTTATTTACACTTGATAGTTCAGATCATAAGGAAATAATTTAAATATGGCCCTTATAAAGTACTTCATGCAAACTGTTGATAACATCTACGCTATCTACATTATGTTGTACAGTCATTCCTTTACAGTGCTGCTTGATCATGCCGTGATGAGAACTTTCAAAATCTCTATCAAAAGACCGGAAGATTGAGAATCATCCTGGGATTGTATGTTATTGTAATAAAACAACGCTAAATCAGTAGCAAAACAGAATGTGCGATTAACATTAGTATTTAAATTGTGATACTAGAAAGCATAGTAAGTTAGATTCACAGATTAAAGCAGGAGTTACTACGAGTAAACTGTTATTTCCTCTTTGCAGTACTGTAAAATCTGAACATAAACTGGTATGGGAAACTAAACAACTAAATAAATTATAAAGAAAAAAAGGTAAAATATTAAACAAAAAATTACAGAGATATAAAACACCCTACACTCTTGCAGAATACACAACTTGTATATTCCGCAAAAATATAACTGCTTTAAGGACATGGGAAGAGCATTGTGGGAGAGTAGATAAGGTACTAGCTCGACTAAGTGAACATAGTGTTACATTGTAATTAAATAAATCAATTTTTCTAGATAACAAAATCAGGTTTATAAGATTTTGTATCAAATCACGGTATAACTGCTGACCCTAGAAAAATTCAGGCCATCCAATAATTCCCACCGCCAAAACGTTTGAAGCAATTACAGAATTTTATAGGATTGTGTTATAGTAAATTCCAAAACAATTATTCATACTTAACACATAAATTTTATCATTTGCTGAGCAAGAAAAACAAATGGAAATGGATTGAAGATAATGAAATTACCTTCAACAATATTAAAAAGAGATATTTGTCCTGTATTATGTTACTACACACCGATTTCGATAAGGTATTCTATTTAAACTGTGATACAAGTGGGGTAAGTTTAGTCTCTGTGTGATATCATGAAACTGAAAATGGTGAAAATATTAAAACTTAAAAAACCTGAAAACTTAGAAAACTTAAAAAATTTGAATTGAGTTGTACTATTACTGAAAAATGGCCACTCAGTGTTGTATTCACAGTAAAGACATTCAAAAGATACTTATTGAACAATCAAGTCGCAGTGAGAACAAATAATCAGGCTATTACATTCTTTTGAAACTGCAATTTTACTCATGTAAAACTAACACGTTGGATGTTACAGCTTCAAGAATATAATATTAAATGGAAATATGTTCCAGGAAAAAACATGGTAGCTGATGAATTGTCTAGAATACACAGTGACGAAGAGACAATTAGCAGAAAGGTACACAAAAGTTTAACCTACTTTTAGAACCAGAAAGGAATTAGTCTGTATAATTGAAGAGATAAAACAAGAATAGAAGTTTGAGCTGAAACAAGGAAATTAATTGAGCGATTAAAGAAGACTGAGGATAACACAACACAAAATTATGCAATACATGATAAACTCTTCTTTCGGAATAAGGATAAATTAAATAGCATACATAATAGACGATAACGGTACCAGTGAAAAGTGCTGTTAAATTAATAACAGATTACCATAAGAGGTGTGGGCACCAAGGGCAGAAGAAGGTTTGTCCGCATTGAAACAAGATTTTTTTGTACCAAAATTAGAGAAGAGGGTATTTAAAAAACATTGAAACATGTGTTATCTGTCAAAAAATGAAATTAGTAAATATACAGTATGCAGGAACAATGATATCCATTCACTCTGTGCCGGTGTTTGCACGAGCCGGCGTTCGGAGAAATACTATCCTAGTTTTCGGCTACGGATAAATGTCGAGGCACGAGTGGGTAAGCGCAATTTCGATGGCAGTGCTTCGACGATGATGCGATCTGGTGGCGGAGTTTAGGTTTCGTTATGAGAGCTGGGCAACGAGGCAGTCGCAGCCTTCTCTTCACTGAATAAACAGCTCAGCTTTCTTTCCTCGGGCAGTTTTCGTGTATAGTCTTCCTCATCTGTATGGCAGGCTAATTGCTTAAGACTCACCGGGTTCTCGCCCTAGAACGGAGATCTGGCCACGGCTTGGTGTACTGCCGCCTTCACCAGCTATGAACCACTAAAAAACTTCGTCTGTGCCGAGGAGGGAGCTAGCTGCCGATAACTATGTGAAACCGCCACTTCATATAAGGTGATATAAACTCTTTTCTTATTTTTATCCTGGCCCGCAGAACATCATATGTGAGGAGTTTGTGCTATAACAATTTACTTATTCAGTAAGATGGTTAAATCGAGGTCAGCAAGACATTTACTATGTACATTATTCATGATAATACCGTACTATCACTGTAATTGTGAGCTGCACTGTGGGAGGGTCCCAGAGCTGTTTTCATAGATATGGGGTGCAAAAGTTGTAAGGGTAAATTTTTTCTTTAAAATTAAGTATAAGGTATGATTTTCTTGATTCCGAACCGGCTGGTTCGGATGTCTTCTGAGTATTACTGGGGTTTCATATTTAATTATTTTTCCTGTATTCAGGGGTTGGGGGTTTTGTTTTTCATGCTGTTTCCGGGTGTTAATTTCTAAATAGGTTTTCTGGGCACAAGTTAGGCACCTGTTGGTGCCGTTTCATGCAGGTTTTCTACAGGTCATCCTTTGTCAGGTCAGGCCTGTTCTGGCACACTCCTACAGCTGCTAGTATACAACATGTTTTTTATTTTATATATGCACAGATGGCTGATATTAAATTTTATTTTTTTAAGGCCTACATATATTTAATATTTTGAGATTATCAAATTTTATATGGAATGAAATATACAGGCGGTACTTATTATTGTAACTTAGATTTTCTGGCTTTTACTTGCTAAACGTGTCTTGTTAAATTTTGCATATTATCAGACCATTATGATTAGATAATGACTAATAACTCATAATGACTATTTAAGAACATAATTAAATAAATGAATAATTTCCAAACATTTACTCTTCTTATGACAAATGTTTACAAGGGTTCTGGGCATTATATGAATCCACTAGTTTTACATTTTGCCTGTCGTTACAGCAAGTTTAACTTATCATCATATTTCATTACAAATTGAATATTATATATTATTATTTTATTAACAATATTAAGTATTATTATTCTATTATCATTACTTATTACAAATTTTTTCTCAAGTTGTAAGTATATCTGCATCTGACAGAAGTGTTACTGTCCTTAGTCTGTCTACTTACATTATAAAAATGTAAAAGGCGTTGCTGTTGATGATAACATTAGCTTCCATTTAGTTTGACAGATAATGCGGGTTCCATTTATTTATTATTCATACATCCGGAGAGATGAAGGTATTATATACCTGCGGTCCATGAGACTTTGGAATAGTATGGCGTGTTGAGTTGTAACTGTGATTTGGGGAAATTAATTGTGATATTATTTGTTGTTATGTGTTTGGGGTAGAGTGCAATTATATGTATACAAGAATACTTTTATAATGTCAGAAGAAAATTGTTGAGGCATGATCATGATAGCTTGTAGTGAGGAGAATATATATATATATATATATTGTGATTTTCGACGAGTACTTGTGTCTCGTTCGAGCCCCGGGATGGAAGCCAATTTGTTACTAGACTGGTGTTTACTGTTTAAGCCACACTGTAGAGTTTGTCAATTTATTATGTTTCTCTCGTATACACCTCTCTTTGATTATTTTAATATTTTTTCAATTTCTTATATATCTGGTGTTGCTGAATATAGTAATACCGTTAATTATGATTATCTTATCTCTCTATTTAATATACAAGTGTTAGTGTGAATGTAACTTAAATAAGTAGTGTGTTATTCTAAAATTCCGCTCAGCCCTAGTCTGCCTTGCAGAGAATTATTGAAATTTCGTGTTTAACTCTCTTCTCTTTGGTGTCGGAGAATTCCGCAACAAGCGCTGCAGTTCCGAAGCAAACGAAATTTTTAGGTTAACCCACCGTGTACGGTGACTAGTTATTATACACTTAATCTGTTTAATTCTTATTCCCAATTCATTAAATAATACCCAAATAATAAGATCCTGAAATTATACAAGGTTTCTTTATTAATTCAACTTGTTAACATTCAATAAGATTGGTTTTACTTGATATATAAGAAAGGCTATACGTTGCGTTAATCGATTATTGTTCGGTCCAATATTTTATTTTACATTCAGTTATATAAATTTTTTTTTTATAATTAATTAATTTATTTCAGGGTGTGAAGGTTCTTTTAACTGCGGGGAAGATTAAAAATACATAGATAAAAATGCAAGATATTACAAAGTTAATGTGTTGTTGTGTTTAATATTAATTATACAATTGAAAATTACCATACGGATTACGAAGCGACTCTGGAAGGCGGTTGTTTTTAACCTCGTGAGTTGATGCCTCGTGTCAATCAGAAAGGAGATAATTTTCTTTATTCTTGTCTTCAAGTGATAATAAAGTGGAATTCTTGGTCCTGGTTAAATGAGAAATACAGCTCCCTTGGTTTATTGATGGCCAAACTTGTGATTGTGTTCTTCGGTAAACTCTGGATCCAAATACGTTTCTTGCTATCGTATGAAGTAAATTGCGATGTCCAATGTGGTTGAATGGTTATTATTTTCCGTTTAGTTTGTAGTATTAACTTTTTACTCAGTTAGTTCTTTATATGTTACTAGTATTTCATTAAATTGTCATTATTTCTTGATCTGATATTGGACGATCCAAGTCATTCCTTGTGGAATTCAATTACTTTTTATCGTGAGATGATACCATTATACAATTTGGTTAAATGTTGCTGGCCTAAGACAATTAATTATTCATATATAGTGACTTGTTATTACGTTTAAATAATTTAGAATATGTTAGTTTTATTAACCATTTCTCTAGGTTTTAATCTCATCACGTTCAGATCATAAATTGCAATAATACAAATCAACAAATTATATTAATTTCTGTTGTCCCTAGCAACAAATTTATTTTTATTCTTTTTCAATGTTTTGTTATATAGTGATAATTTCATATATTATTCTTTCATTCCTTATTAAACTTCCATTATATCGGAATATAACTTTATTTATAGCTTGTTTACTAATTTCTATATATATTCTGCTGGTTTTTCAATCTTAGTCTGTTTTTTTTCATAATTATTATTTTTTCGATATCAAACGTTATCAATCGATATCATTGCACTATGACATTATCATAATTTGTTTATATTGAGTTGATTTATTAGTTATTATTAATTATCATAGGTTTTTTCTAACTCCTTGAACTATACTCATTAATTATTATTGACTTCTTTACCTAACCTTTATATTCTGAGTTGTTATATAGTGTTATTGGCTGTTAGGCCTTTTATTATATATGGACCTACCTTTGATTATAACTGGTTAACAACTATAGCCTTTTACATAAGTTTACAAACATAATCAAACCTTAACTATGTACATGTAAACAAATAATTATTCTTTTTATAACTAACAACAACTTTATCTTGATCTATGGACCACATATAAGAAAAATTGAGATCAATTAATACTAATTAACTGCTTTCCTCCACCTTTCTACAACAGTAAACAAATAATACATATTGCTTCATTACTTGCTATTAAATCAACAAGTAAGTTTCATAAACTAACACAAACTTTAACATAACATTCATGGTAACAACATAACATTATTCAATTCAGAATCATTACTTTCGATTAACTAGTAATGTATATTATTGACTCATTTTTATCTATTTTCACTGTCATTTACTTTAACATTTTCGATATTGGTTTCTTTCTTATCATGCTTATCAGTATTTTTGATTTATTTACTTTTCACTGAACATTGATTTCTTACTATTGTCTATATTACAGGTTTAATTTTTATTGCTATTACTACCTTGCATCCTTATTCATTTTTACACAATGATAAAGGTATTTATTTGACCTTTGTATTAGTATGGGGTTTAAATATTTATTTATCTATTATATTTCTTATATTTCTATTTATGTAACGTTGAGGACCGCATTTCTGTTGCGTTACAATATATATATATATATATATATATATATATATATTGTAACCAGACCCTGTTATATGGCTGTACATTAATCCAGCCCCACTGTTTGGGCTAGCCACTTGGTCACCAGACCGCTGTATGCCGGTCGTTACAAAAGAATAAAAATAAAATGAAAATTCAATAATAATAGAATTTTCAAACAATAAAATAATTTTGTTTATGTTTATAGAGGTATGTATACAAGATAAATCTGTTTTTTAAAAGGTTCTGGTAAAATTTTAATAACAGGTAGGTATTTATTGACCGTCGAGCACTTCTTGAAGATTTGCACCAAGTCTGGAGTTAAATAGATTAACTCCAGGTAATAATCGATTGGTGACTTTTCTGACTGGTCCAATATCTTGTTCAAAATAGGATATATTCTTCTCACTTAATTCCTTCTGCCTTATAAATACCCTTAAATTACCCTGTGAAATAAGTCCAGATACAAAATAATGGAAATATAAAGATTTATTGACAATTTTAAATAAATAATCGATATTTTATCGATGGAGAGCAATTATCGACTCTGTCTCAGGAATTATCGATTGTGTCATACAGAACAAAATTTTATGTTATATTATATTAAAAGACAGGTTCTTTGAGCGATTAGGATTAATAGTCAGAGAAGGGTGACTAGAAAGTATAACATTAACAATTAAAGATATTAATACAATAATTACTATTCAATAGTATTTAAATAATTCCACTATGTAATGTAAATGAATGCTGTCAAACCATACGCAGACGATGACGTCACTGCGATATCGTGAAGGCGGTCTCTGTAGAATTAAAAGATGGCCGCTACTATTTCTTGCGTAGTTACTGTGAACTCGGCATGTCCCAAAATCACGACAAAATTACCTTTGTGAATGTCTAAAATCTTCCCGCACTGGTGTAATATGTCTGTTAAGTTAGTTGGTGTATTCTGGTGAAGTGTTCCGTGTAAACTTGTGTTAATTTAATTATTTTGTCTGTTTTCACTTCTGGGGTTAAGTTTTTCAAGTTACGGTTAGGTTTGTAAGGTGAATCAGTTGAAATATAATGTTTTACTGTTTACTGTCACTCGTATAGTGAAGTTAGAGGTTTGTTTTCACTATTGTCGTGAATGTTTTTATAGTATTGGCTTCAAAAAGTGTCTAATTTGTCTAACTCTCGTTCACTGATTTCAATGGCTAAACGCTAGCATCATGTTCGACTCGATTTAAAGAACGTTTTTGTCACACACCTATTCAGCTTGATATTCAACAAAAGACTAATTAACTTGGTCATAATTCTTGCCCAGTTAATCTTTGAAAAAGTATTGTTAACATTTTTCGACTTCCCATACATATGATAAAATATTACATTACGTATGGAATTTATCTATTTTATTCGTCACTTTTATGAATTATTAACCTTATTATTGGTTTAATCATCTCATTCACTTTAAATTGATGTATTATAGTCCATATCTGTAGATATTTTGTGGAAATTAACAAATTTCTTTACTTTATGGAAATATAGGCTCAAAATTGGATTTCCGTCTTTATACAAAATTCCTTCCATTTTAAATATTATTAATACTATTATAATAAATTTTAATTAGTCATATTCCTCTTCCTTTCCTTAAATACATATAAATTACACCTTTGAATTGGTTTTTTTTGTGTTAATCTGTAAATTTGACATTGCTCTTTAAAATTAATTAATTTATATATTTTGACAATTTATAAAATGTTAAGGTATATATCCTTATTATCATTTTAATTCATAGGATCATTCCTAGTAGTGGTTAATTGTGTTATCTTATATAAATCTTGGTAGTTTACAGGATTTATAAGTGAATTATACTGTTTTATATTGGTTCTCTGATTTCACCAAATGGCCTAGATTTTAGAATTTTATATTTCTTTCTTTCTCAAATAATTTAAACATAATTCCTCCTCTGACTTTACATAATTACAAATATATGAAAATAACATGATTTATAACTTATTGTGTTGTGTAGTAGTTAATTAACATTACAGTTAATAAAATAATTAATTATGAACATTGTTTAGCAATCTGCACAATTTAACATATTGCAGATATGGCTTGAACATATATCTTTCAACTATTTTTGAGCTAACATAGCATACCTTGTAGAACATTATTACTGGTATGTAGGTTATTATTTATCAAACATAATTCTTTTCAAAACACATAACATAAATCTTATTTTCTAATAAACCTTACAAATACATTTATTTAACACTTGATTTTAGGACTGTGAAATAACAGTCTATTTAAACATGTTACACTTATTCATACTATATTAGTACCAGTCCTTTCTGGTTTAAACCATTATTATTGTGATCCCCTACATCAGTAAACATTAACTCCCATACTCTATTTATTATCATTTTTTACAAATGTCTTGTAAATAAAGATTTACATTAAAATAATAAAATACTGGAAACCTTCCATTTTATTATTTTATTATGCTGTTTATTATTATATTTTAAAGTGGTGATATAGCATACTACTAAGTTATAGTATCACCAACTTTAAGTTTATTGCTTTTTTTAAAAAACACTTACACAAATTCACTTTCACTGTTGGTTCTGATATTTTGAGTCTTATTATCTCAGACCAGACCTTTGGTAATCATGGACCGTTAAGACTAGTTTATTTCTTTATTACACAATAGCTTTAGCCGGTGCACTTCTTATAACGCTATACAGCACTTTAGTTTTCTCAATAATTACATTTTATAAGATTTTGGGTATGTTATACTTTCTTTTGCATAGTTTTTGTGGGTTTGGGATTGATAGTAGTTTATATAATAATAGGTTTTACTACGGTGTTTATTTCATACTATTTCTTCCTCTGCTCCTGTCTTCCTTCTTGTCCTTCTTCATATCTTCCTTCTGGTATTCATTCTTGTCCCTCGTCTAGTCTTCACTCTTCTGTTCTTCCTTCCTCATTCTTGGGTAAACCAAGGTACTTGGTGTTATCACGACTGAGGTTTAGTTTGGAGTATTTAATTTATTCACTGAACTGACTTTATTCTTCTATACAGGTTTCAGGGTATTGTTTTCTTCCTGTTCACAAACTTTATTCTCCCCTCTTCTTGTTTTTGGGGTATTTTGGTCTTCACCACCTTTTAATTGAGTCTCTTTTTTCTTTGATATGGTCTTATATAACTGGTTTACTGCTCTGAGCTTCCTGGGTAACTTAATGGTATTATACTATGATTTGATGAGTTGCTTCGATACTTTCTTTGGTTTTTAAAACAGTGGTTTTTATATATTATGTAGTGAGGATTTTTACTTTATTGTGGTTCATTCCTCTGATTTATTTAAATGTCATTCAATATTATTGTAACATTTGTTGGTGTAATTAAACTTTATGATTTCACATGACTTAAAATGTAGTGGATTTTCTGTCACGCTACAATATATATATATATACCTGTATAGATGCCTTATGTTTCACTTATGTTTTGCTCTATGTGTATTCATGTATGTACATTGATTGTATTTGTGTTAATTATGTCTTTTGATACTAAATGTTGGATTTAAATGGGGATATTAGAATATTTATATGATGTTGAAGTTATATGTATTTATGATGAATTATTGAATTTATAGAATGTTACAATGTCAGGGAGTGGATTGGAAGTCTTTTTAATGAAATTTGTAAATTATAGTAAATTTTTATTGGGGTTAAAAGAAACTTGGAAATAATAAAGATTGTTATTGCTGTTTATCAACCGAGTTTTAATTGCAAGTCCCGTCTCACTGGACCCAGCGCATTTTTGCTTCTCTAGGCCTTCCGCCTAGTTTTAAATAACTAGTGGCCTCTCTTTAAAAAAAAAGTTTTTTTTTTATAAAGCAAAAAAAGATTTGAAAAATGGGTTACAAATGGTAGCAGAGCGCGGTTAATTCTAGGGTCGAACCCTTGGGTCCTTGGGTGTGACGGTGCTTGCAAACTCGGAAAACATTTGGGGGCAAAATGAAACTTCAAAATCAAGGAGATTAACACATAGGTCAATGTTATATCATGTTTATTGTTTTGTATGTGTATGTCAATGTATAATTGTTAGCTTGTTTAACTTGTGAGTCTGATCGCATCACGGGGCATGTATTCGTAGTTAGAAAATTTTGAGATGTTGAACTGCCGGGGGCCTTAAGCGTTGCCTGGGGGGAGAATATTAGTAATTCGAGGTCGAATTATAGCGTGTGGGAATAGCGGGATGCGGTATGGCCCGATCGGAAGTCGGTACCGTCACCGACTTAATTCATGTATTGAGAAGTTTTGCAATTTGATGCCGATTTATGGTTGTTAGCTACGTGTTGGTGAGGCGTGTATGTCGTGATTGGTGTTAGGTATTGTGTATGTTAGGTACTTGTTGGTTGTTGCTTGTTCTCTTCAGTGGTGTCGACGAAGTTGGTTCAGAAGTAGGCCAGGTCTCCGCAGCGCTAGAGAAACCGGGGGTCGCTCGAAGGAAAGAACAGTACTCGGGTTTTTTCTGTTTTGTAAGTCATGTTTGTGTTAGGTGTTTCGTGGGGATTTATGTTCTATTGTTGTGTTTGTGAATTGTGCAATTCTGGCGGCGGTATGCTATCAGAAATTACCCCACCCCATTTCAGGGGTTCTCCAGAAACTTTCGGTGGTGAATGGAGTTGATGAGGACCAGCTGCTGGTTTTCTTGGACCTGGTGCTGCAGTTGGTAGATTTCCCGGGGGTGTCCGATGGGGAGGTCTTGGCCCTTATATACCCGTATTGCCGGGGTCCGTTGGCTCCTAGCTGGTCACCAACACTCTGCGTCGGGGTGGCAGTGTTGACGCTTTCCATGGGGAGGTGTTGAACTTCTTCCTTCCCCTTCGACGACGTGCCCAGCTTAAGTTTGAGTTCTTCTATCGCCTACAGGCCAACGGAGAGGCGCTAGGGGACTTCGTGCACGATATACGGAAAGCTGCCCGGGTCTTAAGGTTGGGGTTGCCCGAGACAGAAGTTATACAAGCAATTCTGGTAGGACTGAATCCCCAAGAGAGATCTCGTTTGATATTCGCGGACCGTCCACGTTGTTTCGCGGATCTGGACCGGTTGTGTGCGGTTTCTAGTACTGTCCAGGCGGGGGACGAGTCCCGGGGAAGAGCTGCTACAGATGTCCAATACTCCATTGCTTTGTTAGGAAGAGGTAAAAAGGACAAACATGGTGGTTGGAGGAGAACATAAGAGACTGTCAGAAAAACTGAATATTCCGGAAGTAATGGAGGCTACAAGGGGGTGGCAAGTGAGAAGACGGTAACAACGGTTACAGTAGAGAAAGCAAATAAGTATGAATTTAACAGGGGAAGAAGAAATTATATAAGTAAACCAACATCGGCAAGTAGGGAGCCTGTAGCAAGGCGTTATTCCTATTCGGAGAAAAAGGAAACTTTAAAGGTTCCAGAGGAATTACAAGTGCCTAATAGAGTAGTGGATGAAGAAGGTGAAGCGGAAGAAGAAAATCAGAATAACTTCTGTGGATCAATACAAGAGAACAAGGACACGTCTGTTAATACGGAATTAGAGGACTCAGAGAGGACGTCATGGTTGAATCCAGATGCCGCGGAATTTGTTCCGGTATCTCCATCTCGGTTCGTGAGGGATCCAGATCCTGTAACATCATCATCGCCTATGCAGGGATATGAGAAGTCACTTGATGGTGTAGCTTTACCATCGCTAGTAATATTTAATTTAGACATTGCACATGGACCTGGACAGCTGGATTCCAGGGTGGGAAATGTTGAGGAGGTTGTAGTTGCCGAAGGTGGTGAAGGAGTGGAATCGAAGGAAGAGGCAGAAGAGCGGTCTGCAGATGCTGCACAGGGAAGTATAGTTATAGGTGTTAGGGAGACTGAAGAGTCTGAGTTTGCGGATGGACACGGGGATGTCTATGCTGCAAAAGTTTCTGAGGTTGCGGGTGGATAAGGGGATGTCCATGCCGCAAGTGTGGTGGAAGGAGATGAGGTAGAAGTCGAGGAGGAATTTGGTGGCAGCGTTGTGGAGTGTGTGAGGGAGAATGATGTACTGTGTGAAGATGTGCAGACGCCTTCTGTAAGTAGTGTTGAGGATTCCGAAGAACGGAAAGAAGTTTCAGGTGGACCAGAGGAGCAATTAGAGGATGAGGATGTGCAGTGTTTGGATGGTGGAAGTGGACGTGAGGCGATGATGTTGATGATGAATGTGTTGATGAAAATGAGATCGGAGAAGAGATTGGACAAGAAGTTCGTGAAGGAGCTTGTGAAGAGGTTAGTGAAGAAGCTTGTGAAGAGCTGGGTGAAGATGCGGTTGAAAATGGATCAGAGGAGCAACTGGAAGATGGTGAGGAGGTGCAGTGTCATGAGGTTGATTTGGATTATGGGGTGAAAAAGGGGAAATTGTAGAAGAGGAGGAAGAGAAGGAAGGATTGGAAGAAAGACAAGTAGAAGAGTTAGATGATGAGCATAATCCAAATCGGGGTGAAAGTAGTGAAGTAAGTTGCCTTGATTCTGATTCGGAAGAAACAATTCAGTACAGCTCAAACGAGATAATTTCTCAGAGAGTCGTGTCCGAAAGGAACGAGTACCTAAAGTCCGTCATAGAAAGGTGAGAAGAAGCGGTTAACGGGTAGCGGGTAGATGTTCCCCACAGTCCCAGTGGTGTTCGTCTACTTCAGGGTTGCGTCCCTGCCCACGCGAGCCTTGGTTTCCTCCATTCATCCTTATTTCCGGAGGGAGCCATGTCCTTACCCTTAGTCCTAGCTATTGACCTTTCAATGATCCTTGCCCTTTTCATCTTCCTGATTTCCCTACCCCTCCCCTTAGAAAGAAAAAAAATATCGATAAGGAGTTAGAGACTTGCCGAGAGTGTCCCCTTAGATTATCGTGGTCTTGCAGAGCGTCAGTGTCCCCGTTTTTAGAAGTTGTGTGGTGTTGTTCTATTGTTTCTATTGTTGTAGATTGATTGCTGGTTAGTGTAGAGTCCGAGCCATGCCGCATTCCCCGGTTGTTTTCACGGTGTTTCTTTTGGGATTGATGTGCGCGTGCCCTCTATGCGGTCTTCTCTGTCGGGCTAAGCGGGGCCGTCCGCCCTAGTGTAGTGATGTGGGCCAGCCATATGGCAAGGATGGAGATGCCTTGTTGGTGCATATGGCTGGTCGGTCCAAGAGGTGGACGAGAGGTAGTAGGGTCACTCACATACCAAGGTGGGAGAAACCTTGTTTGGTCTTCGGACGGGTATGTGAGTGGGACCGGTGGAAGTAGGTGATGGTCACCGGAGAGGGTGACGTGTTGGGGCGGTCCCGTGGGGTTGGCATGGCGGAGAGGGTCGCATGGGGATGGCCGCAGTTCTGAGCCTCTGTTCTCCTGAGAGCAAGGACCACTGAGATCACCATTGAATTTTGGCATTGGGGGGTACACTGCAGGGTACCCCCGGAGTTCAAGTGTGGGGCAATCAGGTTGCCCTTTTGGGTTGGGGGTGTGCCGGTGTTTGCACGAGCCGGCGTTCGGAGAAATACTATCCTAGTTTTCGGCTACGGATAAATGTCGAGGCACGAGTGGGTAAGCGCAATTTCGATGGCAGTGCTTCGACGATGATGCGATCTGGTGGCGGAGTTTAGGTTTCGTTATGAGAGCTGGGTAACGAGGCAGTCGCAGCCTTCTCTTCACTGAATAAACAGCTCAGCTTTCTTTCCTCGGGCAGTTTTCGTGTATAGTCTTCCTCATCTGTATGGCAGGCTAATTGCTTAAGACTCACCGGGTTCTCGCCCTAGAACGGAGATCTGGCCCCGGCTTGGTGTACTGCCGCCTTCACCAGCTATGAACCACTAAAAAATTTCGTCTGTGCCGAGGAGGGAGCTAGCTGCCGATAACTATGTGAAACCGCCACTTCATATAAGGTGATATAAACTCTTTTCTTATTTTTATCCTGGCCCGCAGAACATCACATGTGAAGAGTTTGTGCTATAACAATTTACTTATTCAGTAAGATGGTTAAATCGGGGTCAGCAAGACATTTACTATGTACATTATTCATGATAATACCGTACTATCACTGTAATTGTGAGCTGCACTGTGGGAGGGTCCCAGAGCTGTTTTCATAGATATGGGGTGCAAAAGTTGTAAGGGTAAATTTTTTCTTTAAAATTAAGTATAAGGTATGATTTTCTTGATTCCGAACCGGCTGGTTCGGATGTCTTCTGAGTATTACTGGGGTTTCATATTTAATTATTTTTCCTGTATTCAGGGGTTGGGGGTTTTGTTTTTCATGCTGTTTCCGGGTGTTAATTTCTAAATAGGTTTTCTGGGCACAAGTTAGGCACCTGTTGGTGCCGTTTCATGCAGGTTTTCTACGGGTCATACTTTGTCAGGTCAGGCCTGTTCTGGCACACTCCTACAGCTGCTAGTATACAACATGTTTTTTATTTTATATATTGTAACGTCACAGAACGTTCCATAAAGGAAACCATTTACATAGCAATTATCATAAGAGCAAAGTGAGGTGAACAGTATCAAACCCAAGTAGTCCTAAAAAATTTGTGTAATATTGTCTAATAATCATTACTACTAACATGAAAAAACGACCAAACTATGACTAAGACAGAAACCCCATATATATTATTAAAGTGAATAACAGTGAAAAAACCATAAGACACTATAAGAGAGACGAATAATGTCAGAATCAACCAAAACGAAGTCATTAATTATTAAGTTTTATAACTCTGAATAGAGTATTAAGAACTATTTTCTGTGAATGAATGGACATGATCCATTATTATATTATGTAATGTAAATAAAATAAATGTATTAAATGACTTAAATACATTATTAGAAAGAGTTTAAGTTAAAATAATAATTATATATTTGTTATGACAAAAAATACTAATGTGTTGGATTTGAGACCAAACACCCAGATTTCATGAAAAATTAATTATTATCAGATTGAAATAAAAACTATATTTAATTGTCAAGCAGACAAAATTGAACATTTTATCTTAAATAAAGAAAGCTGTCAAATGAATAAAAAGCAGTCAAAATAGCCAAAAACCGTGTTAACTAAAAACATGTGGTAGGCATATAATATTGTATAATTTATGGATTTAATGTTGCCAAAATGCAACCAAAATGCATTAGAAAGTTGAAATATGATATAAAGCGACTATACTAATATATCTGACTAACTTTAACGTTGTAATAGTCAAGTTAGCAAAATATTTACCTATACCATGTATGGCTGGAGCCAATCAACCAGTACAAAAATAATCATATCTGGCTAAATATTTACAAAATGCTAACAAAAATAAAATAGAATGGTACAATACTTCAGTATACCTTAAAAACGAACAAACTCAGTTGAAAATAAGATCAATTATAAAAGAATTTAACTTATAAGAATGAGATTTGTCACACCATGAAAAAGGGCATCTCAAGACCAATCAATGATGCTATGTCATCCTGTGATAAAGATAATATATGTAAAAAGTAACCACGTATCACAAAAGACAGACAATATAAACAGACAGACAGACAGAGATAAACTCTGAGTGTACACTAGTGAAATACTACATATGTTAAAGAAAGAGACTAATCATTGTGTTATAACATTGACAAAAATCTAGGCCATGGACAGAGGCCAGGTAAAATTGTAATTATCTAGGTGTTATATATGTTAAAATTTGTTTGTTTTGTTATAGGAAGATAGTAATGTTGTATGTTCAGATTGTGGAAGAGACATAATAGTTCCACAACAATTTTTGTTCTAAAAAAATTGAATTTTAATGACAACAACCCAAGGTGAGAGTTGTATATTGTGTTACTTATTAGACTTAATTTAATTAAAAACCAATCATAATTAGTATCACTAGATTCAGTTGAAAACAGAGAATCTAAATGTAATAATGGCATACAAATTGTGAGTACTAATGTAAAACTGTTTGATAAATACCAGAGTAATTTTTGAAATATCCTTAGTATGAAGAATAAGAAATTTGTTCTAAAAGCTTCGACGGAAATGAATTTTGTTCCATAATGTTCCATTTCGTTTATTCTCGAACAATCTAGAAAGAATTTTTACACAAATATACCGGAAGTCGATGGAAACAATCAGCCTGAATTAGTATAAAAGAGAGACCAAATTCGACCCAAAGACACTTGAAACTTGAACTCCAGAACAGATGCATCACCCACGACACTGATCAACGCAGCTAAGGCGAAACCGAGAGGCGAGAAATCGACAAGACCCGAAGAAAGGCTTTTCCCGTACATAGACAAACAGACTGACATAACCTCTACAAGAATCTACGCCAATGTGTTGCTGAAATAGCGCAGCAGCACGGCAACTTTTAATAGAAATCACGCAGCCAGAACGTCAATGGCCCAGGAGGGACCAAAACTTTAAATAGAGAACCAATTCTGCTGTGTTCGCATAGACTGACTAACTTGACAATAATTCCCTTAACGTAAACATACACACACAAAGCCTTTCTCGACACTGCATGGGAATCAGCGCTATGGCGGCCAAATTCTGAATCAACGCGGAGCAGCTGATGTGTATTGGCGGGGTTTGAACGATAATCTACTGCCAAACGTTGTCACAAAAAGTGCGGAAATAGTAAATGATCGCAATTTTGACTTAAAATAGATTCAGTGCACACATGAAGAGGCGAGATTGAAAAAACTACCCGAGAGGAGTGTCCTGTGCGAGATTAATTAATCATTGGAACGTGAGTTACCAAAATTAAAGTCAATTTTTTTACCTGGTTACATTTATCACACAGTTGTACTACACATGCCACACACACCTTCAAATCACTTAATTTTTCTTGTAAAGCGTCTTATTGATATGTCTTGGTAGTTCAAAGGAGTCACGTCCTGAGAGTAAAGATTTTTTCACGTACTCATGCTTTTCAACTGAGTAAAAAATTGAAAACACTAGCCGATACTTGATTGGATATATAAAATTGTCAATAATAATAATAATAATAACTTGTGAAATTTTTTTCTTTAGTAACTCTGCAATTTTATAATTTTTATATGAATGTTAGTCCTTCAGACGATTTGTTTGTTTTTGAAGAATCATTAAACTTACCTGATTTTTTCAAGCTAAACTGACTTGTTTATACTTTTTCATAGAAGTAAGATTTAAAAATTTTTAAATTTTTTTAATAATCACATTTTATTTTTGGAACAAACGATTCCAAGTGGCGCCCACAAAAAACATAGTATTAAGTTGTGTTACAGGACTACATCACCGCAGAGGATCCAGTCAACAGTAAGTAACAAAAAGTGCGCGGAGGTAACGCCCGACAGCATACAACACATTACACTACACTCACATTTTACTAGTTGTTATAAATTGGCAGCCCAACTAGTGAGGCTTGAAAAAACGGAACAAGCCCGGCAACTACCAACACATCAAAATGCCGCAACCTAAGGGAAAAAAGGTGAAGAAGAATGTGGAACCCGAGTTAAGTGTGGAAGACGGAGAGACAGTACAGGTCGAGGAAACGGAATTAGAACCGCCCACACTAGAAATGGAAAGACCGGTGCAAACGGCAGACGAATTAGAGGAGCAAACGGGAGAAGAACCCATACAAATGGTAGAACAGACAGAGAAACCCGAACCAGAAAAAATAACAGGGAGCGTTAACACGAATATAATGATGATGATGGCGATGCTCCAAAGAATGGAAGAAAATATAAACGAAAAAATGAACAAAAATACAGAATCCCTGAAGGAGGATATGAACAAAAATACAGAATCCCTGAAGGAGGAGAATAATAAAAACAGACAGGAAGATAAGGAGAAATTAGACAAAAACATAGAATCTTTAAAGAAGGATATAACCGAGAAAATAGATGACAATGGGAAAAAACTGGAGATATTTCAGGAGGAGAATAAAAAATGTATAGAGTCCCTGAAAAAAGAAATTAGCATAAAGTACGAAACAGTAAACAAAACGATCAATGATAATAAAATCGATAGTGACAGGAAGGTCGAAAACATGGAGAAACAGTTGGAAAGGTTACAGGAGGGAAACAATACACGTTTCGAAAATATAGAGGAACAAACAGTAGAGACCAAACAAGATGTTAGAAATCTCGAAAACATGGTAAGGCAGAACCAAGACGCCATCATGCAGGAGGTGGGAGAAGTCCAGAAAGACGTTAGCGAGAGGATGCAGAGAACATATGACATCGCTAACAGGCTGGACGAGCAAATAAAAACTAACAAAAATAGCATACTGGAAATAGACCAGAGAGAGAAGAACCTGCAGGAAAGATTAGAGGCGCTGAGAGACACACCTATATTAAATACTCATACGTGTCATGGTGAAAACAGGGAAGTAATCAACTTCCAAAACTATCGACGAAACCCAATGGAATTTTTAGAAAGAATGGAAGAGTTTATTGGGAGAAATAGAGAAACAAGGTAGGACAGGATAAGAGAGATGCTAGACGAGACGTATAAGAACACTAGGGATAACTGGTGGATAGCGGTACGACCAGAAATCACGAATTTAGCCGAGTTTAAACGCCAGTTTAAGGAGAAGTATTGGTCGGAGACTGCACAAAACAGGGTAAGAATGGACATATTCTATGGCAAATACGACGCGTCCAATGGACAGTCCCCGACGTCTTATTTCCTAGGAAAGGTATGTTTAGCACGGAAGTTGATACCGCCGATCCCAGAAGAATGTTTGGTAAGGCAGTTAGCTGGACATTACAGTTATGGTATCAAAGATGCCCAATTATACCAACAGCTCAGTAAAATAGCCGATCTGGCCAAATTATTAGAAAATTGTGAATCCACTGGAAGGTTCCAGGATTACCAACCCCCCAATCGTAAGGTAGAATACAATAACAACAATAACGGACCAAACCGGAATGGAGGTGGAAACGGTAACAACCTAAATACAAATAACCAGAATAATAATACCCCACCAAATGGCCGGAGTGATAATACTCAGGGTCCAAATAACCGCAACTATCCGGGACCAAACAGAGGTAATTACACCGGGAATAATTACGGTAGGAACTTCCACCAGGGAAACAGTTATCGCGGAAATAACTATAGGGGAAATAATTATGGTCAACGCAATAGTTATCGTAACGGGGGCGACCAAGGAGGAGGCGATAGGAGAAATCACGAATATAGGCCCCAGGTAAATTATACAATGGCCAATGACCGACGGCCATATCCACCCAATGTACCCACTTACATGTTTTACCCACAACAGGCGCCAGGTAGCCAGGGTAACACGACGAATAGCCAACCTATTAATGGTAATCCCGAGGTCAGGCAGGAAACACAGACGGGTCAGCAACCCAATGTTCCGGGAGACCGGGCAAATGAGACCGTGGCTCATTTAAACTAAATGCGGCAGTGGAAAAGGAAAACCGCCCTTCACTGAACCAATATTATGGGGTGACAAATTACGAACATAGACAGGACAAAGACGGGACTATGATATTAAGAATAAATAATTATCTTAAGGATATTAGAGAGGAGTTATTAGAAGAGGGTGACAATATCATTAAAAATAGTAACCAAGGGAATAATAGTATCGTGCAGATCAAAGCAAATATCAATGGCATAGAAGCAATATTACTCATTGACACGGGGTCAAACGTATCACTTATCGATAGTGTTGAGTTAGGGAGGATCAAACAAAATAGTAATTTACCAATACCCACTCTGCCAATAAATAACATTATTTTAGTCGGAGCAACGGGGAGGCAAAATAAATCAATAAAGAAACAGGTGTCATTAGAGATGACTAGTAATGGGGTAACAATACCAATAGGGTTATTAGTGGCGAATAATTTACCCATGAGTATCCTAATAGGCTGCGATATACTTAGGCCATACAATGCTGTAATAGATTTGGAAGGTAAGGTTATAACTTTAAAAACTAACAAGGAATTTGGACCAATAGTTTAATCGATGTCCAAGGAAATGGTACAGACAACACACCTTATCAAGCGATAGTGAACCATTATTATTGTGCCGATCGTCCAATCAACATGCCATTATATCAGGAGGAAAACCCAGAGTTGTGGTTAGAAAAATTAGAAGAAATACGGGATTTCCAAAGGACGAAAGCAAGGGGTCTGATCAGCGAAAAACAGGCGGAACAATTAATCGAGGTATACAACAAATATAAACACATATTCTCAAACGCTCCAGGTAAAGCCAGAGATTATCAATGCACCATAAAATTCAAAACTCCGGTGGAATTTAACAGGAAATCGTACCCGATCGCCTACTCGCTAAAGAACGAAGTCAGGGAAGAATTAAACAGGATGATAGAGGACGACATAATCGAGTATAGTCATTCGCCCTTTACCAGCCCAATCATAGCGGTGCCAAAAAAGAACGGAAAGGTACGTATATGTCTCGATGCTAGGGAGATTAACAAGATGATTGTTAACGACCGCACATCACCTGGGGAGATAGAGGAGATATTGAAAAGGTTTCACGGAACCAAATATATAAGCTCATGGGATACGGTATGCGGTTACTGGCAGGTAGAACTCCACCCTGATAGTAGAAAATATATGGCATTCATATTCGAGGGCAGAAACTATCAGTTTAAGCGGTTACCCTTTGGCTTAATAAATTCTGTGGCGGTGTTTGTAAAGATAATGGACAGAATATTGGGGCAGGAAGTACTGAAGTTTACGACAGTATACGTCGACGACCTACTGGTGACTTCAGCGAATTGGGACGACCATTGTAATAGGGTTGAACAGGTGTTAGAGAAATTATCAGAGAATAATATCACCCTCAAATTAGACAAGTCCCAATTCATTGCAAATGAGGTGAAATTTTTAGGCTTTAATTTAACAGAACAAGGGATTACTCCATCCAAAGAGAAGGTAGAGGCCATACAGAAGTTCCCCACCCCAAAGAACAGGAAACAGCTGCAGTCATTTTTAGGAATCTGTAACTATTACAGAAAGTTTCGGTCCAATTACTCAGAACTAACTGCCAGGTTCCAAAAGCAGTTATCAGCTAAAGACAAATGGACTTGGGGACCAGAGCAAGATGGAGTGGTCAATCTCATAAAGGAAAAGTTTTTAGAAACAGTAATGTTGCATCATCCCGACTTTACAAAACCATTTTTTCTGAACTGCGATGCCAGTAACGTGAGTTTAGGTGCAGCCCTATATCAGGAAGATCAGGATGGTAACCATTTAGTAATTAGCTTTGCTAGCCGCGTGCTGAACAGTTGCGAAAGAAACTACAATACTACCGAAAAAGAATTGTTGAGTGTAGTTTTCGCATGCGGTAAATTTAGGACATATACATTAGGGTACCCCATAACAGTTAGAAGCGACCACAAATCTATATCATTTTTAAAGCATTGTAAGCTGAACCACGGAAGGCTGACGAGATGGGTTTTGGCCTTGCAAGAATATAATGTCACATGGGAATATATACCCGGCAAGCAGAACGTAGCAGCCGACGTCCTATCTCGCGTCAATATACCAGACCAAACCTTCTACGGCGAAAAGGAACAATTAGCAAAAGTTTACCACATTATTAAGAGCAGGGAAGATTTAAAAAATATTTTAAACGATATAAAGTCACAACAAGAGGCCGATCCAAAATTAGGAGATATTAGAAAAAGGGTACAGGAAGGCGATGAGGTCATAAATAAATATTACTGTATACATAACGACACTTTGTTTATAAGGAATACCCCGCACCAGGAGAATTGGAAATTAGTAATTCCACCAGCGAAAGAGAGACCGCTACTAATCGACTATCACGATAGGTACGGACATATGGGTGCCCTCAAAGTAAGGAAGGCATTGGAAGAGCAAACATACATCAAGGGGATGAACAAGAAGGTGCAACTGGCGATACGGTCGTGCGATATTTGTCAAAAAGTAAAGTGTGATAACGAGAGAAAAGAAGGGATCATGATACCCATATCATCCACCGAAAAATTGGAAAAAGTATTTCTCGATATCTGCGGACCATTTCCACGCAGCGGTGGGAGACACCGATATAAATTTATCGTAATCATCTTCGACCATTTTAGCAAATATACCAAGCTATACCCAATAACTAAAGCAACGACCAGGAAAATAATAGACATCATTATAGAGTGATATATAATGGAGGTAGGCCGACCGTATTCTATAATTACGGACCACGGTACTCAGTTTAGGGGAAAACTTTGGAAGGAAAACCTGGGAGAACACAGAATAAAAACGTACAAGACGTCCGTATATCACCCGAATAGTAACCCAGCCGAGAGAATGTTAAGAGAGGTAGGACGGTTACTGAGAACATACTGCCATAACGAGCAGAAAAGATGGCATGAATACGTAGCATCAACCGGGGATTTTCTCAATTTCTCACATCACAATACCATCGAGGTGTCGCCATACACAGTTATGTTCGAAAGACCCCCACCACGAGAGATAAAAGAAATTATTAGTTTTCCCGACGAACCCGCATACCAATTTGAAAGAACCAAATTTTATAACAAGGTGTTAGAAAAAACGGAAGAGCAGCGGAAAAAATATGTCAAATCACAGCCCAAGGCAATTAAATATGAGGTAGGAGAAAAGGTGTTAGTTAAAAATAGAGAATTGCCCAGTGCTATACAAGGCATAACGAGGAAATTGCTACTCTTATATACAGGGCCTTTCACGATCACCAGAGACAATAAAAACAATACCTACGAGGTAACTGACACGGTTAGTAACAAAGTAAAAGGTACGTATAACCAAACATCATTGAAAAAGTACCATGATTAAAAAATCACAAGTCAAATACTCAATCAGTGACCAAGTACCATGACCAACAACTCAAGTCAAATACAGCATCATTGAGAAGGTACCTTGACTAAACATGTTAACGTGAATCTTTTAACTTACCCAGAATTAGAAAGGAGGTAGAGATTATTAAATAAATATAAATATTATTGTATAATGATTATTATTAATAAATATTACGAGAAGGACACCTTCCACCAAAGGCAAAAAGATATATGTAAGATATAAATTTATTTCCAATAGCCAAGTCAACGTATATTTACCAACTTACCCGTACTTATAGAAGGAGAGAAAGGAGAGAGATTATTGATAAATAAAAAAAAAATTACGTGAAGGACACCTTCCACCAAAGGCAAAAAGATATATGTAAGATATAAATTTATTTCCAATAGCCAAGTCAACGTATATTTACCAGCTTACCCGTACTTAGAGAAGGAGAGAGATTATTATTAATAAATATTACGAGATGGACACATTCCACTATAGGCAAGATTTATTTCCAATAGCCATGTCAACGTATATTTACCAGCTTACCCGTACTTAGAGAAGGAGAGAGATTATTATTAATAAATATTACGAGATGGACACATTCCACCGTAGGCAAGATTTATTTCCAATAGCCATGTCAACGTATATTTACCAGCTTACCCGTACTTAGAGAAGGAGAGAGATTATTATTAATAAATATTACGAGATGGACACATTCCACCGTAGGCAAGATTTATTTCCAATAGCCATGTCAACGTATATTTACCAGCTTACCCGTACTTAGAGAAGGAGAGAGATTATTATTAATAAATATTACGAAATGGACACTTCGTAAAGGAGAAAAAAGGAGAAATGCTGTCATATATTTGATACTAAATGGAAATGATAAATGAAAAAAAAAAAAGGAAGAACAGTGTGTTACATAAGGAGATAATGATGAATATGAATATAGCTATTAACATTGAATGATTTTAAACGATAATTTTACCTGCGGAGAACGATATATTAATATAATTGTGAATTAATCAGAAGAGTTTAAGAAAAGGAATTTATGTGTAGGAGCCTATGATCTTTGAATATTGTATTTTTTTTTATTATTATTATTATTTGTTGAAAAGGTGCAATTATTATTTTCTGGACAGGGATGTGTTGCCTCTGATTTCAGTAGTTATAGATAGGGAAGGGCAGAGAATGTATGCCATAGCGAGCCACTCTGACCCCCAACCCTCTATGAAAGTTAGGGAATTGATAGGGAATTATATCAAAGATTAATTAAATAACATCAAGGTAAAAAGAAAAGGAATAGGTGATACGACAAAGAACGAAATAGGAATATTGAGTTGGATTAATATATTAAAGGAGTAGTACAGGAATTTAATTATAAGATAAAAGAATGAAATATAAAGAAGCTAATAAAGGGTTAATATAGAGATGATAATTTCATCAAAACCAAAGATATGTTTTTCAAAAATTATCAACTTTAACGGAGAGGCATATGTAACGTCACAGAACGTTCCATAAAGGAAACCATTTACATAGCAATTATCATAAGAGCAAAGTGAGGTGAACAGTATCAAACCCAAGTAGTCCTAAAAAATTTGTGTAATATTGTCTAATAATCATTACTACTAACATGAAAAAACGACCAAACTATGACTAAGACACAAACCCCATATATATTATTAAAGTGAATAACAGTGAAAAAACCATAAGACACTATAAGAGAGACGAATAATGTCAGAATCAACCAAAACGAAGTCATTAATTATTAAGTTTTATAACTCTGAATAGAGTATTAAGAACTATTTTCTGTGAATGAATGGACATGATCCATTATTATATTATGTAATGTAAATAAAATAAATGTATTAAATGACTTAAATACATTATTAGAAAGAGTTTAAGTTAAAATAATAATTATATATTTGTTATGACAAAAAATACTAATGTGTTGGATTTGAGACCAAACACCCAGATTTCATGAAAAATTAATTATTATCAGATTGAAATAAATACTATATGTAATTGTCAAGCAGACAAAATTGAACATTTTATCTTAAATAAAGAAAGCTGTCAAATGAATAAAAAGCAGTCAAAATAGCCAAAAACAGTGTTAACTAAAAACATGTGGTAGGCATATAATATTGTATAATTTATGGATTTAATGTTGCCAAAATGCAACCAAAATGCATTAGAAAGTTGAAATATGATATAAAGCGACTATACTAATATATCTGACTAACTTTAACGTTGTAATAGTCAAGTTAGCAAAATATTTACCTATACCATGTATGGCTGGAGCCAATCAACCAGTACAAAAATAATCATATCTGATTAAATATTTACAAAATGCTAACAAAAATAAAATAGAATGGTACAATACTTCAGTATACCTTAAAAACGAACAAACTCAGTTGAAAATAAGATCAATTATAAAAGAATTTAACTTATAAAAGTGAGATTTGTCACACCATGAAAAAGGGCATCTCAAGACCAATCAATGATGCTATGTCATCCTGTGATAAAGATAATATATGTAAAGAGAAACCAGGTATCACAAAAGACAGACAATATAATAAACTCTGAGTGTACACTAGTGAAATACTACATATGTTAAAGAAAGAGACTAATCATTGTGTTATAACATTGACAAAAATCTAGGCCATGGACAGAGGCCAGGTAAAATTGTAATTATCTAGGTGTTATATATGTTAAAATTTGTTTGTTTTGTTATAGGAAGATAGTAATGTTGTATATTCAGATTGTGGAAGAGACATAATAGTTCCACAACAATTTTTGTTCTAAAAAAATTGAATTTTAATGACAACAACCCAAGGTGAGAGTTGTATATTGTGTTACTTATTAGACTTAATTTAATTAAAAACCAATCATAATTAGTATCACTAGATTCAGTTGAAAACAGAGAATCTAAATGTAATAATGGCATACAAATTGTGAGTACTAATGTAAAACTGTTTGATAAATACCAGAGTAATTTTTGAAATATCCTTAGTATGAAGAATAAGAAATTTGTTCTAAGAGCTTCGACGGAAATGAATTTTGTTCCATTTCGTTTATTCTCGAACAATCTAGAAAGAATTTTTACACAAATATACCGGAAGTCGATGGAAACAATCAGCCTGAATTAGTATAAAAGAGAGACCAAATTCGACCCAAAGACACTTGAAACTTGAACTCCAGAACAGATGCATCACCCACGACACTGATCAACGCAGCTAAGGCGAAACCGAGAGGCGAGAAATCGACAAGACCCGAAGAAAGGCTTTTCCCGTACATAGACAAACAGACTGACATAACCTCTACAAGAATCTACGCCAATGTGTTGCTGAAATAGCGCAGCAGCACGGCAACTTTTAATAGAAATCACGCAGCCAGAACGTCAATGGCCCAGGAGGGACCAAAACTTTAAATAGAGAACCAATTCTGCTGTGTTCGCATAGACTGACTAACTTGACAATAATTCCCTTAACGTAAACATACACACACAAAGCCTTTCTCGACACTGCATGGGAATCAGCGCTATGGCGGCCAAATTCTGAATCAACGCGGAGCAGCTGATGTGTATTGGCGGGGTTTGAACGATAATCTACTGCCAAACGTTGTCACAAAAAGTGCGGAAATAGTAAATGATCGCAATTTTGACTTAAAATAGATTCAGTGCACACATGAAGAGGCGAGATTGAAAAAACTACCCGAGAGGAGTGTCCTGTGCGAGATTAATTAATCATTGGAACGTGAGTTACCAAAATTAAAGTCAATTTTTTTACCTGGTTACATTTATCACACAGTTGTACTACACATGCCACACACACCTTCAAATCACTTAATTTTTCTTGTAAAGCGTCTTATTGATATGTCTTGGTAGTTCAAAGGAGTCACGTCCTGAGAGTAAAGATTTTTTCACGTACTCATGCTTTTCAACTGAGTAAAAAATTGAAAACACTAGCCGATACTTGATTGGATATATAAAATTGTCAATAATAATAATAATAATAACTTGTGAAATTTTTTTCTTTAGTAACTCTGCAATTTTATAATTTTTATATGAATGTTAGTCCTTCAGACGATTTGTTTGTTTTTGAAGAATCATTAAACTTACCTGATTTTTTCAAGCTAAACTGACTTGTTTATACTTTTTCATAGAAGTAAGATTTAAAAATTTTTAAATTTTTTTAATAATCACATTTTATTCTTGGAACAAACGATTCCAAGTGGCGCCCACAAAAAACATAGTATTAAGTTGTGTTACAGGACTACATCACCGCAGAGGATCCAGTCAACAGTAAGTAACAAAAAGTGCGCGGAGGTAACGCCCGACAGCATACAACACATTACACTACACTCACATTTTACTAGTTGTTATAATATGCACAGATGGCTGATATTAAATTTTATTTTTTTTAAGGCCTATATATATTTAATATTTTGAGATTATCAAATTTTATATGGAATGAAATATACAGGCGGTACTTATTATTGTAACTTAGATTTTCTGGCTTTTACTTGCTAAACTTGTCTTGTTAATTTTTGCATATTATCAGACCATTATGATTAGATAATGACTAATAACTCATAATTTATATGTATGTATGATGAATTATTGAATTTATAGAATGTTACAATGTCAGGGAGTGGATTGGAAGTCTTTTTAATGAAATTTGTAAATTATAGTAAATTTTTATTGGGGTTAAAAGAAACTTGGAAATAATAAAGATTGTTATTGCTGTTTATCAACCGAGTTTTAATTGCAAGTCCCGTTTCACTGGACCCAGCGCATTTTTGCTTCTCTAGGCCTTCCGCCTAGTTTTAAATAACTAGTGGCCCTTCTTTCAAAAAAAGGGTTTATTTTAAAAAGCAAAAAAAGATTTGAAAAATGGGTTACAACTGTACCAAGACGTTAGAATAGAGATCGGTGGGCCATATCCACCCAGTGGTCATTTGTAGCCATTTCCACAGTAAATATTTGCTAATTCTATTGGAAAGCTTTACAAGGTATACTAAATTATATAAGATGATGAAAGCCAATACAAAAACAATAATAAAGTATTAGAGACCACTATTTAAAGAAAGTGGGAAGAGCTAAGTGTATTATACTGGATCACGGAACACAATTTAAAGGAGCAGAGTGGAAAATTACTATTCATAATTAAATATCAATACATATAAAGTTTATGTATACTATCCAAAAAGTAACCCAGCTGAAAGAACGTTAAAACAAGTATGGCGTATCCTCACAACATATTGTCATGACAAACATACCAAATGTAGTGAATACGTTAGTAAAACTGAAGACTTTTTAAGCCTAGCGAGTCACGACAGTACTGGAATAACATCAAATAAAGCCACAGTACAAACAGAAGCCTCCGCGCGTAACAGAGGAAATTGTAGGTTTTAATTGGTATTCAAAACCTAACAGAGATATACAGCTAAACATCTAAAATCGAATGAAAAGGAAGATGGACGAAAGAAACGAAGGCAAGGAAAAAAGCAATATGTATTCAGTAAGTACTTATCCGAAATAGACAGCTTCCCACCACTGATGAAAACTTGATGAAAAACTATTTTTATGTTATATTGGACCGTTTGTCATTAGTAATAACACCGTGGTACTTGCATATAGAAACGGTAACTTGAAGGGAGTTTATAATATTGGTACGTAATGAAGAAAAAGTGTTACGCCATTACGAACCGTTCTGGTAGATTGGGAAACAATTCCGCAGCTGTAATGCGTACGTGACATTTGACATGTGAGGCAGTATTATGTAATGCGGCACATCTCGTATATTCGATGGTGTCGTTCTGGAAGCATCTCAATTAGCCCAACGGTGCGTGTTTCTGCGAAGGTCGCGCTGATAATGTGTCCTCTAGAATTTTTGATGGTTTGTTAAGGACGCATGTTATGGAACACATTAGACTATAAACAACCCATATATGCTGCTTAGTTTTCAGTTATTATCGGCCAATATTACTGTGTGAGTTCAAGTGTTTCTTAGTGAAGTGCTGTGTTTTATAATCGGGCGGTATATTGTAATACAGTTGTGTTTTAATATTAGTTACATTGTATTCCGTGTGAACAATTTTTATTTGATTTGTTGTAAGAGACTGTGTTGTTAATTACGAACTGTTTAACTGTGAAAATTAAAGCTGGTGATTAGTGACTTAATTGGTGTCTTGTATTTTGTTTTCCACAGTACCTACGACGATCAAGTAGACCATCGTAACAGTAGTGGTGTCAGAAGTGGGATACCTGGACATCTACAACGGAATTGTCGGGTTAGAGTTCAGCAGCAGGGAAACGAGCAGTAGTCGGTACAACAGGGCGTGTGCTGACTAACTGGAGGAACGAAGCCCCCTAGACAATACGCAATTTCTACACTTCAGAAAAACAGCGGGAGCTTGGTGGTTACCGGATTCGTTCAAGAAAGGCCAACCTCGATTACAGTTGACACAGGTGTAACAGTTTCCATTGTGGGGCCCGACGTGATGAAAGATCTCAAGCCAATCTGGTGCTATTGCAGCTTGCGAACAGCTACTGGACGGCCTGTAAAAGTATTTGGAAAAGTGGAGAAACACCTACGCCTCGGTCGACTTGAGTTTAATCATCAAGAATTTGTTGCAGACGTTGTGGATGAAGCAATTCTTGGTGTGGACGTTATGAACGCATACGGATTTATAGTCGACTTCAAAAACAATGTTTTGAGAATCGGTCACCACAATGACTACATCAGAAAAATCGATGGACGTGATTAACCAAGTGGCCGTTACTGTTCCGCCAAACTCCGAAAAAATCATCATGTTTAGAACCGAGGTAGATACTAGGGTCAACCAGTGCTCTATATTCGAACCTCAGGTAGTCAGCACACCGGTCATACTAATTGCCAGAAGTTTAGTAAAACCTGATGAAACCGGAAATGTACCTATTAGAGTGGCGTTTTTTAGTATTTAATATTAAGTATTTAGTAAATTTATTTAGTAATTTTAATAATATGTTAGAATTTCGTCCCGTAGGACCCTTAAATGTTAGGAAGAATGATGCTTTATGAAGTTATTGCCAGGATGCTGAATAATGACGATCGTGGACTGTATTTGATACATTTATTAAATTTCGTATTACAATTAAATCAGCATGCTAAGGTTGGCTATGTCTGAAAGATATTTAAATTTTTAGTAAACCAAGTCGGTTACGAAAGCTACATGGCAAATGAGGCGCAAATGTGCAACACTCCACACTACATAAAAATGTTAAGGCCTAAGGCCTAGATAAATTGTCGTATTAATTGAGGCGCGAGTACGCGGCACTCTAAGCTACATGAAAATGAGAATTAGCAATGTATTGCTAATATATATTGTAAGTATACAATAATGTTGTAGGGCCTAAAGCCTACATAGATTGTCGCGACAACAAGAAAAAATGAAAAGACAGAACAAGGAGGCAAACGTTCTGACGCTTGCCGCCCGCCGACGCACGTTGAACTGTGACGATGCATAAACCTGACAAACGCAATTTAGAAAGTACAGATTAGCCAACCTTTAAATGCGAAAATTACCACATTACTGTCCATAACTGCCCGCAAAAAATCAAAAGTTTTTTTAATACATTTTAATAACTTATTGTACGAAAATACAGTGTGTTCTTAATAATAGATGTCAACCTCAGTAAATTGTATTGAACCTTGAGATTGAAATGTTAGATAACAGTTATAGCATTAACTGTTTAGAGATAAACTTGAGTGATGATGATAAGAGTTGAGCAGGCCAGAGTTGGCTTGCAACCTGATTTATACATGAGTATAAATGCAAAAATTAGCAATGTATTGCTAACATATATTGTATGTATACAATATAAAACAATATAAGACATGAAAAATACATAGTTTGACAATGTTTGATGATGAATAATCGGTGACTCATCACATGATGGGCCGATACAAATTGCAAATATTTTATGCAAGTCATGATGGTTAGCTTGAACCAGTCAAGGCCAGTTGACCTATACAACAGTATTGAGTGTAAAATGAACAGACAAAATTATTATAAAATTATACATGTAAAGACATAGATTTAGCATGACGCTTTATAATAATTGAACGATGCATGCTATACCTGAAGTTTCAGGAATATACAATAAATTGTCATGCAAAAACAAATTATACATTGTTGAATGATTGCAAGCACAAAGTGTAATGACATGTATGTCATAATTAAAGCATGAATAGTAATTGTGCAATACGTAATCACAAAATACAAAATACACAATATAAAAATATAGGCGTGGCTTATGGTTATAGACAGTAGATGCGGGTAAACCAATTACATAGATACAAGTTATACATAATAAATACAATAGAAATCGGTTTAGATAATTACAAATACATGAATACAAAGCACAATGGCATAAGTGACAAGTACAACAAATGTGTTTATACAAAATGTAATACATGTGTTGAACAATTGCGAGTAATAAATTCATAGAGTAATAAAATATCACACACATTGACAAAAATGTGCAAGAAAATGCATACATGGTTTGTATAGCTGCAGACCATGCGAATATTATATAACAAAATTTTTACATAAGAACAATACCACCAATGACATGACACATAACCCATTACCAATATCAAAATATAAGTATGTGAAGGACATAGTATGTCTCACAAATTATTAATATATAAATACAAAAATAGTAAAGTAAATAACAACATGATAAGCATAGATATAATAACATAGTGCATGGTTGTAAAATTACAAGTCACATGCGAATTTAGTATGTAAAATACGCAATTATGCAAATTAACATAAAATGTTGTGATAATACATATCACCAATTAAGTTGACCAAATTGTCAGACAATAAGGTAATGAAAGCCAGTGGCCAGGTGAAATATAGCATTGCGCTAGGTAATTATATTGACCTTGTGTCTAAGCCTCGTTCCGCGATGGTAACAAACCTAGCTTGTGAACTGGTCTGCGAAAAATGCCAGTAGGCGTGCGAATGTCTACTACTCTAATTAAGTTGTCTGGGCCGGGAGAAATGTGGCGGTAATTACACCAACTTTCCAAGCTAATGGAGGTAAGTTATCCTCGATCAGCAAAACCAGGTCACCAATGAAAACGTTTTCCTTAGCGAATTTCCATTTGTGACGTTGTTGTAATTGATGTAAGTAGTCGCGAGACCAAGCCTTCCAAATGACTTGGACAAACTTCTGGAGAAGTTGCCAACGTCCAAGACGAGAGATGGGAACGTGAGGTAAGTCAGGATCAGGTATCGCCGTTAATGGTGCGCAAATTAAAAAATGGCCAGGTGTAAGTGGCACTGGATCATTTACATCCAATGAAATGGCAAATAATGGACGTGAGTTTAGACATCCCTCTATCTGAGACAAAACCGTCGTGAACTCCTCGAAAGTGAGTACAGACTTACCGACCACGCGGAGCAAATGATACTTTAAACTCTTTATACCGCTCTCCCAAAGACCACGAAAATGAGGTGACGAGGGCGGAATAAATGACCATGTAATACCATGAGAGGTCGTAAAGGATTGGATTGATGAGGTGGCATCCTTATTATGCCAAAGATTGTAAAGGTCATGCAAAACGTTGCGGGCCTTCCTAAAGTTCGTGCCATTATCAGAATATAACTGGCTGGGTATGCCCCTACGGGCCATGAAACGACGTAAGGCAACTATAAACGCGTTGGCCATAAGGTCGGAAACCAATTCCAAATGAATGGCCCTGGTCGCTAAGCAAATGAACAAAGACACATAGGATTTTGACAGAGTCCTAGATTTCTGCCCGCCATGATGAATCATGAAGGGACCACCATAATCAATTGCGCAGAATAGAAACGGCCGCGAAGGAGTGACTCTAGGAGATGGCAAAATACCAAGCCTTTGAACCTGATGTTTGGCACTAAACCTGAGACACTTGACGTATCTACGAATGATGGAGCGAATGACTATCTTGACGTTAATGATCCACCAACGTTGACGAAGTGAATGATGCACAAGTTGAGGACCAGCGTGGAGTAGACGAATGTGTTCGCGTTCAATAATAAGGCGAGTGATATGAGCCGATTGATGCAAGACAATAGGATGCTTATTGTCATAAGGTAGTTGCGACTGCTGTAAGCGTCCGCCGACGCGTATGACGCCAAACTCATCAAGAAACGGGTCCAGAGAAGACAACTTACTCCTGATAGAGACAGAAGACCCATTACGAAGGCAATTAAGCTCAGCAGCGAAGTGGATTGACTGGGATTGTTTTATGAAGAAATTAAGAGTGGAATGAATTTCAACGGGGGTAAGAGCGCCCGAAATTTTCTCAGCCCTGGAGAGTCTAATATTTTTGATGAATCGAAAGCAATAAGCGTATACGCGAGTCAGACGGTGCAACGAAGAAAAGTCCTTTGAAAGATTAATAGATAGGGTAGATACTAGAGAAAGTTTGGGGGTTTGTTTCTCCTCCGCAGTGCATTCAGGAGACGATAGATTAGAAGGTAAAAAAGGTGAAAAAGATTGGACTCGAAAGATTGAGACAAACAAGCGGGACCATGCCACCAAAGCGAACAATCGCGCAAAACGTCGGGGTAACATCCCCTAGAAATAATGTCAGCAGGATTATGTTGTGAATTGATATGATGCCATGTGTAGGCTTCAGTGAGACGCTGAATCTCGGCAACACGATTAGCGACGTAGGTCTTCCACCTAGAAGACTGGGCATGAATCCAGTAAAGGGACACCATGGAGTCAGAATACAGGTGAACACTATTGATAAAGGAATGAAGAGCAGGGGTGACTTTGAATAAGAGTCGCGATAACAACAAGCAAGCGCAGAGTTCAATGCGGGGTAATGACACCTGTCGTAGGGGGGCCACGCGAGATTTGGAACACAGAAAGTGACAAGAGGCCGATGAATCTTGATAAATGACTCTAACGTAAACACAACACCCACAGCCCCTTTCAGAAGCATCCACACACCCATGTAATTCCACTATCCTAGCCTTAGACTTGCAGCGAATAGAACGTGGGACAATAATTTTACCGATTAGGCATAATTTATCGCATAGTGAATGCCAATGCAAGTGTAATTGCCCGGAGATTGGCTCATCCCAACCAAGATTGCACAGCCATAGTTGCTGCATAGACTGTTTGTAAAGGAAAACAATGGGACCGACGAGTCCAAGTGGGTCGTATATACCCGCGATAATCGATAGGATTTTCCTCTTAGAGATGCTTGATTCAACTGGGAATGATTTGATGTCAAACAAAAATGAATCTGTAAAGTTATTCCAAAGAATGCCCAACGTACGCACATTACTTTGTTTGTTTAATGGGAGTGACCAATTATTATGATCTGCGACCACATTGGGTTCATTTGATGCCCACTTATGCAGAGTGAGGCCGTATTGACTCAACAACGTACCTAAGTCAGATTTCAACTTGGTCAGATCAGAGATGGTGTCTGCACCGGTTAACAAATCATCGACATAGAAATCATTAATTATAGCTGACGCAGCGTCAGGAAAAGAAGCTTCATGATCCTTACCAATCTGATTAAGACAGCGAGTAGCCAAAAACGAAGCACTAGCAGTGCCGTATGTTACAGTTCGCAATACAAGATGTTTAATCTGTTCGAGGGGAGAGTTACGCCACAGAATACGTTGATAATGACAATCCTTATCAGATACCAGAATTTGTCGATACATCTTCTCGATGTCGGCGATGAGAACATAGTTGTGCATACGAAATCGTAAAAGAATAGAAAAAAGGTCTTGTTGGACGTTTGGGCCTACCAACAAAATATCATTGAGAGAAAAGCCAATCACGCATGAACCGGCGTTCTAAACTCAAGAATCTCGCCTCAGCGTTAGCATAGGACTCACCCAACTGGGGATTGTCAGACTTAAATGGTAGCGAAACAACGAACCTACCGTCATCATTGCGATGAGTGGACTTAACAAAATGCTCCTCACAAGCTGAATCGTTGCTAATGGGTGCATTATCAGGGATAGTTTCGGTCTCCCAAAATTTCTCAAGAGACGCCAAAATTTGACTGTCGTTGTTCCTAGCCAGGAACGAAACAGCAGGACTATTATAACGGCAGTGTTTGGGCAGATTGCCTGCTAGAATGTAGCCTGACTTTGTTTCTTGTATAATAGGAAAGTGAGAACCGCGTACATATTTGTTAGCTAAAATTAAATCTAAATAAATTTGCGCTCCTAAAAGTATTTCGATATCAGCTGATATGTTGAAATGTGGATCGGCGAGAAAAACGTTATCTGGGACGTTAAAATGATTTATGTCGAAAGATTGTGCTGGCAGTTTATGGGTTAATGCAGATAAGACCACACATGTTGCTTCAAAGCTGAATCTTTGATAGCGAGAAATAATGCGAATAGACGCCAAGTTAGTGGCACAACACGCCGCATTATTAATACCTGTAATCGGTATGTTAGATTTAGTCAAGTTAAGCCGTAATTTCTTAGCAAATGATTCCGTACAAAAATTCACTTGTGACCCAGCATCCAATAGAACTCTTGCAAGTTGTCTGTTACCAGCCCGGTCGATCACAAACACAAGTGCTGTCGATAAGAGAACATTGTTTGTAGACTGTAACTTAAGTGAACAATAGTTGCTACTGCTGGCAGAACCTGGTTTTGACACATTATTTATGTGCAGCAATGTATGGTGTCGTTTTGAACAGATCTTACATGATTGTTTGACCTTACAATTAGATGAAAAATGATCTGGTCTTAAACAATTGGTACAGCATTTATGCTTTAATATAAATTGCCCTCGTTCTGATGTACTTAATGCACGAAATTTGTCACACATGTAAATTGGATGACTAGATTTGCAGCATGGGCATAAATAATTATTTGAAGCTGAGTGATAACTTTTAAATGCAGTGCTGCCAGCAGAGTTTCGTAATTTATGTTTGTCAGATGTATTATTGAACCCTAAAGTTAGCTTGTTGAGCATCGATGTCCGGCATCGATCGGTAATGTGTTTTCTAACAACTGTCTACGTGCGTTTAAAAACTGAGTGAAGCTTTAAAAGTTAGGAAGATTATCGGGATCTATAGACTCCTTCCATAATTTAAACGTGGAATGGTCCAGTTTTGCTGACAATAATTGTACAGTAATAAGCTCAAATGAATCCACTGACAGTTGCATGGCCGCCAGCGAATTAACTGAAGACGTTATTGTATTTATGAATTCTGCCAAACTTTGGACAGAGTCCTTAATTGTTGACCTTACTTCAAGCAAATTTTGAATATAATACTTCGCTAATATGAATTTGTTATCATATCTAGCGGATAGCAAACTCAACGCTATGGAATAGTTTTCATTACAAATAGGTAATGCCTTAATTAGATCTAGTGGCTCATTTTTAAGAGATGAATACAAATAATGTAATTTCTGCACTGACGTTAAATCAGATCTGGCGTGTACCAAGTCCAGAAATATTGAATAAAAGTGCTGCCATTCTAAAATATTGCCTGTGAAGCAGGGCAAACTTATAGGTTTTAATTGCATATTGCTCGTTAATACTGGAGATACAGTCTGAACGTTGAAAGTTTCTATTAATTGCAAGATTTTGGCTTCTGTTGAATATAACAGCTCTTCAACCTCAACTCGGTCTTCTTGAGCAGCGTTTATGTCCTTAGAAATGAGTTCAATTTCAGACTGTACCTCATCGTATTTTGTTGCCAAACTTTTTAGACTTTCGAGTCTAACCGTTAAAAAATGTTTTGTATTAGTGTTTTTATCAAAGTTAGTTATAGCCGAATTAATTCGCACTATGGCAGACTTTAAGCCACCTCTCTTTCTGACCAACACTTTGAGGCCTTCTTCAGCCATTGTACGCACCTGTTAATGATGTTAATGACGTCGTACCTGGTATGCGATGTCCTGGAGTGTCGAGGCCGTGGAATAGATGGAAAACACGCACGGACTGGAGAGATGACTGCTCAATGGGGGTGTGTAGACGCTAGCACATGGATGGTCTTGCAGTGGTGTCGTCACGAGGCTCAATGGCGACGAAAGAATTGCTGACTAAGTCCCGACACGGTCGGATCAGCGAATATGCTGAATCGCCCGTGATGGCCAGAAATTGGGGCAGAAAAAATGATGAAAACCGCTCTAAAAGTTGCAGAAAATTAAAATGACGAATTCAGGCACGGAGCGACAAAAAAATGTTAGAGTTTCGTCCCGTAGGACCCTTAAATGTTAGGAAGAATGATGCTTTATGAAGTTATTGCCAGGATGCTGAATAATGACGACCGTGGACTGTATTTGATACATTTATTAAATTTCGTATTACAATTAAATCAGCATGCTAAGGTTGGCTATGTCTGAAAGATATTTAAATTTTTAGTAAACCAAGTCGGTTACGAAAGCTACATGGCAAATGAGGCGCAAATGTGCAACACTCCACACTACATAAAAATGTTAAGGCCTAAGGCCTAGATAAATTGTCGTATGAATTGAGGCGCGAGTACGCGGCACTCTAAGCTACATAAAAATGAGAATTAGCAATGTATTGCTAATATATATTGTAAGTATACAATAATGTTGTAGGGCCTAAAGCCTACATAGATTGTCGCGACAACAAGAAAAAATGAAAAGACAGAACAAGGAGGCAAACGTTCTGACGCTTGCCGCCCGCCGACGCACGTTGAACTGTGACGATGCATAAACCTGATAAACGCAATTTAGAAGGTACAGATTAGCCAACCTTTAAATGCGAAAATTACCACATTACTGTCCATATATTTTATTATTATTAGTAGTAATAATAATAATATTTTATAATATTTAATACAATTAAATGTATATTTTAGTATTTAGTAAAACCTACCCAATACCTAATATTTTGGATGAAGCTGTCACTTTACAAAGCAATACGCTCCTAGGCAAATTGACTCCTGTGGCCTGGGTAGCCGGAATGACGCAAGAAAGATCCAGTGCTTCGGATACTTCCAAATTACCAGAGAAACTGCAGGAATTATTGACAGATCTTCTAACGACCTCTCAAGGGTTTCGAATATTGAGCACAGGTTGCCCCTAGTATCTACCTCGGTTCTAACCATGATGATCTTTTCGGAGTTTTGCGGAACAGGTACGGCCACTTGGTGTATAACGTCCATCGATTTTTCTGATGTAGTCATTGTGGAGAGCATTACCCCTTCTTCTCCGATTCACAAGTCGACTATAAATCTGTATGCGTTCATAACGTCCAGACTAAGAATTGCTTCATCCACAATGTCTGCAACAAGTACTTGATGATTAAACTCAAGACGGCCTGTATCTACAGTTTTCCAAATACTTTTACATGCCGTCCAAGAGCTGTTCGCAAGCTGCAAGAGCACCAGATTGGCTTGAGATCTTTCGTAAGATAGACAGTTCGTAATTAACAACACAGTCTCTTACAACAAATCAAATAAAAATTGTTCACACGCAATAAAATGTAACTATTATTAAAACACAATTGTATTACAATATACCGCCCGATTATAAAACACAGCACTTCACTAATAACCACTTCAACGCATACAGTAATATCGCCCGATAATAACTGAAACCTAAGCAGCAGATATGGGCTATTTATAGTCTACTGTGTTCCATAACATGCGTCCTTAACAAGCCATCGAAAATTCTAGAGGACACTTTATCAGCGCGACCTTCGCAGAAACACGCACCGTTGAGCTAATTGAGATGCTTCCAGAACGACACCATCGAACGTAAGAGTCGTGCCGCGTTACGTAATACTGCCTCACATGTCAAGTGTCACGTACGCACTACAGCTGTGGGATCGTTCTCCCATGTACCAGTACGTTCCGTAATGGTGTAACACTTTTTCTGCATTACGTAACAATATAAATCAACTCAAACTCTGTAGAACTCCAGTAGCAAGTCATGAGTAAGAATAATGTTCAGAAATCTTTTATTTATTTTATTGTTTACATAATCTATTTCTTGAGTTAACTAATAACACTTTTCATGTTAATGCCATGGAATAAGTTAAACTGTTATAATTAGACAGTTCTAAATGTTTCTTGTAATTATCATTTTTAATTGAAATAATGTAATACCAAGAATGGTAGTGAAAGTAGTTATTACATTTAATCAATTGGTCGTATTGTGTATTAACATTATGTTCAAAATGTTGTAAATAGTATAGCAACTGTTAACTATAGTGGTGCTCTTTATTCCTCCATTAAATTAAAAATTAATTTCAACCGGAATAAAGGGAAGTTAATACGCACTGCTGTAAATTCCACAGAACATATACCCTGCCAGAATGAGCTAATTTGTAAAAATTGTGAATCTTTATTTTTACAAAAGCAACAAGAGTGGCAAGGTTTTGAAAGATGTTAAATTGAAATATAATTAGAAATTTATAAAATTATTTTTTGTGTAGTGGCGGGAGTTTGAACTAGCTTTAATTCTAAAATCAAATACGATTTCAACAAAAAAAGTATCTCAAGTTAATCTATTGTTAATAAAATTTTGTATTAATCTAAATAAGTCAAATTGAGCTAATGTGTTTGTAAATATAATTTATATTTGCTGGCCCTGAGATTAAGAGTATGTTGTGTTCGTGCTATAAAAAAACAGACAGGCATATAACTTACACATGAAACTCACACGAATATTACACCACACAGAACTTGAAAATGTAATACAACACACACAAGACAACATAGAAAAACTCAAATTGACAATACAACATCGACACAACAAAAAAATAACTAACCTTACAACACACACAATTGAATCAATCCCTGAACCGGCACACATATTCCACGCACGCGTAGTTAATACAACACACATTAATTTCACAAAAGATGAAATGAATTTATTAAACAAAGGACTGAAACATAATTTGAATACCAATACAACTAACATCAAAAATCACAATAAACACATACGCGACATCATCATAGACGCAGAAACGGCTGTACAAAACACGCACCTCAACGACCAAGACACGATACGTCACGACATAAAAAGAAAACTTCAAAACACACATACAAAACCAAAAATACACAACAATGAAATAAAAACACTCAATAGTGTAAAACACAAGTTACTCGAACACAACACAACAATCCTAAAAGCCGACAAAGGTAACATTAGCGTCATAATGGACAAACACCAATTAAACACTAAAATCGAAAGTTTCTTCAACGAAAATAATATAACGGAAATAAATAAAGACCCCACACTAAAATTTCATAAACAGATTAATAAATTTATAAACAACACCAAACATATAATCAAACCAGAAAACGCCAAATACCTTAAACAAATAAAACCTAACCCCCCTAAACTAAATGCATTACCAAAAATACATAAACCTAACATTCCAATCAGACCATTAATAAACAACACACAAGCCCCCTCCCACAAAATAGCAAAACAACTAGACAAAATAATCAGAGAAAACATAAAACTCAGCAACAGCACCTCTATCAAAAACAACATTGACCTAGTCAGGAAAACTGAACACATACACATCCCACATAACTCAACTCTGGCATCTTTTGATATAACCAATTTATACACTAATGTCCCCATCAAAGAAACCATACAAACACTAGAACAACTACTCAGACAAAACAACACACCTGAAACACACATACAAGAAATCATCACACTTACCAAAATAATAACTGAACAAAATTACTTTACATACAATAACAAAATATACACACAAACAGAAGGACTCCCGATGGGATCCCCCATATCAGGAATACTAGCAGAAATATATATACACAACATTGAACAGAACCACATAATAAACAACAACAAATACACTAACAAAATTATATACTGGCACAGGTATGTAGATGATATATTACTTTTATTCAAAGGCAACACAAGACAAGTTGAAAACTTCCACAAATACATAAACACTATACACCACAAATTAAAATTTACACTGGAAACTGAACAAAACAATAGTATAAATTTTCTAGACCTAACAATTAACAAAACTAACAATACACACACGTACAAAATATACAGGAAACCAACCACAACCGACATGGTTATACACAACACATCAAACCACCCAACACAACATAAATATGCGGCCTTCAACCATATGCTCCATAGACTAACTAAAATACCCTTAAATAAACAAGATTACACCGACGAACTCAACACAATAAAATACATAGCAATAAAAAACGGTTATAACCCCAATTTAATAAACATACTACACAAACGCATCAAAAACAAAAACAACAAAACACTAAATACCATCAACACACAACACAATAAGTACATCACACTCACATACCACAACTCATACACACACAAAATCGCCAATACATTCAGAAAACACAAATACAAAATAGCATTCAGAACAACCAATACCATCAAAAAACACATCAGTAATACAAACACAGACATAGACAAATATAACAAAACAGGTGTTTACAAATTAAATTGTAATGACTGCAATAGTTTCTACATAGGCCAGACGGGAAGATCTTTTTCATCCCATTATTCTGAACACTTAAAAGCTTTAACCAACAACAATATACACTCTGCATTTGCCACACACATACACACAGAAAACCACAGTTACACCAACATAGACACTAATCTTGAAATTCTACATTACATACCCAAAGGTCAAAAACTCAACACAACTGAACAATACGAAATATATAAACACCACACAACACAACCAAACAACATACTCAACGATCAATTACAATATAAATCACATATACTTTTTGACACAATTATACAGAAAACAAACAGTAAATTGAATCCCCGCGCCAATCCCCTTCCGCCACACACCACCCCCACTTCACCTTCCACACAACCGTTACAAAATGCTGGCAGTCTGTTACCAAAGCTGAAGAAGGCGGATACTAAGCCGAAACGCGTCCGATAAAATAGTAAGTTTTTCACATGAAAAAAGTTCATTTTTAGTTAAGTGAAAAAAAACAAAACCTATTTGTATTGATCATACTTTCTTGTTGTCCATTTCTGAAAGAAAATAATAGGTAGTAATACAATATATATTTTGCAATGAGTAGAATAAGCATAAAGAATAATACTGGGTCTCAAAACTTATGATAGCGCGTTGAAATGAAAATTTGTATGAATGTTAGTCGATAAGAAACATGTTTGAATTGTTAGTTTCAAGTAATTTTAGACAGTAAAAACTATTAGTGTTGTCACATGGTGCGAAAAGATGCGTAGGCGTGTGGTTAATGCGCGTGTGGGAGAATATTTAATTATTTTACGGGATAAATAACAAAAAACTTATTAAATTAAATAACTTTTGTTATAAGTTGGGTTCTGAGTTGAGACTTGTACCAGTATACGAATAATGAAAAGACTTATCGAATATCTGTAATAGTTAGTGATTTAAGGAACTGAATATATAAGTTTCTTAACAAAAAAAGTTTTACGACCTACGTAAAATTATACTAATTTTTTGAACAGGCCATGCATTGCTTTTAAACAATCTTATGCAAGAATATTTTCTTGCCTTCAGACGCAGAGAAGCGTTACGAATTAACCAATCAGCGCACGAGATATAGGGTAAATTTTCATTCGGATTATAATTTCTTGTCGAACAGACAGTCTCTCGGTAAACTCGGATATCTGAGGACGTATTGCTCTAGTATAGAAGCTAGGTCTACTAAGGCGTTACGGATACAAGTTAAAAAGTTCGCTAGTTGCTGACATGGGCGTAAGTTGGGGCCTAACTTTGTTGGGGGGGCAGGGTAAAGCTTCATAAATTCAAGTGTGTAGTGAGACCATCTATTATTAAAATATATTATATACAAAATTAGAAAGTTTAGTTCAACTTTTTAATGATCAACAAACCTTTCTTCATAAGTTGTAAGCCTACTTCCAGTTATGTTTACCTAGAACAAATATACTCTAGGCCTATAAACATAAACAATTTTAGTTCTTCCAATTCTTATACCCAGTTTTCGTAAACGCATCCTCTCCCTTAGCCACACTGTCACAAAATGCTCGGGAGTAGAAGCAGTAAGCCGAATCAATCACAACACAAAGAAATTTTCAAATTGTCAGTCAGGCAGTTTTCAAAGAAATTAAGCAGTGTTACTCCTTTGCGTTTCTTATCTCCCATTTCTAGAACTTAGGAACACAAAAAACCAAAACAGTCACTACAATAACGAAGTAAGAAAGAGACAAGCTATATGTGTGTACTTTAACGGACTACGTACACGACCGACTAACCGACCGCTCTTGTATCAGTAATCATTAACACATAACAGTTCCAAACGACAGTCTTTTAAGATTCGTGAACAAAGCAATCGACGTCTTGCACAATAAGGCAATTTTGTTCTTACTGCCGAGTCTGTTACCTCTACACACCGCTCTCTTTTACACTGGCCTGTAGTGTTTGCGATATTCTGCTGAACTGAAAACAGCGATAATATCGAATCAAACAGTAAACAATCCGAGCACTGAATGGATGACTCAGAAGAATATGTGTGACAAAGAGAGAAAAGTAAAGAGAGGAAATTCTTAGAAGTACAGCTGCGCTTATTATTTCATTACGGTGTTCCAAAACAAGTCTTTGTTTGTGTAAAGGTACGCATTGTATTCCAGTTAATTAGGTCTCTAGCGTTTGTTTTTTTTTTCAAACAGAAATATTATTTTGACGTATATCATTCAAATATGTCAAACATTCCCTTTACAAGTTTCTTCGAAAGAAATAAGAATACTAAATTTATTGCAACTAGTCATCTGATAACAGTACAGATGTTGATAAATAGTGCTTACTGTCCTCTCAAGCATAGAAACTTCTCCTCTTTGACTATTTGTTAGTTTTTATATATAACAACTGGAAACAAAATGTTATTATGCTCGGGACATTGGGGGTGGGGCGAGTGTTCCCCTTGCCCCTCCCAAGTTACGCCTATGGTTGCTGATATCGTAAATTTTAAATAGTGCTAATCCGGGAAAGTGGAAGATGACCGTGTAGGGATTAAAGATACTTGGAAGAGGCAGAATGTATTGTACGTAAGTCTAATAAATAAAATTGCAGTAAAAATAAAATAGCGTTGAAAAATTCATTAACTGCAGGTTATTGAATCGTTTAACCCGAGAACGACCTGAAGGCCGGACACCAGGAAGGACTCACATCGGTATCCAGATTGAAGCAACGCACCTGTATCCTGAGTTAACGACCCACATCTGTGTTTCAGACTCGTTCATCAACATCTCGACCTACATTCATCTTAAGAAACGTGACTTTATTTTTTTTATAAATTTAATAAACTTATAATATAAAAGAGATAAAAGAACTTATAAAGAAAGATTTGATGTATTAGATTATAAGAGATAAAAATTCTTTTAATTTGTGGTCAGGTCAACATAGACAGAGTAAGTTAGTTTGTTCTTTTCCATAAACTGTATTAAAATCAAAACAGTGCAATTTTGTAGTTATATCATTAACAAACCCGACAGCATTCCAATACACGACTTACCGACTACTTATTCTATGCGATACCTGTACTTAGATGTAAAGTTTAGTTACAGTACTTGTAAGTTTTTACAAGAAAACATCAAAATTACATAGTAGATATTAACAGCACTACAAGTTGACGCCCGTATCTATAAAAGCGTATTTTAAGTAAATCTTTCATGTCTTACCTGCATACTGTTAAGAAGGTACGTTCTTATATTTGCTCAATAAAAATTATCCAATATGCTTATTAGTACATTATTGCAGGTTCTGGTCGTAATTGAATCGGTTATTTTAGAAATTCAGCACATTCACTAGATTTAATTTTTTGGGAGAACAAACAATATTTCTTTTCTACTTTTTCGATTCACAGTTATACGGTGTTTATCAAACACTTGCACAGGCGTCCATGTCAATTTATTTTATTTAGTTACAAGTCAAATGTTGTAACAAAATATGTACGTTAATGATAAATGGACGTTGTTTCGTTAATGCTGAATGTTGACACGCTTAATAATTGCATTTTCAGTAATCAAAAGTAAATTGAAGAGTTTTAACTACTACAAACGTTTAAAGTTTTCCGTCTTATCAACTTAAGTTGACAGAACTATTATCAACTATAAATTGTGTTGCTAATTTTAAGATCTTAATACTAAATACTTGGTAGGCCTAGATAGCAATTTTTAATACAGTTTCCATATTATCCGGCACGGAAAAAACATAAAAATAAGAGAAATTTAGAAATTCTACTCTTCTCTAAGAATTAGTAAACTGGTAATCATCTTCTGGATTACTGATGAAAAAGGATTAATGGGAGCAGTAAGCTTTTATAAAACAAGAAAGATGTGAAACCAGATGTAATAACAGAGGGAGTAATCACTAAAGTGGCGCGTATACATTAACAGTTCCTGGTTCTTACTGAAAAAGGCAAGAAAGACTCAAACTCCCTTACATCCTATCAACTCTTGTGTCTCCCGGACATAGCCGATAAGCAATCACGGAAGCTTTTCTGATGAACTATGCTTACAATCGGATTTTCAAGACGCAAAGGACCTACCCAACAATCAGTGGGTGTGCGACGGTTGACGCAGGCCAAGAAGTTATGGCAGTGCACATACAGGAGAATAGAACTATTCGCTATAAGAGATATGAAAAGTACCTTTAATTCTGCAAGCTGGTGAAATATACTACAAGCAATAAAGTTAATTTGTATGTATCGCTATTGGATATTACAAAAAGTTTCTTAAAGTAGTGAATATGATTAAACCTAGATTGTCTGCTGTTGTCTAACGTAGTTCCTAATCGTCATGGTTATTTCCGTGTTTACCTGTGTAAGATAGGGAAGAGGGGAAGGTAAAGATCCCCAAGTGTGCCTACTGGAGAGGTAATCCCTAACGAGACGATCATACCTTCCTTCATAAAATATACATGCGTAAAGGTAGAGAAGTGTTATCGTGACAGGTAATGTAAACTGTGATTTCATATACACTTCTAGTGGACTGCAGGCAAACAAGTCTAGAGTGTTTACATGAACTAACCTATTTCTCTGCACAAACATTGTACAACATGACACAACGCGGTGATGCTTAACATCAATTCTGATGGGTGGAAACCAGGGTACTTATTATTATCCTGCTGGGAGTTAGTTTGCACTTGATCTTGCAGCTATTTGTGTGTACAATTAAGGCTTATTCAATAAATGTATATTATACTCAAATAAATAACTTTGAACTGCCATGCATATTACTGCTCAAAGCAAAATCAATTAGGAACGCGTAGTTTAAGACGTTTGTGTAACTAGGATTATTCACTTCATAAGTAATTAAACAGAAAGTTAACTTTAAATGACACAACTGTTTTTAAAAACAAAGCAAAACTCGTATTTGTTTTATTGATTAAGAAAAAAGAAATTTTGGCAAAATACTTTGAACAGTATTAAACACATTGAATAATTATAGTAATGGAATTTCTAACATCAGATAATTAATAACTGAAAATGTAGTTTTTTATATGAAACTCATTTAAAACTGTTAAATTAGTATCATTCTAATAACACAAAATTTAATTAGAGTCTTGAAAGGTACTGTTATTTACAAAACAGCATCGTAAAAGTTTCATGTTTAAAAATAATTCAGTTATTTACTGTAGGCCAAAACGAAAATAAAAATCGTGGCAAACGATGTTACGAATCTTTCAGTATCAACCGAGGAGAAATGTCTCCTTTTCTTCACCCTCCGATCAGGGCTTTTTTCTAGACGAGGGTTTTTAAAGGATCCCTCCAACGTAGAATTATGTTGAGAACTTACAATTTTATTCATATGAGTACCGGGGAAGTTATAGACTACAGTTGCAGAACCCTCGAGTATCACGGCTAGGACTTAATACAACAGGATGCGTCCTGATGCCCTGAGGCCATCGTTCGCGACTCACTAACAAAGTGCCATCCACCCATTGGCACGACCGGTTCCGCCGTGTGTTACGGTGCGTTTTCAAACAGTACACACAACCTTGTTAAACTCGTCTAACAGTACATTGTTAGCTAGCTAATTATTATCATCATCATAATCATCATCATTATTTTTATTATTATTAACAAAGAGCCAAAAAATCTACGGTATGACAATATGGTATGGTAATGGTAGAACGTCTAAAACAAGTAAACAACTTAATGGGAAGGGAGATATACAAATAATTATTGTTCTTACTCAGTTTTTGTAAAACTTAAAAGTAAAAAGAGAATCAACAATATTATCTATCGGATTCAACAAGAAGGACAGCGAAAGTTCAAGGTCGTCCACGTAGATCGCCTGGCCAAATATTACTTGAGAGACGGTTTGTCAGTTTGGGACGAACAGGCTTACAGAGGGGGAAGTATTACGTAATACGGAACGTTCTACAAGTATCTCGGCTATCCCAACAGAGCCCAGCTGTAATGTGTGTATGCGCACATATTGCTGCTACTTTGAGATGACAGACAATTCCATGACACTTATCATGCGTCAACAATCGAAGCTATTCCAGGCCGTACGGTTCGGCGCACTGTGTCAAGGCCAGACAGTTTCCACGATTTCTAGTGGATCCTAGAGCGCCTATAATACGCAGTTTGCTTGACACGTCATCCAGAAAGTGACAGATTATTCTTTCATTTCAGCGGGGTATAAATGTAAGCATCCAGCGACGGACACTTTAGTTTACTTCGGGTGACTACTCAGTGCGTTTAAGTGGCGATTTATTCGAGTGAGGCTCAAAGTATTGTGGGGAAGTGTTATTGTGTTACAATTGTGCGAAACTCTATTAGTTGAACATTGTTATTGCGTATGGACTGTAATTTGAATTACTGTACGAGTATAAGCCTATTGAATAACTTGTTGATTACAAACTGTTAATTGTGATAATTAAAGGTGGTTATTAGTGACTTCATTGGTGTCTTGTATTTTGTTTTCTAATGTACCATACGACGATCAGTGAGACTGTCGTAACAATATTAGATCCCTATGGAGAATACGGGTCTACCTCAACTCAAACCCTATTACAGATAAAACGCTGAACTCACTGATAAGGTATGTAGTACAAATAAAGTTTACAAACATTAGTAAATGCACGTAGATTTATATATTTTTAAAAATTCTGTATTAATATTTATTTATGTATTAACATTGTACCGACCTTTCATCTGTCGTCTTTGTTAAATGTGTATATCGTGCGTTCGCCTCACACGTGTGGTCGTTACTTAATGTTTACGCCGACGGTGTCCACAGCGATCTTTCGAATTACCGGTACACACGAGTGGAATCCTTACCTGTTCTTCTATAAGTGTTTGTATTCCTCGGGTGGTGCCAAATTGTTTTAACTGAAAACAATTAAAAAATGAAAAATAGGACGATTGAGCGTTTGTGGCTATGACGGTATGGTGAATTCAATTATTCCCGCCGCGTGCGAATTGATCATGTAGTTCGCAGAGTTTCCGATGTCTAGCGTTTACCGCCACTGTCGCTCGTCCCTAGTATACACAAATCATATAACACAATTTCCTATGGAATAAAGAACAGTGGTTACGACTTTGTACTGGTTTATTAAATTGTGATTAATAATTATTTAGTATTATACAATAATAATATTTTGATATTAAACAAATTTGCTCCGGCAGTGAGACAATTATTCTCAAGGCTTGGCGAAATCGATTTTGAACGATTTTAGTTAGTCAGACATGCGTCTACAGAAATGTTTATCTTTTACAATTTTCGTTCAATAAATCTGGATTCTTTTGGCTTACGAAAAAAGGATCAGTTATGATTACAATAAAGTACACTACCTTACATTACTGGTACTTATATACTATAAGGAGTAATTAAAATTTGTTCTTGAAGTGTTATAAAGTGTGTTTCAATAGTTCGTAATTTTTGTACAGGTTATTTTTCTCGTTCACATAAGTTTAGTGTTTTGTTTTTAAATTAATCTTTGAAAGAAATAAGATCATAAGTTTATAGTGAGAGTTCAAAGTGTAGTGAGAAAAATTAAAGAGAATTTTTAATTTGAATTAGGGTAATTCAGCAATACTTATCAATCAGTTGACTTAAGGTGTAGTGTCATTCAGTTGAATTAGGTTGGGTCATCGTTTGGTCTTCAATCTTCAATCATCTTGGGATTCAATCACGCTTTGCGTCTTTTTCGTATTAGTTGATCGAATTTAATTAATTTGGAATTAATTAATCTGGTCTGTTGCCTAGGTTGAATGTATTAGTTCCTCATCAGGTAGTTTGGTTCTTCATTTTAATAAATTTCGTTACTTTTGATTGTTTTAAATTAAAAATTGGGCCATTTACGGCTTGGCGTCTATTCGTCTTGAGCGTCACTTTGGAATTAACAGTTTCTAACGGAATATTCATAAATAACGTTCAGTTATCATGGTAACTGATTGATTCTGATTGGCTATTCATGACTTAAGCCCATTGTTAGAATATTTGAATTTTTATTCAAAATGATTTAATATCTTTTGAGTGCTATTATTCTTCGGTCTTCTTATTTAAGACTGAGATATTATCACAACTGTTCGTATTTTCTTTCAAAGATCATTTTGACATCCCACAAAGCTGGGTTTGCTTATGTATTATGTTTTGACAGTTATGTTTATATTATTTAATTACATTTCTTTCTTATTTTATGTCCTTAATTTAACACTTATCTCTTAAAATGATTCACTAATTATCATTGACTAGTTACTTGCCTTGGATTTGCTAATATCATAGTTAATTTCTTACAATTTGTTGTTATTGGTTTCTTACAGTTAGGCATTTCATAGGCCTAGGTAGTAATTGGCTATATTTTCTTATTTTATACAAATTACATATTATTTTACCCTTATACATGTTTTGTTTTGTGTTACAAGTGATTTGTTTATTTGTTGAATTGTTTTGGGTCTGTTTTATTATAATTGTATGTTTTCATTATTTTACAAATTATGGTTTGTCTATTATTTTCTAACTGCCTTTCCAGTATTATTAGATTTATATTAATTTATCTTTTTTCTTATTTATATTGCCTTTGTTTATAATTAGTCTATTATTTACTATTCTCTATAAAATATAACATAACAATTAGGCTTATGGTCTGTATAACTCCTTCAGCCATATTCCTACTCCTAAACTTAATCAAACAATTCTTTAACAGTTATTATGCTACTCTTGTTTACATTTTGTTAATTCTTATTTATTTTTTGCTATTAGCAACCATTTACTTCAGCTAATTAACTATCCCTTAGAACATAGGATATTTATGTTTTTGTATTTCTATTCTTTACCATATTTTTCTATTCTAATCTTTACTAGCTAACCATGGTAACACTAACATTTTGACTCTTCCTGGGATTTTTTCCATGAATATCCTTGTATTCCTCATCTACAATTAATCTTAATCCTAATAATAACAATATCCTTATTTACTAACACTGCTCACCATTAACATTTAGTGTTTATCACTGATTTTTGGGTGTCTATCCCTATCAATAGGGTTTCTATTTATTTTGTGGGGTTTACACTTACACTTTGCACTTTTTATATTATTTAAGTGTTACTAGTGGGTATTCCCTAACACTAAATTCTTGTTCTCACTTACTCATGTTCACTATCTACTTATCTCTCACTTTACAATGGTTAGTTATACTGTTAACAAGTTCATATCATTATAGAGTGATTTATAATATTTACTCTCTATTTATTTGGTTAGTGTACTTTTAGTTTGTCATTACTTTATTGGATTTTAATACTTATCATTTACGTTGATTAATTAGTTGATACTAATAATTATTCTTTTACATTTATTATTTATTGGTTTCGTTTTTCATTACTTTATTTGAGTGTAACATTCTCCTTTTCTGTTCTATATTATTCGTTTGTGTCTTTTCATTTCTTCTCATTTTCTTTCATTTTATTTCATTTATATGTCCTATCACTGGGGTTGGGGCTTGTTCTACCTACTCACTTATTTTATTTGTTTTTATATCTCCTATCACTTGTATTGGGGCTGGTTCTACCTTCTCACTTACCATCTATTGGGTTATTATGGTTAAATCGCATTGTACTATCGTTTTTTCAAGGTTGGTTTTGTTGCTTGCTACATTTCTCTTATCAGAGGTTACTTTTGTTATTACCTTTATTTGTTTGATCGCATAATTATGTTAATTACCCATTCCTTTATCTCTGACTCATCCCTTTTTATCCATAGTGTTAATCATTTAGTATTTTATTCTTATCATGTTGCTTCATAAATGTATGTTGAAGATATGTACCCTTACAACATATGTGTTCTTTATAAAATTATCTTACACAAAAATATAAATTTTCTCAACTGCATACTTTTATCCTCGACGAGCAAAAGCTTCAAACAAAACTTCCTATCAATACACACTATATTAAACGTTCAACGAAAGTCATTTATTGTCTCTGTCTAATAATTTGTAGTATTTAAATTCATTTCCATATTTTAACATTTTAAAAATAATCCTGTATTATAAGATTTTTTGAAGTCATATTAACGGAAGACATTATAGGCTGTTAATATCAAGTGCTATGACACAGATTGCTATAATTTTTTCATATCTTTATGTTGAGTGTAAAATAACATTTTATAACGGCTCTGCAAACATACTGTATTAAACAAACAGAAAGTCCAATTTTATAGCTCGCAGTATTTTTCTAACATGTGTGAAAGTAGACAAAATAATTAGTTTTTATGAAATAAAATTGCAATTCGGTAGACGGACAGAAGAATAATACAAGCAAAAGACTGAGTTTGATGTTACGATGTACAGACGGTACAACAAGCATTTTCTGTTTGAGTGAGAAATGTTTTCCTGTTGGGGGTGTCACGAAACATCCAGTAACAAGTAGCTTCAGATCGGCTTTCATAAACAAATAGACTTCTTATTGTCAAGAATGATTTAAAATATTCAACATTATCAACGGACAGTAATACTGTAGTAAATGAATTAACGTGTTTTGTCACTTCATCGTCTTCATACATGCTTAAGTACGTGATTAAGGAATAGAAAGGGATAGAATCTTACTTAACTAACATGAACACACGCGCGCGTGCACATATATGTGCAATACAAAATTAATTTAAATAAAACAAAGCACAACAAATAATAATGTAATATATGTTTATCCGTCCTTCCTCAGATGTTTTCATTGATTATTTGAGTAATAATACGCAGATACGTACACAAAAAAATGAGGCAGTTAGCATTCGACACATACTTATGTACAGAAGCAGGTACATTACTTATGTGTGCAGAAACATTTTTGCTTTTAAAAGTAATTTTAGTAGAACGTACTTGGTTTTCATCATCTGAAATTTACAATGGGATCTGGGTTTGCGTGTAAATCGTATATAAACGGATTTAATTAATCACATCACGTAGGGTAAAGTTTTACGTTGAAGCAACAAGAATGTTCCTGAAATAAATTGTTTCTTTTCTTTTAACAATACACTAATTGCTTTTGCCGGTCGTCCCGTTGTTTAATTAAGAGTTTCCACTCGTCTGAATGTTAATGCTTCTGAAAGCAATGCGCTTCAATAAATTGTTGCTGGGTTGCAAAAGCATATTACATTAACCCGCTTCGTTTATTACTAGTACGCTGCCTGAGCTGCAGACCTCACTTACTATTTTAAACGAAGTACATTTATTAGTGCACATATTTCGATATTAAATAATTTTACAATATGGGAAACATTATAAAAATCCCAAATTCTCTTCCACCCCTTTAGTAATTTAACAACTGTCCAGCACACAATCATACAATAAACACGAAGAAATTCAAAACATTCGGATTTAGGTTACAACTCCCCGCGGAATATTTATACTTTTTTTAATCTCAGTTTTGGGCTCTGACGTCTCGAAATTTTAAAATTTCTAAAGCCTAACACTACATTTAGATGCTAGTAGTTAAAGTTTGCTTTAATCTAATATCCCTTTATGAGTGTTTGCAATTTTACCAAAATTTTCATCTACTTTTTGTGCCGTGATATACTAAAATTTTAAAATTTTCAGAAGTGACCACTATATTCAGATTTTGGTTTAAAGTGCCTTTAATTTGATATCTTACATAGACTTTTACAGCTTTTCACAATTTAACCCTAAAATTCTTGCTGTCCCTTATTTTTGAAGGCATAATTCTCAAAAACAGTAGGGTCTGTAGGGTTTTACAAAATTCTGTTGATGCGCTCAAACGTTATCGTGAGACTTGCCCCAAATAGACAGCAAGATAGACAGACAAATACCAAACGGTCAAATCAAAACTGAAACTGTGCTGAACTGTGCTCTTCTTTTGTTCTCCAAAAAGAAAACTAGGAACTTCTTATGTTTTGAAAGCCAGTAGAACCTAGCATTTTATGGATTTAATTACCTTATACTAATCTGTATTGAATAACACAGTTTACTTTACTAGTTTAATAAAAATAATATTTACGTTAAGTAAAAAGACATATTTATTGTGCACCTATTTTAATTAAATAGAAAAGTTATTTACGACAAATATTCAAATTACATATTAATTATTCAGATTTGTATATTTACACTACAGTATATACATTCATCTACTTACTTTTTCTTTCTTTATATCATATTTCAGTTCTTCATAGTCTTTGTGTCCTTGTTAAAAAAAATATTTGTTCATTTTATTTTTTATCTGCTTTTACTGTTGTGTTACCGTTGCGAAGTTGTAGTGTGTGTGTGTGTGTGTGTGTGTGTGTGTGTGTGTGTGTGTGTGTGTGTGTGTGTGTGTGTGTGTGTGTGTGTGTGTGTGTGTGTGTGTGTGTGTGTGTTACTGTTTGTTGGCGATGATGGTTCTGGTGCTCTTCCGTCGATCGATGTGTTCGTTGTTTACGGCATAATGATGATGTTGATGATGAAGAGTCTATGTCGAGAATCAGAGCGACATAGTGATCTCGTTGGTAATTATTAGCGTCTGTCCTCTCGTTCGAAATTGGCTGAGGTATTTATAGTCTGGTGGAAATTTATAGGTCGGGTTGGAAATATTCCTTATTTGACTTGTTAAACTTTGCCTTGGCGTGCACAGGGGCAGTTTTCGTCTGTGTTTGTAGTACTGGCAGCGAAGATGTGCAAACCAGTAGTCGCATAAGATTCATGATATTTTACTCGTTATGTACATATTGTAACAAATATTTCTGAGTGTGAAATGCCCCACGTTGGACGCCAATTTTGTAATATAATTCTTTATATTTCGTGTGTCTACTGCCTTTTATTATGGTTAAATATTTTCTTTAACGCCCACGTTTGTGTGCCAATTTGTAATATAACTCTTTATATTTCGTGTGTTTATTAGCCACACGTTGGTTGCGTCAATTTTGTAACCTTCCGTCGTTTATCTCTGTCACAAGTATTTATAACTCTGTTATATACTTCCAACTCACAAATGGTTTCTTCTTTATTTTAATGATTTAAATTATTTTTATTTATTTATGTTTCCCGTTATAGGCGCCAAATTGTTGTGTGATTAAAACAATTAAAATTACTCACTTTCTGTTTTATTTATTCACCTTCCCTTTATTAGATTTGGTAGACTTACCTTTTTAATAATTCAATTCGAATTTCGTTCCTAAAAACAATTTTTACCAACTTCCTTTTTTGATAAAAAAATTTTCACCTTTTGCTGTATGAAGAAATAAAATATTATTAACATAGACATAAATTAACCATACAATAAAAAATCTTCAATATTGGTTTTATTGGTTTTTGATTGTGTATTTCCTTCTTTTAAAACAATTAAATAATTTTATAATAACTTATTTGCTCCAGCTATGATGTTTAAATGCTCAGCGGTTGGCAACAAGGCAACTTTAATATCAGAGTTGATATTAAACAATTTTTTACTTCTTAAAACTAGTTCGTTAGGTCCTTTGGATTACAGAAAGTTAACAAAAACCACCCTTTAGGAAGTATAAAGCTTCACATAAACAGCATTTAAATATTATATAAGGTATGAACGACTTAAATTTAAGGTTATAATTATTTGGTTTACAACAGTCAGCGTTAGTAGGTTAAGTGTATTCTGAAGAGTATTCCATTTCCAGTAAGTCTATCACCATGGATTAATAATTTAATAGTGATATAAATGAATTATTACAAGTTCTTTGTCAAGTGAATAGTGAAATATAGTTTATGTGTGATTGAAATTGTGTACCAGCGTATTATAGTTTATTATACTGATTAGTTTTTATAGTCTGATATTATATTTATCATCTTCCTTCAATTATTAGGTTCAACACATAATTCACTGTTTTTGAAATTATTCTTCTATTTTAATATGATTGTACTTCGAATTCCTTCTTTTTATATTATTATTCTTCTATTTTAATATGATTTTACTTCGAATTCCTTCTTTTTATATTATTATTCTTCATAATATCATTTCATTTTCATTCAATATCATTTTTTATTTCATCTGGTTGTATGGAAGTTTTAATCCTTTCTTCTCTGAGTCTAATAATGAACTAACTATTTCTTCATGTAATATTTTGTTTGTCATGGCAAAAGGTATCTAATTCCTATTGGTTGAAAATTTGTTTCATTGTTAAACATGGCTACTGTTTGTTGATACAAATTTAACAAATATCTTTAAATTAGTATAATCTTTTTACACTATTTTTAATCCTAAAGATAATAACATCATTGTCTTACTGTATTTATATAAATTGATTTGAAATCAAACATGAATGATTTCTGTCCATTACTTACAAAGTTACAATTTCAACAATTTTGTTTTCTATCATAAATTAATTTAAAAGTAATTCTTTTGTATACATTTGGTTTCTCTAAAACTATATAATCAAACCTAACATGATAATATACATGGTACCACTAATTTCTACTGTTTTCATATCTAATTTTCCAAAGTTCTCAATGTTACCATAGGCTTTTAAGGCCTAGTTTTTCTGACTTTCTTTATACATTTATTATAATATATTCCTTTGTTTTTATTAACCTTACACACTTTACAATACAAATACAACGAACTAAATCAACTAATACACAACATTTGATTAGTCATAATCATTTTCAAACATGATATAACTCTTTTTTTAAACATTTTATACAAATACCATTTTTCAACTCATTGTTTTACTAATAATCATTCATTAAGCATTTTTTTTACTTTTATATTGTTTTTAGTATTTCACAGTATATCTTATCACTTCTTTTATTAAGTATTAGTTACTCTTAAAATTATATATTGTTTCTACTACTGACTTCCAATTAGTATAACATTCATGGGTTCGTTACACTCTTTACTTATATCACTCACTGTTCACATTCCTTTTATTGCCTTTAAATTAATCACATATCTGAACTTATCATTAAACATTGTATATTTATAATAGCTTTATTCTTTTATATTCTATTAGCATTACTATCCTTATCATTAACTAACTTACCTCTATATCCCTATATTTTTACATGAAACGATTATTATTTTCTAATTCATATTTTTATCTACAGCTTTGTACTTCCACATTTGTTTATCATATTTTTTTAATGTGTAAAAGGGTTGGGGGATAATCATAAAGTTAAAAATTGTTTTTCACTCACACCACCAATCAATTGGGTATTGTCTTAGTCTGTCATTGTATAGTCCATATTTTGATATTGATTGTCTTCTTCTTCTTCTTCTTCTTCTTCTTCTTCTTCTTCTTCTTCTTCTTCTTCTTCTTCTTCTTCTTCTTCTTCTTCTTCTTCTTCTTCTTCTTCTTCTTCTTCTTCTTCTACACTTCATGGTATAGGCAGAAATGCCTGTTCCGTCTCCACAATGTCATAGTTGGTCCCATCTTGAAAAAGGTCTTCCAACGTTACGCTTGCCCGTTGGTTTATAAGATCTTATTTGTTGTGGTAGTCTACATTTGTCCATGCGGTCGATGTGTTCCTGCCATTTCTGTTTGTAATCATCTATTCGATGATTCAAATTGTAGATGTTTAGCGCATTCCGGACGTCGTCATTACGTATTCTATCTAATCGTGTACAGCCCTTGACTCTTCTCAGAAAGCGCATTTCAGCTGCCTGAATCTTTGATCTATCTAGCTTTGAAGGAACCCAGGTCTCACTGCCGTACATCAGAATTGGGACAACCATGGTTTTATATAACTTTAATCTTGTCTTCTTACGCGTTTTATTTCCCAACGTTCTATTTATCGTGCCCCCTATGTATTCAAATCTCTGAAGTTTTTTTTCTATAGCATGTCCTTTTAGATAGCTGACATCCGATCCTAAATAGCAAAAATGTGATACTTGTTCTACAGAATGTCCATAGAAAATTATTTTTTAGCGTACTGGATTCTTCCCTTTAAATGCCATAATGATATTGATTGCATTTTCTAAATTCTGTCCATTAATTACTTCGTAGTTTCTAATGATAATTGTTTTATCGTTCTGCTATAGTATGTCACGTTACAATATTAATTAATTGTTTGTCACTTATTAATTACCAGAGTAATTAATTTGTTTTGTTTTTACATATTTCAGTTATATTTAAGTAAATGCAATTAAATCGTGACCACATACGTGTCTATTTGTACGTCTTTAGTGGCACTGCCTGATTTCCTACGCACTTTTAGAATGCGAATTTTATTAAATAAAACATATTTAATTATTTGTCTTTAAATCTGTCTTAACTGGAGTTGCTCACACAAACAAAATACTATGTACAGGGAAAAATGATCCTCTTTAGAACAAATTAGGTGTGGACCGGCAGAACACATACACGTCAGATAAACTGTACACAAACTCAGCTCGTTTAGAGTTGCCAGATGTGCATAGAAACAGGTCCACAATATTGTCTGATCGCACTTGCTTGTTCCCGTTTACACTATGTACAGCTATTGATAATAGTGTCCATATCTAAATATATTGTACACATTAAAAAAATATTACCCTGGGTGTGTGTGTGTGTTTGAGAGAGAGAGAGAGAGAGAGAGAGAGAGAGAGTGTGTGTGTGTGATATTTAATTTTCCACTGAAAGATATTGACGTGTACAGGTAATATGTATTTATTGTAGGCCCACATATTTATGTACACTTATACGCGTATATATACGTAGAGAAATACAAATTTGAATATACACAAATGTGCAAATATATATCACATTTATTTATACGTATCATATTTATTTATATTTATGTTTATGCATATATATTCATCTACATGAATGTTATTTATTTTTGTTTGTTTATTTGTATGACATATTTATATGTGCACCTCTTTTGTTGTGTCTTGACTGCTGAACATAATTTAAATGTTACCAAATCTTGGAATGCTCTCGGATACTTGTCTCAAAATCAATTTGTCAAAAAAAGACAGTGCTGAATTCCCACATATTAATGTTTCCGCTAGGTACCTGATGTTCCCCACACTTTTGATAACAATTCTCATTAACAAAAGAAAACTTACAATCTTACCTACACTGCGTTACGTTCTTACAGTTCTGGTCACCAAGATGTTGTCAATCGATGGAGTTCATAATCAGAAACGTTGTTTCAAAATCAACAGATGTTTTGATCTTTAATCATTGTTGTATCGAGCTCTTGAATCGTCACTCCCAAGAACCTCTGTAGTGACCACAATAGTTTCCAACAGATAAAAGTTCACTTCACATTTACTGAAGGTGTTTACTACTGTGTGGAATCAAAGTTGAAAATGATTTTGAAAACGTATCACGCAGAAAGCAAAGCCATAATTCCAAATTAATTTTCAGACCTCTTGTTTTAGCTTTCCGTCACCATTTTTAAATTTAATACTATTTTATATGGTAATTCAGGTCACATTTTTTGGCTACATCTGAAATTAACAGTTTTTAATGCTACGTCTCTTGAAGTCCGTATGGTTGGACATGATCGTTTAATAGCACGTCAAGGAATCTCTTAGTCCTGTAGCAATGACTGTTCCTTACAACTCACATTGAAAACACTAACACACTGTAGAAGGTAAAAATATTTGGAAATTTCAGCAAATCTATCGATGATGTCATTCAACACAAGACTGAGGTGACAGCGATACAGAGGATACATTTTGCGTTTCCTTCTAATCTTAAAATCTTTGCTGGTTGAACATTATAGTTGCCGGAGATTACACCGGCGGCGTCATAAATTTGTACTTTAAAATGTTTAGTATATATTCCTTTTAGCTCAGACGTTGTATACTAACGCATAAGGAAGGGCTGAAACGAGTTAAGAAAACAATGCAATGTAGACCTACGAAAAAGAAAATATTTCATTTATTTTATATTGAAAGCTAGAATCGATAATGCCTACTTATAAATTAATTGAGATAACGTAATATAATTAACCCATTACCTATCATCAAAATAAAACATATTCTCTCCTTTCCATTTGCTCTTTTACGCCTCTAGAATTTCTCTTCTTTACACCTTTTACGCCGAAATTATTTGTCCGTCAGCGTAACACTAATGGAAACCATTATTTTAATCTGACAATTGTTACGATACCAAAAGCAGCCCAATACAAGGGGAAATGTAATATAGAATATAAAGTAAAAAGCATACAGCTAGATAAAAGAAGAAGAGTTAACAATTTTACATAAAAAGCACTAGAATGACTGTAACGTATACGAGACAAATGACTACGACCCAACCCAAGTGATTGGCCAAATGACAAATTATATGAAATAAACCCATAAACTAAGAAAAGTACATATAATTAAATGTATCATTGAAAATAGAAAGTACAAACGAAAAGAAAATATTGTAATACTAGCTAAGTAATGATGAAATAAACAAATAATAAAACACACAAAAAATGATACATAAAGTTATAATAACAAAACTAAAATATCATAAAGAAAGACTAATAATCCAAAATAGTCATAGACCAAAGTGAACCAAGAGTGCATGATACTGAATAGGGAGTGAATTACAAATAAACACTAAATAATAAACACTGTGATAACACCAATGATACCAATGTGATTAATACAAAGAAACAAAATAAAAGTGTATAATGCTATTGACACTAAGTACAGTGAAACAGTACAAGTGCAGGTGTAGCCCAAAATATAAAATAAAAAAACAATAAATATAAGCAAGAACTCATATAGTGAGCAATACTAGAGTTTAGTGGAGGAGAAGGACCAACAACAGTAGTAGATAAGATATCATTACATTATATTATTAGTCAGTATAAAAGTACATTAATGTTATTCAAAGTGTTATTGTTAGCATTTAGAATTAATAGTTAAAGGGCTAGACCAAACTTTAAACCAATAAAATGGTATAAAAGAAATGTAGATCTAAAAATGGAATGAATGTTTAAATACTAAAATTGTATATTAAAGGTTTGAAGGTATTGTTATGATGTTATAAAGAAACGGTGGGAAGATAATAGCAATATTATAGAAATGTGCAAATGTTATAATTGTTGAAATAGTATTAAGAGTAAATTGTATTATGTTGAATGGTGATGAAAGCCTAAGAAACAGTTTATGTTAAAGTTATAAATGTAGATATAAAAAGCATTAAAATGTCAGAGAAGCTGTAATATTCATATACTAAGGAATGTAAATCAGTAATTAATGTAAACTAGCTAAAACGAAACAATAAGAAACTAGTAATAAGAGTAAACTTAAAGTGTAAACAATGTCAAAATGATAGGCAAAGTTAGGCCTAAAGCTATGTGAACAAAAATTGTAAAATATAAATAAATAACAGTACACAGTGAGGGAAAAAGATAAGCAAACATAAAATACCAAAACAAGGAATAATACAAACCCAAAATAATTGCAAAAACAACATAATAAACAAAATAAGTACAAAAAAACAAAATAGCCAAATGTTAGAACAGCCCAGAGATAATACAAACTAGTCATGTTTGATGTCTAATTAATCTACATCAGAAAAGCTATTCAATAATAATAATAAAAATCATATTGATAATAATACAAGGAAATTATCCCAATTAGAAAATATTTATTCATTTTGGGCAAAAAACCCAAGACATAAAACAATGAGTACAAAATTCTTTCAGCCAATAGAAATAGGAGTCTGGCTACCATGACAACACCACATTATTAGAAAAAACCGTTACAAACGAATTAAGAGTCCATTTTTAGCTTCAGAAGAGGGCGGATGACAAAATAGTCGCTCCATAAAAATTAGAAAATAAACCAACCAGATGAATTAAAACAAATAAATACTAAAGAGGAATGAAAAAAGAAACAAAATTAACAGAACATATTAGCAAGATTCATCCACTTTAATTGAGAATTACCGAAAATAAAACCAGTATAAACTAATGAAATAAGAGAATAAAGACCTGAACACCAGAATTTATGAAAATAATCTGCCAAACATCGATGAAATTGTAATGAATAATATTTAATTAATTTACTACACCCACGAGAATGATCACAACACTTCCAAATTAACGCACAATATCCAAAATTTGGTTCAAACACTAAAAAACACTGAATGACTATTAAAATAGGTAATAATCATTATTAGAAGATTATTCAAATAAATTATTAACACTTAAGGAAATAAGAAAATATTGGTACACGATATCTAACAACCTATATTTGTAAAGTGAACTCACTATTGTTTTAAATACTAAGATAACTGTTGTAAAGAGGAATGATAATATTTAATTAATTGATGTGAAGGATTGTACTTTAAAAAATCATTTTGCTATATTTTTGCCGTAATCAAAAGAACTCTTTGACTGAATAAACTGTGAAAAAATTAACGTCGACATAGACGCTAGTTTCAGTCAACGACCCAATCAACATAGCCAACCGCTGAGTTGTAATTTCTTTATAGCCGGAGCAAAAAAGTTATATATTTTTATAATTTCATGTCTTAAAAACTAGTACAAGCAGAACCGATAATTAATAAACCAATACGCAAAGTTATACCTGTTCATTATTTCAATTAATATTATTTATGTGTTTATTTCATTAATATAGCGTGACAATTTTCTACCAGAATTACAGGTTGGTACGACTGCCGCGAGAGAGCGGAATTCGAATTTTGTCGACTCCAAGCAACGAGAGATACGGTTGCATCCAGAGAAAGAAATTAAAAATTTTTTAATTGTTTTAAATCAAACAATTTGGCGCCTATTATCGGGAAAATAACATCTACGTAGAACAGGTAAACAGGTATTGGCGAGGTCACAAGAACGACGAGCATCGGGAAAGCTACGAGATTATGGACATCGTAAAAACAAAATAACACGATCGGAGTCGAATAAACGAGAGTACGACTTCGTTTGATTATACAATTAATTCCTGATATTAATAATTATATATAATAAAATACAATAATGTTGCAAATTAACTGTAACTTAAGCACACTTGTCTTTACTTTTTCTTAAAGCCGCGTACAGAATTTAGAAAACATATAGCTTTAAAACAAATGCCTAATAAGCTTATCATATATTAAAATTTATAATAATTATACAAAATGAAAAATGTAAAATAATTTTCTTATTAACAGATCAAGGATAGATTTGCTGACGTCATAACGAGCCTCTGGATATACTAAATATTTTGAACATGTACAAAATGTGGTGTCATTTAATAGATTTAGTAAGTAAAATACTTAACGACCTACTACACGTCTGAGGAATCGTATTCTGCTCAGACATATAAACAACTTTGCAAACATAACAATCATATTACAAAAAATTTGGCAAATTTTATTGTTATATTCCGGGTGTCTTTTATGTACTAATTATAAAAAATAACATGATAAAAAATAAAATTGGAACACATAGGCTGCTTACAGTTAGCTATTACATTTTGTCACGATTACGAAGAAGCCTAAAGAAAAGTTTTCCTCCTTAAAAAAATTTACATAAGTGAGATAACCTAATGTAATTAATACACTCTCTGTTACTAAAATAAAAACTAAACTGGTAAAATCTACATACTGTTGGTAAACTGGTAACACAATACACACAATACTGCGAAGATGAGTGTGTTGTCTTTAGGGAGAAACCTCAGTAGGAACTTTCTACTTTATGGCACACGGCGTAGACGCATGAAACTGTTTACTGGAGCCTATGTTCACCTTTGTAATAGTTTTCAGTTCTGTGAAACCAAAACGCCATTAGTAATATATTTATATGACGGCATAACATTCCAAATTCACCTTTATTAAGACACAAAAATTTACGATTTAATTGAGAAAATAATAAATAATGATTTACTGATTATCTTCATCTTTAGACTGATGTTTGTAGCGGAAACTACGAGAACATAGTAGCCTATATAGGCCTACACATTGCTTAACATGCGCTGGCGCTCACACGTGTGTGTTGTGTGTATGGTGATTTGATGTGAGTGGCAACTCTGTACCTGTTGATTACACTTCAATAACATTAAAACAAAATTAAATTTGTAAAGCACGGCATAACGTGATCGAAGACTGTAAAATATTTTACCACAGATCATCTTCTTTATAACACCAAATAAGAGAAAAGCTTTATTAGATATTACATTGGGCAGATTCCCCCTCTTAACGTGGACGGCAACAAACTAAATCACATAACCATAATGTGTTTACATTACTTGTATAAATTACGTTCTGATTGTTAATAAACTTAAATTTAAAGAAGATGACAAATAAATGTTATGTTTGACTCATAATAAAATAATGATTTACCAGTTGTGTCATATTTAACAACAGTAAACTCCATATTAAATCAACATCAGTGTAGGACCAACTAAGCGTAGTTTCTGTAGACAGAAAATCATCAATTTTTTGTCTACTGAGTATCGTCTTCATATCTTGTAATACATTTATCCCAAGTTCTCTTAGTAGCCAAAACGAATGTTCTTAATGAGTCCTATTTCAAAACTGAGTTGCAGACTAAAACTTTGGAAGATGTTAAAATTTTATAGTTTACAGTAATGTTAAAATGATATCACCAGAAATGAAATAATACTGTTTTGCGTACAGCCAATTTATTTTTAAGGGGTCATTCTGAGTAAAAACGCTTTTTCTCTATACAATAATTAAAAAACATTCAACATATTAATATTAATTTTTAATTGTACGCGTAATAACATTACGACTGTATTCCTGGAGGACGTTTTATAACTTATTAGTCTGCAAAGTGTTGTGTTTTAAGGTTATTAATATTACACAGTCAGATATTCCGGTCGCACAGTTTTGTTGGCCGGAAGAAAACATTTCCACCTATATAGTATTAGCATTGTTAACCGTATACGGCTTGGTATAAATTTATGCACAGTATTGAATACTGCGAAAAGACCATAGTAGAAATACAGTAATCAATGACATGGCAGTGGAATTCATCCTTCACGGAGTGCATATACGACGTAGCTGTCGTCTGTAGAGGAACAGACCGGAACACACACACACGCACTGTAATATCACTAACTATACTATCTCTGTCAATGTATTTGTAGAGCCCCTAGTTGTTAGTGCCAATTTTGTAATACTCCTATGTTTATAATTATATATAGATTGTTCTTTATCGCACCAAGTTGTTGGCGTCAATTATATAATATTTAAAAAAAATAATTAATAATATTTTTTATAAGGTGTAACATTGGTTATAACTTGATTATACCTTGGTTAGACTATGTGTGTACCTTATACTAACCTTTTGTTGCTTCGATGCTCTCTGTTCTTGGGATCCAACTTAGTAAGATGCAATATTTTTTAATGTAAAATATACTCTAATCAAAGCGTAATTAATTTTCATTAAATGAGTATCTATTTACTTATATTATAAATGAGAACACATTTCCTCTGTTGTTCTGAATCATTAAGTATTTATTCTTTTCTTTAACATAATTATATCCCTTTTTTCTCTATTAATTAATAAAATAATTTCCCTTATTTAGAGTTTCTGCTCCACCTAGCTTTTGGATGCATGACAAAAAATTGTTATATCTCAGGGTCATTACAACTTAAACAATGTCTTCAGTAAAATTATAAAGTCACCTAACTAGTATTATACTATAAACACACATGAATAACAAAATTTGAACATGTAGTAAATAAATGTTGGTTGTGTATAAAGGTAGTATGTGAGTTCTTATGATTATACAAAAGAATCAATGAGATAATTTTACAAATTAATATTACCCATCACAAATACAAAATTAATAAAACAATAAAAATAATTAGTTATCTGACATTAACAGTACAATTGACAAGAAAAAATAAAATACAAATTTGAATTGTTTATGCTCGCTCTGATAGTTCATTTTTTCTCAACATGGAGCGCCACTGGTCATCTTCCTTGCCAACTATGAAAACGCTTAGATCAAGATGGACGCCATATTTGCTTGTGTGATATACACAATACTGAATGTTAATAAAATTTTCTCTGAGTTTACACTTTTGTTAGATCAAAATAAGTTTGTGTCACTCGCTTTTTTAGCATATATTATTGTTATAAATATATTCACACTAAAGGTGTTCGTTAATTAGTTTATAGTGAAGTGTTGTGTAAAAACGCTAATACTTTAGGATATATGGTTAGATGATTGGAAAGCTCTCACCAATTCAAGACGTATTAAACTAGTTTGGTATAGTGATTTCAATTGTTCCTCTCAGGTTTGTTGAATACTAGTTGTACATTATTTTATTAGTATTTTTTATGACTTTACATGTCTTTTTACTATACTCTTCTCATTTCGTTTTAGTTGGCTTGGTCACTACCTCAGTTTTGTTGTTTCTTCATTAGACGCCAACATCAGACAACGCTTTCTTTCGTGTAACAGTCAATTTCCGATTCATTTATAAGAGGCCTTGGCTTTGGGTTGGTTTATTTTTCGGTCTCAGGATTGTTCTATCTGTCTACAGTAAACAAACGTTTTTTAATATAACCTTACCTTATGATTATTTTACATAATCTCGGTTATGTTTTATTTTTTTAAATCTTTATTATCACTTGCACTAATAAAGTTGAATTTATTGTTATCTGGTCACTTCATATAAAATACATGTCCTTTCCAACTTCTGGTCATACTTAGTTCACAACACTTTATATTTTTATTATTGTTTACACTGTGTCATTTGCACTGTTTAATTATAACTAATTATCACTTTTCCTTTAAATACACATAATTATGACAATAATGATCTGGTCTTTACTATAACTCTATATATATGCTAATTACAAATGCAGTCTTAGGTCTGAGTCCTAGCTTGACTGTTAGGCTTGTTACATAAATGACTTTTCTTAACCCTAAATACATTCTTTACTTATATACTAAAACATTACTTTTTTCAGTATTACAATAAAATATATACACTCACTACCCTAATCTATTGGATAATTTATTATGTCAAAGATATAGTCTAGTCTAGTCCTTTTTTATGTCTGTTTTGTCAAGTTATTTATTATGTTTGTTTACAAGGCTAATTTATGTTTTTAATTGATTCATGCATCTGTAACAATTATTCTTTATTTATTCATGGTTTATTGGATTAGTTATTATAATTCTTCCTTTATATAATTATTTTTTGATTGTTCTCATTTGGTCACTCATTCTCTATTGTATCCCTCATTCAGTTACATATTATTTATTTATTTGATTAAGTTCCCTATATATTTTTATAATTCAATTGAGTTTTTTGTTTTGTATCATCTTGTAATGCTACAACACACACACACACGCACACACACACGCACACACACACACACACACACACACACAGAGTGTAGGTTGTAGGCGTGCGTTCCGATTATTACTGTACACGCCCCCCTTGCGGCTATCACTAATTAAGTTTACGTATGGCTCCCTTCGTGCCTGTTCTTATGTGGCTACAGAATCAGTCTATATTTCTAACGTCAATGTCAATGGCTCAGAGGCTTGTTAACAGTGTTACATAGTACACGTCAGTTTTTTATACATAAGAATTTTGTTTATAAAAACTGATAAAAACACAATAATTATGTTGAGATTATTCTTCTGCATTATGTGCATCCAGCTTATGAGCATTACGTTGACATACTGCTTTGTCATAAACAACCAGAAAAAAACGAGTAAAGAGCTTAAACTAACGTCATCGCAAACTTATCTACGTGTGTTATATAAAATTATATTTTATAAAAAAATATAAAATTATGTTATATTACTCATGTATTCAAAATAGTAAATTTTAATAGTAAGTATATCAAGTTAAGACAATATGACACATAAATAACATAATATGTTAATAAATTAACATTGTATGTAATTGGAAGATATGCTGAGAAAATCTAGATCTCGTTTTTATGAACTGTTGAAGTTGACTTTGGAAACATAAAAGTATGCCCTGTTTTTAATATTGAGTTACTCTTATTGTTAGTTTTTCATTTTTCATGTGTGCATATTTTATCAAAACTAATGACGCGTTTTCTAGAATCTCTGAGTAACCCAAGAAGGTTACGGCTAATTAGAATAATGGAGATCTACCTAGATCTGTCTAAATCCTGGAATTTGATTTTAAATGTATGCTTCACTATTAATTAGCCCTCCCCTTACGACTGCAATGTTATCCTATGTAATAAAATTGAAAGTGTCGTTTAATAATATAATTAAATTTGCAGACCACAAAATTTTCTAGCGAAGAATGCGAAAACTGAACATAAATTTTAAGCAATTATGTTTCAACTCTGCTTTCCAATTTTTAGTATTTACATTTAATTTTACCAATGAAAATTATTCATTCACTCTTATTCAAAAAATTGAAAATTTCTTGAATTAAATATTATTAAAATAAAATATCAAAATTATCGTCATTAAATAAAAAGGGTCTTATCCGTTATGTGTCCACCAACGAAAAACATGGTTGCAATGAAAGGTATGGTGGGCTGTAGTTTTTTTCTTATTGACACATACACTTCTCCATTATCCGTCTACTAACGGAAAAAGCTGTCTGATTGTTAGCAGACACGGTGTGATGTGGCTCAGCCTTTGTTCGTTATTGTTCTTCATGCTTTAGTTTGGTGTGTTCAGCTACATTAGTGTAGTGATATTTGTTCAGTTTACCCTAGCAGTGAGTAATGAATTTTCTTCGTGTAGCATACAATTTTCAAACTAATGGAGATGGTATATGATATTTACAAAGCACAGGAATTTTACGTAGGCCTAACCCTCGCATCTGCAACAATGTAAATCCCTAAATCCGAATTTTTCTTGCAAAACATTCTCAAAACCCAATTATAATCATTTCGTTCTTAGTTCTTTCTTGATGTAAACAAACAGGTACGGCACCTCTTAAACATTATTACTCCTTGATTTAGAGGCGTGTCACTTTGACAGAATCAATGCAGTAATCAAACCAAAGATAATCTAATGTAGTAAAGCTCGCCTATTTAAGCGTAACATAAATAAGTTCTTTATCTAATTAGTTTACATAAATAAGTAACATAAATTATATATTATGTGTTGCTGAACACACGACGGATAAGGGCCATCAAAAAAAATTTAAATTTTAAATAATCCATTCTTACATCTCAACACCTATTACATTTTTTGTTACAGCATACACACTGCTTAGCACTGAAATATAAAACTGACATCCCAATATAAATTTGAGAACAGCAGTTTAATAACTAGCGGACACACAATTACAGACATATTTCACTTTAAACAATATAACTGCATTTGTGTGATACCAGTGATACGACAGAATAACTAAAACTTTAATAAAGGGTGCCATATATCATCAAGAAGGTTTTAGCCGCGTTCCTGCCTCTATTGTAAAAGTAATAACTGAATAAAAACATGACAAACAGCTTTAGTATTAATATCGGTAATTTCGTGTTAAAACTCATTATACGCCTACTGACATCACAATAAACAATTTAACTGTTCATGTTTTTATAGTGGATAAGTAAAGCTAGCCAATCACAAGTTTATAATTCACTTACAAATTTTATATTTAGGCCTACAATTGCTTAAGAAATACTATTTTGATAGGTTTTAGTTTTAACATTTTAAGATTAAACACTGTAACTTTTTTTAAATTGGATACGACATATTCTCATTATTTCGCACAGGGCAATATGAATGAAAAATTCATTAAACGTTTATAGGCTTTTGAAGTCGACGCTGTGATTACTGAGTTACAAAAGTCTTCACGTAGGCTGTTAATCCTTTAAGTCAAAATGTTCGAAAATGTAAGTGTAAATGTAACTGATTTGTAACATATTTACATACGTATATATATTTAAGTGTGTGCGAGGTACAGACAAACCACATGGAGGACAAACTAGGTACAGAAGAAATGTTTTAGACTTGAAGTAAGTTATTTTCCAGTTGTTGCAGTCCTTTCACCAGTCAACAAATCAAGTATACACCATCACTCTTGCTGTCAAGAACACAACAGCAGGCCTCTCTTATTTTAGAGTTTTAGCATATATTGTCAAACGTGGTTTCATTTGGCTGAAAGAAACAATAAATTACTATCATGATGTAACTATTGATGAAGAACAGCTTAGTAACCTGCATGTTAATTGGTCCTACGCAAACTTTCTTCAGAGTGATAATAGAATTCATATTCAGGCTGTTTGTCCATGGTCAATTGTTTTGTTCAGTCAATTTCTAAACGTTTCGGACACCTACCTGAGGCCTTATTTAGCAGAAAAATTTAAAAGTGTTCGACAAAGGGTGGAGAGACAAACGTACCTCTGACCGAGGAAAAACCAAAGAAGGTTTTTTAACTTTTTTCCACTAAAGAAGGCCTCCGGTGGGCATCCGAAACGTTTATAAAATGACTGAACAAAGCAATCGAATACGACCAGATAGCCCTGATATGAATTATTTTATCATCGACTCCGGCCCCGATTGCCTACGTAATAAACTTTCTTCAAAATTTTGATGCTGAAGATTCTTCTCAAAATGTTGATCCAGATAACCTAATTGAATTATCCTATAACTGATTTTACTAATTAAGAGCAAGAAAGAGCACAATGTGATTTACCTAGGCAGGAAGGATGTATATATTTCCAACATTTCCAACATTATTTCCTCATTGTCAACCTGACCTAAATTATCCTCTAGAACACAAAATTACTCCATTTAGTTATTTTATATATCTTCTTGAGTACAGATATGGAATCATATTCGGAGACGCTGACGCAGACTCGTTATCCGGCCGACAAGGCAGCGTACACTCGGGCGACCGGCAGGTTATGTTATGACATGCTGGCATAACGACGACGCTGTTAGGATCTCGCCGTGGATCGAACGGGGGACGGGTCAGTCTAAAGTTACCCTTACAGGATACCTTCTGCTCTGAGGGGGAAGAGGGGCTGGCCTCGAATCCCCCCCATTGATGGACCTTTCGGGCAATGTCTGGGTCGCCCGGCGGAGGAGAAAGGAGAGTTCTGGGCTTGTGTTTCGAACAACAGTTCCTAACCTGACCGTAGAGTGGGACTTTTATGAGCAAGTATGTGGAAGACTTTCCGTCTCTTACTATCTCTGCCGTGCCTGAAGCGAAGGCAGCCACCGAAAATCGCATCGCGAACACTATCGGAACACTCGCCGCACCTTAAACTAATGCCATCGCTCGACGTTAATAGCGGCGAAGGACGGTTAGCGCCATTTGTCTTGTGACAATCTAGTATTCTAGTACATAAAATTTGATTCTCTTTCTTAAGCTAGGTAAAGGTATAATGGATTTACAGCTGTTATACAGTTTAATTAATCTCTTTTTAATCTCGTTGACTTCCTTACTCTTACTAGATTATAATTTTGTAAATATACAGAAATTTTGATTTTAAACTTTAATAACCTATTTTTTACTTAAATATATGTTTATGCGTTTATTTTCTATTTTAATGTTAAATTTATATCATATCAACATTAAATATATAGTATACCTATTGTTGCTACTGTTATTATTTCATACTTTTATCATAATTGTTAATTGCATTTTCTATTACGTTTCATGTTTAACGGTCTACAATTAGATGAAACATTGTTTCTTAATTGTTTCCTCAAAATTTCTAATGTTGTTTTCTCTTTATAATTTAAGTTTGTGTTAGATAAATTTACGAATTAAGGGGGATTATAGCGCGATTCGGTGTGTACAAATTTGTTTTCTTTTATTAATTCTTAATTTGTTATTAAAAATTATTGAGAATATTAATAAATACTTACAACTTACTGAGTACACTTACAAAGTACAGCAATCATGTTTGTGTGTACTTATTAAATCATATGTTATGTGTTGACGTAGTAGCGAATCCTAAATGCAAAGTGACAAAAGTATTTTTTTTTAATTTACTTTTTGTGTAAAATTATAATACTTACACAAAATAACAAAAACATATGGTTTCATTCAATACATATATGCTTATTTAAAGCAAATGTGTATAAACCAAAATTTAGCTACTCATGTAATAAGAAACTAAGAACACACGTAGTTTCTTGACTTACAGGAAAATCATCTCATTTTTCAAATCTTAGGATGAAATAAGAGATAACCATCACTTGGTAATTTTTCTATAAAGAAAATTTTCCCCAGTTTACTACAGTACTTAACAGATAATCAGTCTATTTTTCAATTGAGAGTTGTTATCATTTTGTATCGCTTAGTAATCACTAATCAATTTCAATCTAGTACCTACTTTAACATTCTGCAGGCTTTTCCCTTTTCCAAAAATACAGTTACTTGTATTTAATTTTCTTAATTCGTTAAACCATATCTGTAAGGTATTATACTTTGGTTGCGTGTCCAAACATATTTTCCTGTATTTTCCAATTGTTTCTTTACACATCATTGTTGTCCATATCTACGCCCGCAGACCATTCCAACAAACACATATCCTATAAACACATAATCCCGCAGACCAATCTAACAAACACATGATGATATTTCATCATCGTTGTGGTTAGATGTCCACGCACTGATGAGTGACTCGATCTCAATTAATTCCTTTTTTAAGATTTTACCTTTATTGCTGACTTATAAGGCGTTGCTAAAAGCACAGATTCTATAGAAACTTTCCTTTCTAAACACAAGGGAATTTTAAACTCTATTATCTGTAATTAATTTCCCCAAATACGTCATTCGATTAATGTCTGTCTTACCATTAATAATTAATAATTTTGCTGCCTACGTTAGTTCAGCGTTTCTGAATGTTATACTTGTTTTTCCATATGTTGCAAGAGACCAACCATATTTTCACGCCGCAGCAGATATATAACATGCTTAAAACTCATGCAGTATTGTAGGGTCAGCTGGATGATGAAGTTACTAACATTCTGCCAGTTTGCGCGTCTTTGAGATGTTGTGTGTAATTATTATACGAAGACATTTCTCTCGAAAATATTATTAGGCCACACAATTCCTCCTCATGCTAATTCGAGCAAAAACCGAACACCGTGACAGTGATTTTTCATTTCGCCGAAATATACGAATACGAGGAGTTGAAATGTATAATTAGTTTTTTGGTAACAGAATGTATTTGTAAAAGGATCCAGTATTTACTTGTTATTTTTGTGCAGACTATTCTAATTATTTAACTTAGTGTCTCGTATTATTGTTTGCATTGTACCGATTAGGAAACAGTATAACTACAACACGAGCCTTTACTATATGTTTTGGAGAAGTGTTACACAATTTTAGAGTAACGATTTCCCTGGCGTGATCTAGATCACGTTCAAGATCAAGATCACAATCCATTTCTAGCTGAGACTGATTTATTAGGAATCCTCTCCGTTTGATTGCCTTCTTTAAAGATGTCTTATAATGTGAATTACATTCTGATCTCAGTTTTCTTGAAAGATGTCGTTACCAGATGTTCTAATGTGATGTAGCAGTTTTTAAATACTGTTTGGTCAAATGATTTCTGATCGTCGTTTTCAATTCTGTTTTTTACGGAAAAAATTTATCCGAGTGTAAAACCTGATGTAATATTTAAAAGATTCTTTAGCATAATTCCGTGCCCAATTCCTCTTAGCAGCAGCATTTCTACTGACTCCATCATGAACCTGGGCATTTTGCTTGTTTCATGTTTTTCATTGTTTTGGAAATTTCTGTATGAAAAATATTGGGGAATACTGTACAGTATGTACTGCTAAATGCCACGCTTAGTACTAGAATGCACCTTACTTGGCCCATCAGGTTTTGACCCATATTCTTTGTGATGGGTAAGTGGTCAATGCCAGAAATACGATTAAGTCGATTATGAGGACATTGTTTTTAAATATAAAGGTAAGGCGTCTTTGCATCGTGCGTGTTATCCTTATTAACTCTTGTCAGTATCATTTCAGTTATTATTACTGTACGCGATTGTTTTATACGGATTCTTTATTGACCACTTTCATTGAGACTCGTGTCATTTTTGTGCCAAATTATATTGCTAAACATTATTTATGCAAGAAAAAGCAACTGACCAAGCTTACACTACATCTTAACAATATTTCAGTAACTTCGGTTAGAGCTGACGGAATATTTCAGCAAAATACGTAGCATAGGTTCTTGACAGATGCATGGACTCATGTTGACAGATAGCATGCGGGTTTCCTGCTCATCAAGGTGATGAATGGCAGTCTTTCTTCAAAACAAGTACAGTACGTAATGTATTCTCTCGAAACAAATACATATTGTTCCAGCGTTTGACGTGTAATTTACAAACCGTTAATCACTACCCCAATTTAACATAACAGCTTCCTAGGAAGTAATTACTTAAGCTATGAGGTTACAGTGTTAGGCTAATAACTGTTCCACGGTAATAATAGTTGGAAGTAACTTAGTATAAAAGAAATATAAATACATTAGTTATATATATATTTTTTTTAATATTTACTTTTGTTGTAAACAATGAATTTTACATAAGTCTCTTAAATTATTCACAAGAATACAAAATTGTGTCTACTAGAACAATTACACTATAAACAAAAATTACTGAAATTTGTCTGTCACAAAATTTAAGTTTAAAAGAAAATACATTTTTATATGAGTTTTGAATTCTATTGTTAAAAATATATATATAAGTGTATTTATAAATGGTTTTGTATAAACGGTACCATTTATAATTGGTAAATGGTATTTATATATAATTTATTTTTAAAATGGTTTGTTTTTCTTATTAAGCCTTTACTGTTGTGTTTAAGTATAGTTAAACTGTTATTAATTAATTTATTTTTTACGTCTTATGTTTACTTTTTTAAATTCTTAAAAATATTTAGTTATTCCTACGAAGGCTTGTTTTCTGACGCCATTCTGTATTACTTAATGTTATTTAATAATGTTTTAACTTTTACTGTTTAATAATGTTTTCCAATCCGAGTGTTGTAAGATAGTGAAATGCAAGCGAAGTAAAAATTATATTAAATCATAAAAATAGCGGCCAAATAACTCGTGCGTTCGCCTTGCAAATGCTGCCATGCGGACAGACATGCGATTATGGTGCTAATCTTGTTTTATTGCAAGATTTAGACCAATCTGATGTACGTGGCAGTGGTTGTCTAATGTTGTCGTTTGTGGTGAGGTTATGTCAGTCAGTTTAAAAAAATCCTATGACTGAAAACCCGTCTAGACTAGCAATGCGGGCAGTTATTTCTGAACGCAAAACAAAAAATCCAACAGAAATCTCCAGGAAAGTCTAGAAGTTTCTGATATGTTTTTCGGATTGCTCACGTCTCTCTAGGCTAGTGGAAAGTTTCAGCCCGATAGGGACGGATGCCCAAAGAAAGTACTAAACAACAGAAGCACAACGAATGTGGTGTCCTTGAACAAACTGCTGCGTTACTGGGAAGAGCCGGACTTCTTTGACTGTATTTTCACAGGGGGTTAAACGTGAATCTACCATAATGCCCCAGGAAAAAGGGGCTCAGTGATTTGGAGACATTCTGGATATCCAGCTGAAAAAATTTCAAGGCAACAACTTCTGCTCGGAAAGTTATGGTGACAATGTTCTGCGACAAGAAGGAACTGTTGTTGGTTGGTTGGGTGGGGAGAAACAATTAATGCTACTGGTTACACTGAAGCCTTTACACTGATCACAAGAAGCAATTCATTGGAAACATGATGCAGTCCTGACCTGAGGTGTAAAGCTTCTGCATGAGAAGCAACTACCCTTAGAGTTTAGTGATGACCTTAATAAATCAAAAGACTGCGGTAGAAAATATGGAGCACCCTCCTTACAATTTGATTTCTCTTTCTGTGATTTCCACCTGTTCAGGAATCAAAGAAAACTTTTTCAAAAAGGTGAGACAATAGAGTGGCTGACAAATTTGGACGTTAATTTTTATGAATAGGGTATATGAGTGTCAAGTTGGGACAAATGTTTATACCAGTTTGGAGATTATACAAAAACGTAATCAACAAATAACTTTTATTTTAATATGTAGTTTAAAGTAGTTTTAATACAATTTCTATTTGTTTCTTTCAAGTGTACCTTACTAATGAAACTACACTCGTATAACACTTTTTGCTTTTATCTCATAACATCCGATTCATAAAAACCGATTCATATTCATTTTAAATATTGTCTGTATTTTGACTGATATTTAAACCTGAAGCAAAACGAATAATCATGAAACGTCTCTAAATCAGATTTAGCAGTTTCAATTCAACGATTATCTTCATACGGATCCCAGAAAGGTGGTACCAAAACACTACGTGCTGTAAGGTGTCTTGCATTGCTTCCAGACCATTATTTGGACGTTGTTACTACTATTTATTTACTTCTTTAGACTTAGTTTGCAACATCCATTTTGCTGAATGTTACTGCCAAACACCGACACTAAGTAGGCCTAGAACACAATATCCAGTGTAGACATCTTTATTCTAATTTGTAGTCGAAATTGGCTCAAAAATTAAAATAATGGTGTATAGTGATATTTAATTCTGAATATACAAAAGAAAATTTTCGATTTTGTTTCTCATAATTGACCACTGTTAACGAATTTAACATAGAAAATATAATTCTTCACATAAAATTCTGAAACCATTAGAGTATTCAAAGGTAGAATACTAGGGGCATACTTTTTATTTTCTCCTTTACATATTTTGTTTGTTAGGATAGTGAGGAAGTGAGGCAGTTTGACTAAGGTGCCAGCGACCCTTTCTCTACGAATTTCAGGTTGTGCTGGTTCGGTATGTAGTGCTTGGTTGAAGGGCTCCTTGTTCCTAACGTCAATAGACATTGTGTGAGGAAGAGGCAACTATTCTTTAGGGTAACCTATTTAGAGCTAATGCAAATAATGTTTATGACGGATGAACTCCGCCTGACTCCGTCTTACCTCACGTTGCACTGAGAATATACAGTATCTGGGGCAAGGTTTTAATACGCAATGCTTCAAGGGAATAAACCGGACTGACAAAGCAGTAGAAGATCTGGCCTGGAAAACGCACAAGATTTTGTTAATTCGGATATATAATGGTTAGTGACTTGAAAACTTAGAAGATGGGCTTGTAAAGGAATAAAACTTGCTACAAAATTATAACATAGGAATGTCAGCATAATTGTTTTAATACAAAGAAGCAAGGAAATTACAGTATCTTAGGAAATGGAAACCACACCTTCTTATCACCGAGTCCACCAGAATCAAAGAGCATCAAGTGGAGAAGCAGTAATGATTGATAAGCAATGGATCAGACAAGAGACTAAATTCTTATTCTTGCCTAAATGAAAGAAGTATAAGAATACGATTTGATATGCTGAAAAAAGAAATAGATAAGTATAATAAGAGTAAATATCTGGTTATTGCAGGTGACTTTAATGCAAAGGAGGGCAAACTGCCTCTTCAAGATACAATAAAACAGAGTAAAAAATTTGTGTGTTCAGTAGTTTTCAAGAAAATTTTTGAAAAGTCCAAAATATCAACGTTTAAAACTATCATTTTTGGCGTTTGACGTAAAATAATTTTGTCAAATAAACATAAAAACTGACGAAGAAAGTTTATAGGGAATTTAATTCTGAAAAAAATTATGTGAATAGTGGCAGTTTAAAATAATTACACGTTTAAACAAATTTGAGGACAACACGTGGCTGAAAATGCTACTACTCTAAATCAAACTTAAATATTAGCTGCTTTATTTACAAAATAGCTGACGATTATAAAGTCGACTTGGAAGAATGAGTTTATTAATCATACCATATGGACATCAAATGCCAAGAGAAAACAGTGGCATCATTCTACGTTGTGAACGTACTCCAAGTTGAAGTATTCCATAACGTAAGCAGTGCTACAGGGATAGTCGACATTTTTGCTGGACTTCTATCTCGGCAGACGTTCTGTACTTTTTTTTACTACTTTCTAGTTTTTCAATCATACACATTAAATACTATAGCCTACGTTTTTAAATACGTATACTCGATCTTGTTAAAATCACGACCAAATTCATTTTTATATGAAAAACATCAAAAAATTATATGTTTATATGGAAACTAGGGATTGAGGCCACTTAATTTAAACCATGTAATGTGTATGTGCGCGCGCCCAAGCGCGCGTGTGTGCGTGAGAGACACAGACAGAGACAGAGAGATGTGTCCATGTGACTATTGTGTCAAATCCAGGTGTTTCTTTATATGACCAGATAACCAGATAATAAAATTATTTTATAATTTTAAAAATGTTCTTTTTACGAAATGAGTGTTATGTAAGAAGGCTACGTTGCATCAATTTATTAAGATGTGTACGTTTTTCTGAAGTATATTTATGCTTTCAGATATATCATTCCCAGTGTAAAATGTTTCTGGTGAAGTACGGTACAAAGGCATTGCTGTTACTGCACCAGTACAATACAATACAAACGTTGGCTTCTGTTGTAACGCAACAGTAATACATACTGTACTGTACTTCAAAGCGACCACGTGTGATGCTATTCATCTAGTCTGTGGCAAATGTTTAGATTTATTGATTACAAATTTCATGCTGCAAGGCTAGATAATATTATTTGAAATCGTATTCAAGGCAATGATGTATTAAAACATACTCAATATGTTTGCTTTGATTTATTTTCCGGGTATTTTCAGTGGTGTTTTTGCTTGACTACAGCCATGTAGCCCTTTATTTTACAAAAAATTAAACCAGAGATAGTACAGTAATCACGGGTTATAATAATAGCTTTTATCCAAGTAACATTTAATTCTTAAATTATTTACAAGACAATAAACTCAGAATACTCGGAATAAACAGTACCAGTCACTGAAGTCAATGATTTTATTAATCAAATACGAGTAAGCACTCAACAATTGTGTCGGTCAGCGCCTTCAAATGATTCAAGTATATAAGCAGAATCATCTATCGCCCAATACTAAATTTGTCTCCGCACAAGTTATATATTTCAAACAATTATAAAGGTGACACAGTATCGTAATGTCAAAGAGGATGAAAATTATTTATGACCTCAAATACATCTTTATTGTTCTAAATATAACGTTTACAAGTGTTGTATTTTATACAAGCATATTACGTTTATGCTTGTATAACAGTTTTATGAACAAATTTAATCATGTAATGTCTATTTTCCTTTTATAATAGTTTTAAAATCATTTTGTAGTATAATCCGTAACTAGTGTTTAAATTATTTTATTTTATTAAAGTTTAAATCATTCGTCTAAATGGCCCCACTATTCTGCGCGCTAAAACTCAATTAATCAATCGGTTAAAAGTTATTCTATAACATGTGATTTTTACCAATACGCACACATCCTCGTACCTTCACTATTTCACTGACAAATTTTTTCACTAATACAACACTATAGTTAATGTCATTAACATTTATACTATCCTAAATCTAACTCCTTAATTTACATACAATAAGTTGATAATCGTTTATACTTCAGCTACACATAATTATGCTTTTGGCCCATTATAAATCACGTCTCTTTTTTTATATTTTTTTGAAATGCTAGTCACGTTGCAATATGTACGCACACGCGCGCGTCCCCTCCACACACACACACACACACACACACACACACATTTTTTAAATTCATTTCCACGTTTTCTTTTTTTTGGACTGATATCCTTACGTAATTAATGCCTGCGTGATTTATTCTTTACTTCTTTTGTTTTCTTGATAATTCTGTGAGACAACCTACAAAATGGTTAGAAACGTGTTCTGAATAGCAGGAGTTTTTACACGTTATATGCACAATGTCCTTTGCTCCCTAATACAATTTTTGTAATACACAAAACGTATTGCAGAGAATTTGGTTTTTCCTTCAAAGCTACTTGCTGAGAACAGTTTTTTCGCATCGAACTCCGTTTCATAAGCTCAATGCCTTTGAGTCTTATCATTTATTTACCTTAAACATGTCTTTATTTATAATTCGCAATGTGTTAACTAATATGACTGAACCTAAAACCATATTATCAAAACAATAATTAGTGTTGTTGAAAAATAAATATAATTAACTGTGTGTCAACAAAATGTAAGTTCAATTCAAGCAAAGTTTGGATATTGTGTTTGGGTACATTTGCGTGTGTTCATATCGTCAATTATTTATATTTTCTTTAATACGACTATACTAAACTGCTGACAGTGGAGTAGAATGAAAAAAGAAGATATGTCAAATATCTCGGATCTCCCATTACTGTACGAGAACAGAAGATTATTTATTCACTGATTAGGATCATTCTGTTTCTGATTCCAGAAAAAAATGTTGGATTTGAAGCAAGAAGAGTAAATATAACCTATAAATGTAAAATATTGAAAGACAAGAGGGAATGAGAAGTAAGGAGATCAAATCACAAAGTGTCCAAAAAGCAGTTTATGTAATTATCAGTAGGCCTAATACACAGGAAATTGTGGAAAACACGAAACGAAAACACAAGACATTTCGACAACCATTACAGTAGCAACAAGCCATTCCACCTAAAATTTAAGACTGAAATGTGTATATAATTAATGACAGTTTCTAAAGACTGTAACAGAAATAATTTTCCGAATAGAGTTGTGTCCTGTGGAGGGTAATTAGGTAATGGACTGGACAGGACAAATCAAATAAAATCAAAGAGATTTTGTGGCAAGCACACACGATTTGAAAATATCAAGGACTCGTTGTAGTGGAAAGTCCGCGTTGGAGTAGTTACTATTGTCTGCGTGTGCAAATAAAGGGAGAACCTATAATACTGTACAATTTCTAACATCAGTTTAAAGTCACAAAAATATTTGTACTGAAAGTCTTATTAAACTGCAAGTTAATTAACCGAAATTTTCTTCAATTCTAATTAGCTAATTAACTAATTCTAATCCCAGCATGTCTCTTTGCTATCTGTCTCCTCTGTCTGATTGTGTCTCTTTCTCTCACTTTCTCCCCTTCTCCTACTCTCTTTTACTTTGTTTTTCGATCCCACACCCATATACACGAACGTGCGCATAATAATATAAACGCGTTACGCCTATTAAAATTTGTGGTAACATTTTTTTTATATAATTTCAATTAAATAGAGAAGAAAGTAAAAATCTGTATAAATATCGCATACAGAAAACCTGCTTTTACTGTTGCTATGTGCAGCTTTCTCCATACTAACCAAAAGAAAAATCAAAAGTATTAGAAAATTTATTACAGTTCTTCAAGGTTTCAAATTACATGGAAGTAGACTTAACGTTCTAATATGAACTTTTAAAAATACTTTTTAAAAATGTCTATTATATAAATAATCTGATCAAACACCACATACAACATGAAAGTGAAACCAGTGTTTTATTTTTCATTAAAAAAATATTTTCAGAAACGTTACACATACATAACTTATCTACAAGCAGCCAGTAATAGTTTTAAGTTTTTTACTACGCTGGGTACTTTACTTCTTAACTTGTTTAGACACTACATCAGTAAGTTTACGATCCTTGTTGTTTACAGAATCTTAGTTTGCAATGTTTTTTTCTAGGCTACTTTCCACTCTGACAATTTGTCCCTCGAGTAGTACACAACTAATTGTAGTTAACATCTGCATTGTTTCTTTTTACGTTTTTTTACGATGGTCTTGAAGTACTATATCCTGTGATTTTTTTTAATTACAATCAACAAACTTATTTTTCTTTGCTGTTCTTTTCATAATTTATAACACGTTTTCTAAATGGTACGTAATTATTTTCATCATAAAAACCACTTCAATCATTCCCTAATGTATACAACGTATATTTTAGTCTGTATATAATTAGCTTAAGTAAAAAATTACGAAACTTAAAAGTAGTTACACAGCGTAGAGTCTACAGCATCCTTTTATCTGTCAGCAATGCATACTTAAAAACCACAAAAATAAAACTGCTTTCTTCTCGGTTTTCATTTTAAGTACTTAAAGTTTAAAAAGTGTGAATTATAATATCAGTTTAAAAAGCTAAAGGTAATATAAAACTCTTATTAACATCGAATCTAATAAAAATAACCAAGTTATGGGAGAAAACGGTTAACAATATTAGAAAAAAATAGCAAGTGATTAATGTGAATAGGTATAATCCTAATTATCAACAGTAAAATCAAATATCAGTTTCACCAAAACATTGATAATTATTTCACCAATAACATCTTTGAGCATTGATTCAAAGTGTCCTCGTAGTCTACAATGCATCTTCTCACTCGCTCAAAACTCCTGGCGTGTTTCAGATTTGCTGTCTTGAAAAATCCTTTGCTGTAAGTCCTCTATACTTTAAACTATAGTTAAGTGCACTGTGGTTTTAAGCTGCCCTCATAGATAAAAATCTAATCCATTTAGATCTAAAAAGCAACGTGCAGTGTAACTAAAATGTGCCCGTTTTAATTTTGAATCAATTCAATATAAAAGTTAAATTCATTTTTTATAATCTGTAAGAATCCATGAGAGGTACAAAGAAGTCAAGTAGTCTGAGCGATGGGTAGGCTTTTTTCCTCATTAAATTGGTTATTTGGTTTAAACAAACAAGTTACAATTTTGGTCACAATACAGTGTTTACTTAATAAACCATAACTTGATAAAATTAAAATTTACATACCTATTAGTGATGAAACAATTGTGAAATTTGGCCGTTATTTTTTATTTATTAAATAACATTATTATAAACGTGCGTAACCATATTTCAGTAAGATATCTCGGTCCCTTCTTGAGATACAAAGTTTTCCTTAAGAAATAAAAAATATCGGCCAGACGGAAAATGTGACGTTACCGGAACCTTTATGACGTTTATAGGAAACTTTTTTTATTATATTGATGCATAGAATCCGAATATGTATAGTGAGGACACCTTTTCCGCTACACTCTGCATTTGTGTTTGTACAGTACGAGTTCACTTCAGCAGAAAGTTAGTAAACTAGTAAGGAAATACTATTTCTTTCTACAAATGCCCTTCATATTTCGACATAAAAGGAACTCGTACTGAGATCATCTAATGAGATTTCATTTTCAGTTTTAAAATAATACAGTTCAGTACATAAGAAATTTTAACAAAACTTTCATTAATTACTGTATAATCTTTGAGAATAGACTGACGGACTAAAATAAAACTATCGTGATAGATATTTTAATTCTTTGGTTACCTATCGTCACTATGTTAACCGAATGAACACCATAAGAGTATTGGCAATAATTTATCTCACGAATCCCTCTGCAAAAAGCCAATACGTGTTATTAATAACACTTTTAAAAATATTTTACAATTTTTTTCTATAAAACTAAAATTTTCAGTATTCTGCATTAGCAGACGGTCAATAGAGATGGCGGGTTCCTGTTGGTAGCCTATCTTATCTGTTGGCGAGCAGTAATAGGGAATAATCTGGCAGAACACAAAGTCGTATCGTCTTTCAGTGAATCCAGTTTATTTAAATTCTCTTGCTAACGCACGTGTTTGACGGCGTTGAATACAAAGACGGCGCAAATAAAGATATTTGATCAAATTATCTGAAGAGGAACTTGTGCTCTGCTACATGTTGCATTTACAAAATATGCTATTAATAAGGTTAATATTTGTTTTTTCAACATTGATACTACTCAACAAAAGGAAAAAAATTGTTAAAAACCTTCTTATTCATGTAAACAATATAATGAAAAATGAAAGTGCGTGACATATTAAAAAAAATTAACGATTCTAACTTTAATTACACTTGAATTTATTACTGGCAATTTATGACGATCTTCTTTACGTAAACATAGAATATAGACAGAATACATTCTGCGTGTCCAAATTTGGAATGTTGCCTTCTTACATCCTCGCGGTTGTATTAAAGCAACGAAATGATTCTTACCATTTTAATTGCGTGTCTCGTTTCTGTTCTTCTCCTGAACCAAATTTGCTTACTCCAGTCACTTACTCCAATCATATAAGCATAAAAATAATTATAAAATTATTTTCTGTGTTATTTGGTGAATAGAACAGTAGAACTTTTCCTTTATTTAAGTACCATGTTTAACTTTTGCTTTCTATAAACAATCACAAAAGATAACTGCGTGAATTAAAAACTATTAAAAGCAAGGGTTAAAACCTGTAGTTACGGTTAAAACGGAAGCTAAAACTGAAGTAGTTTTAAAAGATGCAAACTGAAGGAGTTTATGTAAAAAGCAAAACATACGAACATAAACGCATTCTCGAACGTGATAGACGTCGAAATGATACTGGGATGAACACAAAGTGGATATTTTCAATGACCGCAATTAGGTCGCAGTAAACGGTTTCGCTAACTGGGCTGTCATTGCAGTGGCGTAGCTAGCCTTTTTGGCGCCCGGGGCAAGGAGATCGTCGGCCGCGTCACCTTCACAATTAAAAGGGGACAAAAGAGCAAAAATGAAGGCCCATCGAGTGAACAAAGTACTTAATAAATGTAAATGTGTAGATTTTTGTATGAAAGCAGGTCCAGCAAACATCTTAAGAATATTTCTTAAGTCAAAATTAAGAAATTACATATTATAATATTACGGGTATCCAGTTTGTATAAATTTATTAGCAACAAATGTAGACTATAAAAAATGTGTAATATAAAAAGTTTGTAATATAAAAATGTTCTAATAAATATGGAAATGCCTTGTAGGTCTAAAGCCCATCGTCAAAAGAATATCCTAAAGCAACATAAAGTTACACAACTATATTAAAAGTAATAAAATCAATCACTTACCATTACAGGTTAATGGTTCCGTCTTCTACTAATAAACACTTGATATTTTTTATAATATTTAATAAATATTTAAAACAAGACATTATAAATGTAACTTTCCTGATCTTAATTGCTGCAAAGTCGGTTATTAAATCACTATAATCTAAAGACGAAGCAATGTCGTTTTCAATTGAAAGTATCGCTAGATTTGATACCCTGTCTTGGGATATTTTTGATCGTAGGTACAGACACTACCTACAATCTTAAAACTTTTGAAAACAAGTAAGAACAAATTTTAAAGTTGTTGCTAGTGTTTTGTAGGATTCTAATCCCATTGTAGCAGTCCCTGATGTCTAAAGTCCACTTGTTCTCCGTTAACTTTTGCCCTTTTTAATAAAAGTATGACGTCTTTCAAGTCACTGAACAATTTTTCACTGTTTATGTCACGTGGATACAGTTTTGCAAGCATTGTGCACTTCGTATTGATTTGGGAAAGATGTTCCTTAAACTGTATGTCCCCTTCATTTACAAACGCCTCAAATTTACAGAGGAACCCAAAGCGTTTTTCTAATTCTTTTATGTTAGAGAAACGGCTTGAAATTTTAACTGACAGTTTGTTTAAAATTTCTATTAGAGAACGTCGCATTTCTTTCCGAACGGTTAACGCAGAATCGTCTGCATACTCCCTTGGCATCGTGAGCTTCCTTCTTATCCTTTCTGTGATACAGACACATCCATTCATTACATACCTGCTCTCCATTAGAAATGACACTGTCACACAGCTCATTCCTCCAAACTTTTAATTTGTCCGTCAGCTTCTCCAGAAGTGTCAATGCTTGAATAAAGCTTATTCCTTTGAACTGCAAGATTATCTGGATTTTGTCCATAGAAGAAAGAATATCTGTCCAGGAAAAGACCAATTTCACAAAATTAAAGTTTTCTATAGCATTAATTATTAATGCTGCATCTTCCCGCGTATCAGTTGTTTCAGTCGGTATATCTCTCATTTTCTCCAGTGTAGCGATCACTTCATCCAGAATAGAACTTGTATTATCATATACAACTATAAAAAAATTATTTAAAAGAAAGACTATCAGATGAGTAAAGAAAACTCATTTTTGGTGTAAATAAGGCAAAAAAGAACTTTTAAAAATTAATGTATTTCATTGTATAGAACGTAAATTTTTAGTTGTGTTGTAAAGGTCAATAGAGACAGATTAATTATTTTTTCTAAACTGTATTAACAGTTCGGTAGATTATCAAAAATAATAGCATCATTAATAAATCCACTTCATTCAAATAACATTTATGTCGGGTATTCTATGCGATACCTATAAGTCGCAACACACACACACACACAAACAAACACACATTATGTACATATACATATTTTCATTTATTTGGTACGTAACTCGTCTATATTTCTTCCGGTTTTCTATATTATGAATAGTTCTTCAAATATTAAATATTTCTGCAAATAAAATTTATTATTATATTTCACCTGACGTACGTTTCACTGATTGTATCGGTATCATCAGAGGTTTATAAATTTATATATAAAAACAAGTTTCATAACATATCAAATATATATATATATACATACATATATATATACATATATATATATATATACATACATATATATATACATATATATATATATTGTAATATAATTTTTAATATTACAAATATAAATAAATAAGATAGATAGCAAGAATTATTGTGATACTAATAAATGCTGTCTGAATCTCGGTGTTGAACTCACCGATGATACAGCTCCACTTTGGATTCACCAATTACAAAGAATAAATTAAATATAAATAATGTTTTATAATAAAGTGTGATTGGTTGATAATAAAAAAAAATTTTGTAAGTTACGAAATTTTACTAATATTTAGTTTTCTTGTTTAATTGATGAATTCAATTAATGAATAAATAATTAATTAATTGTGTGTGTGCTTTAATTATTTCCAATTGAATAAGTATGAATTGTAGTTCAGATCTATTTGTTTCTATTAATGATTTAATTGTGTAGTCAGATCGGTTGATTCTCTCTCCGCTGACTTTACTCTTCTTCTTCCTCTCAGATATTTATTCCGTCACTGTAAATTATTTTTGTTTAGAAGAAAACAAATAGTTAACATTCATTATACAAACAAATACAACACTTATTGACATTTAAAATTATGCGCCATTTATATCCCCTATTATGTAGTTTGATTCTCTGATAGATAGTTTTGGGTTTACATTACTGGTCTGTGTTTTCTAAAGTGGTGTCTTAGCTAATCTGCTTTGTACCTTTCATATGGTTCACAGTTTTTTACATTCCTATTTCCTACTTGCCTCTCTGCCTTACAAACTTGAAAATTAAATAACATGATTTTAAATACAACAGAATATCTTATATCTACTATCTTTTTTTTTTATATCACTTAAACATAACAAAAACATCTTATGCCTATTATTTTTTTATACATATAAAATTATAATGGAAACATCTTTTTATCATCAATATTATTAGTCATTGGCTGTCCTTTGATTTTATGTTTCCTTTTATCACCAACCTAATCCTATTAAAACATCTTATTCCTAATAACACTTTCAGATATTAGCCGTCTCTTGTGTTCACTATAACTATTTTGATAACACAATGAAATAAAAATATCTTATAACTAATGACACCTTCAGTTATTAACTGTCTCTTGTGTTCACTATAACTATTTTGATAACACCATGAATTAAAAATATCTTATAACTAATGACACCTTCAGTTATTAACTGTCTCCTGTGTTCACTATAACTATTTTGATAACACAATGAAATAAAAATATCTTATAACTAATGACACCTCCAGTTATTAACTGTCTCTTTCAATTACTATAACTGTCTTGGTAACACAATGAAATAAAAGCATCTTATAACTATTACAATCTTATTTTACTTAATTTTTTAAAACACTTTCATTATTAAAATTAACCTTGTCATTAGACTGTCTTTTAATTTTTATATAGTATTTCCCTACACTGATAGTAGTCTTTTTAATAGATTTCTATTTCTTACACTATACTTTATTATAGTGTGTCACTTATTATTGTCTACACTAATGGTAGTCTTTTTAAATAATTTTTTACATATTATACTTATAACTAGTTTACAATTCGGTTTTCTTTGGATTGTATCTTGTAACTTGAGTTACTGGGTCTAAATATATTGGTTTTAATTTTGTTCAATGGTATGTATTCCATTATTAACATTTTTTTTTGAATAGCTCTTCTTGTTTCTAGGCTCTTTGTGGGAATCTTGACATATTTTGTCCTTTCTTCATTATTATTTTAGTAAATTTCTGGTCTTGTGGTTTCTCTGCTTCTTGACCTTATAAATTTCCATTATTAATATTGTTTTCACCCTTTTATCTCTTTTTTCTTGTCTTTCCCTTTTTACTGCTTCCCCAATCTACTGGGTATACTGCTGGTTTATTGGGTTTTTACATAGTAAGTTATTTTGATCAATGGTTTTCTTTGTTATTTTTTATTCTTATTTACATTTTATTGACTTAATATACAGTTCTTTTTCTTAACCTTTAAACAATTCATTCTTCTCACTCACTATGGAACTTTTCTTCTTTATTTATGTTGCATTAAGTTAAATGTTTAGCGTGATAATTTTGTCATGCTACAATATACATACATATATATATATATACATATATATATATATGTATGTATATATATATTGCGACAGTACAAATAAGTGATGTACTGAGCATTGAATATAAAAATTTAAATATACCTAATAAACTGTAAATAATTAATAATGTATTAGAAATAAGCATGTCAGGGATTGCAAGCTTGGCTCAGACAAAAATATGAACAGGTGTTTCGACCTGAATCAACGTGCACACGCACACAAATGTAACTGAAAGTGTGTACACCAGTATTTTGCTAGTGTGTGTGAACGCAGGTCTATGCAGGCGAGTTTACCACCCCAAGATGAATAATTGCATAATTACTGTTTTTCCGTAATTATTCATAAACTATAATTAAGGAGTAAAATCCAAAAACACAACAAAATGTAAGAAAATTCACTAAATACTGTGTACGAAAACCACGTAAAAAAGACACACCGTACGAGTGTAGTAGTGAAATAACTGTGTACAAATCGAAAGGGTTAAGTTGCAATGTCCAAAATTACAGTGAACATGTGTTGTGAAAATAGTTATAAAATGAGTATAAGAGTATACTTACAGGACTCTGCAATTCGCAGAAATATAAGAAACAGCGAAATTGACAAAGAGTGGGGGAACTGAACCCAGAGACAGTTTCGTACAACTGCAGGTGTTGACCAAGACATGGGTATATAAATAGGACACACACGCTACAGTGGTTCTCTTTCTTAAATCACCCACAGTGTAGCGGGAGCTTCTGCCCGTCCGCACAGAATATTTAAATTTTTGTAAATAGTTTCATCCTTCCAGTTACATACAGTTATGTAACTGGATTGTAAAACAAACAATTTTTAAGTAGTAACAAAATTACATAAGAAGATCCACATAAGAAGATCAACTGACGTCCGAAACAGCACGAGGAGAAGTTCCAGAGAGCGATACGACGCTGGACAGAGAGAGAGTCGACGCTGGACAAGAGGAGAAGAGCGATACGACACTGGACCGAGAGAGAGTCGACGCTGGACAAGAGAGAGACGACGCTGGACAAGAGGAAGTGATGCTGGAGTTCGAGAGGAGGACGATTACACAGGGATCCAATGATTGAGTATGATTGACGACAATAAGGTGATAAACAACTTATTTATCTCTTAATCGAACAATTAACTCAAAGACAATTAAAGACTTTCTTGTTTTATTTAAAAGTAAGAGCCAATGTTTATTGTAAATATAGAATTAAAATCATAGATGTTATTGAAGTAAGATTAACGTAAACAAGAGCTCAAATTATTATTGAAATGAAAATAATACAAAGCATTAAAGTAAAAATTAGCGTTTGATATAAATCAGTACTGAGAAACGAAAGATAAATTCAGTAACTATTGATATTTTTGAGTTACATTGCAATATATAAGAAGATATTTAAACATTGATATTTTGAAACACACTAATTGACTGAGTAGTCTGGAAATGAGATTTTTTCTTAATACAATAATTAGTAGAATAGAATATTTAGTCAGTAAGGATGTATATAGCATAAGCCTTACGGCACAGTAACAATATAATAACGAATGTTTTAAGTCGAAGTAAGTGCCAGGTGCACAATTTTATGAATATCAAATAAATTTGAAATACCGTTACAAGTTACATAGAGTTCTTATTGCAGATACACCTGAAACCCAATATAAATTTTACTTATGTATATTGTAACGTTACATAACCCGGTCCCAATAAATTAAATCATGTAAGAACATAAAGGTCAGAAATGGGTAACCTATAACTAGCTCTAAATTAAAGTATATCACTAAACATTATAAACAATTCGAGTGATATACAGTGACAAGTGAGTTATAGTGTACCCATTGAGGTAAAAAGTGAAAGTGAAGGTAACTTATTACAGAATTGTGCTGTAGGTTTGGGAATTATAAAACTATGATAGTAGACTATAATGCTACTAACTGATTCTGTATTTTTATTAATTTATTGTAATATTTATATTGTGTAGACAACCAATTGTAATACCTAAGTTCATGTTATATTTTTTCAAATATTTGTGTTATAATATAATATAACCCAGGGTTCGTTTTAAAAAAAAAAAACATAAAAAGTTTAAATATCAAAGGATAATAAAAAATTAAAATAATTCTATATGAGGGAAATGGCAACAGGAAGTAGTGCAGTGTAGGAATACTATGAGAGAATAATAAATACTATATAAATTCATTTAGAGATAATAAAAAATATTAAATACTTATATACCAGGTCATAAGAAAATGAACAGAAACCTCTTATGTACAACAAATTGGTAAAGAAACCGGAATTAAAAAGAATTATTTTTCGGTAAATAAAATATAAATTTATAATAATTACAAACTGCCTGTATAATAAAAATATTTTGGGTTACTAAGAGTGACTAAAATAACAAGTATTGTTAATAATCGAATTGGGAAAATTAAACCTGGCGAGTTGACAAAATGATGCTACTATAATTCTAATAAAATATCCTTTCTGAAACTTTGGAGAAGTGAAAATTAGTACAAAATTAAAAAGCAATATGAACTCTATATAATCATACCTTATTTATCAAAATTAAAGGATTATACTCCATAATAAACTGTGAAAGAAAACCATTCTGATGATTCGGCCTAGTTTCGTGATGTTTCAAGTTGACGATAGAATATGGGCCAGACGGTAATGAAATTACAACTCAAGACGGACCTCACTAGAGAAAAGGCTTCCTTGCAGTAAGAACTATAAGAAGAGAGGTAATATAAACATTTAGTTTAATAGTTGACGAAGAAAACGCATTCCGAATGGTTATATAGAACACAAGAACTAGTCAAAATTAATCACATGTTCTAAAGTAAACAAACGCGCGCTGCTCTCTTACGGAAATTTCTGGAACTACATACTAAACGAAAAAAATAAACAAATTTATTTAATATTTTTCAGTATTTGTAAAGCTTAGTAATTATCCATTTCTGACCATCTCATAACAAAAAGAACTTACCCTTAACCCTGGGGAATTATTAAGAATTATATATTAATTGATGTTTTAAAAAATAGTATAAAATTTGGTAAACAAAACCATATATGTTTTTTTTCTTTAGACAATTCCATGTTTACTCGATGAAGTCGATCTTATGTTTTATTTAAAGAAAGATCAATTGTGATAGTTGTATTTTGGTGGCAGGAAACAAAAACCAATAATATAATTAATAAATATTATTGAAAAATGATATTGAATAATAAAAATGTGTTATATTTTTTGTAGTGGGTAGTTGTAATTGATTTCAGCACAAAATAGAAGAGATTGATACATTGGGTCATATTTCGCCATAGGATAGGCTGGTTGAACTATGTGTGGAAACTCGTCTCACAATTAGCTGATTTAAATCACAGCGAACAATTAGAAAAATTTCCAAAAATCGCCTAAACCGAGTGTAAATAATTGGTACTTACTCTCTCTTCCTCATAAGGCTGAACAACTTCCCTACTTGACCCCAAATCACACACTCTCGATTTCTGCTTAGATTGAGTAACATTACAAAATACTTTATTTTTTAAAACTGCAGTTATTGTAATTCATAAGTGGCGACTGCGGAGAGGCGGAAACTTTAATATCTCAAGGCAGTACGTTACAGATTGGCGCTTACAATAGTGGGGCTGAATTAACAATATACCGGTAACTATAGTACACTAACACCTCTAAGAATACTGCTACATTACAGATTGGCGTACACAACATTGGGAGCTTAATTAAATAAGACGAACACCCAAAAAGCCACATACAAAGTTTTCGCTAAAACCTCTACAAAAACCGCTACGTTACAATATGTAACGTTGCATAAGTAATGGCGTCCAAGATCGTGGGGCTCCCCAAACACAAATAAATTTATATTTGCAGTTGTAGCGTTACAATATATGTACATATATATATATATTATAACAAATAGAAAATTGTGTGTCGTGTACCTTTTTTAACAGCCTCACGTTGGAGTCGTCAATTTATAACAAAAAAGAATATGTTGTGTTGTTGGTGTTGTAATATGTCGGGCGTTACCTCCGCGCACTTTTTGTTACTTACTGATGACTGGATCCTCTGCGGTGATGTAGTCCTGTAAAACAACTTAATCTACTATGTGTTTGTGGGCGCCACTTGGAATCTTTTGTTCCAAGAAAATGTTATTAAAATTAAAATTTTGAATTCTTAGCAGTTAGTTTAATTCTATGAAAAAATGTGAACAAGACAGTTTGGTTTTGAAAAAATAAAGTATGTTTAATGATTCTTAAAAAATCGTCTGAAGGACTAACATTCGTGAAAAAACATAAAATTGCAGAGTTACAAAACAAAATATAAATTATTATTATTATTGACAAGTTTTTTCTCCAATCAAGTATCGGCTAACAAATATTTTATTTTTACTCAGTTGAAAAGCATGAGTTTAATATGTGAAAATTCTTTACTCTCAGGACGTGACTCCTTTGAACTACCAAGACAGATCAATAAGATGCTTTAGAAAAATTAAGTGATTTGAAGGTGTGTGTGGCATGTGTAGTACAACTGTGTGACAAATGTAACCAGGTAAAAATGACTTTAACTTTGAACAACTCACGTTCCGATGGGTAATTATTCTCGCACTGGACACTTCTCTCGGGTAGTTTTCAATCTCGCCTCTTCGTGTCGACGTTCCTTGTGCACTGAATTTATTTTAAGTCAAAATGCGATTTTTTTACAACTTCCGCACTTTCGTAAAACAGTTTGGCAGTAGATTTTCGCTTGAACCCCGCCGCCAGCGATCAGCTGCTTGCGTTTAGTTTCTCAAATTGGCCGCCACAGCGCTGATTCCCTTGCAGTTGATGGAAAGGCTTTGTGTATGTTACGTTATGGGGAGTTTTTGTCAAGTCAGTTTGTCTTAGCGAATACAGCAGAATTGATTCTCTATTAAAATTTTGGTCCCTCCTGGGCCGCTGATATTCTGGCTGCGTGTGTTCTATTAAATGTGCCGTGTTGCTGCTCTATTTCAGCAACACATTGGCGTATACTCTTGTAGAGGTTAAGTCAGTCGTTTTGTCAATGTACGGGAAAGCCTTTCTTCGTTCTTGTGTCGACTTCTCGCCTTCGGTTTCGCCTCGGTTGCGGTGATCAGTGTCGTGGGTGATGCGTCTGTTCTGGATTCCAAGCATGAAGTGTCTTTCGGTCGAATTTGGTCTTCCTTTTATACTCTGTAAGGCTCATTGTTTTAGCTTTTGACCTGAACTTCCGGTGTATTTGTATAAAAATTCCTTCTAGAACGTTCGAGAATAATGAAATGGAACTCCGTGGAACAAATTTAACTTCCGTCGAAGCTTTAGAACAAAATTTCTTATTCTTCACACTAAGGATATTACAAAATCTATTCTGGTATTTGTCAAACAATTTTACATCAGTGCTCACAATTTGCATGTCATTACTACATTTGGATTCTCTGCTTTCAACTGAATCTAATGATACTAATTACGATTGGTTTTTAAATACATTAACTATAATAAATAACACAATATACAACTCTTACCTTGGAATGTTTCCATTAAAATTCAATTTTTAGACTAAAAAATTGTTGTGAAGCTGTTAGATTTCTTCTACAACATTAACACATAATATTACCATCTTTCTATAACAAAATAAATATAGTTCAACATATATAATATACAAATAAATTCAATTTTATGTGGCCCATGCCTATGGCCTACGTTGTTGTCACTGTTAAAATACAATAATTAGTCTTTTTTCTTTAATATATATGGGATTTTACTAGTATACACTGAGAGTTTATTATATTGTTTGTCTTTTGTGATACCTGGTTTATCCTGATACATATTATTTTTATTGTAGGATTACTTAGCATCATATTGGTTTGCCTAAGTTGTCCTTTTTCTTTTTGTGACAAATCTCACTCTTATAAGTCAAGTTCTTTAATAATTGATCTTATTTTCAACTGAGTCTGTTTGTTTTCATGGTACACTAAAGTATTGTACCCTTTTCTTTTATTTTTGTTAATATTTTGTAAACATTTAGTCAAATATGACTATTTCTTGTAATGGTTGCTTGGCCTTAGCCATATGTGGTATAGGTAAATAGTTTGCTAACTCGACTATTACAGTGTTTAAGTTAGTCAGATATATTAGTATAGTCGCTTTATATTATATTTCAACTTTCTAATGCAATTTGGTTGCATTTTGTCAACATTAAATCCATAAATATCACAATATTATATGCCTACTACATGTTGTTAGTTAATACTGTTTTTGGCTATTTTAACTGACGTTTATTCATTTGACAGCTTTCGTTATTTAAGATAAATTGTTCATCTTTGTCTACTTGACAATTACATATAGTTTTTATCTCAATTTGATAATAATTAATTTTTACATGAAATCTGAGTGATTGGTCTCAAATCCAACACCTTAATATTTTTTTGTCATAACATTTATATATTTTTTTATTTTAACTTAGATCCTTTCTAATAATGTATTCAAATTATTTAATACATTTATTTTATTTACATTACATAATATAATAATGGATCGTTTCCATTAATTCACAATAAATAGTTCTTTATACCCTATTCAGAGTGACAAAACTTAATAATTAATGACTTCATTTCGGTTGTTTCTGATATTATTTGTCTCTATTATAGTATATTATGGGTTTTACACTGTTCTTCACTTGAATAATATATATGGGGTTTGAGTCTTAGTCATAGTCTGGTCGTTTTTCATGTTAGTAGTATTAATTATTAGACAATATTACAACATTTTTAGGACTACTTGGGTTCGATACTGTACACCTCACTTTCCTCTTATGATAAATTGCTATGTAAATGATTTCCTTTATGGAACGTTCTGTGACGTTACAATATATATATCTGTTGCCAACATAAATTAGCATCCGTATTCAACACCCTTTTTAAAGAAACTTTTTTGAAAAAATACGCAGCAGTAGTTTCTTGTAAATATGACATAGTGTCAGTGTGTCCGTAGCAATTATTTGCGAAGAAATGTCCCGTATTCCATTTTATCTAGACACCATATGTTAGTGGACAAAACAGTCTTTGTTCTAAAAGTCAATTTTGTAAGCACTACTGGTGTCTGGTATCTCGTAAATCAATGCTGTTTTTTTTTAGAAACGCGTGTGCTTTTTTAAGTTATTTTTTACTGTCAGGTGGTAAATGACTCGACCGTTATAACAATAGATGAGACACAATAGGAATTTCCAAGTGTTGTTCAAGGGTATGTAGATTGTTTCAAGCCCTGGACGTTGATCCAGAGAATTCTGCAAGCGAGGAAGAAATTTGTACCAATAAGAGATTATGTTACATACAGAGAAAAAGTAGTAGGGAACACAGCGTTAGGGGTATTTATTTGAAAAAGTAAAGAGATTCGTTACTTATAGGTACAGTCAGTTTTATACAGGGATACCATCAATACAGTCAAGTTTGATACCCTTAAAAAGTCATAATTCAATAACTTCAGTCTGTCACATTCTTACAGTCAACTTAGAAATTTTATAGTTAGAGTGACAGTTTACAGTTACGAAATCACGTTTTATTCCAGAGTTTTAACTAAAGGTATGTAGTTTTCTTCCAAAGAGTGTTACAAGTCAAATTGTTTCAGTGTTAACACCGTGAGTATAGTGAAAAGTGTACTCAGTGAATTATCTCTTCAGAAGTCGTTGCCAAAATGCACCAACTCCCAGAATCAGGCCCAACGAGGAGGAGGAAGACTCACGCCAACTAATTACGGTCATTATAAATTACTAGCTGTTACCCGCGGCTTCGCACGCGAATATCTAATTTGTAATATGCATTTAATACAATTTTAATGTTCTATGTTCTATATCTAATACTCAGTGAGTAATTATTATGTATGTACTTTTCAGCACTCAACTTAGTTTGATTGGTACAAATGAAATTGAGCTTTCCGTTTCTATTTTAGCCTACACAAGTACCTGTTAACTCAGAACGGGTTAGGTTAGGTTTTCCTCCAACCATTTCCAAAAATGGTTAGGTTTTCCTCCGACCATTTCCAAAAGTGGTTAGGTTTTCCTCAACCATGGCTCTTATTTATTTCAACAGTAAACTGAAACCCAAAAACCTTTGTCACCTAACCTCACAAATGAAAACACCACATATTTTCGCTTTGCATTAATAAATAGGACAATTTAAAATTCATACACTTCTTATTTTCCACGTCGTAATATATCGATACAATCGCACATTAAAAACATCGAAAATGTACTGCAGGAACGGATAAAGGTACAGTTCCGATGCCGCTAAATAGCATTTTTTTATTTTTTCGTTACTATGGTGATTAATTCTGGTGTCCATGGTGTTGTTAACATCTTTATACGCGTCAACGAAAGGGCATAATTAAAAGGTCCTAAATCGTGAGAACGGGACGGAATATCAAATTCCAAGATAGACAGTGTTTTTCTCCCTGTGTCAAAGGTTACATGTGCAAAATTTGGTAACGAGCGGTGTGACGATGTGGATTTGTATTCAATACAATTAAACCCTCAGACTTTGAGTTTTATATGTATAGATTTATTGTGAATCACTTAACTGCTTGAAAGTCATTGTCATATTAAAAGATCTACGATAGAGAATTTTGTATATCCATAATAAAATCTTGAGTAATCAGTGTTATCATTTATTCGACAGTACCAGTTTTTTATTGACACCTACACACAACAACAACAACAACAACAACAAATATGATGTAGGAGTTTTAGAGTAGTACATAGAAACTGACAGAATTGTGAAGTTGCTGAAAATGGGTACAACAAACAGAGCGGGACATGGGTAGTGGCCTAAACACTATTTGGAATAAGTCAAGTAGATGAGACTGCCACATTAGTAGAGGAAGAAAGAAAGAATGAGAAGGATAACTGTTTGGATAAGTGTAAAACACAGTTATAAACTTAAATCCACAAGAACAAGTACTCTAAATAGGTGATGAAAGGTACTTTCTGGCTTCAACTGTATAAATGCGAATATATTTTCATTAAATACAAAATACTTAGTCATGTTTGTACATAAAGAATAGTCGTATATGTTTGTCTCAGTGTGCTACTGTATAATCATACATAAAGTGTTAGTTCTAGTAGTTTATTACAATAACTGTTAATGTATATTGACATGCGTATACAATAATTTCACGCGCGCGCGCGCACACACACACACACACACACACACAATACACAACGCAGATATTTAATTTAACCTAGTTGTCAATTGAGTTTGTGTGTGTGTGTTGAAAAATGTTAAAACAAGTTTGTAATTGATTTAACTGAAAGTTAAAATAAGAACGGTTTTTATAACTGGGCATCCGACCCCACTTTCAACACAATAACAAATACCTGACAGCCTTGCAATTAACAGTGGAAGTGTAGGTTTGATAGTGTCAGAGCGCGCTTTGCTTGAAATTTATTTACTTTACTCTACGGAACTCCCCATCCTTTTTTATTTTGCCGAATGTTGTAAATCTTATTTCCAAACAAAACAATTTAAAAATTATGCGACAATTCTCTTTCCTCCTGAGGTTTCTTCCGTTTATTCTCAACTAAAATCAAATTCACTTTTTATTAGGTTTCACTCACGTTAACTTATTTTTAGAGCAATCAATACTACTTTCAAATTGGATTTTATTTATGTTATGCTTACCGTAATGAAATGTTAAATACTATGTTTGTAATTTTTAGGAATAAAGCATAGTTAGTTTTCCGTTAATTATTCCTTTAAGGCCCCGAACATGGGGAACTTCACATTATCCTGAAGGCAGATCTTCATTACTGTACTATTAGAATGGCATGTTGTATAATTTTGTTGCACGTTTTTGATTTTGTTGTTGGACAGGGTGCATACATCTAGAAATTTCTAGTTACTTAAATATGACATTAAATTAAACAGTACTGACCATATGATACACAATAATCAAAAATCTACCATATGACGAAACTGGTAAGGTCTGATTTACAATCTGATAAACACTGATATTATAAATGCACTAAACATTTACAGAAGTGTTTGGTCAGATTTTCCGCTTCCTTGTTCAGTTTAACTTTACTTACTCCTATCTTATAACAAGAACATATTAACTCTAAACAAAAGCCTTTAATGTCCACTGCAAGTCAAGGACATAATTGTAGCACCATGGGACTTGCTAAACGATAAAATTTCGCGAGGTTAACCGAGTTCATCTTTGTTTTCCTTTAAAACGCTCAAAACTGAAACACTGAATACTAAATTGCTCTGTATTTTTATGAATACGGCACATCTAGTCAACAAAACCTCATCTGTCTCACCGGTATAATAAACCGGAATGGGAGTGCAGTAACGATACAAGCTGCATTTCGGCTTAAAAACAATTCAGCCGAGTAGTTTCCAGAGAGAATGGAGTTTTTTTAACGGACGATAAAAACTGTGAAATATTTACGTAACCTGATTTTCACAAGCTTGAAGAAGTGTTTCCATAGGAATATTTATTGATGTTTTTATTCATTTTAAAAAGCAACTAATTGTAATTAACGAATTCTCCGTGTTCAGTTGTTCTGTTTCTATGTTCAATTACGACTATCCAAGTGATCGTGTCAGAACTGGTTATAGGACATCTGACAGTAAAAATCAGTGAACTGTTACATCGTAAAAGAAATTTTATTGTGCGTGATTAATTTTGTTGTATCAAATTATTTACAAGAATGGATGCCAGTCAGACGATAGAAGCTTTCAAAGCACTGCTACTGCAAACAGAGGAACCACAGCAACGAGAAATAGAAGAAGCAGAAAAACGACGGAAAATACTGATGCTAGAACCAGAGGAACGACAGAATGATAAACGTGAGCAGGAAGCAAAGCACACAGAAGCTCTTTCTGAAGTTATGTAAAACAGGATACGAAACTGTATTACGATCAAACTGCGTATATTGCGAGGTGATCTGAGTATACAAGAGGTAAGAATATCTTAAGTAGAACAATATGTGTCAACTATGAAAACATACGTCTCAAATATAGAAGAAACAATGCCAACAAAAATACCCGCAATAGAAAAGACTCTGTTGCAAATACGTATAAGAGATTATACGTAACAGTAAAAACACAGAAAGATACAGAAAATAAGATATTATAGAAAGTGCATTTGCCTGTAGTAGGGTCAGTTTGTATCAAGTCCCCCAACGATTGACGGAAGCACTCATTGGTCGACGTCTTTGGCAATTTAAAGCCGCTGCATGCACAAGTCATTAGATAAAGGAGGAAAAAACGATTTCACTCGTTCTTCCTTTAAAAGGACCGACCGCAGTGCTACCACAAAAGTAATCGAAACATATACTCGGACTCAGTTAAAGCTCTGTAAATGCGGTGCAGTGATCAAGCATTAACGCGATGTGTACTGTGCTCAGATGTGGACAAAACGACAACCTTCCGGTTTCAAACAAGTAACACAGTTGGTATGCCCTGAAGCACTGGAGGATTTTCAAATGCGGTTTGTATGCAGATATTTACCGATGGTGTCAGAGGTGGCCAACTACGGCAAGACGTCGGGAATGTCTGAGACGCTCTTATTCACACCATCGAGTTCGAATCTGCCAAATTAACGTACGCCTATATCAACGAGTTTGTATCATTACACTGTATATAGAAGATCCCCGTATCGCAGTACCGTTACAACGGAGGCAGAAAAGAAATAAAACAAAACAAACAATTCGAAGGCCCCACATTAATTTGAACACTTGGGAAAGAGGGCCCAAGTGCTACAAATGTAACATGGGAGAATATAGTACAGAGAAAAGGGCGTGAGGACACTTCTTGGCGAACTAAAGCTCCAGAACCGCACATAGTTTCCACGCTTTATAAGATCAGTTAACAAAGAGTCGCGTTAAAGGTAAGCCAGTCGCATTTACAATTAACACAGAGGTTAAAGTGTGTATTGTGCGCCCTTACCTATAGTCAGACATCTTCAGACCTTATTGACTGCAATTGGAAGCTTCGTCGAAGTGTTGGGAAGAGTTGACGAACGCTTACGCATAGGTCTCCTTACGATTAGCCACCAAATGTTTATTACAAACGTTATTGATGAAGTGATTCTAGGCACGGACGTTATGAATCTCTGCGGAATTGTAGTGGATGTAAGAGAAAATACTCTTACCCGAACCCAAGGTAAAAGTTTTCAGGGCTGAAATGGAGAGAACAGGGATCTATTCGATCAAGTAGATGAAGGTGGTCAAAGAAGGAGTTGACAGATGCGGAGAACAGAAAACTTTGGTGTTAGATGCAGAAACGGTAGAAGAACTGGCAGATGAAGTACGAAATTACGTGGCGATCTAAGAACTAATTGTGGTCGTTACGGAAAAGCTTGTGGCTGTTCCTGAGTTAAAGAAAGCGCCTGTGGGAGATGCTCTGGAGAGAAAGAAATGGCTGCAAATGAACAAATTGTAGGAGCGGAAAGAAAAAACATGTTAAACGCACAGGAAACAGAAGAGATGGGAAGCACTTACTGGAGTATCAGACCATCGTTCTTCAATCTACACTTCAGAAAATTCAAATTAAAATCTATAAATGTCATGATTTAAATCATAAACTCAATAAACTTTTAAACACTACGACTGTAAAAACGATGTATTAATTTTCGTCAACAGACTTTTTTGCACAGAACTTTTAAATTTCTATTATTGATCAATTAATTAAAATATTAATTTCTCTCTATATATCCATAATATCGAACTTACATTTGTAATTTGTAATGCGCGCGCGTACGAGCGCGCGCGCGCCCACACACACACACACACACACACACACACACAGGGCGTCCCATGAGGAATGAGACATACTTCAGGGATTCTACACGCTGAAATGAAGAAGAAATTTCGTATGAACATAAGTCTCAAAACGCTCCGTTTTCGATTTACGGCTGGCAAAAAATTTCACCTTGAATTATACATCAAACTGTATATATAATCAAACTGTGTCTTTATAGTCTGCTTTAAGGCTACAATTAAGCCCTACTGAAATTTGTAAAACTTAATTAAACCGTAAATTTGATGATTTCATGTGTTTCTATCTGATAAAGTGAAAAAACTGGGTCCCAGGACTGTGTCTTAGGCAGTTTTTAGAAACATTTCGTAAATCTCAAAAAATTGGTGTCGAAAATCTCCCTTTTTATGTTTGATGTATATTTACTTGTTTAAATTTCCAATAAATATACAGTATGTAAATTTGTAATGCAGTTTCCAAGAAGTTAATTCTGAGAAAATCTTATGTAAGTAGGGTCAATAAAAAGAAAATTAACATTATAAAAAACAAATTTTATTAAAGAAGAAACGCAAAAAAAGTAAAAAAATTCTTCTTCTGGTAGTGTACTGTAAACCATTAATTTATTTGTTAATAATAACAATTTATTAGTAAGAACAATTTATTCAGGTAATAAAAGCATTAATTTTAATTAATATTGATATAATAATTTAAAACAAAAACATTTTTTCAATAATAATAATTAATAGTTTTGATAAAGTTTATAAAAAAGCTACAGTTAGTTAGTATTGTTCGGACTCAAAATTGAATTCAGATTTGGACACAGCTGTTTAACAATTAATTTATAATAAAGTAGCTTAACTATTTATCATAACTAACCTGTAAGCTGGGATTTGAAGCGTGTAACATAATTTCGAGATGCCATTTTCAAATCATGAGTGCGCAGATATTACGTATTTTCTTGTACGGTTCTAGTAATGAAAGTTCCCTGGTTATATTTACGAACTCAGAGGTCAACGGTTGTATGTTTTATTGACAATATTGTTCAATAAACGATCCTTTATTAAGAATGATCGGTACTAATCATGGAATACACTTCAGGGAGTCAACACTTCAAACGCGTAAGTATAAACCACTGATTCAGCTAGTGTCCTAAAACAGCCGCCAATCAAAATGTGTGAAAGTGCTGATTAACAAACATTTACATGTCAACAAACAATTAACAAATATCTATATAATACACTCGCCCGCGCGAGCGCACACACACACATACACACACAATCATAAATATACATAAAAAATTCGATTTCTAGATTCACCCACTCAAAGACTCTAAAAATTAAAATAAGCATTGTATTCCATCGAAATGTTAATATGTAAACTATCCACTTGAGAACAAAGTTATGACTTTACTAATGGTTCCAGAAACCACAGTCTGCGACACCTAGCACGCTTATTAAATGTGTTCGGTAAAACTCGGTAAAGCTCGTTTCAAGTTTACTTATGCTTGGAAACCGTTTCCAAAGCATAAATTAAAGTTTGGCAAATTAAAGCTATTAGCGACAATAATCTTAAAAGCTGTTTTTCGTCAACCGATTGGCCTATTCCTATTCTTACTACTTTTTCTCTCCTAAATGTAACATATTCTCTGATTGGTACCAATTTCTTCCTCGCTTGCAGAATTCTCAGTATGCAAGTCCAGGCCTCGAAACGATCTATAATTTCTTTACCTAGTTTGTCACACCTACTGTTAAACTCTCGAGAACTTACCAGTACCCTGCCAGTAAAAAACAACTTAACGGAAGCTCACGCGTTTCCAAGAAAACCAGTGGCGCCTGGACACCTATGTTTGTTTCATTGTGCTCGCGTATGTTGAGTTTACAAATTATTTTTAATTTTGAAAATAGTGTTACAGACTTAGAAGTGTGTAACCATTTACCTACTAATTATTTAATAATACATTATTTTAAGTGGCATCCTTTTGAGTGCTTTAAACATACTGTTTACTTGGTTTAAATGAGCAAAATGAATACAGTTAGTACCAGTTCTATAGCAGAAGTATTTAATAGAAACTCTGACAACTTTCATTCACAAGAATTTTTGTTAAAATACAAAATCAGTACGTTACATTTAGAGTGAAAGGTATTGCTAAAGTTAAAAATATCTCGGACGTTTTTAGAAATAATCGCAGACATGGAAAAGTTGTCAGAAAATTTCAGAGTTTTGTATAGGTGGCTCTCTGGTTGTAAGCAAAACAAAACTCTGCACTGCTATTATTGTTTGATATTTAATGAAGAGAAACCATGGGAGCAAAGTTGGAGTAGGCAGTATACAAAATTTTGAAGCTAAAGCCACTAACCATACTGGTAGCAAAACTCATATAAAAAATTCTGAGATATTTCACATGCTAGGACGTAACAAAATTGAACACTGTTTGTCCGAAACCCCTAGAGTTTAAGAAGTACAGCACAATGAAAATGTGTCAAGAAATCGAAGGCTAGTAGACCGTTTGATAGATGTTTGTCATTTAGGGAAGAAAGATTTAGCTTTTAGGGGTCATAAGGAAAATGAGCAATCTCTTAATAACGGTAATTATTCAGAAACTTAAAATTTATTGGCAGCGGAAGAGTCTTTTATGAAAGAGCGTACACAGAGTGATTCAAAATTGCACGGCAATCTCTCGGGAGCTGATTCTATAGCTAAAACTAAGAAAACTTGAGACACGGCGTGTAAAACTCATTTACAAGAACATATGAAAGTTTGTGTAATGCCTACAGTAATCCAGATTTGTCACCATTAAAAAATGTGAATAAAATTTATATTTTTCTAGCAATATTTTCTAATTAAGATTCATAAAGGACACCAATAACAACACGATAGCTTTTCCTTGACATTTAGGCCAACTTATATACCGAAGTGCGTGTGTTTCAGATAGTCACTTAGCTATTATCTGATAGAGGTAGCATTAACTCTATTTACTGGTTCGTTAAAAACGTCACCAATCACAGTAAGAAGTTGCTTTTGGCTGGTACTTTTATGTCTACCCAAATTATTTTGTTACGCTTCGCCATTGATAGAGAACCCTTATTTATAACACGTCAGACACCAGTATTGTTTACAAAATTACTGTTTATAACAAATACTGTTTTTTTCCAGTAACATATACTTTCTAGGTAAGGTGGAATACGGAACACTTCTTAGTAAATATTTGCTACAGACATATTGAAACAATGTTTTTTTTTTAAAGAGGTGTTGGCAGCTTGTTTATATTGACAAAGGGTGATATGTCAAGGTGTCAGAATGAACAATTGTTTTGTTAAAGAGCGCTTCTAATTGGCAATTCCCTGTGTACGAACTGACTGTATTGGAACATTTTATAAGTACAATAATGTTAGTTTGTTAAAAGGTGTTTTATTTTAACAATACTACCAGTTGTCGTCGGCTTGTTCCGCTTTTTACAAACGCTCAAAATAGCCGTTAAGACTCGGTAGCCTACAGTTCTTGTCGTACGCCGTTTGTTTGGTTACGTATGGTGGGTAATTACGAAGTCCACTGTACAAGTTTATTGATTTTGCAACTTTGCAATTTCCAAGCTGCGAAATAAAGCTCAATCTTTGATGAAAGTAATAGATTCTTTAGTCTCCTAACTAAAAAGAAATAAAAGACTAACAAAATTCTATGAAATTCAGAAAGACTTAAACACACATTATATCTATGTCTACACTCAAGAACTGAATTTCATAAAATTGTGAAAGCAAAACGAATGAAAAGTAGAGGAGGTCATTGACTAGGTAAAAATAGGTTTGTTTCATAGCGGTTAGCGTGTTTCAGATGTAAAAGGATTACGAAAAATAGATATCGTTAAAAACAGCAGTTAACAAGAAAAGAAGGTATATTCTGAAACGTTTTCCCTTTCTCAGATGAATTAATTTGCCGTTAAATTTTTTTGTGCATCATTAATCATGTTTAGGACTAACACTTAACGTTATAACTAAATAAGCTTATATGAAATTTATTTATTTTTTGTTTTTAAGTAAGCCTTACTTTTAATACCAGAACTGTAATATGTTACGCATGAAACTCTGTAGTGTAACGTATTTACATCACAAACATAATGCAATGTTATAAAATGGAAATAATTTTTGAAACAGACAATTGAAATATTTATGAAGAAGACGTTGTGGCAGTAATTAAAAATTCAATGGTTCACACAATCAGTCAATTATTTAAATAGAAAATACAATTAAATGATTCAATTAATGGCAAATGGTCTATAATCTACTTAGATTACACAGAAGTCATGACAGAAATGGTGTATATCATTTGTGTTTAACGAAGTTTTATTGTTTAACCCCGCTGTATTTAACAGTCTTGTTTTGTTGAGCTATGCAATTGTGTTTACTGTTGCCTGTGACAAACGCTAAACGAAAGCTTTTAGTGAGATGTACAAATGTCATTTTTAACACGAGACTGAAATATTATGACACTGAGGAACAACACAAAGTACTGTAAATTGCACATAACAGTGAATTACACATTTAAATGTCGCTTTGTATGGTGTTCATTAATTCGTCATGTTATACTGTGGGTTCGGGTCAAGGTGGAATCAAACCAATCCCGTCTACCTTCTGCCGGGGTATGCGCCAATTTGTCTAACGTGTTCTGCTTCCCGTTTTTCTCACAGGACTTTGAGGGCAAGAAGATTTTGATTTTAACTTTACAGTTCTTTTTTCATTTTTATTTTAGTTTGGTGTTCCTGTTTACAGTTACTAATTTTATGACTTTCGCTTGTTACTGCAAATTATATCGAGTAGTTACTTTTTGAATTCTTAGATTGAATTACGTTGTGCAATTAACAATTTAACGATGGTAATACTCCATGCAACCTCTCTGTATAATAAGCACATACCATAAGAAGTTAAGCATTAGGTTTGCCACAGGTTTACTTGTAAAATGGCTGACAAAAAGCTAAGCCATATTGAACGGTGATGGTATGATCTTTTAAAATTAATTTTATAATTTTTAGACTAATAAGTCTCATCTGATAATTTATAATTTTTCGATGCTATGTATGGCTACGATGTAGAGATACTTGGCTTGGCTATATGACACTGTGCATTTTTTGTGTCAGCAGCAACGCTACGCAGTGCTCTCGATTATTCTAGACGCGTCTTCCAAAAGTTGCGGATTTTTTACCGGCATCTAGACTTGTCACATAATGCACCACACAGGAGAAGTACAAAAGCTCGTTTCGGAAGTGGTGAATCAGTCTCAGATTTCAAAGCGAAACACAAAGGTTTACAGCGGTGTAGTGTAAAATGTTAATATTTAGTTCTGTGAATTACTGTGTGCGGACTTCTGTAATTTGAGATTTGCATTGCTACTGAGTTAGTTAAGCTCAGTATTTATTGTTCATTACAATGCAATCGTGTTGGAAGTGTGTTTGACAAGCGTGAACATAAAGAATTTTCGTATATCAGTGTTTATTTTTATTTTTGCTTATTTCAACTATAATTAAAATTGTAATTAACGTTCCTCTGGTGTTACTTATTCTGTTTTCACTGATGAAGCACTACGATCCGTGCCACCGTCGAAACAATATATTGGCGATCGATGAGTAAATTATATAATTTTAGTTCTATTCGAGCCCGATAGGTAACTTAAAATTTATTTCAAACGTTAGAAATTAATACGGTATGAAATGATGTGGTATTTAATTATGGCCTTTTGTACACTCTACATTAGTAGAGCAACGCTCTATTAGTAGTTTGATTTATACACATGAGGCAATAATTTACTGGTAACCAAGAGCAGCTGTGTGAGATGTATTTCTCTTTGATTCATTGGTATTACGGAATGTTAATTAATTATATTTACATAATATATAATATATTGCAACGATACAGCCATATGCTGTATTAAGCATTGATTTAAATAAATATAAAATTTGTAAAATTATTATAAGTTTGGGGTAAATGGACAGATCTGGGATTGTAAAACTGTTTCATTGTTATACTAGGGGAGAAATTAACCTGTTCCAACAGGCAAAGAACACCTGCTCGATTGTATGTGTGTTACGCGTGTATCTTGTGTGTGTTAGTGATGCATGTACAGACAGGAATCTCAGCAACCCTCCCCAATTAATTACTAAAATAATTATTTTAATTCATTGTGTGAAAACTAATTAGTGTATAAACAAACAAAAGGCACCAAAGTGTGTGTAAATTTTATAGTTATCCACAGTAAGAAAATGACGTTAATAGGACACACTACGCGAAGTCAGTGCGAAATAAATGTGCCAAAAATACGCAAATTACACTAAGACGCTCAAATTAATACAGTGAGTGCTTAATCAAATTAGCTATGATTTGTGCTATCTCGATTCCGTACAAAACATTGCCATTTGCAAAAAATGTCAAATATATGAAAAGGTTCGGGAGTGGGGGCTAGCATGTGATCTGCAGGTCTCGACAGGATAATTTCGGAACCAACAGGTGCGGAATCTCGAGAGGGTATAAATTAAGGGTTCGACTGAAAGCCCTTCTCTTCTTTTCAAAACACAGTTGCAGTCGGACACGCTGTCCGTCGGCAGAACAGTTTTATTTTGATTATAAGTCTCATCTATGAACGAATAAAGACGTACAGTAATTATGTTTACACTATTTCGGGAAACGTAGAGCACCGGGACCGTTTAAGTCAGCAAGAGTTGCTACCGAGAAGCTACAAAGAGTGACGCGAGATGCTAGACGTTAGGAGATGCTTTTTAATCGCCTAACAGCCGTACGAGATCCACCTCGCAGCAGATAGTAATTCTCTGGGACGGACCACACACTACTGGAGGACGACGCTGGACTCTGGACATATCCAGGACCACGCCAAGCCAGGAGTAACGGAAACCCATCTCTAGACAACGCTGGAGCCCGACAATAAGGTCATCAAAACTCGAGGTGACATGCATAATCCATTTATAAATGATTTTTTTAAAGAGCTCATAAAGACTATATAAAGAGACAATGAATTAAAACAAATAAGTTTATAATTAGAAATAATGTAATAGAGTCTTATGTAAATGTTTTAGTCGTAAGAATGAGCGATCGCATATAGAAAAATATAAAACAAAAAAAAAGATTTTAATTTTGAGATGGTAATTTTTAAAGATGGTTTATCAAAGAAAAGTAATTGAAATGATTTGATATTTGCATTTAGTAGGAAATAATAATTTGAAATTTTAATATAAAACAAATGCCAGTCTTAAGAGTAAATAATATAATTTTAAAATTTAATTTAAAAAAAAAACATTGGTATAGACTGAGCAAGCTGAGGTCAGATCTGAGTAAATGAATTCAATTAAAATTACATTTAAATTTTATTTTGTCTTAGTAAATTACATTGAATAAATGTCTAGATTAAGATTCTTAACATGTCTAGATATAAGAGTGTTTTAAATGTGTGTAACACCTTATAGCTTAAGAGATAAACACTTAATAATAAGTGATATCTTGATCGGAGATTACTAACAATGTTTATTATTTATAATGCTTGTTAAAACAATAAACATGAAATTTTAACAGATATTAATAAATCTTATAGCTTAACGAAGTATTTTGGTTATGGTTTTAAATATAACAAATGCATTTAGTAAAGAAATTTTGGTAAGCAATAGCGTTTATTAAGTTATACTCTACTGCTGCAATGATAACACATAACACATAGGTCTACCAATGAATAACAAAAATCTTCTATTAACAAAAACAACAACAATATTTTTTCATTGTAAAGTGTAAGTACTACACTTAGACCTACAAGTAATGTGGTATGCCATGAATTCTGTTAATATTATTTACATTTTCGTTACATAGGTGAAAAATCTGATAAAATAAAGGCGTCTAAAAGTCGTAACACAGTTACGACAGACAATAAATTAAAGCAAAAGATAAGTTAAATGTATCACATTGCTAACAACATGCATTATCTCTCACATTGAAGGCAAGTTACTACTGTTTAATGTCGAAAACAAACAATGAGGATAAAGATCTTGCAGGTTTCTAGTTACTATACTGTCTTAAGAGAGAAGACTGGTCGGTTACAAACCGGCTTATATTTTGCCCAGGATGAGTACAGATTCGGTACACTATTTACACTACAGTCAGCATATGTAAATCAATTAACAGACACAGTTACGTTCAACACGTACGATAGACAATATACACGTGACAGCTAATAATGGTAGAGGCAAAGTAGTAGATGAGAGGGATGCGTAACACCCTTTATACAGGATAACTAATCTAATAGCCTTTCAGACTCTCTATGTGGTGTGATAATCCACATACAAAATGGTTGTCAAGCAACTGCGTGCTAGTCACAAAAGCCTGTACCGTGTCACGGTATAGGCTACGTACCAGCTGCGCATTTGTTGGCAATGCTCGTTACATTAAATTGTATAACTTGCTACGCAATGGTAGTTGACTTTCAGGTGTGTTTGTTGGTGGTAAAAAGCAATCTCTCAGTGTGTTCTATCTTAAATTATAAATATTAAAAGATTTTATGTCTGTCCAGTTGTTAAGTTTTCATAATATCCGTTTTTTATTTTTTTTTCACTATCAAGTAAAATGCAGTAACTTCTTTTTGCCCTTTTATGTCTGCTGTATTAACGTAATCTTAGTAAACGTCTTTTCGCGTAACCCTCAGTGGCTGCTATTTGTGATGAATTGGTATTTGTTGATTAATTTATTATTCTGCAGTTGATCACACATAAAGTGGCTGAGATTACATTTAAATTTTAAGATACTTTTTCTTCATCGTTTTTTCGAGTATCAAATCTAACTGTCACAACACCCTGTTTTATTTTATCTAGATCACATAATGTATATGCCTCCTTAAAACTGTCCAACGCTGAACTATTTTAATGAATAACGTCTTATAGTTCAAGTTGAAAAATGTTTCAGATTAAGAACTGAAGGTTTTCGCTTCGACACTTTGTCTTGCAATTATCTTGTTTGTCGTCTTTGTTGTAGAAAAACATAAAGTTTTATTTATTTAGTAAATATTTTTTCACATGCTTTCTTGCAAAGTAGTTACTGCATATAAAAATTCTAACTCGTAAACAGAGTTGGTTTTGTACTCAGTTTTTCATGTATCGTTTGATACTTTTACTATAGTGCAGTTAGCTTTCACTAAATCTTCTGTCGCAGATTTTGATTACTGTTAATCATTTCAATACTATTTAAAATCGTTTTAGTTCTATAAATAAAACTATTAGTTCAAATAATTATTTTTTGTCCTGCTTTATTAAGGGACTGAATAAGAAACACGAGTTTATCGTAAATATTGTTAATAAAATATTTTAAATATTCGTATTGATGTATATAAATTCTTCTTTAACGCCTCACGTTGTAAGCGGCAATTTTTGTTAAGTGCATATTTATTTATGTAGTTCTTTTGTATTGGTTGGCCCACGTTGTGTGAGCCTATTTTGTTATGTGCATAATCTGTGTGGTTAATTTTATATTTGTCTAGACCTCACGTTTGGATTACCAAATTTTGAATGCAATGATTTTTAATTGATATAACTGGTGTAGGGATAATTACGTATTTTATATTCAATATAAAATAATTAGTTAGGTATTTGCTTCTTGAATATATAATTAATTCAAAAATTCATTGAAATTTATAATAATTAAAAATCGAAATATTATCGTGGCTCATCTTGATACCCTACCAGTACTAGATTTCGCCTCGATTTTATCAGCGTAAGCACTCGTATTTTCGATAATTTACTAATTACTCTAAATAATTACAACAGATCTTATACAGTTTACTTCAATATTCTTTTATCGGTTTCTTAAACCTTTCCTTTAATATAAAACAAATAAATATTTTCTGAACATTAGTTATCCTACCTAATCAGTTAATTGCTCAGAGGTTGGCACCATTGAAAAATCTCAGGGAATACGTTTATTAAAGTTAATTCGACTTCAATATTCTAAATTGTGTTCTTTTAACTACAATAAGTTTTTCGAAAATGTCCTCAGTGAAGTACAAAACATCACAATTCTTCGATATGTTTTATAAAATAAATAATTGCTTACAACTAACGAACTAAACAGTTTTCGCGAGTGCTTCTTGGTTAACAACAATTTCACTTCTTAATTCTACGTACAAATAAATAATTATCTTACAACTAAGGAATCACAACAGTGTTAGTGTTTAGTGTTTTCAGTGTTTGTTCAAATAATTAAATAGTATATATTCAGTGTTACAGTTGGGTTATGTTGAAATAGTAATTTGGATTAATCTCACCGATTTTTTTATACACTTTCCTATTTCGGATATGATATTTTCACAATTTAATATGTATACGTCACTATTCACAGTTTACTTGGTTGATTATTCACTGAATTAAAAATCACTATTGGATATTAGTAATCTATCCTGTCTTACTAATAATATACGGCCCACAAGTATTACTGGGATCTCGTTCTTTACTCTTCGATGTACAACAATCAACTAACTCTCGTGTGTCAATTTTTCTGGCTTCTCGGTGTAGAATTTACAAAATTCTGATTGTTCAAAGCCTTAGGCATTGTCATTTGATGGCATCGGTTTTTCTAGTTCAAATATAACTCCAAATACTAATTTAAAAACTTCCATCTTATGCTAGATACAATGCTAATGATATTGTCATCAATGAAATCCCCTTTTTCAATTATCATTTTGATACCTCACAAGATAGGTTTTTGTTCAGTGTCTTTACATATTACATTTTTTATTTTTGTCCCAAATTTATGTTTTATGCTTAAAAGTACCCCTTTTGTACCCTTAATGTTATACAACAATTTCTGTTTACTTTACATATAATCTTAATAGTTAAATAAATTGATATCAGTAGGGCCTACTGGTTCTGCCAAATGTTAACATCATTGTCTTATAAAACCTATTGACTGTGGTATAAACATAATATCGTCTTATGTACATTTTAACATCATTATTAATTTCTTAATACACATTGTTTATTTATAAAATATAATCATACTATGGATCTACTCTTTACCTTAATACAGTTATTTTAAAACTTACCCTAATACAAATACAAGTTTTATAGAATAACATTTAACTAAACAATTTCCGTATTTATCTAAAATAATAATCATCCTGACATACTTTATCATAAAATAGTTGGTTCAGGATTTGTTCTAATGCTAATACACGTTTTATACAAATAACATTTAACTAAACAATTTCTTAATTTATCTAACATAATAATCATCCTGACATGCTTTCTCATCTGATAGTTGGTTCAGGATTCTTACTAATAATCACAAAAGTTTTATGTAACAAAATTTAGTCAAAACATATTGGTATTAGTCTCATTTTCATTTTAATTGTCATTATGTTCTTTAGAATATGTAAACACAAATACCTATAGTTGTCTTTTTTGTTCATCATCTTCTTTCACAGCACTACACTTTATATAATATTGAAACTTTCTCATGTGAATACTTACTTGTCTTTTTCGTCGAACGCGTTTCGGCGTCGTATTCGCCTTCGTCAGCTTAGAACAGACTGCCAGAACTTAGTAACGGTTGTTGCTTGGAAGGTATAGTGGGGGTGGTGTGTAGAGGAAGTGGATTGGCGCGGGGATCCGAATTATTGTTTGTTTTATGTATAATTGTGTCGAAAAGTGTATGTGATTTATATTGTGGACATACTAAACGACTAATTACAATATAAATCACATACACTTTTCGACACAATTATACATAAAACAAACAATAATTCGGATCCCCGCGCCAATCCCCTTCCTCTACACACCACCCCCACTATACCTTCCAAGCAACAACCGTTACTAAGTTCTGGCAGTCTGTTCTAAGCTGACGAAGGCGAATACGACGCCCAAACGCGTTCGACGAAAAAGACAAGTAAGTTTTCACATGAGAAAGTTTCAATACTATATAAACAAATACCTAATCAAGTCATAATTTCTAGTTACAGTTTTACACCTACTGATACACAATTATTGTTTCATATAACTGATTCCTGAATTATCACAATTTCCCTTCAAAATGTAATATTAATCAGTTATACCTAATGTGATATGGCTCTTATCTATTTTTTAATGCAATATGATATAAAGTTCTTAATTGAAATAAGTGTCACAATGTTTTGATCTGACATGTATACTTTCCTTGATTATTATATATCAGTTTTATAACCTTAACCAAAATTATTAACACATATACCTTACAAAATAAACTTGGTACTTTACTATTATTTTGTACTTCAGCTGGCTTTAGTAACTTGGTTAGGTTATGCACTTTGGTATATGTCTATTCTTCAACATGTATGATTTTTAATATTTATTTTAAGGGAACCGTCACGTTACAGTATAAATCACTAAATCAATACTAAAGAAACGTAGGAATTCCCTAGGAATTTTCTGGTCACAAAAGGGTTGGTGAACACCAACACCAAAATATTATTACTGGCACAGCTACAAAGCATGCGTGTTGTTTTTTGGATTTTCATTAACATATGCTACGAGGGAAGTGTGGATATACTGAATAGAGCACATAACTACCAAACTAACCTTACTGTTACGTTACATAACACAACGTAGCACACGTTTATACGTATAATGTCTGCGATTCGAAATATAACCAAATGAAACTTATAATGAATACATCTTTTTAAGCATTGCATTAACATATATGTATTTCTAGAAAATATATCAACCAAAGCTAATCAAAAAACAAAAACATATTTCAATAATATTCAGAGGTTTACAAAGTAACAATTAACAACGTCGAATTACCTGAATATTAGTAAAAAAAGCTAAACATTAAATCTGAGGAGATACCTGCGTTACCTATAATACAGGACTGAAGTAATTTTTTCGGTCGAGAAAGATCGGATTACGAACCAAATTAAAAAAAAATGTTTAAAGCCAATACTAAGTACTGAATGGTAATCAGCCGAAATCATAATAGAAGCACAAGCGGGAGAATTTGGAAAGATGGTGTGGAAGTCGGTCTACACTCTAGACTGGAAAGCTTGGGGACCAATGATATTAGAGGACAAACTTCTTATGTCCTCTAAAGGAACAAATTGTCTAAAACAATTCAACGAAACAACAATGGTCAAAATAATAAGGGAAGGGATAGTAGGCCTGTAGAGATGCTAGTTATAGAGATAATTTTATAAATTTATGATGGGAAAACGGAAAACCGGGATTGAAATATACTGTATCCAAGAATGATAGAATATGATTAAGTAGATAAATTTTAATTTAACATGAAAAAAAAATTCAGGTCGGAAGCGAAGGAGCTTTAGTATTTTTGAGTTTGTGTAAAACCCACTTCTTTTCTTTGATGTTATTCATCATAATAATTATCAATATTATTACTCATCAATTTTCAGGATTATTATTATTATTATTATACTTGACAAATTTCCTGTTGCAAGGATTTATTAAAATGATTTGTTGATGAATACTCAATAGATTAAGCAGATCAGCTCTTAACATAAGGTTATATATAAATTTGCAGGTGTCAATACTCGAATAATATATTTACGCGTGTCTTTGTCCGGATTCTTTGATTAATGACAGCGTTCGAATGAAAAAACATCATGTACAGCTGTTTCTATTCGATAAGAATAATACAAATAATACATCATATGTTGCCGTGTAAAACGGATGGTTTGTGTTTGGAGTACTTTATCCATGCGCAACGTCTGCTAAGATGGAGAAACATTGTGTGTTCACGTTTGACAATGCCCATTAAACACACAGATAACATTCTCAACCGGCGTCTTCTTTACTAACTGTTTATTATTACACTGAATGCTTACGTTTTGACCTGAAAGTAGGTGACGTATTCGGCAGTTTGATTTTTGTTGCTAAAATTATTATATGGTAATCTTTATTTTCAAAAAATATCTCTTGAATTATGCCAAAATTTAAGATGATATAAAAAACTTCAACACGTCCGTAAAGGCTTATACTATGCAGGGAATATATACATTATCGATAGGTTAACAATTTTATCAAATCGTGTGTCGTTATCAGAGTTCTTGGCAGTGTTAACAAAACATTATAAGTAAACAAAATATGTAGTTTATAAAGTTAAATGATTTCATTTCGTTTCATATGAAGACAGAAAACATAAAGAACAGACCGTAAGACATACCACACAACATTATAAAAAAAGTAATATAGCTAAGAATCTCAAAGGTTTATCTTCACCATATTACTTAAAAATCTTAATATTAATGGCAAGTGGAAACGATTTCATACAACAAAGACTGTCATGGCATGGTATTGCCACCGGCTCGGTATGGAGACTGTATCGCAGGAGTGTACGACTATTCCCTATACGCGAGGGGAAGGTAACGTAATTTCCTAGATAATCTTCTACAACAAAGATAGAGTTCGAGGCTGCTGTTTTATTTGACATGTGGCGCTCCGAAAAATGCGTACTAATGCTGTATCTCACACGATGGACTTGTATTATGACAAGCTCATATGTGTTTATAAATGTATATTACATGTGTACTCAAATGCAAGGTCGGAATGTAATGTGCGATTGAAGGTAAATAAATCTATTATATATTTACTGCGATCTCTTTATTTATAGATTAAATACCACGCAATAAATATTAAGTGAATTTAATGTTTACAGACTGTCACCGGACAAAAGGCTTGCCGCATGACAAATGGCGCCAATCGTACACTCTAATGTTTTTGGTGGCCCTAAAAAGGACCTGGTAGCGAGAAAGCTGATGTTGGTCGTGCCGCGCTGAGATGTTCGGCGGCTGCGCCCGCTGTTCGTGGCGTACTGCAGTCCTCCTCTTCTTTCGGCATCGGGTGTAGAGTCGGCTGCCGGCCCAGCGAAATCCATCCCTGGCGCGGAACTGGAGGGCGAAGACGCAAGAACGCCGGTTCTATTCTTCGGCCGTTCCTTCCGGCTGACTTCGCGTCAATGTCGTCCGAGAGAGGAGAGGAGATGAAGTGCGTCCGATGGCGTGGCGATGAAGAGTGCGTAAATTTTTTTTTTCGCTCTGGGCTGTGCGGTTGTGCGTCGCAGAGACGAACCGCTCGGGATATGAGTTCCGAGCTACCTTCTGGAGCTCCTGCCTCGTGGCCCTGCCCAAGTAGGGCGTGTGCTCTATAGCAGGCCGATTCTCGGCTGTTGTGCTAGCCTACACTAGCGCAGTAAACACCGAGGGCGTTTCCACGAATCACCTGGACGTATACGGTACCTTCCCAGCCCAGTCACTAGAGGATTGTCTGGGAACCTCGCCGCACGTGCATAAAATTTGCGTGCAAGCCGCCTGAAAGTGTCGTCTAAGGAGCGGACGCCAAGTCCTCTCCTTAGAAGGCGTGATGAAAAGCGACGGGGGACTTTGACCGCTAGCCGAAGACCCCTGTCGAGGACGCTCTGCAACTTCTTTTTATGCATTGCGGCGAGGTAACCCCAGACCGGACAGGCGTAGGTAATGACCGTCAGCAGATACGCGCCGACGATCATCCTGCCCAATTTCCTGGTCATGGCTGAGCTGATCAGGAGTGGAAACAGTGCGCACAGACGAGCGGATGCTCACTTAAGAACTGTCCGTGCGTGGGTACGCCAGATGAACCGACGGTCGAGGTGTAATCCGAGGTACTTGACCTCTTTGGACCAGCGTAAGTACGTTCTGCCGATACGTAACTGCCTAACAGGGTTCTTCCGTCGCTTAGAGAATTCGACGGCTACACTCTTGGTAGCGTTGAGTTGCACTCTCCAATTCTCAGTCCAGTCCACGAGCGTGTCGAGCTGGCGCTGCAGTCGTAGGACGGCCCTTTCCACATGACGATCGGCCGTAAATACGGCCGTGTCGTCCGCAAAGAGGGCCATCTGGACTCCAGGCTGTCTCGGCACGTCGTTGACGTAGATCGAGAACAGAAGGGGGCCTAGAACACTACCTTGAGGGACGCCGGCTGTGATTCGTCTCTCGGAAGAGACTGAATCTCCAACTCTCACGCAGAAGGTCCTCTCCGTCAGAAAGCTAGCAACCAGATGGGGGTGGCAGTCCGGGAGCTGGACTTCCCTAAGCTTGAATAATAGGCCATCATGCCATACGCTGTCGAAGGCTTTTTCAACATCTAAGAAACAGCCAACGGTCCGTTCTCTCCGACACCCGGCTTCCGTGACGCTTTCCACCATTCTCATCAGTTGATGAGTGGTCGAATGCCCTACACGAAAGCCGAACTGTTCGGGGACCAGCACGTCAAAGTTGGTTAGATGTTCTCGTACACGACGCTGCACGAGGCGCTCAAAAACCTTGGACGTAGCGGAGAGTAGGCTGATAGGCCGGAGGTTTTCAGAGCGGGTGGTATACTTTCCCTGCTTCGGGATCACGATGACCGTCGCCCTTCGCCATTTCTTGGGAAAGTAGGCCAGTCTAAGACACGCGTTGAACAAATCAGTCAAGAATTGAACTCCAGGCTCGGGAAGAAGTCGTAGAGCGGTGTTCGTAACATCGTCCGGGCCTGGAGATGTTCTTGGCTGAAGTTCAGCTAGCCGATCTGAGACCTCTTCCAAAGAGATGGGTTCGGGCTCCGCCCTGATCGGAAGAGACAGAAAGTCTTCCACAGCCATCTCGACTTGTTCGTCGAAGTCCAAGTCCATGGGCGGGTTGGGAGCGAACTGTCGCTCGAAACACAAGCCCAAGTACTCGGCCTTCTCCTCCGGGCGACCCAGGAGTCGTCCGAACGGTCCAACAATGGCGGGGAGTGGAGGTCGTCGCCTCCGTCCCGTCAATGCGGTAGGTATTCTGTACGGGTGACTTTGCGGGTCCACATCTCCCGTTCGGGCCACAGCGAGTTCCCAACAGCTACGTCGGAACGCCTTCAGACTGCCACGCAGTCGTCCGGTGAGCCGATTGTATGCTGCCTTATCGGCTGGATCATGGGTCATCTGCCAACGTTTCCGGAAGTAATTCCTCTCGCGAGCGAGAAGAGAGACTTCCTCAGGGATGCGTTGGTAGTCGGGCGTGAAACCAGCTCGCGTACGTGAAGACACGCCTATAGCCGAGATGATTATCTCTTCGATTCCCGCTACTGCTTCGTCTAGGAGGCGAACGGAATCGAGTGGTGCCGCTGGCGGCAATCTACGGCACAAGGCCGGGCCGTAGCGATCCCAATCGATAACCTTCTTCTGGTCAGAACGTGCATAGGCGTGCTGGGTAGCGACGTGGACCAAGATAGGGTTGTGGTCGGATGTCAACTCCGTAAGTGAGAATACCTCGACCGGACAGACGACTCCTTGGGTCACCGCGATATCCAGAACATCGGGAGCCGCGTTAGGCAGTGTCAGAAAAACGTGGGTTGCGCTGGACCAAATACCATCGCCCGGCGCGATTCAACATAACTGAGCAAGCGCCTCCCGTTCGGGGTAGTCAAGCGACTATTCCAAACGCGATGCTTGCAATTCAGATCGCCGGCCAAAATTACCCTTCGGTGGGAATCGAAGATGACGTCCAGGTCGCCGACAAGGAGTTCAGCTTGTAGGGGCTTGTATGCTGAAACCACGAGGACACCGCCAAGAGCTCCGTGGACCTCAATGGCGGTGGCCTCTAGGTTGGTTAGCTGCGGTAAAACGACACGATGATGACCTATGGAGGTCCTCACCGCGATCGCCGTGCCGCCTCCTCGTCGGCCAACTCGGTCATCCCGATAGACCACGTAATTTGGTAATCGAAACCGGTTCGCCGGGGTCAGGTGGGTTTCAGAGAGGAGAAGTATGTCGGGTTTGAACCGAGCCAGGAATTCTAGAAGGTCGGAATGCTTGGAACCCATGGAGTTAGTATTCCAGGCTATGAGCGAGAGATCTCGTCTAAGGGCTCGGTTCATAGAAGACCTATGACTTCGCAGGCTTCCACCAAGAGCATGAATCTCTCAGTTGGGTCAGCAGTTTCCAGGCGGTCTCGGATGGACCTGAAGGTGGATGCGACTTTCTTGAGGTCGTAGCCAGACAGAAAGTCGCGGACGAACTGTGCGTCATCGGATATGACGGATTGGGCTGTTTGCCTGGAAACTGAGGCCGCGTAAGAGCAACCAGGTTTTACGGCAGATTGGGTCGTGGTGGAAGCCACAGGACCAGGGGCAGACGGTTTCGAGTTAGCGACAGGAAAAGTACGCTGTTGCGCTTTGTCGGACATATACCGAGAAGCAGGACTTTTCTTGGGCTGTGGGCAGGCAGGAGCTCGGGGCCGAGCATCCGGTGTGGTTATCCCTTTGTTTTTGGGTTTGATGATGCCTGCCCGCGGAAATCGCGGAGGTGGCAGTGGTGCGAGGCTACCTCTGGTTCAGAGGCGGGAGTTGGTGGTTCCACGGAGGTGGAGGGTTGATTCTCCGGCTCCATAACCGAGATGGCGGCTACAGGGCTTGTCTCTGCTACAGAAGGAGACACGGTTCGTTTTCGTGCCTTTGTAGGGGCTGGAGGTGGAGCAGGAGAGGGCGCGCGCCGTGCCGGTTGTGCCTTCGATTGCGGCATAGCCTGTGTTTTAGGCTGCCTCTGTGGTTGGGGCTGCGAAACTGGCTGCCGTGGCTTCGGGAGGGGCCCCTGCGGCTTTTGCTTCCGCAGGAGCTCCGCCTTGTAGACCGGGCAGTTAATATTATTGGCTGCATGGCCTTGACCACAATTTATGCAGCGGAAATTGGACTTAACTTCCACAGTGCAGGCCTCCGTTGAATTTCCCAAAGAACAACGTAAACAGGCCGGGGCACTGCGACAGACGTCGGTATGATGGCCGAACCTCTGGCACCGGTGGCACTGCGCGAGCTTGCCCGGGGGACGACTGGATTCCACCCTGACGCGGAAGCCAAACAGCCGTGTCAGTTGGAATATCTTGTCTGCGGCCTCGCCCTTCTGGAGCTGGAGACGGACGTGCGGGAGAGGTACTCGGGTTTCTGAGTTGGTGAACAGGCGAAAAATTGCCTGCACCGGGTACCCGAGTCCTCGGATTTCCAAAAGGATCTCCTGAGGATCAGTATGCGCGTCAAGCCCACGCAGAATTACTGACAAGGGCTTGACTCGCTTAGGAGAGAAGGTGTGGTATTGCAGGCTGTGCGCCTGTAGAAAGGCCTCAAGCCAAGCAATGGTCCGCGAGCTGACGGACGACAATCTTGACCGTATCACCGCCAAGCAGCTTCAGATGAAGCTTGTCGGCCGACAGGCCGTGGGCCGCGATCAGCCGCCTGTATAAGGCGGCGACATTTGACACTCCGTGGACGAACAGGGGCGGCGTGCGACCAACAGCGGCAGCAGCCGGAACTGTTACCGAAGCAGTCGGAACCGCAGCCTGTTGGCCCTGAGAAGGTCCGATGTCCATGGCCGAGGTCCGAGAGGATGCGGATCCGGTAGAATGGGTCCTCTTCGGTTTCTTAGCCGGGCGTAGACACGCCGACCAATGGTCGCGAATTCGCCCGACTCGTCCACCGGGAGAGGGGGAATTGGGTTGGGGAGAGGATCATCCGTCTCCATCGCCCGAGGCGATTCTGGCGAGTCGCCTGCGTGGGGCAAGGCGGAGCTAAGCGACTCGGCACTCGAGCCGTTGCCCGTAGTAGGCAGTCACCGCCAGACGCCAAGATCTCGGGTCCGGCCGAAGCCGGGTGACCCGCGCGACTTCCCTGCTCACGACGATGCGGGAGGAGCTGGGCTAACGACGAGCTTCGTTGAATACCAGTCCTTACCAAGACTGGTGTCCACTGGCCCGTTTACCCCGGCGATATCCAAGCTCGCTTACCACTGGTGGGGGCTTGCAAGGATCGTCCGGGGCAGCGCTACCTAACAGTCGCGAGCAGGTTAGGATTTACACACTGATACGGCACTCACCAGAGCCCAGAGCAGTCCTCTTCTATCCTGTCCGGCCAAGATTTTTCCGGCGCAGGTGGCCCTAATAAGGTCTTCTGCCAGCTGCCACTAGTACCAGCTACTTAATTCACCGGCAGCAGCTGGCTCCTTGGTCTTCTTTCACTCGAAGAAAGCGGTAGTATTCCTCGTCCAACGGCGAGGTGGGCGAATGCAGCAAGGCTGAAGCAACGTCCAGAGTAGAGAGCAGTCCAAGAGCAGTCCTGTTCATCCGAGATCTGGAGCAGAAGTGTCTCGTGTGTCCTGTGCGTAAAATTTTCTGCCGGCCCGGGTTTTATTAACTAACCTGGATCGCTGATTGGCTAGCTCCGACCACGTAGTTGGTCACGTCTCGGCGGCTGCTGATGCCGGATTCGTTCGCCTCGTATTCTTCAGGTGTCACGCGCCGTGTCGCTGGTACCGGAGAGCAGACGTAATGAATTGCTGTTGCCACAACTCACACACACACACACACACACACACACACACACACACACACACACAGTAAGTTTAAAAACGACATTTATTTGTTTTCTTTATATTAAAATCTATGTTGATTTTACACAACGTTACCCTATTTTTTCATTTACCTTCGTGAAATTCTCCGACGATTTTGTTTTATATTCCAAAAAAAACTTACATCTATATCAGTATTACTAGACGAGATATGCAGGTGGAGATATTTTAATGAACAACTGTTTGAGGATGGAGGTTAATAGAAACCACTTTTCAGTGTTCACATAAAAAACAGTATTTTCTTAGAAAACAATGAACAAATTAATAAGAAAGAATTTTATAGAACACAGTGAAATGAATACATCTTTTCTCTATTTTAGGTGTGTCTTGTACATACCATACTACCCTCGTAACGCTCGTATTGCATTCACTACACCAGCTCTTAACAAGAAAAAACAAAATATTTCCATTTGTTATAGTAACTACTGTATACAGCATTGTTTTATCGCTCTGAAGGCCATCTAGTTAGTTTTATTTCAATTATAAGAAACATTTGGCCTGGAAAATATATAGAAATAAGATAAGAAATAAGTGACGCACAGTGCCATCGAAAGACAGATGTAATATGATTGTTGGCCATTACTGACGATGGACTGATTGCAATCGATATGTTTAGGCATATTATGTTTTTTTATCTTTTACACATCCATTAGGCTTATCCTTCTTCTGGGAAGACGCACAAGGTTAATGGGGAACTGCTCTATAGCCCAATGTAAAGAAAAACTCGTGGTGTTATTAAAAGCAACTATTGTTTTCGCAGGCGTTATGCTTATTATATCACTCACAGGCACTTAAACGTTTGTAGTACTAACACAGTAGTCGTATACCACATAGATAGGTCTACAGATGGAAAGATTTAGGAAT